>JAQOWZ010000014.1:19315000-20565000 GCA_035578165.1 Stenolophus ochropezus | reverse complement strand
ACCCCAAGTTTGACTGATGGCATTAAAATCGCCATGTAATAAATAATTGGTACCAAGTTGGTTAATTAATATTTCTAATTCCGATAATTCCCATCTTGAATCTGGCAGCAGATATATTGAACATATCGTTAAACAAATTGGTTTATATATTTTTATTGCAACTGCTGTTAAATTTGTTTGCACATTAATTAATTTATGAGGAATAGAATTTTTGACGAAAATTATAACTCCGCCTCTCGCTCTCATATGTGGGATGTCGTCGTGGCGATAGGATTCGTATCCCCTTAGATGAAATTTTTTGTTTTGCGTTAGGTGCGTTTCTTGTAGGGATAATATATTAGGGTCTTTATCTTTTATCAATAACTTTAATTCGTTAACATGATGAATTAATCCATTTATATTCCATTGTATTATTACCATAATTGAATTTTATATTTTATTTAGTGCGTGTAGTATTTTTGTTTATTTATTTATATATATTTTTAAAGGTTATTGATTTATTTAGTTTATTTATTTTTAAAAATTTTATTATTACATATTATTATTTTTTTTCAGTTCTCTTTTTATTAGTTTTTCTATAAGTTTGGCTTAATAATTCTTTCGATAATTTTAGAGTAATTGGTTTAGTTAGAAGTTTTGAATTTGTATCACGTTACATTCCATAGATACACACTGAATTTTGACATTTGGTAGAACTGTAGAAGGTTTAGGAATTGTCAGCTTTGGTTTAAACGTCGGATTTTTAGTTTGTGTGAAGTTTATATTATTTCCGTTTTCAATAATATCATTACCAGTAGGCTTTATATTTTGACACATCATTTGTTTTTGCTGTTGTTTTGGACCATATGTTTCAAGTAAATTTTTAAACACTGGAATTAATTCATTTATTATTTCTTTGACAAGATTTTGTTTTTCTAGATTATTATTCAGTTGTGCATTTTCGGATGCTGCTTTAGCATAGTTGTATGTAGCGGAATTGAGTGATGTTTGCTGTACATATTTGCGAGCTTGCATACATGTGCATCGATTTTTAACTTTGTACTCATTTATTGCACGTTCGTAAATAAAATAAGGGCATGATTTATTTGTTGCCGGGTGGGCATCTTGACAATTTGGACAAGCTAGTTTTGTTTTGTCACATGGGTTACCTCTGTGTGGAGCTTGACCACATATGCATACTTCCGGATCATTATATTTATCTGAGAAATGGCCAAACTTTTGACACTTTATACAGCGAATTGGATTAGGTATATATAATTTAATAGGCAACTAATACATTGCAATTTTAACGTCCTTGGGCAGGTATTGTTTATTGAATGTAAGTACGAATAAACCATTGTCACTTTTCTTTTTATTTGTTGTTAAGCGACAAATATGGATTACACCTTGAACTCTTGTTTCGTTTAAAATGTCTTCGTCACTACAATATATTAGGTCGTGACAGAATATTATACCTTTTACATTATTTAATGTAGGATGTAGTTCACATGTTACGTGAATTTCAGAAAGATTTGAGATTTTAAGTATTTTTTCAGTTTGTTTGATATTAGTTGATTTAATTAGTAAACCATTTTTAATTTTTTTTAGTTGTGCTACTTCGCCAGCTATGTTTTTGATTTCATTATACAGTGCAATTGGATTACTTTTATCGAAATTTTGTTGTTCCGATTTACATTTAATAGAAATGTATTTGCCATTATCAAGAACATCTTTATTAAAGAAGCTACTGCTATCATTTCTCAAACCGGGAAAACATTCATCCCCTGCGTAGGGACGCTTTCGTGGAGCCCTGCTCTGCATTCTGATGCAGGGAGGGATTCATCCATCCAAATTCTCTAAATTGATAAATTGAATGTACTTATATCGTTAAAAATATTCCGCACCTACGCTACTGACTATTGTGTGAGGGTCGAAGGTCGTTTGGAATTCCTTAGCAAATTAAATATTATATCTGAAGACCATAAATAAAATGAAGACAATTTGTATGTATTTGTATGGATATGAGGGTTTAAGCGTTTTTGTCGCTTTTTGTCAACGCGACCTAGAAGATCTATTGTGACAGCCCTTACTTAGTTTTTCCGGAAGTAGATCCAGATTTTTGGTGAAGCCGATTAGGCCTCAAGTACCTGAAGTACTTGTTTCGTGACATGTTTTACTTGCATTTTAGTGATGCAGGTTGTCAGCCTACAGTCTCTGCAAGGCCAGCACACACCGAGCCGTTGTGCGGCAACCCATCCAAATGGACAGGGCGGGCTATGTTGCTTATCTACACGATCAGACAAGACACGCCACGACCACACAACCGTACTGGCTGACTCGAGGGTCGAAGGTCGTTTGGAATTCCTTAGCAAATTAAATATTATATCTGAAGACCATAAATAAAATGAAGACAATATACTCGTATGTTGAATAGTCAAATAATAGTATTATGAGTATGTAACACGGTCGCTTGGCGGCTGTGCATTTTTGGTAAATTTTGGTATAGCAGTACTCCAGATGTTACGAAATGGACAGATTTATGGTGAAGGACGCACATTTTTTACGCCTTCAAGCTTATTGTCAAAGACATAACTGTCCGTTTCTAGTACGTGATGCCCTCGGTGGACATCAATAGTTGGGTTATTTTTAGCATACTTCGTACTTAGGGGATGAGAAGAGCCGGATAAATATAGGTTGAGAACTTCTGGATTTTTACTATTAAATAGTGTTTAGAAGTTCGAAATCTCGCTCTCTTGTTGCACTCGTCGATTGTTGTGGATGTCTTGACTGAATTGTCAGACATACCTTGGTATTTCTTAGTGAAATAACCAATTAGTTGTTTTACTGTGGGTAAAGGCTCTCTCATCGTGGTGTAAATTTGTAAGTAGTTTTTATTATATTCTGTGTGGATTAATATTGATTTGTAGATCGTTGTATAAAGGTTTTCAAAATTGTTTGTTAATTAGAAAAGTAAGAATTTAGAGTTTATATAGAATCAAGTTACGCGTTGTAGTTTATTTGAATTATATAAATGTTTTTGATCACGGTTGATTATTAAAATTTATATAATTTTGTTATTCTTGGAATATCGTGTTTGATTCAGCCCATCCTATTCCAACCCCTGTCTTTGTGACGTGGTAGCACAATGCGTAGGTAAAACTCTATTGTTCTAAAATTACTACCCTGCACAAATTTGACCATAATTGTAGTAAACCGCGTCTGTTATCAATATTAAATATTCTTTTGTCTGCTTCTATCACGGCAGACTTTTAAATAAAGTGATAGTGGTGGCAGCGACTATCGTTACCCTTGTTTCGTGTAAAAGTTGTTCATTAATATAATTCGTGGATTACTTTTGAGGCAAGTAAAACTCATAAATTAAAACCCTTTTATGTCAGGTACTAGATTTCGTCATAGGCGACCGTACCTGTTACAAGTATAATATGGGTATAGTACAACTAACTTAAGGGCAATTATAATAATTAAATTAGTGTGTATACTTGTATTAATTAGTTTAACTATATCATAAACAGTATAAAAGTTATTTATTGGTTTGATCTGACCATAGTGATGGTTGGGGATTTTCTATCTTAGGAAAAGGCCACAGGGCCCGAAGGCCCTTCGGCTTGGCGGAGGTTTTGGTTTGAAGAACTTGATTGACCCAATTTTTTTTATTATTATTATTATTAAAGATCACTTATTCACTATGTATTAATTATTACTGTCGTACTAATTTCACTTGATATATTATTATAATATTTGATATACGAACTATACAGAAATATATTACTTATTAGCTTAAAAATCACTAACAGTTAACAGACACATCCGTTCTGAAATACGGCTGCGAGTGGAATAATTATTATTATTATTATTATTATTATTATTATTGTAAAATGTACAAGAAATATTCCCTTATTTATATGGTATATATTTTGCTCCTTTCACTTTTAAGCTTCAAGTGAAATTGTTTTAAAATATATATTAATATTTAAAAAAAATATATTTAAATATTTCAAATACTTCACATTACTAAAGAGATATTTTACATAGTTTGAATTATCATGTAGTGTGTAAGCAAATTGCATTTCATTTACCTGATATTAGTTACCACTTGAAAAGCAATTATCATTACTAGAATTTTATTTTTAAATCATTTTGAATATCATCCATCGCTTAGGAAAATTGAATTTCATTTACTAGATATTAAGCTAATTTACTATAATTAGAATTCAAGGCTACAAATATTTTAAAACCATTATTTGAAACTCTCTAAATATTACAAACACATTCTCCAATTATTTATCAACAAACTATCATCAAAAACTGGCGCCAGTTAATTAGATTTTAATTACTATCCGGGTGCGTCGAATAGGTCATCACACACTACTCCGGTAGTGAAAATGGGTGGGTGGACAATTGCCTCATGGTATCAGAAAAAAATATTAAAAACTGTAATGCTGATTATCATGAAGATATGAATTCCTTCCTATTTGAAGAATGGTTCAAAAACAAATTGATACCTCAATTACCATCAAAATCAGTGATCGTGATGGACAACGCATCGTATCATTCGAGACAAGAGGAAAAAATTCCAAACAAATCTTCTAAAAAATGCGATATGATTTATTTTCTAGAAAAGAAAAATATCTCTATGCCCTTTAAACCTACAAAAGAAATATTATACAACGTAATAAAAAAAACAATTTTGCAAAAGAATATGTAGTAGATAATATTGCAACATCTTTTGGGCATACAGTTTTAAGATTACCTCCTTATTATTGCGTATTAAATCCGATTGATTTAATTTGGGGTAATTTAAAAAAGTCATGTCGGAAACATAATTCATCACCTAAACTCAGCGAAAGTGTTGTTAGTTTAATAAGAAATGAAACTGAGAAAATTGACGCGACTATGTGGAAGAACTGTGTAAATCATGTAAAACAAATTGAAATAGAATGTTTAAGTGATATGAGTAGGGGGGTTCAACAACTAATAATAAATTTAAACGATTCTAACAGTGATAACAATGATTCTGAATAAATATGTAGGTACCATATTGTTTCATATTATATTCAATTTTTTCTTGTCACATGGTCACATTTATTTTGTATTTATTATTATAAGTACTTATTATTCCTTTTATATATTTATATTGTTAAGCTGTACACTTTTTTTAATTGTTGTACCTGTCCTGTAAATGAATTTATATCTGTTGATAAATGTTAAATAAATAATCAAAATAAAGCTATATTTTACAGCAATTCCACGAAGATAATGATTACTGCTAAGAAATTGACGGTATTAAAATTTTAAATACATCCCTGTCAACTTATTTCCTTGTTGAACAGTTTTGCTCTTTTCCTTTCTAAAAATTCTTCCGTGAAGCATGTATCTGCTGAGCTTTAATATAAAATACGTAAACCATTTAAAAATTTTAGGAGTAACGCTTGATTCAAAATTAGTTTGGACTTAACTTATCACAAATTTGAATAAAGAATGTATGCAAAAATTAAATATAATAAAAGCACTGGGACACTTAAAATTGGGAGCACATAGAAAATCTATAATTACCATATACAAATCTCTAATCAGTTTAAAAATAGACTATACCTGCATAGCATATTCTACTGCAAAGAAATCAGAACTAAAAATATTGGACCCAATACAACAACTGAAAAATACCACCTTTCCTGAACCAGGCACTTGCTAACAACATAGAAACCATGAGGAATATATTATTAATTATATACAAATCATAAAACTGTTAAATAAAATACACACACCTTAAATAATGTACAAAAACTAATGTACAGAGGCATTAGTAGCTAAAGGCTGAAATGCCTCAATTTATATCTAATAAAAAAACTTACAAAGCTATAACTTGCCAAGTTATGAATAAATGTTTTTTTCGCGTTGTAGTTACCAGTATGTAGTTATCTTTTAACTCCGAGAGTAACAAAATAAATTGTCTACGTTATACTAACTTTTAATATTTTATATATAATTACATAAAAAAACAGTAATACAACATCAATGATTATATAGCAGGTTATAATTTTTAACTTGAAAGCAGTCCTTTTAAATTCAATTGAATTTTTTTTTTCATAAATGCGATACATGTCATGAATATTCCTATAAATTAACAAAAGTAACTTTTAACCTTTGTCAGGTCTGTCATCTATGTATGAATTTCTTTACTAAAATATTTAAACTTGAACTATTGATTTACTTCACACTGTATAGACTTCTGGTGGAGGAAGCCATCTGTTGGATATGTATAGAAACGAGCGTAATAGCTGCATGTAAGTTCAGTAGAAAGCCCAGAGGTGTCACTGTCAGGTTGAAACCAAATACCTATAGACCACATTAGTGAGGTTAAAATTTACATTTGGCGCGAAACCTTAATTCAAATCTGAGTGTATGCATTTCTTATGGGAGTACATTTTCAATTGACGATATTAAAGCATATTGGCGATTCTTAATTATAACATAGGGTTTTCTTATATTTTAAAACATTACTCTTTGCTTTCCTTACAGAAAAAGTACAAATAAAAGAATAAATTAAGAAAAAAATGATTTTAAAGAAAGTAGTATCGCAAATAGTAACATATAACGTTACTTGGTGCAGCAGGTTAAAAACGCCAAGTTAAAGCATATACCTATTAGTAATATATCATATACCGCTGATCCTCCGCGATCCACACGTTCAACAAAGCGTAATAGAAATATATCTTGCATCGCACACAGCCGTTACAGTGCACTTGGTGCGCATGCTCATCACACAAGAAGATAGTGTTTCAAAGTCACATTTAATATTTAAAATAAAATAAATAAATATAGAAATTTGAAAAAAGTAATAAATTATTGTACATAATACTGTAATAATCATTTAATATTGTTTATTAATAATAAAATTATTACAGCGCGAAATTTAAAATATTTTAAGCTATGTTTCGTATACTATGCACGATATGACAAAGCGAAATTTATTCCCCCAGTTAATAATATGTAACCCTTCATTTGACAATCGAAATTTAGATAGCAATATAATTTGTGTCATTAATAAAATATGTTTGAATTTGTTAATTTAAAATAAGTTTAATAGGAAACTAAATATAACTGACCCGGCATAAGAATTTATTTAATTGAACTTGTTATTCTCACCTGTCATTATAAAAGAAATTTCGCGCTGTAGTAATTTTATTATCAATAAACTATATTAAATGATTATTACAGTATTATGTACAATAATTTATTACTTTCTTCAAATTTCTATATTTATTTATTTTATTTTAAATATTAAATGTGCGTTTGAAACATTATCTTCTTGCGTGATGAGCATGCGCACCAAGTGCACTGTAACGGCTGTGTGCGATGCAAGATATATTTCTATTACGCTTTGTTGAACGGGTTTCCAGTTCATTGGGAAAATACGGGATCAGCGGTATATTACTAATAGGTATATGTAATATACCGCTGATCCTTCGTGATCCACACGTTCAACAAAGCGTAATAGAGATAATCTTGCATCGCACACAGCTGTTACAGTGCACTTGGTGCGTATGCTCAACACGCAAGAAGATAGGGTTTCAATGGCACATTTAATATTTAAAATATAATAAATAAATATAGAAATTTGAAGAAAGTAATGAATTATTGACAGACAGTCGTGTTCTAACCATCATAGTGCGAACATCGATCACGTAACAGATATTGTATGTGTAGCAGTAGTGTAGTTTATACGTTTAATATTTAGTGTGTGGTGATAACAAAAGTTTATTTTTGACAACCTCTACGCTTTTAGCATGTCAAATGGAAATGGGGTTCCCATGGGAACCCCAGATGATCCCGATCCTGGAGGTACAAATATAGGTACCATAATATCAGAAGCCTGTAAAATCCTCAACAATGACGACAGTACCACTGAGGTACCATTAATTATACAAAATATCCTCAAACGTCCAAATCCAGATACTCCAACACCGCTCAGAGCACAAAAACAACATAGATTTGTAGAAATTAACGATGAAGAACATCCAGAATTAAACCCAGCAAATATGGATACTACACAGTCCACCTCTAGCAACAATACAAACAATACCAAATCTAACAATTCAAATATATCAGTGAACCCTCCCAGGACTTCGCATAGTGCTAATCAGGAAAATAAAATTGATAAAACTAAGAACAAATATTCCAGTGAAGACTCAGGACCCTATTGCGTATATGCGGAATCGGAAGAAAAAAATCTTGGAAATCTTCACCCCATAGCATTAGGGAAAAAATTAATTCAATCTTATTCAGGTAATAAGTCAAACATTCTCAACATAACAAAAATGTCAAAACAAATAGTAAAAATAGAACTTAAAAGTGCTTCACTAGCAAACGAACTCGTCAAAGTAAATCCATTCAAAAAAGATAAAATTATCCTATATATTCCTACACACATGACTATCCGACAGGGAGTCATAAAAGGCATCGACATACACATGTCACATACAGAATTATTACAAGATATTGAATCTGACATACCAATAGTTTTAGTAAAACGAATAACTCGAAAATCAAATCAAAATCCAAATGAATACATACCAACCAAAACTGTCATCATACATTTTAAATCTCAAAAATTACCAAAATATGTATATATTAATAGATGTCGATGTGAAATTTCTCCATACATATACAGAGTCACACAATGTTTCAATTGTTTAAAATATGGGCACTCATTAACAAACTGCAAATTCTCAGCAAGATGCAATAAATGTAAAGGAGACCACAACTCTCGCGAGTGTACAGTACAATGATCTCCACAATGTATAAACTGTGATGGAAATCATCTAGCAACTGATTATCAAAAATGCCGCACGTATGCAGAACAGAAGAAAATAAAAGAAATCATGGCATATAACAATTTGACTTTTATCGAAGCAAAAATAATTCTTCGCAAAATCGTATGCACAGGCTGTAATAAATAATAAAAACACACAAAATAATCTTGAATTAGATAACAACATAAATTCCATTAACAA
The DNA here is from genome assembly GCA_035578165.1 of Stenolophus ochropezus. NCBI lineage: Eukaryota > Metazoa > Arthropoda > Insecta > Coleoptera > Carabidae > Stenolophus > Stenolophus ochropezus. The sequence goes on along the minus strand of JAQOWZ010000014.1, from coordinate 20,555,986 downwards.
TACATGAAAGAATTACGTAAATTATTCTTCGAACTCAAGTACACAGCATAACCAGACACCCAGATTACACAATTCAAACAGAAATAAACAAATTCCTTCTAACATAATTACTCAACACTCGCTTCCCAACACATCTATAGTCAAATCCACGTAAAAATGGCATTGTTGAAATTCCAATGTGATGACGTCACTAGAGTGTATGTATTAAGTAACGCAAATGCATTAATAGCTATGCGATTGTTTGGAGTGTTGCTAATATCATAAAGCGTGTGTTGACGTACGTCTGTACTTGAACTGCATAAATATTTTCTATGTTTATATCCACACTTCATCGTTTTGTAGTTAAATATGAGTGATAAAAAATTATCTAGACATTGCTTCTGCATTCCATGGGCGCCCATAAGGGTGGGCAAGAGGGGGCACTTGCCCTCCCCTGGCTTTTCACAAATTTATTATTTAATTTTTTCACCACCGTTATGTTCTATAAGAAATTTATTAATGTTTGCTCTATCTTAGGGCTTAGCATTTTTGTGTGTGGGACAAATAATTCCGTTAGTATTTGTGTTTAGTTATTTTAACTGTCATTCAAAAATAGAGAAATCTGAGACAATTAAATACAATAAACTTAATTTTATTGAAGAGGTTCCTAATGAAATTTCTGAGGAATTTTCGAAAGATGGAATGAATTTGAAAATTGCCATACAAACCTATCCAAAAAAATTACATTATGTCTGTTAATTTTTTTTTGAACATTTCTAAGTGTTGCTTAAAATTTAAGCCTTGTTAGTACAATTGGACATAAAAATATATATCTTTTTTATTGTTTTTTTTTTATTTTTGCCCCCCTTTGAATAATATTTTATGGGCGCCCATGCTGCATTCTTTCATGAAGAAAAACGTTTAGTTGGTCCTCTAATTTCATTTTCTTCTTCAGAAGATGTAAGTATTATATTTTGAGGTTATATGTTTAATGACAGTAAGTGTTTTTTTTATATTTATACATTTTTCGATATTGTTATTGTTGGTTATTGTCTTAGAGAGTTTGTGCTGCTTTCGGTGTGTCACATTCCATAATATCCTGAATGAAATGAAATGTAGAACCTTATCATCGCCAAAAAAAAGAAATCGTAAAAAGCAAGTTACAGGAATTGATGAATTTACTTATTCTGCAATTTGATGAAATATCTATGATATGATTAGTAAAAGTAAATTTATTACATTTATTTAATTTAAAAATATCAAATTATGACAGATGTTAATAAATTTTAATTTTTACTACTATCTCTTATAAACGTAGTAAGTGACGTCAGCACATTGGAATGCCATTTTTACGTGGATTTGACTATAATTTACTTTATGACACACCTATTTTAAACCCAGAACCAATTCAACAAAACCCTTTCCCACCAAGATACCATAACACTAATTCAAACGATATAAACATTGAATCATTAACAAATATAATACTAACAATTATGGATAAATCAAATAGCTCCAGTTTTCAAATAGATAATTTACAAGATATAATTAAAAAAATGTTATCGGAGGGACTGTGCCATACAACTACCAATGGATAATATTAATATTAGATCCCTTAAATCTAATCGCAACTCCATGGAACGATTATTACAACAACGTAAAATTCACATAGCAATCCTCGCAGAAACCTTTTTGCAACCAACAGATAATCAGAATCACTATATCTCGGGATATAATTTAATTCACACAGACAGAAATGACGGATATGGAGGCACTGCTATCCTTGTCAAAAAGAGTTTATGTTACTCGGTTATAAACATTAATTATCCGTATTATAATAAAGTTCAAATAACTGCAATAAAAATTCATCTAAAAAATGAGTTTTTACACATTTTATCTGTATACTGTGTTCCCAAACATCAACTTAATCAACATTTCTGGACATCCATCTTTGACCAAATTCAAAACCCAGTAATAATTGCTGGAGATTTTAACTGTCATCATACTACGTGGGGTTGTTGTATTAATGACAACGAAGGAATATCCTTATTAAACAGCATAGATGATGCAAATTATATATTATTAAATTATGGAACAGAAACAATTCAAAGATTACCCCACCAACGTAAAAATGCGGTAGACATAACTATATGTTCTCCGAATATTGCAATAAAATCCAACTGGCAAGTAATTAATGATACGCATGGATCCAATCATTTTCCGATCACCACAGCCATATCCCTACATACCCATACAAATATAACCGGAACAGCGACCAAGGACACTTCAAAAAAATGGAACATAAACAATGCCAACTGACACATATTCTCTAACACTCTAGAAATATTATCTGAAAATTTCAGATTCCGAAATGACCCAGTCGAAAACTATAATAACTTTACACATATAATAAATCAAGCAGCAGAAAAATCTATACCGATTGTTAACAACACTCCTAATCCCTTTAAAAATAAGCCTTGGTGGGACGAAGAATGTAAACAAGCTGAGGAAAAACGTAAAAATGCCTACAAAATTTATAAACAACAAAGCACAGAAGAAAATTTTATTAACTGTCAAAGAACGTCTGCTTACGCAAAGAAATTATATAAAAAGAAACGTAAAGAGAACTGGTCTTCCTTTTGTGGTACTCTAGATAAAAACACCCCAATCAGTGAAGTATGGAGAAAAGTAAGATTATTCAACAACTATGAAAAACCAAGAACGGCAGCATCCCCTTCGGAAAACTTAATGTATGATTTTCTATCTAAACTTACCCCAGATTATACAGAGCTACCTATAAACGAAGACAACATAGTCGGTAATCATCCACTAGAAATGCCCATATCACTTAATGAACTAAAAAACGCACTAAAAAACTCAAAAAACACTTCACCTGGCAAGGATAACATTCACTACATTATGTTACTCAGAATGCCCTTCATTACTAAAATATTCTTACTAGATTATTTAATAACATTCTGCACTCCAGTGCTATAATTCCATCCTGGCAGGAGCATATTATAATCCTTATATTAAAAACCAATAAGGACTCCTTCTCTCCAGATTCCTATCGCCCCATTGCCCTAACATCGTGTGTACTGAAAACGTTTAAAAGAATATTAAAGAACCGTATCGAATAGTGGTTAGAAACAAATAACTTATATCCCGCTACAATGAACGGATTCCGGAAAGGTCGAAGTTGTTCAGATAACATATGTACACTTACAAATGATATACAAAACAGCTTTTCAGAAAATAGCTAACTCATAGCAGCATTTATTGACATTAAAAACGCATATGATAACGTAAATTTGCATATACTAAAGAACAAAATGAAACAAATAAATATCCCGGTCACGATAATAAATTCTATTATGTCAATTATGTCAAATAGAGCCCTCTTTATAAAAACTCAAAATAGTATCATAGGACCAAGGTGCACTTCTAAAGGTTTACCGCAAGGCGATGTACTAAGCCCTCTCTTATTCAACATATATTGCCTAGATATATTTAATTTACTTTCTCTACCAACCAAAATTATGACGTACGCTGATGATTTCTGCGTATACTCAACATCCAAATATCTGTGGGAATGCAAAGATGAATTAGATAAAACATTCTTCATCCTTGAAAAATGGCTTTTCAATAATGGAATGGAACTGTCACAAAATAAAACACAAGTTTGCATTTTTACTCGACATAGGCTCAACAACACACCAAATACAATTAACCTAGGCAATTATAATATACAAATCACATCAGTAGCAAAATTTTTGGGGATATATTTTGACACTAAATTATCATGGAAAGCAGAAATCGAACACAAAATAAGTAAATGTGAGAAAACAATAAATATTCTCAGAATTATCAACGGACTTAAATGGGGTGCAGATCCAACCATCTCTTTACTGTTCTATAAGGCATACACTAGATCAATATTAGACTATGGAAGTACAGTGTACGGATCAGCGTCAAATCCTCTACTGCACAAATTGGACAAAATTCAATATAAAGCATTACGAATATGTATAGGAGCATTCAAATCTACTCCCAATCATTGCCTACAAGTAGAATGTGCCATACAACCGCTACATATTCGCAGAATGCGGCTAGGAGAAAAAAATTTTATAAAAAGAAAAACAATAACAAATCATCCCATCAACGAGAAAATAACAGTCTTAACAACTGAATTCTTGACAAACACCTGTTGGGCTCATAAGAATATTCCCCCAATTATAAACGCGCATATAATATATATATCTGCAGCACTACAGCCCTGTGTGGGCCTTGGCTTCCTTCAAAATGTTTCTCCACATCGTCCTGTTTCTAGCCTTTTGTTTCCAGTCTCGTATCTTCAGCTTCTTAATGTCATCTTCGATAGCATCCATATATCTTCTCTTAGGTCTTCCTGGCGCTCTTTTACCTACTGGTTTTTGTTGTAGTATCCGTTTTGTTGGGTCCATATCATCAAACCTCTCTACATGGCCAATCCATCTAAGTCTGTTTAGTTTAACACTTTTACCAACATTAGGGTGTTCAAAAATGTTGTACAATTCAAAGTTGTAGCGTCTACGCCATACATTTCCTTCTTTGGTTCCCCCGCATATTGTTCGTAACACTTTACGTTCGAATCTATCCAGTAATTGTTCATCGGTCTTCTTGAGGGTCCAAGTTTCGGATCCGTAAAGTAAGACAGGTTTGATTAGTGTTGTATATAACTTAAGTTTAGTTTTTCTTGATAACAGATGTGAAGTTAGTTGTGATCTTAGACCATAGTAAGCTTTGCTGGCTAGGGAAATTCGTCTCTTAATTTCTTTCGTATCGTCTCCATCATTTGTAATTAGTGAGCCGAGATAGATGAAGTCTTGAACATTTTCAATGTTGTGGTCACCTACGGTAATCTTTTGCTGGTGATCTTGATTCGGGTTTGTCCGTTTTACGCACATATATTTGGTTTTTGTTTCATTTATAACAAGGCCTAGTTCTTTAGCTTCTCTTTCTAAATTGGTGAATGCTTCAGTCGTTGCTCTTAGATTTCTCCCAAGAATAACAATGTCGTCAGCATACGCCATAATTTGGGTTGGTCTGTTAAATAGAAGAAGAAAGTAAAAATCACAACTCTAGAGAATTCTACAGTGCCGTCAACAGAAAAAGAAAAGAATTTAAACCTCGAATCACCATATGTAAGGGTAAAGATAACATCATAATTACCGAAAAAGATATGATACTAGAGAGGTGGGTGGAGCATTTCGATGCACTACTCAATAAAAATAGTGAACATCAAGACAATGACACTAATGGAATAGACGAAAACTGGACACCTGCTACACTAGAAGAATCACTAAACGAGCCAAGTAAACACGAAGTCAAAATAGGACTAACGAAGCTTAAAAATAATAAAGCACCCGGGGATGATGATATACCAGCAGAGTTATTAAAATTCGGAGGTGAAGATCTTTTAAACATATTACACAAACTTATAGCACAAATATGGAAGGAAAAGAGACTACCAGAAAAATGGTACAAGGGAATTATCTGTCCCGTACATAAAAAAGGGGATCAACTAGTATGCGCAAATTACAGAGGAATTACGCTGCTAAACACAGCGTACAATATCCTCTCCTCTATTATTTTTGACCGCTTGGCACCACACACTGAGAAAGTTTTAGGTAACTATCAGTGTGGTTTCCGCGTGGGAAAGTCAACGTCCAATCACATCTGTGTCATAAGGCAAATAATAGAAAAAACGCTTGAATTTAATGTAGAACTCCACTTAATATTTATTGATTTTAAGAATGCTTATGACACAGTAAACAGAAATAAATTATATCAATCAATGAGAGAGTTTAACCTACCACTGGAACTGATAGAGTTAATAAAAGCAACTATGAACCCTGTTAAATGTCTAGTTAAAATAGACGGACAGAAATCCACTATTTTCGAAACAAAGAACGGTCTAAGACAAGGGGATGCTTTGTCATGTATCTTGTTTAACCTTGTCCTCGAAAAAATTATTAGCAACGCCGGTTTAAAAACCCCAGGCACTATATTTAACAAACGCGCATATAAACTTCTCCCAATATTCGTTTCCCATCACAGAACAACGTACGTTATCATGCTACAAAAATAAATTTGAATTTTCATTATACAATAATAATATATTCTATGAACAACAACTAATAGAAAACTGTACCCAATACAAAGAAATATCGAATATTGTACCCACAGAAAATATCAACGCTTACTTTCGGAACCATCATGAAATATATACAGATGCATCCAAATCCAATGATGGAAACGGGGCTGCTTTATATGACCCTGTAAATAAACGATCGAAAATGTACAAGTTACCATGATACACATCAATATATCACGGTGAACTTTTTGCAATTTTACAAGCTGTATATTACATACAGGGAAATCAGGATAACATAAATAAAAAAGACTGCCTAATTCTGTCTGGCAGTCAAAGTGCACTCAAAAAACTGCATCATCCAGGTTTTCATCACAATAATACCATAAACTACAATATTCTAGACGCGATAGAATATTGTAAAAATTATTCTAATATGCGCTCATGGTGAATGTGTGAAAAAGTTTGTTTTGTGTGAGCACCGATAATACAACCCAAAATTTAGGGAGTTATCGTGTTTTATATAAAACTAGTGTAAAATACAGGAAGTTAATAGAAGAAGAAAAGTGCAGAAATATTTTGTGTAAGTTTTTCGTGCAGAAAAACAAGTAAAATTAATAGTTAAAATTGTGTCTTTGGAGTGTCCTTGTCATTGTCAGCTGTGCGCTCAGTCCCCTGCTCGGCGACACGAGGCTACGCGCATGCGCACTAGAGCAACTAGCAGTTGATTACCAGTGGCGTAGTAGAAGGGAATGTTGAATTTGCATAGAGACCGTAGCAACTCAGTGGAAAAGAGAAAGAGGGAAAAATCAGAGACACAGGAAGAAGATATTTTTAAGAAAAGTAAAAAAATAGGAAGATCACCGGAAAAAGAAAAAATAATTTCTCAAGATATGGAACGGTTAACGACGATGATAGAAAATTTGACAAAAAGTGTAGATGAAGTGAAGGGGAAGATGGATCGTAACCATAATGAGCTGAAGACAGAAATACAGAGAAATACAACTACCATAGAGGATATTAAAAATGAATTTAAAATTAAAGAAATTAAATGGCAACAAGAAAGAGAAGAAATGAAGAAAGAAATATCAGAATTAAAGAAAAGATTGGAGGAACAGGATAAGAAAAGTAGAGCTGGCAACATAGTGATACAAGGGCTGAGAACGGATGGAAGAAAACCAATACAAGCGGTAACAGACCTGTTAAAAAATGATCTAGGGGTAACATGCAAAATTAAAGAGGTTATGGAAATTAAAGGAGCTAATGTACTTGGGGAAAAAATAATAGTCGAACTGGAAAACAAAGAAGCAAAAAAAGAAATTATGGAAAATAAAAACAAATTGAAAGGAAGAAGTATTTTCATCAATAGCGATTGGACAAAGGAGGAAAGAAAAATGAAGTTTGTGATAAGGCAAAAAGCAGCAGCGGCTAGAAAAGAAAATAGAAATGTTAAAGTCTTCTATAACAGGATTATAATAGATAATGAGGAACACATATGGAGTGAAGAGTGTGGAAGTCTGGTGCTAAACAAGAACAAAGAAAATAATGGAAATTGTCCAGTTACTTTGAGTAGGAGAAAGTGACAGGAAGAAAATAAAACAGTCTCATCGGTACGACTCGGACACGGAAATAAGGTTAAGAATACAAGGTTAAAAGATTCCACAATAATAACGATGGCAACATGGAACGCGCAAGGAACAAATGCACCAGGTAAACTGAAAAATTTGCACGCTGTGTTTAAAAAATATGGCATAGATGTAGCGGTAATTCAAAAACAAAATAAAAAGGTAATGACATTTTCGAGCTAGAAGATTATATAGTTTTTAATAGCAGGCATGAGACTAAATATTTTGGAACGTGTTTTATGATAAATAAAAAACTAAAAGATAAAATCATTGATTTTAAACCCATATCGGAAAGAATAAGTGTTCTGAGGATAAGAGGCTTATACAGAAAATTCAGTTTAAGAAATGTCCATGCGCCAACAAACGTTAAGGATGAAGAAGTGAAGAACGAATTTTATGAACAAGTAGAGCGAACAATAAACCAGATTCCTAGATATGATGTGAAATTAATAATGGGTGACTTTAATGCTAAAGTAGGTAGAGAACAAAGTTACAAGCATGTGACAGATGGTCAAAGTAAACACGAATCATCAAATGAAAATGGTATAAGGTTAATTAATTTTGCAAGTGAAATGAATATGTAAATTAAAAGTACGGCGTTTACAAAAAAAGAGATTTATAAAGGTACATGGAGGGCACCAAACGGGGAATATACAAATCAAATCGATCACGTGTTAATTGAAAATATTTTTGAGAAGTTAATACACGATGTGAAAAGCAGAAGGGGTGCGGAAGCTGGCACTGACAACTTTATGGTGCAAATTAAGGCAAACTTCAATATAAGAAATGTAAAAAAGAGAAGAGTTCAAAAAAGAAGGAAATATAACTCACAACTTCTGCAGATAGAAGGATTAAAAGAGAAATTTGACAAAAAGATCATAAACAAATTAACAGCAACTGCGGAGGCCCAAGAAATAAATGAAAAATGGGAAAGTATACAAAATGTATTATGCAGAGTGGCGGGAGAAATGCTAACAAAAACGAAGACAAAAAAGAAAAATAACTGGTTTGACGAAGAGTGTAAAAGAGCATTAGAAAATAAAACCAGAGCAAAGGAAAAGCTGCTACAAAAAGAAAGTGCACATAATTCTAATGAGTATAAAGAAGAAAGGAAGAAGTTTAAGGAAATATGCAGAAGAAAGAAAAGAAGTGAAATAGACAAAAGATTAAATAGAATAGAAGAAAACTACAAAGAAAAAAATATAAGAAATTTTTACCAGGAAGTAAGAAAGCAAGGAATAGGTTACCAAAGTAGAGCAATTTTCTGTAAGGATAAGCAGGGTCAACTGGTAACAGGTGCAGAAAAAATTAAGAGGTGGTCTGAATATTTTAAAGAAATTCTAAACACAGGTGAGAGCGAAGAGGATGAAGATAACAGTATAACAGACACAGTACAGGATGAACAGGTGGAATAGGCGACAAAACAGGAAGTTTGCGAAATAATAAAGAATATGAAGAATAATAAAAGTACTGGTGAGAATGGTATATCGGCGGAAATGTTAAAATTTGGTGGGGATGAATTGCTGGAAAAAATTTATGACATTGTAAAAGACGTATGGGAAACTGAAGAATGCCGAATGGTTGGAAGGAAGCATTGATCGTTCCGTTACGTAAGAAAGGAGACAAGGCAAAGTGCGAAAATTACAGGGGCATTGCTTTAGTGGATGTTACTTATAAAGTTCTTGCAACCTGCATCAGGAATAAATTAAGTGTGTTTACAGAAAAAATAATCAGTGAGTACCAGGTAGGCTTTCGGAAAAACAGATCCACCATCGACCAAATTTTTGTTCTGAAACAAACTATTGCAAAAAGTTATGAGCATAAGTTACCACTCGAACTATTGTTCATAGACTTTAAGCAAGCTTATGACTCAGTGAAGAAGAAAAGTTTATATAACATCCTCAGAGAACTAAAATTACCGGAAAAATTAATCAAATTGGTGGAAATGTCACAAAGAGAGAATAAATGTAAAGTAGTAGCAGATGGAGAAATCTCTGAGTGTTTTGAAGTAAAAAATGGTTTAAGGCAAGGTGATCCGATGTCTCCAATTCTATTTAATTTAATTCTAGAATGGGTAATGGAGAAAGCTCAAGTAAATAGGGCAGGGATAATAAACAGACACAAACACCAATGTCTCGCGTATGCTGACGATATAGTTCTTATAACCAGAACTAGGAAAGAATTAGTCGAAGTTATTTCAAGAGTCTGCAAGTCAAATTGGTCTCAAAATAAATGAGGAAAAAGACAAAGTATATGAGGGTGAATGGTGATAAACGGGATATGAAGTGCAAGGTGAAGTTAATGGGCACAAACAATAAAGTGTATAAAATAGAAAGAGTAACGAACTTCATATACTTAGGTGTAGCAGTGAATGAAAACAATTGTGAAAAAATCGAAATAGATATGCGGTTAATGAAAAGGAATAGATGTGTGGGTGCCTTAAGAAATTTTCTATGCTCAAAAAAAGTGTCGTGGCCAACGAAAATACGTGTCTATAAAACAGTAATTAGACCAACAATGCTATACGGTTGTGAAACATGGACATTAGTGAGAAGTGATCAGGAAAAGTTGTTAAGATGGGAAAGAAAGGTGTTGAGGACAATTTTTGGTGGGAAAAAAGAGGGAGACCGGGTAATGAGGAGAACGAATTTGGAAGTAATGTCTCTTTTTGGGGATAGTAATATAGTGGGGATAAGTAAATCGTTAAGACTAAAGTGGTTCGGACACATAAATCGAATGACGGAAAGTAGAATTGTAAAAGTTGTTTTCAACAGTGAACTAAGTGCACGAAGAAGAAGAGGTCGGCCAAAAAAGAAATGGTTTAGTGCAGTACTAGAAGACTTACATCAATTGGGTATCAGGGACTGGAAACAAAAAATGTATGATAGAGCACACTGGAGAAAAGTGTGCTTCCAAGCCAAGGGTCTATAGGCCTGTAGTGCTCTTATATATATATATATATATATATATATATATATATATATATATATATATATACATATATATATATATATATATATATATATATATATATATCTTAATACGAAAGAATAAGTTATTGCCTGTAAATAATCAATATTTGATTACAAAAATAAAATTGATTACAACAAAGAGTAATTAATGTTCAAAACTTTAAATATACAGCCATTTCATAGTTACTATAAATTTTTAAAAAATACTTTAAAGAAACGGTACCTAATTGTTTAAAGGTCTGATCTAATTAAATTTACGAAAATAGCATAGATTTTCTTTACTAACTTAACTTTTCTGCTACTCGGTCTCCATAACAATAAATCATGTCAACGTAGTTATAATTTAAAGAAAATATTTACTTTGGCCCATATATGTGTGTATGTACATGAGCTTAAATTTTTTTAGCTATAATTATTTAAATTAGTCAGTTTTGCAAAGTGGCAGTTTATTTGTCAAAATTATTAAAAAAAATTAAATAATTTTTCTAGTTATTTTTTACATAAACAAATTGTTACAGGTATTAGGAATATTTGGTTTTAGTTAGTAACAGCAAAATTGAATGTCATGTAATTTAAAACGTCACAAATTAAATTTGGCAACACTGTTTATATTAAAAAGTAGTAGTTAATTTTTAAATTTATAAATAACATTGTCAATCCTAATACAACTGCCACCGTCTTCAGTGAAGTTAGTTTAGGAATATTTGGTTTTAATTTAGTTACTTCATCACACATTTGGCAACATTGACTTTTGATATTGGAAACGTCAAAATTTATATTAATTAAATACGTTATGTATTAAACTTAAATTAGTTGTAACACATTTGCTTAAGACTATTATGCATGATTGTCAAAAGTGATGAATGACAGCGTGACTCTTCTTAAATTTAGACATGGCTACTAGGATCCATTGTTTCAAGTTATTAATTTGGCACAGTTTTTATTTTTTTACACAAGAACCACTCACAGTAAAAATATGAGACCCCCAAAAGGCAGAAGTACACATTATTCTCTGCAACCTAAAAAAAAAGCGTTCTCTAGGACTCTGGCGTGCGTGAAATATTAACATTTGATAGCTAATTTCATTTCTGCAAGACAGGTCTTGTGTACGGTGTACTTCCGCCAACTAATTGTAAAAAACAAATGCAGATCAACTTGGCAAATTTTGTCACTTCTACACATCGGCACTCAACAAGACATTTAACTTGGTACCAAACATGACATACTTCTGACAACTTTTTTCAAAAAACAAAAACGGGTTAACATGAAACATTTTTGTCAATTTTGCATGTCAGCTCTCATCGAGACCTTTCATTTTATACCAAACACGATATACTTCTGACAACTTTTTACAAAAAACAAAAGCCGATTAACATGAAACATTTTTGTCAATTCTGGACATTAGCCATCAACGAGACTTTTTATTTGATTCTAAGCACGATATACTTTTTACAATTTTCTGCAAAAAACAAAAGCCGATCAACATGGAACATTTTTGTCAATTCTGGACATTAGCCATCAACGAGACTTTTTATTTGATTCTAAGCACGAGATACTTTTTACAATTTTCTGCAAAAAACAAAAGCCGATCAACATAGAAAATTTTTATTTCTGCACACCAGCACTTCCCGAGACTTTTCATTCGATACCAAACACGATATATTTCTGACATTTTGCAAAAAACAAATTCTAATCGACGTAGAACATTTTTGTTATTCATGCACACCAGTCCACATTGTGTAGTTTCATTAAAACCCAAGGACGACCTACTTCTAACAACTTGTTGCCATTTCAAAACCGGCCCTTTAGTTTCTTCATAAATTGGCAACACTATTTTTATTAAAAAATTGTAGTTAATTTTTAATTTATAAATTACCATCAGCAATTCTAATATAACAACTTCTATCTTCAGATTAGTTCCTATAGGAATATTTGTTTTTATTTAGTTACTTCATAACACATATGGCAACATTGGATTCTGTAATTTAAAACGTCATGTATGCTTTAGAATACGGATTAATATTTCTAATAACACAATTTAAATCTTTCATAATATCCGGTTTGCATTTTTTATTATATTCTAAGTTCATTCGCTTTTCTAATGCTTCATTTGTATCAGTAATATATGACTGAGCATATTTTTCTATTTTTCCATTAGTTGGATACAAACATGTAGCTGATTCATGATAAATTTGACCATGAATGCGAAAACAATATTTATTTATTTTATTTATTTTATTTTGACTATGTTACTTACATAAAGTTTATAGTACGTCATGTTATAATAAAGATAATAATTTATACAATACTTATTTACAAAAAAAAAATTTCAAAGTGCTGACATATTTCATATCATTATTCAAAATGAAAATTGCTGAATTTGAAGTTAATAAATTCATCTATAGCATAAAAACAATACTTTAATAAAAATAATTTAACTGACCTTTTGAATTTTTTGTGTTCCATCTGCTTTACTTGTTCTGGTAGTATATTAAAAAGATCTACGTTTAAACTATTTTTTACAGACTTTTGGAGCTTATAACGGGGCTTTCGCAAGAGATTTGCGGATCTTGTCTCATAAGAATGAAAATCTCTATTTTTAACAAAATTATCCTTTGATTTATGGATTTCTATAAGAGAATAATATATAAATAAGGAAGGTAGTGGCATTATTTTCAAGTCAATAAAAGCTTGACGGCAATGATCTCTGTGACCTAAACCTGCCAGAATTCTGATTGCTGTTTTTTGTAGTCTAAATATTTTAATTGCGTGAGAAGAATTTCCCCACACAATAATTCCATAAGATATTACTGAATGAAATAATGAAAAGTAACAAGTTTTTAAAGTAAAAAAGTCAACTACAAGTTTTAATCTTCTAAGTAAAAATAAAGTACTAGAAATTTTTTACTTATATATGTTATGTGCGATGACCCATTTAGTAAAGGTTCGATATGTAATCCAAGAACTGATATAGCAGAATCTTTATTCAATTTATTGTCGTTAGATATAATCATCTGTTGAGTTTTATCTTTATTTAAAAGTAAATTATTAGCGGAAAACCATTTTTCAGCTTTTTGAAAATTTTCATTTTTAACTATTTGTAATGAGTCGTAATCATTAGCACTGTTGATAAGTGTAGTATCGTCTGCAAAAAGGACACTATTACAGGGCCTCATAAAGTCACTAAAATCGTTCACGTAAATTATAAAAAATAAAGGGCCTAAAATAGATCCCTGTGGAACGCCGTACTCTATAACTTTGGAGTCTGATGATACTCCTTGAATAATAACAACTTGTTCACGATTGTGCAGGTAAGAATTTAACAATTTAAGAGGTATACCGTTTATACCATAGTGCTTAAGTTTTAATAAAAGCTTTTCATGAGATACACAATCAAAAGCTTTAGAAAGGTCGCATAAAGTGATAGCTGAATGTTTTCCTTTCTCAAGATCTACTATTACGTTTTCTATGATATTTACGACAGCTTGACTGGTAGATCGTCCACCTCGAAAACCAAATTGTTGATTATTCAGTATATTGTTGTCATCAAAAAATTTTAACAGTCTATTTTTTAAAATATACTCTATTACTTTTGATAAAGTTGGAATAATTGAAATTGGTCTATAGTTCTCTATTTTATTGCAATCACCTTTCTTGAAAAGTGGTAATACTTTAGTCTTTTTAAAAATATCTGGATAAATACCTGTCTCAAAACATTTATTAATCAAAGAAGTTAAAGGTTCTGTAATATAATCAATAATTTGCTTTAAGAAATTATTACTCATATTATATAAATCTAAACAATTAGAATTATTTAGTGATTTTATGGCATTATAAACTTCAACTATATCGGTAGGGTGAAGAACAAAATTAGAAGTGACAGGGGGTCGCGCATTCATTAAAATATCCTCTGCTTTACACTGATAGTCTACAATGTTCTTAATGATGTTGACTGCTACCGTTGTAAAATAATCATTAAAATCATCTGGTGATAAATTTTGGCTAACATTTTTAGAAACAGCCTGATTTCGCTCTGAGTTTATCAGACGCCAACTATCTTTACATTTGTTGGTTGAATCATTTAGAAATTTACTATAAGCTGTTAATTTGGCCTTTTTAATTGCAGTTCTATAGTTTTTTAGTTTTGTTTTATATATATTCTTAAAGTGTTTACTTTTCGTACTATTAAAACAAATACTAATTGATACTAATTCTTCTCTCATTTTCCTTAGGTGTAAATTATACCAATTAACAGGTGGCTGATCTGATTTTACTAAACGTTGTTTAGGTGGAAAAAATATATCGATCAGATAAACTAACCAATTGATTAAAAATTGTGAGTGTTCTTCAACTGGTAACAAACAATCATCTAAAACATTGTTAAAGTCAGTTACATTTAAGGCTAATTTAAAACATTCAATATTTTTCTGCGAGAAACACCTTACACTTTTAATTTCTTGTTTTTGTAAATTATTTGTGTTTAGAAGAATAAAGTATTGACCACGGTGATCTGAAAGGCAAGGATCAAGAACACCCGCTTTAAATTTTTCGGCTTGAAGATTAGTAATAAAGTTATCAATACAACTGCTCGAATTTTCAGTGACTCTTGTAGGTTCTGTAATAGTAACCCTTAGACCATACGAGTTTATTAAATTTGTGAACTCAAGTATCTCAGTTCTGGAAGATAAATTTGAAAATTCAATATTGAAATCACCTGTAATTATGACTTTTTTATGAAAACACTTAAGATCATGTAACATTTTTTCAAAATTTACCATAAATAAAGAAAAATTACCTAAGCCAGTTCTATACACAGCAATCAGAATAATGTTATAATTGATTAATTCGACGCCACAGAGTTCTATATTAAACATTACGTTGTAGCTGCTCAGATCTAATACATTATATTCAATCTTATTCTTGAGAAAAATGCCTACACCTCCATGTTTATTTGGTTCTCTGCAAACATAAGAGACTAGCTCATACGAATATAAATTTACAGTTTGTATAGCTTCTATATCTAGCCAATGCTCCGTAATACAAATAATATCAAAAGGGTACTCCTTTAAAAATATAGATAGTTGATCTATTTTATTACCTAAAGCCTGAATATTGATATGAAATATACTCACACTAGAACGCTTATTAATTATAAGATCATAAACAGACTCAAATAGGGTTATTTGTTTTGGACAATTGAACGTTTTTTCTGAAAAAACGGTCTGATGTAAACTCCTGTTGGCCAGATGGATGGATCCATGGCTCTGTCTTTATTTGTGGTATGGTCCATACCCAGGTGGTGGCGATAAGTTTGCCCCCATAGAAGCAAAAGCCAAGGCACTATTATATTTTCTGACATTATCTTTAAAATATTTGCTATTTGTGTCTCCATATAACATTAATTTTTTTATAAATTCTGGAAAGTCCTTTATTATATCTAGATTTAAATTACCATTCCGGCAATAGTGTGTAAATTTGCCATCTTGAGGTTTTTCGAATGAAAAATTTTTGGACGAACAATATTTGCAAATAATTGTCATTGCCCCTAAACTATGCGGTTCAACATCTATCTCTAAACCTTTACTTGCTAACATTAATATATATATGTATTACCTCTTGTATTACTATCTTTATTGAGTTTGCATTAATTTTATTTTCAAAATTTTTCTTTAATTTTGACTCATTTTTAATTAAATTGGAATAGTTATTTCTATGACGTACTAAACGGTCTAATTTTAGTTCTTCACTTCCATAAATTTGTGTAATTTATAATGTTACATTTAAGTTTATTTAATCTTTTTAATCTCATTTCAAATGTTTCCTTTTCTATAAGATTTATATTATATTCTTTCTGTTTTTCGATTCTCTTGATTTTTTTTTGTCTAATGATTCATTGTTTACTTGTGTTTTACTCATTTCTTTTTGTTTATTTATGCGTTAAGTTTAATATCTTCTGTTTCATTTGCTTTAAGTTTTAAATAATTTTCGTGTAATTGTTGCTAGCGAGTAATTGGAAACATTACTATTTGACGGGATCTAAACATCTGAAAAAGATATGATCTTAATTTATTAATATCATATATTTCATTTTCGGGGTTTCTATTTAATAAAATGCTTGTACAAAAAGCGATAGCAAACAAACCACAATCATAGTTATTTGTTTGTTGTTGTACACGAACAAACTTAACGAATGGTCTAACCGGAAACATATTGTTGCATCCTCATTTAAATTTTGCGAATTTAAGCTATCATAAATATTAATTACCGAGCCATCATAATATGAACCTATCCAACGTCCAATGCCACCGATACTACAACCACGTGAAAATAATATATGAATATGCTTTGTACCTTGTGGTATAAGAACAATGCGTTCTGGTGCTTATATATAAGAAGTACTCTGAGGTCTAAATTGTGAAACAGATCGAACTATCGAAAAAATGTATCAATATGAATGTCTTCTAAAAAACTCTGGGAATTTATTACTGTATCTAAATCGTGACTTGTTAGATTACATTGAATTAATTGATTTTCAAATTTTGTATTTTCTGAATTTAAATTATTTACTTTACCTTGATTAACATCAATTTTTTATCTTTATTTCAACCTGCTTACCTAATCTAGAAAACTCTTTTAAATTTGATGCCGCTAATTTTTTTTTTGTTGTGATCTAAATATTTATATGATTCTTATATACTAAAATCTGTACTTTTTTTGTTTACCTTTTTGCTATTTATTCTGTTGTTTTGTTTGTAAAGCTTTATTTTTTCTTCTAATTCTATCTTTCGATGGCAGGATCTAAATTTGATTCTAATGTACCAAATTCTGTATTTTTTTTTCAATTATCTTATCGCTATTTATTCTATTTTCATTGTAAAGCTCTTTATTTTGGCTTCTTTATCTGTCTTTCAATGGCATTGTAATTAGATTATAAAATCAATTTATATAAGACTTACCTCTTCGGAACACGATATAAGTATATGTTTAATTTAAATTATATCAGACCATAATGAATACCTAGGATCTATTGTAATGATGTTGGATTTATTAAAATTTAATAAGACAAGACACTTGCAGTATCTGAATTTTTTTTTTCCTTTATAATTACAATCTATCTACAAGTGGATAATAAGTAAATGATATAACATTTTTTAACATTATTTGAAGGATGAGTCCATTGACTTTCCTTCCTTTCGAATTAATTATACACATATACACATTATAAACTAAAAACTAAATCGGCAGGGTAGGTCTAGGGTGTTTGCTCGTTTTAAACGGCAGATGTCGGCACTGTTGTCTAGAAGTTTTGAAGCACTCTTGTTGGGGTGGTTTTCTAGTTTTTTGAGATATTTGGTGCTGTATTTCGTAATCTCTTCCTTGATGGTTGGTATTTTTAAATCTTGATGTATGGTTGCGTTGGACACGTACCAGGGCGCGTTTAATATTGCTCTCAACGTTTTGGACTGGAATCGTTGGATAATTTCTATGTTAGATTGGCTTGCAGCTCCCCATATTTGTATCCCATAAGTCCATATGGGTTTTAATATTGTCTTATATATTAATAATTTATTTTCTATTGACATTCGTGAATTTCTGCCAATCATCCAATACAGTTTTTTGAATTTAAGCCCTAGCTGTTGCCTTTTTGTTTTAACATGGGTTTTCCACATTAAGCCTCTTTCCAGATGCATTCCTAGATATTTGGTGCTTATAGCTTGCGGTATTTGTTTATTGTTCAAGTAGACTGGTGAGCAGGTTTCTCGTCGTGTTGTAAATGTTAGATGCATTGATTTTGTTTCATTTGCCTTTGTTCTCCATGTTTGTAGCCATTGTTGTATTTTCGAGAGATGTTCTTGTAGAAGGTTTGAAGCTATTTGGGGGTCTTCACTTGAGGCTAGGATTGCGGTGTCGTCCGCGAATGTTGCTACAAAAGTATTGTTTGATACTGGTAGATCTGCTGTATATATTGTATATAAAACTGGGCCTAAGACACTGCCTTGCGGTACTCCAGACTTTATTTGGATTAATTCAGACAATTCGTTTTTGTACTTGACTTGGAAGTACCTGTTCGCGAGATATGAGCAATTGATAGCAATTATTAGGTAATTTTAATTTTAATTTATAGAGGAGGCCCTCATGCCACACTTTGTCGAACGCCTGTGTAATATCTAGGAATGCTGCAGAACAATATTTCTTTTCCTCCAGGTTTCTTCTAATTGGAGTGACTACTCTATGTAACTGTTCAATTGTGGAGTGACGCTCTCTAAAACCAAATTGATGTTCAGGTATAAGTTTTTCTTGGTGCAGGATGGGTTTGAGTCTGTTTAAAAATAGTTTTTCAAATAATTTTGATAATATAGGTAGCAGGCTTATGGGCCTATATGAGGCAGCTTCTTCAGGTGGCTTTCCTGGTTTATGAATTAAGATGGTCTGGGACACTTTCCATTGTGATGGGTAATGATTTAGTCTTATGATGGCGTTGAATATAAAGGTTATAAGTTTTATATTAAAAAACGTAATTGTTCCTTTCAAGAACTCGTCAATGAGTGTTGTATCCGGTACAATGTACGATATGGAGTTTAGAGCAAAGATCGTTGTAGTATAAGATACAATGCAATAAACTAAATATGACACTGCGCGGATAGCAAAACTCGGCACTTTATGAGATACGACGCGTCGTAGTTCTTGAAAGGAACAATTACGTTTTTTAATATAATTGTGACAATGAACTTCGGTAAGTCTGATATTTTCAGTTATAAGTTTTATTGCCTTTTCTGTCAGTTCCTTAATTATTCTGCCAGTTATTAGGTCGTAACCGGGTGATTTTTTACAATTTAAATTTTGTATACCTTCTTTTATTTCTTGCATGCTGATGTTTTTTAGAGGTAGTGTTAACTGGTCTGCTGATTCTAGAAAATCTTTTATGTATTGTTCATTTTCTTCATTATCTGATTGGTGAGGATGAAATACTTTTACGAGGTGTTCTGCAAAAATTTTACATTTTTCAGGGTCACTTCTTGCCCAGCTCTGATCTGCTTTCCTTATAGGTGGGACATGGTTGTTTGCTTTTTTTAGGTATTTGGTAGCTTTCCATAAAGAGTAATCTAATGTTTCAGTAGGTACAAGATTAGCTAAAAAGTTTTGGATGTTTTCATTTTTCCATTCGCTTAACATTTTTGATACCTTCTTTTGTTCTTGGTTTAATTTAGTTTTATTGTATTGGTTTCGGGTCCTCTGCCATATTCTTCGTAGCCTTCTTTTTTCTATAATTGCCTTTTTAATATAATTCGGACAGTCAAGTGATATTACTTTTTCATTTGACGGTGGTGTTGCTAGACAGGCTGATTTTTGTATACTCTTGATTAGATGTTCGACTCCTTCGTCTAAGTCTGTAGTACACTTTAATGGAATATTCAGCTTTAGTTCTTTGTCTAGATTTTCCCAATTTGTGTGTTTATTATGCAGTACTGGAGGTCTTTTTGTTTTTACTATTTGCGTGCTTAGTTAAACTATTACGGGTGTATGGTCTGACGATAATTCAACGTTTGATTCTGCGTAGATGTAGTTTTGTGAAATGTTTTTTGTTATGGCGAAGTCAAGGCGGTCGGGGATTTTATTTTGGTCTGCAGGCCAGTACGATGGTTCTTTTGCTGATGCGTGTCTAAGTCTCTCGCTTTGCATGGCTTTCAGTAGTTCTCTTCCTCTTGGATTTATTAGTCGCGAGCCCCATTCGGTGTGTTTCGCGTTATAGTCTCCCCCAGCTATAAATCTGTTTCCTAATGTTTGGAAGAAGGTTTCAAAGTCTTCTTTCTTAATAATGTGTTTAGGGGGGCAGTAGATGGCTGATACTGTTATCGGTCCCATCCAGTCCTCAACAACTACTGATGTTGCTTGTAGGTGATTCATCGTATACTCTGGTAGTTCGTAGTGTTTTAGTGAGTTTCTAATGATGATTGCAGTACCTCCGTGAGCTGTACCGTCTGGGTGATTTGCGATATATGTGGTGTAATTTTGAAGTTTAAAGTACGATTTTTCTGTGAAATGTGTTTCTGAGATTAGTATAATGTCGATGTAGTGGTGTAAAATGAATAGTTTTAACTCTTGGCCATGATTGGCCAAGCCATTGGCGTTCCATATTGCGATATTAAGCATATGTGACATTAAGGCATTTTGGACACGAGCGTTGTGAGTAGATTTAACATTGTATCCATTCTTTCCATGAGTTTGACCATCATGTTTTCTAATTTCGTATTGTTTTGTTCGTATGTACAAGGTTGATTTTCGTTTGTTTTTTCATTTTTGTGACCTGCCATTTGTGCAAGTTTTATCGGAGTTAGTGGTTTGATATGTTTTGGTTTGAGGTACACTTCTTTCTCTTAGTGGAGGGAATTTCCGTTTTAATATTTCCTTGTAGACGGTGCACCCTTTGTAGTTTGCTGGATGGTTGCCCTGGCATAACACGCAAACAACCGGAGTACTTTGCTCTTTGTTACAAATGATTTTGTATGCCCGTACCTTTGGCACCTGGCACATTGCGGAATTTCGCGGTTTGGTCCTTGAGGTTCTATTACAACTTTCGTGTAGAGTAGATTGTTGATGTTGTATATGTCCTTGTTGTTCTTGTTTTGTTTCAAATCCACTACAAACATTGGAAGTGGAGCTTTTGTGTTTCTTTGCTTCATGTTATGTATATTGGTCACTTGATGGCCTTTGTCTTCTATTTCGCTTTTTAGTTCCTCTAGGTCAGTTGAATAATGTAGATTTTTGATTATTACTCTGTATGTCCTTTCTTCCTTCATTTGATATGTATGGAAATTTACTTCTTTGTCTTTAAATGCTCGAACTATTTTTCTATATTGTTCTGCTGATGTGAGTTGTATTTTTATCTGATTACTTCCGATTGCCTTTATTGTATAATTCTTTTCCACTTCAGCTTCTATGATTGCTTTCAGTGATTTTACATCCAGTATTTCGGGCACAAAAATTGGTGGTGGTTTGGGTGATTTTTCTGTCTCATTTTTGTTATCGTTTGCCTCTTCTTGCGTTTGTGTTGCTAGTGGATCAAATCTATTTTGTGTGTGTATGATTGTGTTTTGTGTTGATTGCGAAAGCCTTGGCCTAACGTACCTTTTTGTATGTGTATCTTCGTGTTCTCTTTTGGTTTTACCTGGGCTCGCCCTTTGCCAAATAATATTTGGATTTGTAGACATTTTGTGTGACTTAGAGGTAGAGGTCCAAGGACCAATACCCTTGTATTTTCGTATTGTTTGCTAATGTGATATTGTGTCACTGAATTAATGTTTATTAATTGTTTTCGTAATGGTTTAAATTTGTTTAATTTGTAATTTTGTTGATGATTACACTCACTAGCTCCGTAGAATACGTGTGTTCACTGTGAATGCTAGACATCGACTTGAAATAAAATATTGTAATTTTATTTATTTTTTTAATGTTAGTTTGCAAATTATAAATAAATTTCATATTTTTAACCTAAAACCATATGATATCATGAACTGATACTGGTACAGAAAAATATGTAACAACTTATTTATTACTGTGCAGAATTTTGTACTAATGTTATAAGTAATAGATTATAATCATGACTATACAACTCATCAAAAAATGGACCAATCAGATAGTTGAATTTTTCTTAGTTACGATGTATAACATCGGTTATTTATGTTGCTAAGTCGTGTTTTCGCGAAACACCACTAATGGTGTTCCGGAAACAGTTGAATCATATTTCATCGTATCATCCGTGAATATAAACAATTACAGTTTTTGACATTTCGTAAAAATAAGTAAATAATTTGTTTAATATAGTTGATTTATTCGTTGTATAGTCTTAATATATACAACTCGAGCTTCGAAAATAATCTGAATATACAGTTTGCGGACTCGATGTGTTGCCTTTAAAACACAACTCCACCTGCGGTGTCGTTGTGTTTCCAAGGCAACACATCTCGTCCTCAACGGTATATTCGATTATTTTCGAATCTCTTGTTGTATAACTATTGATTATCGAACTTGCAGAACACCTTATAACTGCATATAGATAATTAAAATTGATCTGATATTACTGTTTAAAAAATTATGTCATAAAAATTAATAATAATATAGGGTAAAAGTGTACTTATATAATACACGGTGAGTGACTTCTGCACATGCCTCAAATTTATGGGTTTGCCCAACCAAACCAAATATAATGTAAAATTTAAAAATTTATTATATATATAATGAGGGCAAGGTGGTTTAGATATTGCAAATGAAAAATTGAAGATTATTTCGTTAACACTCATTATTAAAATTGATTACAGTGATTACTACCTTTAGTTTATTGCGCGCCATCTACGTATAATCATAGAAGATATTGAGACAATGATATTATAATTAAAAAATATGCTAATTTGCCGCAACATGAGTTTTGAGAAACACTGAACTGAAGTACATTTTAAGTGATTTTAGCCTAATATAAAATATAGCTTTTACCTGTCAGACATCAGCTTCTCTTGAATTATAAAATGTCAATACTGCTTACAATATAGATGTATATTATGTTATGTTATTACCAGTGGCGGCTCGTGGTATTTTTGAGCGAGGGGGCAAATTATTTCAATAGTGTCAAAGATTTTGGTGAGAAAAACGTGGTCATGAAACGATGTTTAGAATTCCGATTTCGTCACTAATAATTTTAATATTATTAATAAAAAATATAAATGGGTATCAATATTCAGCACAACCTAACGGAAAGGAAAATGATAGTAAAAAATTAGATAGGGGTAATAAAGAAAGTAAAAAAACAAATCAAATTAAAAATGATATAGGTACTAGAATAAATTTGAAATATAATATAAACAAAAAGAAAACAAATCTCATTTCTATTCGGTTAAGAATAACTAAAAATAAATTCTTATCCCTTGAACTAAAACACTCTAATGAGCCAGAAGCAGAATACACTAATTGTTAATTGTAGTTGTTTATATATTATATCAATTCTTCTGTCTTTAGTTTCAGTAAAATGATCAATTATTTAATCAAAAAAAATCTGGAGATTTTAGTAAATCTTTAATTAAATCTTACACGCTTACAGCATTACAATTTTGCGACTGACGATCTGGCGATTTTAGAAATAAAACATGCAATGAGTATATTTCACCAAACACGTCCGATTGTTTCCGAATCTCAGAGTATGCATGTGTAACAGGTACGGTCGCCTAGGACGAAATCTAATACCTGACATACAAGGGGTGCTTAGAAAATTTACTTGACCCAAAGTAATCCACTAATTATATTAATGCAAGACTTATTAATGATCAAGGGTAACGAAGGTCACTGCCACCACTATCACGAATTTATTAGTCTGCCGCGATAGAAGCAGACAAAAGAAAATGATGACAGACACGGCTGTCTTCCGACAAAATTTATATGTGACGGTATTCGCTAAAATAACTTAATTCGCAACAGGAATAACTAGGGGTTTCTAAATTCAAACAGAACTGCTCAATATAACAATTTATTTACACACAATTATTAACAACGAACTTATGTAATAGTACTTAACTACTCTTGTGACATGGGAGGACGATACTAACAATTTGGACTCTCAACAATTAATATAATAAAAATAGGGCGACCTCAGAGTTGCTATGCTATCAGCCTAGGTTCAACACCTCACACTACTACTACCAAAGTAATAATGTTAATTCCACTTACTATTTATCACTGATCAGCCTCGGATGAAGCACTTTATTAGTTTATATTATAAGACTTTACAGTTAAAAATAGTAATGAATTAAAATACGTAAAATTAATTAAGTTCGATCTGGACTCGGACGACGACGACTTCAACACACAACACAAAAATATCTAAAGTCACTAAGACAATTTAGTTATCAAAATTTAGAAAGATTCGCAAGACTGTCACAAGAAGATCACTCAGATCTGTTCAGTTTGAAGTCAGCGGAGAGAATTCTCTTAGATAAAATTATGTAGAAGGAACTTCGCATAATTTTACCCCTACTTTTCCCAATAAGGGGGTGTTTCTTACACCCTTATTGGTCATTTCAAATATTCTACAGCGTTAGTTTCATTAACTGACACCCGTCCGAGTGGCAACGCTGGAAGACGCAAAAAAATCTCTAACAGACTCTTTGAGACCTCCAAGTATTTGTCGCCGGACGCTGTCAATCATGAAATGTGATCTTAAGATTGCTTTCCCATTGTATTCTCAAAAACAGCCCTTTTCTATTTAGCTTTTAAAATTTATTACTTCCTTAACCCCATGTAGTACCATTTACTTTATTGCTCTCAAATGTTCCAACGAAAAGCAATCTTAAAACCTTACAAAAATCTACATTTACAATACTATGTTTTTCTACCATTGTCCTTTTATTACGCCAGCTGCAAGTATAGCTGGCATATTACTTAATTTATTTAAACAATTTCCTCTAAAACGAGGAGCCGCAGAGCAAGCGTGTTACACATGCCTCTTCTGGTTCAACACTCGGCTATTCGTATTAGTTCTATGAATAAATTTACAAACTTTAAAAATAAGCAAAGCATTTGTTTCAAAATTAAAATATTAATAATATTCAAAAACTCTTCGATGAATTTTACATGTACATATTTATTTTTATTCTTAAATAATTTTTTTAATCACAATATGCATTATTTTTGTTATATCAATTTTACCGAATATTTACTTTAAATTATTATTTTATTATAAACAAATTGAATCTGTGTATCTCTTTATTTATCATTATCATTCATATTACAGAATTTACTGAACTATTTTAAGCGTTGGTTGCCACAAGTACAACACCGTTCGAGATGGCGAGGGGGCTGATAACCGCTGTATAATGCACGAAATCACTCACGTAAATAGCGCTGTCTCACTTTTACAGTCATCTTGTTTCCATTTGTATTTGGAACGTATCGTTCTGTAGTATACCATCATAGTTTCGTCTGGCGGATGCGTGCCCCCGCTGGTCGAATTTGATGCATATAATATTGTTTTGCACAGCGGCGCCGCGCTAATTTCTATTTAAACAGACCACTAACATAGTACATTGTTAAATTTTAAGTAGTATAAGATGAAATTTATATTGTTATAATAATTAATAATAAAAATATATTCATGTGAAATAGAAAAAATAATTCATTTTAATTTGAGGGGGCACTGCCCACTCTGCCACCCTGGACGAGCCGCCACTGGTTATTACACTACAAATACAAAAATACTATATTTTATGCTGATTTTCTCAACACTAATTCTATTGGCACAGGGCACAATGTGAAACTATGCTTTTCACAGAAAGAGACAAAACAATCATTCAGGGCCTTGATGCCTTGAAAGAGTG
The DNA here is from genome assembly GCA_035578165.1 of Stenolophus ochropezus. Lineage (NCBI taxonomy): Eukaryota > Metazoa > Arthropoda > Insecta > Coleoptera > Carabidae > Stenolophus > Stenolophus ochropezus. Next base: position 20,529,918 of record JAQOWZ010000014.1, on the reverse strand, counting down.
ATTGAAAGTGAAATTAAACTTTTGGTTACGCTGTTGTGGTTGAGTAATGTGTTCCTAGGAGTTATGACAAAATCTTTTTTAAAATTCTTCTTATTATTCTTAAGTGAATGAATGTGGATTTTTTTTTAAATGAAATATTTCATAGCTCGTTAATTTACATCACAAAAACAATCAATATATATATATATTACAACAAAGAGTAATTACATTCCTTCCGCAGCTACGATAGTGAACAGACGTGTTTTTGTGAGCTCCGTACATATTACCAAATACATAGTATATTGTGTTATCTAACCCCAACCGACAAAGACGACGATAGTGTACAGTGATAGTGAAGTGCTTGAGTGTATGCCTCTACTACTTAGTAGTAGCGGGCACTAGTGCCAAATTAGTGTAGCACCCACCCCAACAGAACCAACCCCAACATGTCGTCCAACCAAAACGAACCAACAGTCAACTCACAAAACCAACAACCAACCAACTCACAAAACCAACAACCAACCAACCCACAAAACCAACAATCAGCCAACAACTACGCTAACATTCTCAAACAAAACATGAACACAACCAACCCATCTCAGGAACAAGCAATCATCATTACAGCTATAAATGAAATCCCGCTAAAATCATATATATACGCAATAGGAAACATAGTTCAACCCAAAAACATCACATTCGCATCTAGAATATCCCACAACCGTATCTGTATCTACCTGACATCCAAACAACTAGTAGAAGACGTAATAAAAAAATACAAACACATCACTATAGATAACCAAAACCTCGAAATAAGAAGACTAGTCACCCCGACAAAAAGGATCATCATATCAAATCTGGGGCCATCAATACCCAACCACATCGTAGAACAAGCACTAAAGCAAATAAACCTTAAACTAGTGTCCCCAATAACCTATCTTAGAATAGGCGCACTTGGAGACGAATACGCACATGTATTAAGCTTCCGTCGTCAAGTTTATATCATAGAAAAAGAAGACATAACCCCACCAGAATCACTAATCATTACATACAATAACACCGACTATAGAATCTTCCTAAGTGGAGACTCACCCACATGCTACAACTGTAAGCAACAAGGCCATACTACAACGCAATGCCAGGCAAACAAAGTGCCAAAATTAACAACAGGTGTACCTACATCCCAAACACAGACAACAACAACAACACTAAGAAAAGAAAAAAGTCAGAAAAACACAGACAAACAACTCTCACAAACACCATCAACCCAAATTTTCTACCCATTTACCCATGTTGAACACACAACAAACAATGAAATTGTCACACAAAATACACCAAACATAAGAACAATGATAAACAATACAACAGTAGAAGAAACCGAAACTATGACCAATCTAAATAAAATGATAGAACAAGACAAACCCATTAACACAAACAGTGCCAAAAGACAAATTCAAGAACAAAATACCACAGATACTGAAGAAACAAACTTCCAAAATAATAAAACCAACGATATAAGGAAAGCAAAAAAACCAAGATCAACAAGTCCTAGTTACAACCTAACAACAGACGAACTTCTGCATGTGCTCAAAAACGAAATCGATGAGAACGAAAAGCAATACCCACTAACATACGAAATATTTAAAGATTTCATTGAAAACGCTACGAACTGTGTAGACCCGCTTAAAATCTCTAGAGACTACACACATAATACAAAAGAACTCCTAACTATGATGAAAAATCTGTACCCACTACTGAATAGAAAACTCTCCAAAAATAGATTCACTCGAATTATAAATAAAATCAATAATCAACTCATCGACGAACAAGAAGAAACAGAACAAAACACAATCTAAAACGATGAATATTATACAGTGGAACGCAAATGGATTTCACGCCCACCTAGGCGAAATACAAAAAATAATTACAGAAACTAATCCACATTTTATCTGTCTACAAGAGACGAGATTGCATAACCAACAGAAAGCAAACCTAAAGAACTTTACAGCTTATCGAAAAGACAGGCAAAACCTTAATAATGCAAGTGGGGGAGTTGCCATATTTGTCAACAATGCAAAATATGCCACAGAAATCAACCTACAAACCAATCTAGAAGCTGTCGCAATATCTACGTACCTACCCATAAAAACAACTATCTGCTCCATCTATCTCCCTCCAAATCAAACAATTCCCTCCAAAGAAATAGACCATCTAATCACCCAACTACCACGACCATTTATCCTGGCAGGCGACTTCAACGCACATAACAGCATCTGGGGAAGTGAAAATACTGACAGACGTGGAAAAGATATTGAATCCATCATAAACGCTACTGATAAACTAACTTTACTAAACGATGAAACAAGCACACACTTCATCGCAGCATCCGGAAAAATGTCAACCATCGACCTAACATTCTGTGACTCCTCCCTCACCCCTAGTTTATCATGGACAGTAATACCGCTATCCTATGTGGGAAACCACTTTCCCATTAAAACTACCTACGTCACCAATGTACAAAATAACGACAGTCCAATCAGCACCCACCCCAAATGGAACACTAAAAATGGAAACTGGGAACAATTCACAGACTCAGCGAAAATCCAAAAACCACCGCAGACAGAGGACATAGATATACAAGTTGAATTTCTAACACGCACAATAACCGACGCAGCAAATATAGCCTTCAAAAAAATAGGCATAAACAAACAAAAGAAACAAGTACCATGGTGGAACCAACAGTGCCAAGAAGCCATAGTTAACAACAAAAAAGCACTAAAAACCTTCAAAAAACACCCAACAACAGACAACCTAATCGCACTTAAAAAAGCAAAAGCACAAAGCAGAAGAGTAATACTCCAAAGTAAACAACAATCATGGCAAAACTATACTTCAAACATCACTACAACAACACCTATGCCTGAAGTATGGAAGAAAATAGGAAGCATTAATGGCAAGAAAACCACATCCCACACTGACATCCTAATCAAAAACAACAGAATAATAACAACACCTCAAGAAATCGCAGATACATTTGCAGAGCAATTTTACGAAAACTCAAGCAACGCACAATATTCGGCAGATTTCATTACACATAAAAATAACATAGAAACCGAGGAAATCAACACTGACGACAACAACCACCCAATCAACGACCCCATCACAAAAATCGAACTGAAATCAACATTAGAAGATATCATACAGTCAAGCAGCCCTGGACCTGATGGTATTACCTATGAAATGATCAAAACCCTACCAGACAAAACGATGGACTACCTACTAAACATCTACAATAGCATCTGGAGTACAAATAAATACCCGAAAGCCTGGAAGGAGGTTATAGTAATACCATTATTAAAACCGAATAAGAACAAAACAAAAGCGGAAAACTACAGACCAATTGCGCTCTCCAACTGCTTAAGTAAAATACTTCAAAAAATTATCAATAAAAGACTGACATGGTTCCTGGAATACAACAAAATTTTAAACAGCTCACAATGCGGCTTTAGACAAGGGCGATCCACAAATGACCACTTGATAGCGCTACAATCAGAAATCCACCAAGCATTTCAAAACAAGCAATACACAGCCGCGATCTTTTTCGACATATCCAAGGCATATGAGACAGTTTGGAGACATTATATTATCAAAGCAATAAAAGCATACGGCCTGGATGGAAACATCTTAAACTACATAAAGAACTTTACAACAAACCGCAAATTCAAAGTCAGATATAACCAACACTATTCAAAAATAATGAACCAAGAAAATGGAACACCGCAAGGAGAAATTATTAGTGTCACATTGTTCTTAATTGCAATGAACAAAATAATAGACTACATACCACAACACATAAAAAAATCACTCTTCGCAGATGATCTCGGCATTCATTTCAGCAACAAGAACATACAAACACTAAAACGCGAACTTCAAAACACCACAAATGCGCTATCAAAATGGTCAAAACAAACAGGCCTCCAATTTTCGGAACAAAAAACCAAAGTAATGATATTCACAAAACTGACAAGACCTCACCCAAAACTTATTATCAAACTAAATAATAAAACAATAGAAAACACAACAAAAATTAAATTCCTTGGAATGATATTAGACTCCAAGTTAACATGGAAACATCACCTCGAAAGTTTAAAACAAGAATGCTACAAAGGCCTCAATATAATAAAATGTTTATGCCACAACAAATGGGGATCACATAGGGAAATATTAATCAGAATATACCAAGCATACATCCAGTCCAAAATAGATTACGGCTCAATCATCTACCAAACAGCTAAACAAAGCCACCTGAAAACTATAGAACCAGTCCTAAACACAGCCATAAGACTATCAATCGGCGCTTTCAAGACCAGCCCAATCATAAGTATGCTTGTCGAAGCGGGAATGAAACCTCTAACGTACCGCCGACACCAACTCACACTCACTTATATTGCAAAACTAATAAAACATCCAGAAAATCCAGCACACAAACACATATACAAACTCAACCGCGACCAATATACAATACCAAATCATACCCCATTACAAATACACATTAATAATACTCTATCCAAACTAAATCTAACCCTACCTATACTTGAGCAACTCTATAAAGAAAATATACCACCATGGAAGAAGAATCAAGCCAACTACCTCCTCGAACTCACTAAATACAAAAAAAACGATACCCCACAAGAACTTTTAAAACAAGAATTCAAACGAATATGTAGCCTACAAAACAATCCACATATCATCTATACAGACGGCTCCAAAACGAAAGAAGGAACAGGGGGAGCCATAATAATGGAAAACAGAGAAATAAAACTACGACTTCCAGACAACTTCTCAATATATACGGCAGAAGCAACCAGCATTCTAACAGCACTCACCGAAATCGAAAAACTAAAAAGCTCTAATAAAAATTTCATAATTGCCACAGATTCACTAAGTGTAATACAGAACACAAGTAAAATGTACATTTCCCAACCCATCATCCAAAAAATACAAAACACAATACACAAAATTAAACAAAATAACGAACTATCACTTATTTGGACGCCATCACACAGCACTATCACAGGAAATGAAGCAGCCGACAGAGCAGCGAAAGAAGCCATACAGGGAGAAATACAACATTACCCTACTACAAGCAAAGACTTCCAACAAACCGTAAAAAGTCAAATTCAACAACACTGGTAAGACACATGGACAAGAACAACAAACAACAAATTAAGAAACATAAAACAAGATACCTCCAAAGGAACGACCCTACCCAACAGAAGAGACCAAAACGTAATAACAAGACTACGCATCGGACACACAAATATGACTCATAAACACATACTAGATAAAACGGAACCTGAAATATGCAACGTATGCAACACCCTAGTAACAGCCGAACATCTTCTAATCCAATGCACAAAATACAGCCAACAAAGAACCGCGAACCACATGGCACTAACCACCCAAGAAGCCCTAGGAAACGACATTACTATCTTAAATAACACTATAAGATACATAAAAAATATCAATATATACAAAACTATCTAACTATGTATACCTGTGTCTGTAAATAAAATGTAATTTAAATACTTATATAAGACTGTCTAATTATACTTACGAATATAATGTACCTAATGTAAAAAGATTAATGTACTCGTAAAATGCACTGTACCGGGTACTAATGACCTAGATGTTGATGTACCAGAATTCTAAAAAAAAAAAAAAAAAGAGTAATTAATGTTCAAAATTTTAAATATACAACCATTTCACAGTTACTATAAATTTAAAAAAAAATGCTTCAAAGGAACAGTACCTAATTGTTTAAACGTCTGATCTAATTAAATTTACGAAAATAGCATAGATTTTCTTTACTAACTTTTTTCTCAATAACAATAAATCATATCGTATTAAGAGCAACGTAGTTATAATTTAAAGAAATTATTTATTATGGCCCACATATGTGTGTATATGCATGAGCTTAAATTTTTTTAGCTATAATTATTACTTTAATTAGTCAATTTTGCAAAGTGACAGTTTATTTGTCAAAATTATTAAAAGAAAAAAATTAATTAATTATTCTATTTATTTTTTACATAAACAAATTGTTATAGGTATTAAGAATATTTGGTTTTATTTAGTAATTTGGCAAAATTGAATGTCAAGTAATTTAAAACGTCAAAAATTAAATATGGCAACACTGTTTGGAATGAAATCGTAGTTAATTTTTAAATTTATAAAGTAATATTGTCAATCCTAATACAACTGCCACCGTCTTCAGTGAAGTTAGTTTAGGATTATTTGGTTTTAATTTAGTTCCTTCATTACACATTTGGCAACATTGCCTTTTGTTATTGAAAACGTCAAAATTTATATTAATTAAATACGTTATGTTTTAAACTTAAATTAATTGTAAATTGTAACACCTTTGCTCAAGACTATTATACATGACACTGTATTCATTTCTTTAATATCAATGTACTATTTGAAAATACAATCCTTTAAAGTTCACAGACTGTTTGTCAAAAGTGACAGATGACAGCGTGATACTTTTTAAATTTAGACATGGCTTCTAGGATTCTTAGTTTCAAGATTGTTTCAAAATTAAAAAAGTATGTGGTTTTTATTAATTTACGCAAAAACTGCTCAACGTAAAAATATGAAACACCAAAAAGGCACATCTATGCATCATTCTCTACAACTTGATATTATTAAACATATCAATTTCATAAATGGTTAAGGCTGTAGGTTTGTGCCAAATTTTGGCGATCGTCGTGATGAAAATAAATATAGATTAGGACACATGCCTTTTAGTATAGGACAAGCGAATTCTCGGTTACGCCGAGCATTCTCTAGAGCTCCGCTGTCAGTGCAAATAACAAATGCCGATCAACATGAAACAATTATTTCATATATGGAATTGAACATTTTTGTCAATTCTGCACGCTAGCCCTCAACGAGACCTTTCATTTGAGACCAAACACGATATACTTCTAATAATTTTATATATAAATAAAAGCCGGTCGACATGAAACATTTTTGTCATTTATTTACCCCAGCCCTCAACGAGACCTCTCATTTGATACCATGCACGACAACCCTTTGATAACTTTCTGCATTAAACAAAAGTCTATCGACATGAAACATTTTTATCATATTTACACGCTGGCCCACACCGAGGCTTTTCACTTAATACCAAACACTATATACTTGTGACAACCTTTTGCAAAAAACAAAAGTCGATCGACATTGACCATTTTCGTTAATTCTGCACACCAGCCTTCATTGAATCCTTTCATTTGATACCAAACACCACACACTTCTGGCAACTTTTTGCAAAAAACAAATACCGATGGATATAGCACATTTTTGTCAATTCTGCACGCTAGCCCTCTCCGAGACCTTTCATTTGATACCAAACACGACATACTTCAGACAACTTTTTGCATAAAACAAAATCCGATCGACATGGAACATTTTTGTCAATTCTGCACGCTAGCCCTCAACGAGACCTTTCATTTGAGATCAAACTCGACATACCTTTGAGAAATTTTTGCAAAAAACAAAAGCCGATTAACATTTACTTTTTTTGTTACTTCTACACGCCAGCCCTTATCGAGCCTCTTCACTTGATACCAAACACCACATACTTCTCACAACTTCGCCATTCGATATAGAACATTTTTGTTAATTTTGCACGCTAACCCTCATCGTGACCTAGCCTAATATAACATTCACTTTCTTCAGTAACGTTCATTTGGGAATATTTGTTCTTTGATTAGTTTATTAAATATTTGACAATATTGACTTATGTAATTCTAAAATACCCAAACACGACATTTTTCTGACAACATTTTGCAACATTTTTGCCATTCGTGCACACCAGTCTGTATTGTGTCGTTTCCTTAAAACCCAAGGACGACCTACTTCTAACAACTTTTTACGAAAAACAAATGCAGATCGACATGACACATTTTTTTGTCATTTTGAAACTGGCCATTATGGTTTCCTTTCTTTTGATAACAAACACAACAAAGTATTCAATTTATTTTATTAAGGAATATTTGATTTTATTTAGTTACTTTATAATTTGGCAACACTGGTTGTATTAAAAAATAGTAGTTAATTTTTAAATTTATAAATTAATATTGTCAATCCTAATACAACTGCCACCGTCTTCAGTGAAGTTAGTATAGGATTATTTGGTTTTAATTTAGTAATGCGTGTGTGTCGTGGTGTCAACACGCATGAGTTTGTGCTCCGTAAAGAATTTAAAAAATATATGAAATACAAGGATATAGAGAGCTATTAAAAATAAAGCAAGTTACTAAGAAGAGACCCCAAAGGAAGATATAAAGGAAAAGATAAGTATCGTCAGATAAAAGATTAAAAAGCAAATAAAAATTATTAGCCGTTTGTAGGTTATACACATACTCTTTCAAGAGAGCTACATTGCCAGCAAAGCATAATCAAGAATTGCATTTTGCAAAGTAGTGTTTTGAGCCAGCGGCAGATATCAGGTTACCGCCCGAATCAAGTAATCAAGGTGATAACACAAACTGAACTGACGACGCATAGAACACCACCAAGCAAAACTAGCAAGCAACACTAGCAAGTAAAGAGAATTGCATACCTTCAGTTAATAAAATGGATGCACAAATAATCCTAGATGCAATAGCCGATTTAAAAAAGGAATTAGCAAACATACAAAAAGAGATAAATACTAAATTCAGTATCACAGCAGATAATTTAGAATACCTTACCAGTAAAATAGTGAAAATAGAAAAAAATTGGAAAGAACAGGAAAAAATAAATAGAGAAAAAAATCTTTTAATTTTTGGCCTAATAGAAGAAGAAAGTAATAAATTTCAACTAGAAAATGCTTGCATAGATCTAATAAAAAACACAATAAAAATAGATATAAATAACAGAGATATTGATAATATATATAGACTAGGAAAAAAGGCAAATAAAACAAGACCGGTTCTAATAAAATTAACAACAAGAAGAAAATTAATAGATATTTTGGCAAACCGAAAGTTTTTAAAAGGAACAAGAATAATAATATCAGAAGATTATCCAAAAGACATTGCAGATGAAAGAAAAGTATTGATACCGCTGATGAAAGACATAAGAAAAGAAGGTAAACATGCAGTTTTGAAATACAATCATTTATATGTTGATGGAATAAAAATAGATAACAATGAAGCAACAATATTAATAAAAGAAAAAAAAGACAAAAAACGAATGCATTCTGAAGAAAAGGAACAAAAGAAAAGTCCAGAAACATATGAAGATAACGACAAAAACAAAAAAGAACAAGATGCAAAGAGACAAAAACAACAACCCAATAAAGCAGATATACCAACAACTTCAAGTGTCAGACCTCAATTCACAAGTAGACCTAGAACAAATAGCTACGATGAAAGACCAATAAGAAATAATTTATCAAAACAATCATAGCAACCAAACATAAATAAAGTAACAGGAAACCTGGTAACGAAAATGGCTAATACAAAGGAATTAGAAAATAAGTACAATGAAATGGCACCAACACACACACCCGCAATTCCAAGTCAAAGAAAGAAAATAAATAGAAAGAAAGGTAAAGCTACAAGAAATAATGATCGAAGGAGATAAGATAGGATTAAAAATCAACGCAGCAAAAACCAAAATAATGCTGCTAGGAAAGAATGCTGAAAACAAAGGAATAAAAATCGGAGAACATACATTTGAACAAGTAGATACGTTTAAATATCTAGGAATTATGTTATCAAGTAAAGGAGAAAGAGAAACAGAAATTAAGGAAAAGATTATAGCAACAAGTAGAGCTTTTTACGCAAATAAAAAAATATTAAAAAGCAAACTATTAACAAAAAATACCAAAATCAGAATATACAAATCAATAATAAGACCAATAGCATTATACGCAACTGAAACAATCACAATGACAAAAAAAGAAGAAGAAGATCTAAAAATAATGGAACGCAAAATAATACGAACAATTCTAGGACCAATCAAGGTATCAGAAAATGAATAGAGAATAAGAATGAATCATGAAATAGAACAAGAATTAGAAGGAGAAAATATAGTGAAAAAAATTAAACAACAAAGAATGAGATGGCTTGGCCACGTATAGAGAGCAGAAGAAAGGGTTACAATAAGATCAATAGTCGAGTGGAGCCCAGGCGGAAGAAGAAGACGAGGCAGGCCCAGGTCAACATGGCTGAGAGAAGTGGAAGAAGATCTGAAAGCAGCTGGAATTAGCAACTGGAAGAATAAAACAAGAGATAGGGAGTTGTGGAGGAATATTATAAAGAACATCTAAGAAACAGGAACGGAGATTGATCCACTCCAATAAAATTGGATCTAGAAAGCTTCGAAGGAAGCGGCGCAACCCCATAGGGGTGTTAAGCCACTATATATATATATATATATATATATATATATATATATATATATATATATATATATTTAGTTCCTTCATTACACATTTGGCAACATTGCCTTTTTGACATTGAAAACGTCAAAATTTATATTAATTAAATACGTTATGTTTTAAACTTAAATTAGTTGTAACACCTTTGCTCAAGACTATTACACATGATACTGTATTCATTTCTTTAATATCAATGTTCTATTTGAAAATACAATCGTTTAAAGTTCACAGACTGTTTGTCAAAAGTGACAGATTGCACCAAAATTCTTTTTAAATTTAGACATGGCTATTAGGATTTTTAGTTTCAAGATTGTTTCAAAATTAAAAAAGTGTGTGGTTTTTATTAATTTACGCAAAAACTGCTCGACGTAAAAATATGAAACACCAAAAAAGCACACCTACGCATCATTCTCTACAACTTGATATTATTATACATTTTTGTTTTGTCCGAAAATTTGGCGATCGTCGTGATGAAAATCAATATAGATTAGGACACATGCCTTTTAGTATATAGGACTAGCGAATGCTCAGCTACGCTGAGCGTTCCCTAGGCCTCTGGCGTCAGTGAAATATTAACATTTAATAGCTAATTTCATTTCTACAAGGCGGTTCTTGTCGAATGCTTTCATTTAATACAAGACACGGTGTATTTCCGGCTAATTGTACAAAAACAAATGCAGATCGACTTGGCAAAAATTAGAAATTTTAAATTCTCCACGAAAGACACTAAAATTTTTAGTGAAATAATTGCTCATGTATACAATGTATAACAATGCTTTCATATTTTTGATATCTTCATTCATTAAGAAGTAATAAATGATTAAAGTTTGCTTCTGCCTTGTCAAACATGACAGCTAGTAGTTGGCATTCACTTGAAATTTTCCAATACTTGCTTGAGCTATTGTTTCAAAGTATCAATTTCACAAAAAAAATTTTTTTACACAACAACCACACACAGTAAAAATATAAAAACTAAAAAGTTAATTAATTTGAATCAAACTCTATAATATGGTGCAAAAATCATTAAAATCGGATAATCAGTTTATGTTGTAGCCCGTTGCAAAATTTTGACGATCGTCTGATGAAAATATATATTGGAAAAATTGTCTAAGCCTTTTAGTATATAGGATGTCAGTTACCATTAAATCTGTATAAATACAAGTTGTTTTCGCTGGAGGAGTATATTTTGACTCATATTTCCGCCACTGAAATCCTGTGAAATGAGCTTGAGAGGCTTGGGCAAAGTCGACGGTGCTGCTCTCGTGCCCTATAAGTGTGATATTATTGAACTACAAATGTTTATTCAATACTTAACCGCATGATGACACCCGAAGCAACAGCAAGCTTAGCAGATTGAACAATAGCTGCCACCCCTAGCGCCAATTTGGTCCTGCAAGGCAACGTGGCATACCGATATAAAGGATAATGAGAAGCTACAGATTGTCTTTGTCTTAGAATCTATCAATAACTACGAACATGTAATAGGTACGCACATACATAAATTATTCAAAGTTCACTTAAGTATAATCATAATTTTTGTTGTATTTGTTCAATTATTAACAGTTTTGTTTACTTGTTCTACAAACATTATAACTTAGAATTTATTCATTTGAATACACTTATTTGTATAATACAAATGTTTAGGAATAATCAAGATGAGATCTTCACAATTAGTTAAATATGTAAATTAATAAATTAGAAAAAATATCTAACTCTGATTTAGAGCCTATTTTAAAAAGTAGAGCGTCGTTAACCGTTTCGCCTTTAAACCGATACAGTTGTTTAAATACTATTATTCTACTCAAAAAAATTCTTTACACAATCAAAACCGAATATAATCTTGTGTCCAAAAAAGGAAAAAATTAATATTATGTACTCGTATGTATATATATTTTTCTTTTATGCCCATAATAATAATATTAATTAATTAGCAATTCTCGTCTCCGTCTTATTTTTTTTCTTTTAAACGCAAAATCTGCTCTATTTATTTTTCCTATGTTCATTGCCCTTTGTTCTTGCCCTAGTCTAGTATTTATTATAGTTCCATTTAATTCCAATTAATATTGACTTAAAATGCAGTTCATTTTCTCATTATTGCTTTAATTATACGGCCTGGAATTTAATCCATTTGATCTATTTCTTCATCCATTTATTGCCCTATATTTTTATACTAGTATTTCCTTTTAGTTCGTATTAATTCCTCTATAAATTTGATCTAAATACCAACATCTAAATATTAAGATAATGGTCTTTTTCATGTTTTTTTTAAATATATTTATTTTCATATAAAAATAAAATTTTCGTGATTCTACAGTACAATAGGTAAAAGAAACAGTAGTGATGTCCTTCTTGAATTGACATAAAGGTATGACAAATTGTTCTCTAGCCCGGGATGTGACACACACATGCCCCCTTTTTAAAATTTAATTCATAATTTATGTACATATATATTGAACTGTTTTATAAGATTTTTTATATAATTTTTCTTTATTAAACCCAGCGGCGGGTCTAGCTTTTTGGGGACCTGGTACTAAAATTTTTTGGGGTATCACTAAAAAAATTGCTATAAACTCAAATATAGTTACATAGTATTTTAAATAAAAAATTAATGAGTACTAAAATATATTTATTTTAATTAAAAATGTACATAACATTATATTTTCTTTCCTAACTTGTTATGGGTAAAGAAATAAAAAAAATTAATACACTTGTCAAATTTGAAAAAATTTCAATTAAATTTTATTATTTCTACTCAAAAATTTTTACGTCCAGTGAATAACTGTTAACATGTCTCATTATCGCAAAATTTAAAAATTCGAACATATCACATATATCTTGTTGTCTTTATAATAAATAATTCATTGATGATATTAAACATTATTGTTAGATTAGAGATAATATGATATTAGAAAAAACGTTAATTGACAAAATGAAGGCATACATATTTGACAGAGCCACTCAATTTGCCCATTTTATCCGCATCGAATGCTGCTATCATTTTCATATCCATAACCCGTACACTATACTCTGTACCAGGCCAAAACAATGTATAAAATATACATTCCACGAAAGAATGGCTTCGAATACTTATGTATATATATTTTATCTCAGTTTTATTAATTTCCAATTTAAAAAAAAAACTTCAGGCCCAGTTCGGAGGCCCGTTAGTATTGGGAGTCCTGAAGCTTAAGCATCATTAGCTTCACGGTAGATCCATCACTGATTAACCACTAAAATTAATTTGCTATATGAATTTCTTTAAGGGTTTTTATCTCGAAAATATATTAAATATATATTTTATAATCAATAGAAGGCAGCGATGGCTCAATTGGAAACTCTTCTAGAACTGAGTGGAGGTGAGATCTAGGATTCAAATCCCATCAGCGTCGTGACCATTAACCAAATAAAATTATTACTGTGTCATAGTGGTTTTGAAAACACTATAAGCTGTAAGGTCTAGGTCCCTTTCATAAGCTAGTGTGTGATCCAGTGGTTGTGGTTCTGATAATCTTAGTGTCTGATAAACACACTACGTAACGGCTCATATGCCTGGAACAATGTTGTGAAATTGTTAAAGATCATTTGAAAGGGAACTAGATCAAGATAAAATATTATCTTACATGTTCTAGAACAGATCAAAGTTTAATTTTTGAGTTGAGATCTATTTTATTAGATCAGGAATTAGTTACCTTTTTTTAATATCATAAAAAAGATCACAGGATGCTAACTTTCCATTCCAGGACAGACTTAATTCAATATGGGGTTGTGGAGTATTTGTCAATTTTGTCAGGCATTTGACAATTATTAGGCAATATCCTAGAATATGTAACGTAATATTTCCCTCTTGTACTTATTGTTCTTGTGTAATAAAAATAATAATAAAAATTACAACATAAGAACAATAACACAAAATGAAGGGTAAAGTGAAATTCACAGTAGCATATTCTAAGCCACTGTCAAATACTTGTCAAGAATATCTGTAAACTCATAATTCCATATTGGATTTTATCTGTTCTAGGTCTTTTTTTAAACATTTATTTTTAATAGTATAATAAATTCATATAGGTATGTCAGATAAAATATGATTTTTATTAAATTGTAGACTTAGCTTCGCACAGCGCTAATATAACCCACTCACTATAACGCACAAGTTATAATCTTGAAAAAGTATTTCATCTTTTTTAAGATCATGGATCTTATTTATTTGATCAAAATGAAAATCTGAAAATATGAAATGATCTTGATCAGCTCAAAAGATCAAGGCATTAATTTAGTTTTTTACTTATTTGTTCTATGTAATAAGGATTTAACTCTAAAGTTAGATTAAAATGATAAATAATATGATATCTACAATATTTATAAATAAATAATTAAATTTACTTCTGTATTTTTTATACATACTGTATAGCAAAATTTCAAGTTATTATTCGTTTTCTATTGGAATTTTTACAAAATGATAAAATACGAGTGCAATATTTTTTTAAAAAAATAAATGTATATTAAGTAAAAATATCATGAAAACCTCAACTCCGGATATATAAAATATAGCAAGATATTTCTTTTAAATCTAAAAATAATTTTGCATGTGGGATTATCTCGTACTTTAAACACGATGGAATAACAATCATAAATATATCAAGCAACAAGCACAAAACACAAAACAGACTAATTTATTCGACGAAAGCTTTAAGCTCGATAATGTAGATACGGAAAGCATTAATTACAAAGTCGTGAGTGAAGAGAGTCAAACAATTATTGCAGACATTAGCCATTCCATGTTTGATTCTGGAATATAGTAATGAAACAATCGGGGAGCATGATTCGCTTGTTCGAATTCCCTTTCCCTTCCATTACCTTGATGACAATAGCGAATAGCAGTGTAATCCAAGCATGCGTTGCTTTGCTGCTGCCAACAAGCAGCAACCGTAGGCCTGATGTAAGGAAAGCGTTTGACAGCTTGGCGCCTACGGCTATTCGTTATCCGGCTATCTTGCCTTCGCTCTTCACGCTCTTGTGCCTTATTATTACTTGCCTTGAAAGGGTTTTATAATATCTTGCATTTACTACTTAACTTGATCAGCAATCTCCCTATGCCTCGTAAACGTGCCTTAATGCGATGTTTCATAATGTCATTTCTATCAGATAATTGTACATTTTACGATTTTATTATTATATGTTACAAAACTTTTTCTACATTTCTTTCTCTTAATATGTATTTAGAACATTGTGGTGGTATGAAATAAAAACATTTAAAAAAATATGAAATAATTATCAGAGCTGCGAAATATGATTTTTTTATTGCAGATTCGTTTCTTCCAATTCTTAGTTATTACTCTTCTAAAAGGGGAAGTTTACTGGTTTTTCTTTTACTAAAAACGATATTCTATTTTATATTTCACTAAAAGATACATAGTTTTCTTAAAAATTAGAATTATCTAAAATAATACGTCACAGAAGTTCACGGTTCCCATGGCAACAGCAGGGTCGGATCCAAGGCGGGGGTGTTCATGACAACCGCCCCTCTCCCCAGAATATTCATTTCCGTTACCATTTCTTGTAAAAAAAAATCTATTACCACAGATTAACATCTCAATAGTGCTTTATACTCAATAGGGACAACACTAATTCTGTAGGTTTTCTCTATAAACTGCGATTAAATTCTGTTGCGTCTATTTAAAATTTTAATAGGATTTTTTTAGAGTTTGAATCCCCAAAATGAAATTCAAAATCCGCCACTGAGTAAGAGGGAGTTTTGTCTTAATATACAACCTTCGTTCAAAAAGTCAGATATTACCATACGTTCTAGGCAAGCGCATAACTCACTTGTGACCTTACGTAAGTTCCATGATAAATGGAAACATAATTTTAACTTCAAATTATATTTTAAGTTATAATTATTCATACATTTACGATTAAAAAATATTTCACATGAAATTTCAACCCCATTATCTTGTAACATAACTCCGAAGCCGTGTAATTATTTGGTATTCTGCCTATTCGGCCATTTCACTATTCGATATTCGGCTTATTCGGCATATTTTAATACTGAATAGTCGATTACAAAAATACATAATTATAGAAAATAAATTTTAAACCAAAGAAGTTTAGATAGACTAATATATCTGCATTAAAATCAAATAATTTATCTTGTTATTTTGTTTGATGGTAATTCATATTTCTTTTTTGAAACTGAAATAATTAATTTTATTAGTAATTAAACAAAAATACCTTGACAAAAAATATATATGAATTTCGACACGTCAGAATAAATATACCCCTCTCCGCATCGAGAACCATCAATTACGCTTTCAGATTGTATAAAAATATATTATTTGGTATGCCGAATACTTGGTCAAAAATTCACCGAATAATCGTTATTCTGCTATTCGGCTGAACTGCTATTCGTCACATCACTAATATTTTATACATCCAGTTCCAGTCATTTGTACACGGTAGTGAGTTGTGAGCAATGATCTTATAAATACTATGAGATACTCCGTTGTCCGTATTACAGCTCACAATATTGATATAACCATGTGAGAGAGAGGGGAAATATAAATTTTGTCTGCGCGTGACAAAGAAAGTCGATTTTATACACGTGAGTAAGGCAAAAGACTCTTTGCTATAATTAAAATTGATATTTTGTGATTATTTCTTTTTAAAAAATGTAATTTAAATAAAAAGAAAACTACATGCTTAAATACATATACGTATATTTTATTAAAATATTAACAAGAAGTTAAATAAATATAAATTTTACTCCTGTAGGAGTACATATTTCAGATTTTATCTTATATAACTTAAATTACACATGTATATTTATTAATTATAGGCTAATTCGATCGATTGGAAGTAGAGTTTCACGAAAATCTTGTATTTTTTGGTCTTGCATCAGTCTAGCAAAATATGCAAAACCAAGGCAAGAAATTGTCTTGCAAGAAATGTGCACGAACATTAGGTAAGATTTTTTTTAGTTCTTGTAGTCTCACATTTTTTTTTGGCTAATTTTAAATCTAGATTTATTATAAGAACATACCTATAAATTAATAAAAGTACAAAAATATGTAAGAAATTTTAAAAAATATTCATATGTAAATTATATGATCGTGTCCGACATATAATAAAAAAAAATTTTTTATTTTAACACAGAGTTTATTTAGCAGTTCTAACTATGAAGTTACATAGAAAAAATCTGATGTGTCCAACACAATACCTCCCGCCACTGTAGTAATATATTCTATATAAGTTTTTCAATACATTTAATTTGTAGTTTTTAAATTAGTGTGTTATTGCAGTTTTTAATTCATTTCATACCTAAAATTTCCTTCATAAAATTTGTATGACCAATATGACATATTTTTGACGTTACTAAAACCGGAACCGAACTTACTTTGATTCACGTATGCAAATACATTCCTAATATGTTTCTTCCATCTTTTTAAATTTTACAATAAAATTACTTCATTTTTACTTATTTTATCTTTTACACTTACTTACATCAAATTTGACATCACATGTCAAATTTTGTGAACATATAAATAACTCATCTGTTTTATCGAAATTCCTCAGCCTAAACGAAATGTAAAATTTTTATAATTTATATTTTTTTTTCTATCTAGCTACAAGTTATATATAAACATAGTTATGCGGATCGGTAGAAAATTAAATAATCTTTATATTTAAGAATAACGTAATTTGTGAAAAAATGGTTTTAGAGGTATTTTTTAGGAAAAACGGTTTAAAGCTTCAAGTAAAGTACTACTTCCGTTTAACCAATTGTAGTCAAAATCTAATCAGTTCATCATATTCGAATATAAGTCATAAATACCAAATATTATATTTTTTACATGTCTCGTATTGGAGTTATCGTGGACGAAAAATCGTCACAGACACACAGCACACACACACACGCACACACACACGGACATACAGACATCACGGTAAAAATAGTAAAATCGTATTGTAGGGACCCTAATTCGTGCTCATATGTTGAAAACTCATACTCGAGAAATCTGACCAAAAACAATACCTCCCTTATCTATATATTGATAGGCGGGAGGTAAAAAGGGATCACATTTATTCTACTTACACGTATTTATAATGTGTCTTATCATAAGAGATTCTTGTTTCAACGTGAGAGATTCCGTTAGGAACTCGCCACATATTTATTATGTCATCATCTAATAGGGTTATATAATATGTATATTAGTAATAATTATTGACTAAATAATATAATTATTCTTCGAAATCACGCAACCAAGAGTAAAGACAAACAATGCATTCTTATAACCAGGGATGCTTTGAAAAAATTTTTTCGGTTTGTACAGATGTCGCTGTGGTATAATATAAGTAGAGTGTATTAATAATAATACATTAATGTATTATAAGAAATATATTTGATAATTGACATTGATATTATCTAAACAAAAAAATGTACGTGTGATACAAGATTATTTATGTGTTTAAGGTCACTTTTATATACAAGTGTAATGAAATACAAGATATACTTAAATAAATTAGTAATCAAGATAAGAAATCTTGTCTTGTGAAACACTACTGAAATGAGGGAATGAATTAATAATATTTACAAACCCAAATTAAAGTATCATTTACTTTAACAATGTGAAGTGAGAAATAATAAACTAAAACAAGAAGTAGTTACACGCTACCAAATAAATATTTAAAAATATAAGGTATACATAATAAATTCTTAGTGTGTAAAATTCCTCAAAATGAATTTATGTAAATAAAAATGGATAAATGAAACGAAATCTCTTTTATTGCAAGATTTGTGCATACAACTTGTTACCATTTTAAACAAAATGAATAAATTATTGAAAATAATATTTTTTTTGCAAAATATTATTTTGAAACACATAATTTTTAGAAGTACACTTATACCCTAAAATCAATGGCTATTGCAAGCGCTATTGCCTTAACCCACGTGACCGCCTATGTTTATTTCACTCTAATGTCTGTATAAATACCTCTCTCTCTAGAGCGCTTCTAATAGTTCAAAATGTCATTGGTTGTGAGACGATGAAAATCAATTAACACTGCGGTCAGAGCCAAACTGTAGTGGCAGACGCTGTAAATGAATGCATATCCGAGTAAATAAACCATGTACAGAAGTTTTTGTTTTAATTATTTAAACTCGAATTAAACAAATTTTAGTACATAAAAATACAGCAATTTATATGAAAGGAAAGGAAGAAATTTGTAAAAGAAAAGTAGGTAGTGGAATGGAAGGGAATATCCGGTTGCAGTCCAGAGCACAGCTACCGGAAACTGAGAGTACTGTGATATTATACGGAAAGCGGTCCCTCTCTCTGCCTGGACAACGCTAGGTCCAACTCAAAACTTTAGAATTATAGCTCGTAAATCAAAAACGAATGACATGTCAAAGGAACAAATGATGCACCTTCTAATTCGGGGCAGTGGACAGTGCTTCTCTGCAACCCGAATAACGCTTTTACGACCACGAATTTTACGGTTTACCGGACACTAGTGAAATTAATACGGATTCATGAGTAATGTCTATAATTATCCGGACTAGAAACGTACGAATTTACGAGACACAGATGTATGGACAGTGTGTCTGTGTGTCCACTTACACTCTGCAAATTCAATTTCGTTAATGTAGCTATTTTTGTTCTATGTAGTGGTCATTACAATCGAATATACATTCATTTTAAAGTGTTTTTTATGCATATATGTTTTCCTACCTAAACCCAAATCAATTAAAAACCTATTTATGCATGTATTATCGCTCCATTGTGTAAATACACGCACTTACGCTCCAGGCTAGTTGAAATTGATAAAAGTTCTACTAAATGTAAGCTGAAAATTCATAAATACTTGATTAAAGTGGAGTATAAATGTTTTTCTGTATGGGAATTCGTAAGTTTTCATAAGCTTGGCAGTTCCATATTTTTCGCAACAACGGGTTCTGGATTAAATTTATTGAAATATTTGACAACAAGAATATTATTACGAGGGATGAATATAAATAATTGGTGATAAAATATTGAGTATATAATTTGTGCGTAGTATTAAGTGTTTAAATAAATATTCTTAGTATTTAAGTCATTATTAATAATTATTACTGTTAAATTAGTATTTATATTTGTTTATTCATAGTGTTACTTATTTATATTATCTTTTTATAATTATTTTCGTTCATTAAACTTGGTTATATAAATATTTGTGTTTCAATTATTTTTACACTTCACCCATATAAACAGGGGCGGATCTAGGGGTGTGCTGGGTGTGCAACAGCACACCTGAAATTTTTCAGGGGCGACATTTTAGAAAACCAATTTGTTAAAAATGAAAATTTTAATTAATTATTCATCTTTGTTTACACTTATTTACAAATTTTTGAAGCATTTATGAGATCATATCTAGCATAATTATTTTTTATTACAATTGTTTGACATACGTAGGACCACACACATATTGGCTTGTTTCCACAATTTTATATTACATGCAGCAAGCGGCAATAGCAATTAAAGGCGTGTTGTTTGTATCGGCATAGATCTGTGGTGTCGGTAGAGTACGTTATCAAAACACCATTTTTGTTCAATTAGTAAATAACTCAAGGAAGGTGGACTTAACAGTTCAGCGCAGGGATACATGTTCGGAACGTGTACATTTATTTTATGATTTTCTGCCTGTGAAGTTCAATTTAAAAGTGTGCTCAACATTCAATCAATAATTTGTGCAATAGGTATGTTTTCATTTAAACTTTACCATGAAGCTTAAAACCTTGAAAGTATAAGTAGTTGTAGATATAGGTAAATTACTATAAGAAAATAAAATTTACAAAATTTGGAACCTATTCTGTTTTTATTCTTATATTATGTCAATATTTACATACTTATATAAATATTGTCATAACATATCTACCACACCTTACAATTTACTAATCATTTTAGCTTCCAAACTAAAATTATATAAATTTATCTGCACTTTAATTTTATGACATAATATTTTAAACAGAATTAATATTGTTAGTACTCAACTCCAGCTGAAAAATGTTGACTTGCCAGATGCTGTGAACAACATAAAAAGTATCACAGAATTTCTAGAAAACTGTAGACTAGAGGGGTTTAACAGTGTTTTAGAAGAGGCAAATGTCATTGCTAAAGAAATGGAAGTTAAGGCAACGTTTTCTGTTGAAATACGTATTCGAAGAAGAAAGAAAATGTTCAATTACGAGCTTCAAGACGAACCAATTTCTAGTGAAAAAGATAAATTTAAAATATCAGTCTTTTATAAGTAGTCAGATGCAGCAATTAATTCATTAAAATAAAGATTTATCCCGCTAAAACAACACACCGATTCATTTTACTTTTTATTTAACATTAAAAATATTGGTCCTATGGATACAAAATTATTAATAAACAAATGTAAAAATTAAGAGGTGTTGTTTACTGATGAAGATACCAAAGAACGGGATTTTGATGCAGATGAGCTTTATACGGAACTACAATTGTACAAGACGATATAACTCCCAAAGAAATATTAAATTATATTTATAAACAAAACTTTAGCAGACTTTTCCAAATGTTATAATAGTTAATTATAATTAGTTAATTTATTCCTAACATTACCTATTAGTGTTGCGACTGCCGAAAGATCATTTTCAAAGTTAAAATTGATCAAAAATTATTTAATATCTACACTATCTCAAGAAAAACCTGTAGCGTTTTCGATACTTTCCATAAAACATGAAATTGCCGAAAAAATAACGTTATAGTAAAGCGTTTTGCTCAAGCAAAGGCAAGAAAAGTACCTTTATAGTAGGCAACTTACATGGGCTGTTAATTGAGTTAACTACTTCTACGTTATTGTATTTTTTTAGAGTTTTATTTCTTTTTGAGTATGTATGTTTTCTTCTTTCTTTGTTCATCATACTCATTCGTAACATCTATCAGTATTTGTTTTTGCCGTTTGATGGGACTTACATATTTTTCCAGTTTATTGGAAACAAAATAAAATAAAGTTTTATGGTCAGACAAGTTCACTGTTAGTTGAGGAGGGGGGTTGGTTCTGTAAACGGAGGGCGGCAATTTGAGGTTTTGCACACCTTATCTTTCCACATAGATCCGCCCCTGCATATAAATATAAGTTACAATATTAAATTAAATTGATACAAGTCTTATACCTCAATTGGATAAGCTGACCGAGAAGTGTCTAGAAATATTCAAGTCATACATGCTCATATCTGAATTCCTGTTTAATGAAACTTATATAGAATAGTTATTTAAGCTACAAAACATATCAAAATGTTCACACTAGAATTTCAGATTGTTATGTTACGAAACTTATATAGAATAGTTATTTAAGCTACAAAGAATTAAGTACATTATAACATTCAAGAAGGTATGAATTGAGGCGGACCTTGCGGATCTGCAGTTAATATGTTACCATACGGAATAGTTGATGTTTTACATTTCGACACGTTTATTATATTTTTTCACGTCACCGGCAACATTTAACTTCAAATAATGTTAAAATATTTGTAAAAGGTTGATAGTTCAAATTTACCTTCTTATGGTTAACTTTGCCCGTTGCAAAACGAGCAAATGTGCATGAAATTAATATGATTTTCATATTATTTCTATTAATAGGATTATTACTCTCCGGGTTGTATAAAGATTCGATTTTTAGAAAATGAAATTTAAAAAATTAGATTTTTTTCAAAAAGGTACAGTACATTTTACAAAAAAAAACATTTATTACGAAACAAGAAAACTTATTGTTTGTAACAACTACTTAACGGAATAATAAAAAAAACTACATGTTATAACCACTTTTATTTAATTTAATTCCCTTGTTAATTTAGAAATGTATTTACTATTTTTTTTCTATTGTCTTACGTAAATGGTTACGGTACACTATTACTTCAACTCCGTAAGTTAATTTTAAATAGTTTTGTTTTGATACTCTAGTAGTAAACAACGTGAAGTGATTTCTTTATGAATTCTTATTAAGAGAGCGTGTTGTGACAACAGGTGAGAGGGTTTCTCGGGGTTGCCTGATATACGGAGCCTCTTGAGTGTGTCTCGGGGTTACCAGTGCGTTTGAATCCGTCGCGGATGGAGCCTCTTGAGTGTGTCTCGGGGTTGCCTGATATACGGAGCCTCTTGAGTGTGTCTCGGGGTTACCGGTACGTTTGAATCCGTCGCGGATAGAGCCTCTTGAGTGTGTCTCGGAGTTACCTGAACATGGAGCCTCTTGAGTGTGTCTCGGGGTTACCGATACATAGAACCCGTCGTGAGTGTGTCTCCGGGTTGCATGACCGCGGATGGAGCCTCTTGAGTGTGTCTCGGGGTTGCCTGATATACGGAGCCTCTTGAGTGTGTCTCGGGGTTACCGATACGTTGTTTGAATCCGTCGCGGATGGAGCTTCTTGAGTGAGTTAATTTACTCATAGATTATTTCTTTTCAGGAGCTTGATTTTTAAACCTATCCCATGGTGTTATCTGCCCTGCTGACAGTCCCTGCCACATTGATTCTATATATATATATATATATATATATATATATATATATATATATATATATATATATATATATATTCTGTATTTTGGGTTTATAATAAATTTTTGCAGAACAGGATCAACTTTTATTTTCATCTCTAACATACAGTAATCCGTTTACAACGGTACCGCTTATAGCGACAAACTGGTTATTGTGTATATTAAACAAAAAATTACTCATTATTACAAAAATTATCTGCGTTATAAATTGAAAATAAAGTTGTTTTACCGACGAATTTAGTAGTTCTTGAAAGTATTGCCACATGGTAACATTACCTACATGCTCTTTCCCCCAATTTTCGTATACCTGGGATGTTACGTAATAATTGCCCAATAAATTTAAAAATCCACGTGATGTAAATCTGATTTAAATGAATGCAACCCTGATTTTTTTCTATAAAACTCTGTTAGTCATGGAAACCAAATAATAAATGTTACCAATCACTTATGACTTATGTCGCTATGGAAGTAAGATATGCTTACGTTAGCGTTGGCGCGAAAAAGTATTTAAATTACGAGTTTTACTTACCTATCAAAATTTGTGAAAATACTTTTAAGAATCTGAGTAAGAACATAAAGAAAATATGGACTGACTCTCTTTAACTTGTGGACAATCCAGAATAATGTATTTTGGCTACATTGTGGTATCACAGTAAAGGGGATACATTGACATTCTAGCGATCCCAGGGTCGCGGCGCGGGCGGCGGCCGCTAACGGACAGGTCACAACAGGTCCGTCCGCTCCCCATTGTTCTGTTTTCCAGAGAGTCGGCGAATATTCTAGCAATTAAGTGTTTTACTTTAAATACCCCGAGCAAGAAATCGCGATGACAGTTTTATATTGATACGTGTAGTGAACAGATGGTGATATAAATAAATAAATCGTGATATAAATATTGAGGAAATAAATATTGCGTAGTTTTAATTGTTTAAATAAATTTTCTTAGTGTTAAAGTCTTTATTAATAGTAATTAGTTCTAAAATAGTGTTTATGTTTATTTATACATAGAGTTACTTATTTTAACTATTCTTTATAATTCATATTTCTTTTATTAAACATAGTTATATAAATATTAGTGTTTTAATCAATTTTACACTTCACCTAAATAAATAAAACGTTACAATATGTTATGCTAGGTTACAACTTATCAAAATAGACACAGATAGATAAATAAAAATCTATGTGGGATGGTTAGATAGTTAAACTTTCTATAGTTAACTACATTATGAAAATTACTTATCAATTTCGTCGCGAAAATATCAATGATTGGTTAATCACGTACAACTATACTTAACAATTTCTTGCGAATAATTATCTTTTTATATAATTTTTACAAATACCTATAGTTACATTTATTGTACCTATCATTTATTAAACATATCTATATAACAAACGATCCATTTCAGATAATGATACAGATATCAATAATCGAATATATTAGTATATTCGAACGCATCATGTTATCAGAATATTCATCCATTTGTGTTTATGTGACCGTTAAAACAATTACAATTCTCTACTGGTGTTACTGTATTTATTATCGAAATTTAGCTCGCACTGCATTTGTAAAAATTTGCATCATACATGCAATGATCGGATGAAGTGCAGCAATGCAAAAATTTGCCGTTGGTGCGATACATATTCCTTACAGATTCAGAATTATAAAATAGATAAATTGCAAGTCATTAAAATTCAACCGAGATGTCAACTCTCCACCACGTTCTTAATCTTTCATCTCAATCTTAATAACCCCATTAAAATTCTAACTTCTCTCGTATACATCTTCCTTTTTTCGGGACTAGATTCAAAAGTTATATACGCGAGCATGGAATTATTGTTCATAATAGGCTCTCCTGTAAATTTCTTTATTTTATTTTATATTTTTTCAAGAATATTTTTAATAAGCGTAATAAATTATAGCAAATTCCGTTCCTAAATGCTTTTGATGTTTTAACAAATAAAAACATTTGTGTTGCTAGTTTATGGAACGCGTCACGTCACTTTTGATGTTTGTTGTGTAAAACTATAACAATTGTGTTTAAGCTATTTGTCGAATAATTATTAGATTTTCATATTTTTTTATTTAACGTCCACGCTTTATGCTTCGACAAACTGTATATTTTTTGTATTAAAACTATTTGTTCAATTACTTATACATTGTATATACTATTTCATGTACTGATTACAGTGCAAAATTTTCATTCGGATATATTTTTGTGCTATTGCATTGATACTGAGTGGTTATGATATAAGTAAACAAAAGTTAGTGAATAATTTATTAATATAAATAAATACGAAAGTTATGTAATATTCCTTTTAATGTTATTTGGCACAAAAGATATTTGCTTTATGTAATATGTTTTTGATAATTTCGGTAAAAATGCAGTTTATTTAGTATATCAAATATAATATACTCGTAAATGAATTATTAATAATTTTGAAACACCAATTAAATAATAATCCTTGATAAATAAATATTACTGTTAAACACCAATGAACAAATGAATTATTTTTGTTATAATCCATACTTCGTTATAGTAGAAAAAGGTTGCAGAAAATTGCATATATGAGCAAGTGAATATTGCATAACAAAATACACTTGGATTTGAAAAATGTCGATGATTGCAGTGAAGTGATAAACAGCAAGTTAATACTGGTATTAGTGATAATACAACGTTAACGCAGGGTTTGCGAGGCACCACAGTGAAGTAATTTACTCGTTAAATATAATAGGTGACCGAACCGTGGGAGCATCGAATTGCAGAGCGACAAGTGATTCTGGTGCATGGTGATTTATTTCCATAATGCAATAGGGGCATTTTCATGAATATTTCGCATAGAGATTACACACGTCGCGGCTACATGTTGCACACTCACACACAAGTGCTTAACATGCGTATATGTTAAAACGCACTATCTCTTGAAATCCAATTAAACAAATTTATTTGAATCACTAACTTGTCTATTACTTTTTATATAAACGAATATTTAAATTTCATGAATTTTCATCTTGTAAATTACTTTTCCCCCTCTCTTTGTTAAATATAACAACACATTGTTATACGGAGTTAAAAATTTACTCTAAAATCCATAAACAATAACCAAGCTAAAGTTCAACCAACTAGTATTGAAAACTACAGAAAAATCGTGACACTATTACAAGGTAAAGAAACAATCTTTCACACCTATCAACTAAAAGAAGAACGCTCGTACCGCGTTGTTATACGAAACCTGCACCGAACTATAGATGTAACGGAACTTAAAAAAGAAATAAAAGAAAAAGGACACACAGTCAAGAATATCTACAACTTAAAACAAAAGATTACACAACGGCCTTTACCCCTTTTTCTCATAGAATTAACTCCAAACATAAACAACAAATCATTCTATGACATCAATAACCTACAATACACAAAAGTTCAAATTGAACCGTTAAATCCGAAGAAAGAACTACCCCAATGCGCTCGATACCAAAGCTACGGACATACTAAAACATACTATTTTAGAACACCTCACTGCGTAAAATGCACTAAAAGTCATTTAACTGGAGACTGTACTAAAGATAAGGAGATTCCTGCTAAATGCGTTCTCTGCGAAGGACATCATCTCGCAAACTATGAAGGATGCACAGTATATCAAGAAATATACAAAAGAAAATTTCAGTTTCCTTGAAAAAAACACACCTGACCTATAACTATAACCAACAAACGGCAAGAACAAGAAATCCCACGTGAAAGTACCCCGGAAATTACGTATGCGCAGAAAAACACCCCTCACAGAAATTCAACTTACAAACACAGGGGCGCACCCGAGGGAAGGGCTCGTGGGGCTTGAGACAACACACCGCCCCACATGAAACATTCTGAATATTATGCGTAATCTTAGAACTAGTATAGTTATTGTTTCACGTCTTTTATATTTTCTTATGATTTTTCTTTTATATTTCAATTCAAGCAGTTCAAATATAGTACTATGCATGTACCACGAGGACATAGTAGTGTTTAGTGCGAATTTGTTGGTTTTAAATGCATGCATGCACAGCGACGCTCGACGCAACGTCACAAGCCTTAACCATCAAGTAGTTATGCGTAGTTGTTCTGTGCTATATGTAACCTAACATCAAACCTCAGTGTCATTTCTGTTTAAAAAACGAATCAAAAAAGAAATATATCCAACAAAAATACTAAACTTAGAGGCACTCAAGCTTACATCAATGAGAAGTACCCCACTACGCTGTATGTCCACTGTGTATCGCACAGTTTAAATCTAGCTATATTAAATTCGGCAGAGGAATCACAAATTCGAAATTGTTTCGGCACTATTGAAAAAATATATGATTTTTTTTCATACACCCAAGCGTCAGAATATTTTACGAAGTAAAATACAAAATTAAGAATAAGTACACCAAACTAAATTTGAAAAGTTATGTTCAACAAGATGGGTGGAAAGACATGATGCTGTTCTGATAATGTTCCAGTTACTACTTCCGGTTACTGAAGCTTTAGAAAAAATAAAAACGTGGGACGACAAAGAATCTTCGTCGGGTGCAAAAATCATGTTGGGGGCAATAATGCAATTTGAATTTTTTATATCTTTATTATCATTAGAAAAACTATAAACTTATACACTGTCATTAAGCAAAATTTTACAAACAAGTGATGCGGATCTATATAGCTATAATTTACGCTGTTGAAATAATGAGCATTATAACTACAATTCGAGATAATGCTGCGGAAGAATTTGGTCGCATATTTAAGGTAGCAGAAGAAAAGGTAGAAGCTTTGGGATCGACAATAAATGCGATGCAATGTACCCGCCGACAATCCTGAGGAATAATGTAAAAGTACAATTTTATTCCTTGGGTGGATATTTTTATAAATAATTTATCGGACAGATTTTTAAAACAAAGAATTACTAAAAAAATTTACATGTCTTCTGCCTATTGGGAAGAAAATTTCACAACAACAAACAGAACAAATTTTGAAGCTTGCTGAAATTTACCATGAAGACATAGATCAATTTAGCTCCACTGCATTGTCATCAGAGTGTGAAATATGGTACCAATTTTTTTGTTACTCTTCAAAAATATTGCCGAAAAACGCTATTAACGCAATAAATATGTGCAATGATATATTGTATACTAATGTGTTTATGTTACTAAAAATATTTTGTACATTACCTGTTAGCACCAATACAGCAGAAAGATCCGTTTTCAACCCTCCGACTTATTAAAACATACTTAAGAAATACGATGACAGAAAATAGATTAAATGATCCTGCTCATCTAAATATCCATACAGAAATTCATGTGGACCCAGATGAAGTAACTTCAATATTGCAAGAAAGAGGTATACGAAGACTAAATTTTGTACTTTAATTTAAATATTTATAAAAACTTCATTGAAATCATTAATAATACTGCATCATTAACTATTCCTGTTAATAAACCGAAGCGCATAAACATATTCAAAGAACGATGTTGGTGGGACGATGAATGCACAGAACAGATCCGAATATCAAAACAAGCTTATGATAGGTATAAAGAGAGGAAAACATTGGACAATTTCATTGAGAGCAAAAAACAAACTGCAATTACACGTAAACTTTTAAAAGAAAAACAAAGAAACTCATGGAAATCCTTTTGCGAAAATATAAACAAAGACACCCCTTTAAGTGAAACTTGGAAAAAAGTTAGAATTCTAAACAAATCTTATTCCTCAAAACACAATAATACCATGGAAAACTGCAATCTAAATGAATTCTTTGATAAACTATCGCCTAGCTCTTGTCAAGAAAATGTAGACTTTAACCATATACCAAAAAATCAAGACACTTATTTAACTACACAATTCTCACTAGAGGAATTAATGTTTTCATTAAAAAACTCAAATAACTCATCTCCTGGTTGGGATAATATTAGCTACTCTATGTTGGCTAACCTACCTAACAATGGTTTGAAGATAATGTTACAATTATTTAATAGTATCTGGAACTCAAACACCTTCCCAACTGAATGGCAAACCTACATTATCAAACCAATTCCTAAGTCAAGTGAATTGGAGGCTAAATGTAAATCATATCGTCCTATATCGCTATCCTCGTGTGTACTTAAAATATATGAACGTCTAATAAAGAATAGGCTTGAATGGTGGTTGGAAAATAATAATCTGATGCCTTCTCATCTACATGGTTTTAGACGAGGACATAGCACGATGAATAATTTAGCCACTCTAGTTTCAGATATTCAATCTAACAGTAAAGATAAGGAATATCTTGCTGCATTATATGTAGATATTAAAAGTGCATTTGACAATGTGTCTGTTAAAATTCTCAGAAACAAAATGGTACAACTTGGTCTTCCAACTATGATGGTCCAAGCAATCATTAATATAATAAAGGAAAGAAACCTAATTCTTAAGCACAAAGACCAGGTAATTGGTACTAGAAAAGTATTTGGCGGCCTACCCCAGGGCTCTGTACTAAGTCCAGGGTCGCATTTACCATTAGGCGCATGAGGCGCATGCTGGGGGCCTCGCTTTGTGGGGGGCCTCCAGCCTCCACCCTTGAGTACAAAGAACATAATAGAAAAAAAAATATTGCCCCATCGTATAAACATTCAACTATTTTATACTGTAAAAAATAGTTTGTTTTTATTAAATACACACTTATATAGTAGGCCCTAGGCCGCACAAATATTTGAATCTCATTACAGAATAATCTGATTGGCCGTCCCCGTTATAAAGTTTTTCGGGTCTAGCGGTAAAGGTTCCTTTATGCAGGTAGTTTCTTCTGTCATATAATATTATAGACCGTACCAGAAACTTGCTTTCAAGTTGTTTCCTAACTATGTACTTTTAAATCTAGACTAAAGTATTCAAATAATGCATTTTAAATGTACTTTTTCTAATTTCAATTTGTAACTAAAAAGAGATTATATGTATTATTATATAGATAAATATAAATTCATTAATAAATTTTAAATACGAACAGTTATTGAAAATTCATTTCTTTAATATGGCCGATTTCTTACTCTTGAAGTTGGAATAATTTATAACTCATATATGTGCAGTGTACTATAAATAATAAACTAAAACCGAAAGATAATTTCAATTTCGATAAAAGTGAAATTTATTAAATTAAATGTTCCAATTGAGAAGCCATTCATATGTCGGACAAAACAGGTCGTAGTTTTGATTTAGATTTAAAGAACACACGAGCCTCTTTAAATAAATATCAATCTAACGTTGCTAAACTGTTTAACTATTGTTCATACCAATTCTGTTGATATTAATAATTTAAATATAAACCATTTGGACAAAAAGAGATTAAAGGTGGATCTATTAGAATCATTTTAAATCCAAAGAAATCAATGAAAAAAACTTGATTTCGTCGAACCTCCGTTGATTTTTTCCTTCGTTTTAATCCCTTATAGTTTTTCCTACAATTATACGGTCTGTTTCCGTCTATTTCATTCTACGTATATATATATATATATATATATATATATATATATATATATATATATATATATGATTACCATTTGAAAAAAAATTTTTTTTTGCCATATCTCGCAAAGAGTTGGCCAAAATTTTTTTATTATTATTTCTCTTTATGGCGCACTTTGTCTTCTAAAAGTTTTATCTGGAATATTTTTGTCTATCTATCATCGTTTAAGAATAAAAATGATTTATTAATTTGCACTAATTTCATATTTTTTCTTCTGTCTAGTGACCTATGCATATTTTTGGAAAAACAAATACATCACAGGAAGCCCCCTGATAAGACAACTTTTGTCTAATTTAACCGAAGTCGTAACTCTTCTAGTTTAGGAATTCCTTTAAGTGGCCCGAGTTCAGTAGACAGTCTGTATATTTTCTAAAAATTTTGAATATTTTATTATATTTAGCGTGTTTTATTTTGTAAATATTAATAACGAATATTTTTTATTATACCTTTGAGAAGAAAAATTTCTAATATATTGTATTACGAGAAATGTGACAAAAATAACGATTTTCATCCCTATTTGGTAATCATTTATTATGGTTAGATCGTTAACTCGAAAATACTTTATTTAGGGACGGGGCTCTTAACATTTTTCGTCAGGGGCCTCAAAACCTACCTCTACTCAAATATAAGGTTATCTTCCTACATGAATTTAATTATAATATTAGTGCTGTAAATTTTTAAAGTAAAAAATGAAATAACTACTTTCAAAAATAATAACTCCTTCAAATGGCGACAAAAGATTTTTTTGTCATTTGTGAACTTTCAGATTTTTTAGTAATCTATTTTTAAAAAAAAAAAGCAGCCTGAAGACAACGTGTCACATTTGACGAAGAATTTTTTACCACTCCTGTGAATGATTCCTATTCTTGCTGTATATTCATATAATTTTTCTAAATAAAATGCCAAGGAAATTTGAATCTGTTGCAAGTAAAAGAAAACGACAAAAAGAAAAAGAAAAGCAGTTAGAAAGTCAACGAAAAGCTCTCTTAAATCTTTTAAAATTTTTTCAAAAATGTAAAGTCGAAAATATTTCTGCTAAACCTACTGAGACTGTAAATGAAGCTTCAACATCAATGTCTTTTAAACAATCAAATATGGATGATATGGATAAAGATATATATATATATATATATATATATATATATATATATATATATGTATATGTATATATAGGGGCCTCATGTAGATGTTGCGCCTCGGGCCTCCGGTAACGTAAATGCGACACTGACTAAGTCCTCTCTTATTTAATATATATACTCTAGATATCAGAAACTACCTTATCCCTGAAAGTAAAATTATTCAATTCGCAGATGATATATGCATTTATACTGCAAGTAAGAATTTTACAACGGCCCGCAATAACTTAAATATTGCAACACACCAACTCTGTTCTTGGTTATTTAATAATGGTTTTGAATTATGTCCCAGAAAATCTGTTGTATCTATTTATAGCAGACGGAGGTTGAATAAATTACCAAGCATACTTAAATTAGGTATCTACAATATAAAAATATCATCTGTCGTGAAATTCTTGGGCATGTATATAGATTCTAAATTAACATGGAAAACACATATTAACCACATTATTAAAAAATGTGAACCAAGGATAAATATCGTCCGTTCTATCTCTAACACTCACTGGGGTGGTCATCCAGAAATTTTACTTATACTATATAAAAATTATATTCGTTCAGTCATGGATTACGGATGCATATTGTATGGCTCTGCACGTCAATCTGAATTACGAAAACTGGACACTTTACAAAATAAAGTTGTCAGACTCTGTCTAGGTGCGTTGCGGTCTACCCCCATCTGTGCCCTATTAGCCGAAGCCAATATTATGCCCCTCAATATTAGGCGCGGTATGCTTTCCCATCGTTATATTCTGTACAATATGAATTCAGTACCACTTGCAAAACTTGCCGCAGAAGTCCTTACCAATAAATATTGGAATAATAAACCATCTCCACCCTTGATTGACAGCTTCCTATTTATTAAACAGCTACCTATAGAGGACCAACACCACACTCCACCCTGCTACCTTTACCCCTTAGAATACTCTCTAGAAAATAATTTCTCAATACCAAAATTTTCTTTACAGTCACATAATAAACCGATGAACCCGTTAAAATTTACTAAAAAACTAAAAAACACATTTCCAAACTATCTCCAGGACTATACAGATGGTTCAAAAACTTCTGAAGGAACAGGCTGTGCTTTCATTATTCCTGAAATGTCTCATATCGCAAAATTTAAACTGCATCATTTAACCTCTATATACAATGCCGAGCTACTAGCAATATTTAAAGCCTTGGAATTCATCTGCACTCTTCCAAACAAATATATAGTCATCATCTCAGCTCCTCAAAGTGCTCTTACTAAAATAAATTCACCGGGACTACATAAAATAAATTCTGAAATAATTTATAAAATTATCCATACTGTTTATGAGATCCAAAAAAAAGGTAGAGAAGTTAAAATTATTTGGGTAAAAGGACATAGCGGCGTTATACAAAATGAAATAGTGGACAACATGGCGAAAGAGGCAATATTAAATGGTTCAATTCTAAAAAATACCATTGATAATTCGGATTGCAAAGCATTAATAAAAAAAAACAAAATTCAACAATGGGTCTCTGAATATAACGCGCACTGTAAAGAGTCAAATTCTCCTTATTTTTGTACTCAAGACAAGCTACCAAGAATCCCATGGTTTAGAAAAGCGCGCAACAAAAATTTTATAACAACTATAACTAGAATGCGTTTCAACCATAGTCTTGTACCCAGTCACGCATTTAAACTAAAACTAGTTAATTCACCATATTGCCAGTGTGATAATTTAACAGAGGCTTCCTTAGATCATATTTTTCTAAATTGTCCATTATTTGCTGCTCAACAAAAAACATTATATGACAACCTCATATCGGAAAAAATTGAACTCCCTACAAAACTACCTATTATCTTACAATCCCAAAATTTAAAGCTATATCAATTTTTGTTTGACTTTTTGAAAAACATTAAATTAAAAATATAATGTAGATTAATATCTCTCACTATGATGATGGCTAATCGACATTGTTTTCGAAAGCCAAACTGAGTGAAAAAAAAAAAAAATTATTAGTAGTTTCGTTGTGCTGAACATGTATTTTTTTTATTATTATGATATATATTATATTTAATATTTTAAATAAATAACTATAATGTCTTAAGATAATTTATTGATTTTTCATTAAACTCCCAACTGACAAAAAATATATTGAATCATATTCACAATTATTTAACATTTATAGAATATGCGTCAACTATATAACCGACATGACTGCAGAATCGTTCTCATGGAATATTATCAGAAGAGCTGCCTAAAAAACAATGGCCCATATGCTCACATCCGAAGTAGCACTATTTCAGAAATGTCAAATTTCGAGATGTCAGTGACATTAAATATAATTCTTTCTCCTTAAGAGATTGCGTTTAAATGAAATATGTATTAGTCCAAATAAATAATACTCAAAATGTAATTCACGATCAAATTCATAATTTGAAAGTTGACATTTCAAAGTTGAAATAGTGAAAATTTGAAGTATTGCTATTTCGAAGTATGTGAGCATACACACACGGATAAATAAATATATAAAATAATATTTCTTAGCCAACCAAACCCCTCACCCCAACCCCCCACCTCCTCCCCCCCAAGATACATTCATGGGTGCGCCACTGTACAAACAACAATTCTAAAACTAATGGAAAGAATGGATGTCATGTTCAAATTAATCTCAATGCTAATTTCAAAATTACCTTAATGGTCTAATGGCTCTAAAAATAAATATCTTGAATGCCAATGGCCTGGTTCAACATAACCAGGAGATAAAATAATTTTTAAACATAAACAATATAGATATAATGCTCATCTCAGAATCACACTTTACAGAAAGGTCATATTTTAGAATTCCTACTTATATCCTATTTCACACAGGCCACCTAGATGGAACAGCCCACGGTGACACAGCCATATTAATTAAAAGCTCAATAAGACACTCTCCACTTCCGGAATACTGCATGAATCATTTGCAGGCAACCAGTATCGTAGTAGAAAATTGGACTGGTCCAATCACATTATCAGCCATATATTGTCCTCCAAAGTATAAAATTAGTAGCAACGACTTTGAAGTTTTCTTCAAAACTCTAGGAAATAGATTCATCTCAGGCGGTGACTATAACGCAAAGCACATCTATTGGGGCTCACGACTAATTAATCCTCGTGGACGCGTACTCCTAACAACGATACGAAACAATAATTATTTACATGCATCAATTGGGGAACCAACATACTGGCCAACGGACAGAAATAAATTGCCAGACTTTCTTGACTCCTGCGTTACCAAAAACATCGCAGATAATTATGTCTAGACCTTTCCTCAGAATACTCACCGATTATAGTAACCCTTAGCACAAGGGTAAAGCCAGCAGAGAGACCCACTATGCTCCACAATAGACAAACAGATTGGGAATCATTTAGACAAGCAGTAGAACAAAACTTAAACACACTCTTACCACTAAATAATCAAGAAAACATAAATTATGCAGTCGAACATTTAACCCGCAGTACACAGAACGCAGCATGGGACTGCACTCCCGCAAAAAACAGAAAAGGCAGCACAATAAATGATTACCCATTAAAAATAAAACAAAAATTAGCCGAGAAACGTCGCCTGCATAGAAATCGTCATCCAAATGATAAAACAAAACTTCTAGCTTGTAGAGACCTGTCAAATATGAATAAAGAATACAACAATAAAAATCTACAACAGTATATATATATATAGCCTAATACCAACACAAACTACCGAATACTCTCTCTGGAAGTGTACAAAACAAATTAAACACCCGAAACAACCAAATCCGCCTATCAGAAAGAATGATAACACATGGGCCAAAAATGACTTGAAAAAAACTGAAGCCTTTGCATCACATCTATCATAAATATTTGCATCCTTTCCAAGAGAAATAACATAACGAAAATGAAATACATGACTTCTTGGAATTTCCAAATCAGTTAACATAACCAATTAAAAAGTTTAAAACTACTGACATAAAAAGAATAATAAAAGACAGAATAAAATGTAAAAAAGTTCCTGGCTATGATTTAATAACAGGTAAAATTCTTAAAGAATTACCAGAAGCAACACTTAAACTAATTAAATACATCTTTAATACAATACTAATGTATAGCTATTTCCCTACAGAATGGAAACTGGCGTAAATTATCATCATCCCCAAACCTGGTAAACCTGCAGAACAAGTATCCTCATATAGACCCATAAGCCTACTTCCAGTAATATCAAAAGTCTTTGAAAAACTATTACTAGATAAAATTAAACCCATATTAGACGACATGAATCTAATTCCTGACCATCAGTTCGGGTTTAGGGAACAACACGGAACTATCGAACATGTACATAGAGTTGTAAACATTATTAACGAAGCCCTACAAAAAAAAAGAATATTGTCCAACTGCTTTTCTAGATATTAGTCAAGCTTTTGACAAGATATGGCATCCAGGTCTACTATTAAAACTCAAAAAAATATTACCGAGTAACATCTACCTCATTATAAAATCATATCTATCTGACAGATGCTTCCAGATCAAATGTAACATTCAACAAACACCATTAACACGTATAGAATCCGGAGTACCACAAGGCAGTATACTGGATCCTACATTATACACGATATACACAGGAAATATACCCATACCCACTTCTACAGACACCATGTACATGAGTACACCTACAGACCAAACGCACTCAACTAAACCTCACATCAAAAAAATACTTCTGGCTACTAGGAAAAAATCTACATTGTCATTAGAAAACAATCTCCTAGTTTATAAAGCTTTAATTAAACCAATATGGTTATACGGAAATCAGCCATGGGGAGCAGCCAGCTCACCTAATATAGAAAAAATTCAAAAACATCAGTCTAAACATCTACGAATAATCACAAACGTACCCTGGTATATTTCAAACCAAATGATACACACTGCTTTCAAACTACCCACAGTCAAAGAAGAAGCAAAAAATAGAAGTATGAAGTACTTGAAAAAACTTGAAAACCACCCTAATACGTACGCAATAAACCTATTGGATAACAGTACCCAGACTAACAGAATCGAAAGGTGTTCACCAGTGCCGCAACAAGGGTGGTGCGAGAGGTGCCGCCGCACCAGGCGCCGAATGCCTAGAGGCGCCAAATCAATTTTTTATTTTAATAAAATGTAATCAAAGCAAAAGAGATTTTATAAAATAATATTATTAAAAAAAATCACAGAGGAAGCATAGTACAGGACAAGGTATTTATTTGGTTGATCCCTTAGCTTGGTAAAATATGCGGTTAACCTTCACAACGGGTGATGAGTCGTAAATATATAAGGGTAATATTATAAAGAAATGATATTTATTGTAACTGTAATGAGGAAATTAATAAAATTCCAACTATGGTAAATAGTAAATCAGAAATTATAGAATTTTTAATAAATATACCACCTCATTCTTGTGTGTTTAATCCAATTGTATTAATATATATATATATATATATATATATATATATATATATATATATATATATATATATAGTGGCTTAACACCCCCATGGGGTTGCGCCGCTTCCTTCGAAGCTTCTAGATCCAATTTTATTAGGAGTCGAATTTGGGGATAATCCCTTGTTTACGGTATGAAGGGGGTGAGCAAATTTAATTCTCAACTATGTTGTCCACGACTATAATTGATACTATATTATCTTAAATCAATTGAAGATACAAATTATTTCTAGACGGTTGTTCTAATTTTTCTTTATTGACAGGACATTCTTTTGCAGTAATGTCTAGAAAATAATTTTAAAAATTGCTACAGATCTTGCTGTTTTCATTTGAAACAGAAATTTTCAAATTGTAAGCAATATCATTAATTGATGAATGTACAACTGTAATTCCGGTAAACATTAGAAGTGATCCACTCTGGTAATATAAAAGATGTGGACAGTAATAATGACATTGCGCTGCATATATTTTTACTCTAAATGTTGTATCGAATGAAAGCATATTTTGTAAAATAAAATTAATTCGTACAACGAAAAGTTTAATTTATTCAATTTTCCATGGCGTTAAAGTGATATAAATAATATAATATATTAAATACATACGAGCCCCAACCACTATATGATCAGACACCCATTGATTTATTTTAAATAGCTCATTATATTATTAATGTGATTATTAAGTATAAATTATTATTACATATACCTAAAAATTGGTATACAATAACTATTTTAGAGAGAAAATTATAAAATTAACAACACAATGAACTTATAATCTAATTAGTACAAAAATTCTTTAAAACTAACTGACAACTAAATGTTCGGACACTATTAGTTTTCAATAATTTTATAAGGAGTAACATCTCCTTTTGCTTTTATGACTGCCTGAATCCTTAAGGCGCTACTGTAGGTGTCCCATTCAGCGCGAAAAACGGTGTTACAATATTTCGTTTCTTGCCTCTATTATTTAGGCTTGTATATTGATATTTTAAAAATAAATTCTTGGATAGTACTTCAACACTGTTACACAGAGATAAATGTAAAATTGTTAATAGAATTTGAATAATTAAATGGTAAAAGTGCCAAATTTGCCTTATATTATACCTATGTTATATTGAATTGACTAAGTTTATTAACTTACTTTCGTAAACTAATAATTCGAAATATTAAATTAATAAATTTAGTTATATTTTTTCATAAGAGATGCCGCTAGTCGCAGTCGATGCCTGCATCGCCACCCCTCTATATTCGTAGACCGAGTAGGGGTACTAAATTCCAAGAATTGAAAAAGTGAATGAATGATGAAAAAGTATAAAAATATTTTCATTCGTTTAGCACTGGTCGTTTGATTCAGAGATAATTTTCGAATTTATCAGTTTTGTTAATTATTGTCTCGTATTTGGTATTTGTTATTGTTCGTTTTTGCATTTTATTGTTATTATTACAGTTGATATTACTGTTATTGTTTATTATTATTTCACTACTGTTGTTTGTTATTTCTTTGTTGTTGCATTATTGGTTGCAATTATTATGGCGAACGGCAATAGTAATTTAACTCGTCTTCCGAAATTATCAAAAAAGCGCAAGTCGTTGACATTAACTCATAATGAAGCGCTATTTATCGACGCTAAAAATCACCATAACAAATGACAGGAATGATATGAATGACATCTTCAAGTTTTTTAAATATTTGAAAATATCTGTTACCGTCGTTACGCTA
Organism: Stenolophus ochropezus; assembly: GCA_035578165.1. Lineage (NCBI taxonomy): Eukaryota > Metazoa > Arthropoda > Insecta > Coleoptera > Carabidae > Stenolophus > Stenolophus ochropezus. The sequence continues at coordinate 20,490,143 of JAQOWZ010000014.1, read as the reverse complement.
CTGTTCCTATTTCATTTTTGTCGTTGGTTAGACGCAGATAGCACATATTCCCCTCTGTAACACGTACGATAATGAGATAGCGAATAAAAGTCTCATCTACGCCATGCGTATACTACAAAGTTGCAATTCTTACGGCAGAAATTAATGACGTGAGGATCAACAGCGAAAAATAGAGTATATGTTACACCACTCTGGTAGTCATTTAATAAAGTTTTCCTTATAACAACAGGAAAATAAATAGGTACTTATTCATTCCGTTTGTAATTATCAATCGATCAACATCTAAATTTATAAATCAATTTATATTGTTGATTATATTTTATATTTTTAACATTTAAATATTCTAATTATTTTTAATAATATGTAACGGTTGATTCCGCTACTCTGTCATGGGTCATGGTTATACCACGAATATTATGATTTGTAACAATTCACAATAAACTTTCGGATACCTATCTACATATATTTAAACACAACAGTAATAAATTGACAACAATAAAATGTAACTACAACGAAAATAAATATTTCTGTAACGAAATTATAAATTAAATTTTTCAAAATTAATTACTACAAATTCAGAAAATGTTTGCTGATGATATATAAGTAAATTATTACACATGAAACGTCCCAAATTTTATCAATGTAATAGATATTTTCGAATATAGAATTATTGCAACTATAAGGCCTAATATAATTTTCATTCATAAGTACAAGTTTCCAACATCATAAATCATTCAATTAATTTTGACATAATTTCAGTTATTTCATTAATAGTGAATAGCGTATATGTATTTTCAAACTTTAGATAGTGCATAACTGCATAGTTAATCATAAAACAATGAATAAAAGTTCTAATTTTTATTTAAATTTTATCCTCGTACAGACTAAATATAACAAATTTATTACGCAATATAAACAAATGAAAATTATATTTACTTAAACATAAAAATATTAATTTTTCTTCTCCTGCTTTGAAATAGTTATTTACATACCAAATGCGGGAACGACTGGTTTCCGGAGGAGTGTTTGACGGCGCGAGCTCGCGAGCGCTGCCATAGAACGATTCCGGAAACCCAGTTCACGCAAGAGGTTTGTACAATATTTTTCGTACGAATTTATACAACTAATAATTAGTTATTTTTGAACAAATAAAATTATTTATTACAAATTATACATGATTTGTGGTTATGTGTTTCAGTACTAACAAGTGCTGTCAATCTGTCAACATGACAGCAGTTGTTGCCAACATTGTATATCAAATGCACTAAATTTACTTTTTCTACATTAAATTTCGTTCAATAATCCCCTATTTTCTTTTAATATTATTAGGTAAAAGAATGTTTAAAACATTATACTATTTTATTATAAATATAGTTTTTTAATAAATGTTGTAGAAGTAGGAGTGTTTTTTCCAAAATTTCCCGGTCACTTATCTGGTGGAGACCTGGGAAATTGACGTTCCAGGCGTTGCTTAGGCAACGCGAAACAACACATTTCAATGCATGAGTATGAAAATACAATTTTCTGGTTTGGTTTTCATGCTGAAAGTGACTCTTTGCAGCACTAATAAATGTTTGTTGCATTGTTGCTGCCATGGATACGCATCACTTGCGCATCACAAATACAAAATTTGCAATAAATGTCAAATTATGTTTAAAATACTATATTGTGTTATTAAGAGTAAAAGTGACACTTTGTGTGGCGAGCATGGAAGTGGGAAATTCCAAGTTTTTTTCATTTTTTAATACGTTATTCTATGCATAAAAATATTAGACCCGTATCTTTTCTTTTCGCTGAAAGGTTTCAAACACGCCAAAAATTTTTTTTTAAGTTTCAATAAATTACGCCCTAGAGAATCACCCGTGCGTGTGACGTCACAGGCACTGAGAACCAGCTGAGAACATACATTCGTAGGTCTGAGTCAGAGGCGTGGCGCGTTCGAACAAGAGCCAATAGGCTGAAGCGAGTGCCTTCTTCGTCACAACATGGCTGATATTGAATTTTACGTACTCGATTCAAATGCATTACAATTTCATTTTGATATTATGGTATTAAAAATTAGAAAAGTAATGATTATATTCACTTTAATATTACTTATACATGGTAAACAATGATATCCAAAAAGAATTTCTTTAAAAGCCGTAGGCTTGGAATACCCCATTGCACGCGAGGCACGCAAAGCACTTTTACTCTGAATAACACATTTTTTCTTAAAACGTAGAAATTTAAAAAATTAATTACTATTTGACGTTTAATATGTAGGCTACCTGTCAGTTATTCGTAATTTTTAGTAACTTTATTCTTAGGTTATCTAGTTTTTATAGTGACATTTAGGGCGATATTACAGATTTCTATTTTACAAGTTACTTCTTGTTGATAATTAGCGTCCAAAACTTACCCGCATACTTGAATATATTACCTTGTAAATTAATTCTTTTGTTATAAAAAATATTTATAAGAGATGATTGACAATATGTCAAAAATATTATTGTGAAATATACATGTCAAGTTTGTATTTATTTAATTAATATAGTGTAGTGTTGAATTAAACGGTTGTACTTATTTTATCGTCTGGCAAATACATACCGATTCAATACTTCTTATTGGCTGATTCTATATACGGCGGCGAAAAAATTAAACGGCGGCTACAATAAAAAATTACATTACGCCGGCATAGAAATTAAACTTCAACCTTGTCAATCAAGTCATAGAAGATGTCACTTTTATGACGTTTGATGAAAAAAATAATTGCAGGAGTAGAAAAAATAGTGTGTATAACACGTGTTGAAAGTCCTTTGTCGAACACAAACGATTGCAACCTTCGCTTCGCTCAGGCTGCAACTTTCGTTTTGGTTCGACAAAGATAGACTTTCAGCACTTGATATACAAATAACTATTTTATTACTGTTATTTTCATTTTCGCGTGTTAGGTTAGAAATACATATTTCTAGAAGCTTATTTCGTAGAATGCATTCTAAACCTTGAACGAAACATGTTATCTCTCTCATTTCGCTTTAAAACTTTGAGTGGGGGAATAGTTACGGTCCAACCCCCTAGCTACCTCACCCCTTACACTTGCAAAACCTTAGATGGTTTGGGATTGCTACATTACAGTCTAAAAGGCTGGTGGAAATATTATTAAAATACTAAAATATTTATTATTTATTGTTGTAAATTATAGAATATATTTAGTTAGCCCTTTTATGTTTCATTTTAGGTGTTCCTCATTTTATGTTTCATTGCCCCACAGAATAAATATTTTCTCTTTTTTATTAGTCGAGTATCATGAGTTTTGAGTTTATTAAAATATATGTAAGATCATTTTTTAATATGATCGTTAATATTGCAAATTAAACCAAATTAAATAAACCATAAAATTTAAAAATTGTGTACGTAATTAAAAAGGGAGAGGGTGGGCGCCAAAAAAATTTACGTACCAGGCGCCAATTTATGTTGTTGCGGCACTGGTGTTCACCGCTCGACATTCAACACAAGCCATAAAATATAAGGTATGTTCATTGTATTATATTAAATTAAACATATATACATTGTAAATAAGTACTTGTACTTGTATACATATGTAATCGTTGTAGGAATATTTATGTATTTTGTGTTTATTGTTGCATCACGGTTATAAAAATTATACAAGAATATCTAAGAAAATATAGTAATGACTATCTTTTCACATGTGAAAAACATTATCACAAAATTATACTTATTATTCAAATGAACAGATTGTAAATAAACTTAAATAATAATAAAAAAACTTGACAAGCAGGGGCCTGCTTCACAAAACTACAAATCTTGTAATACAAGTGTATTACTTGGCAATGCTTGTCAAATTTTCAATATGTGCCAATAGAATGTACACTTGTATTACAAAACTTATAGTTTTGTGAAATAGGCCCCTGGGGTTTCGAAATGTTTTACACACGGCCTGAATCATCTGCAAACTAACACTAACTATTGATTCATTTATGTACTTATAAACAATGGCTTACAGAATTAGTCGTACACTTAAGTTTTCTATTTAAAAATTGAATACTTTCAAATTCCAGAAAGAAAATGTAATCAACGATTGTGAATAAAATATTATTTTTCTTATGTAAATTCATTAAAAACAAAGTGTATAAATTATATAATTGAATTTCCCATATAAACAATAATAATAATAATCTGGTGTGTCCAACACAATACCTCCCGCCACTGTAGTAATATATTCTATATAAGTTTTTCAATACATTTAATTTGTAGTTTTAAAATTAGTTTGTTATTGCAGTTCAGAATATTTTTAATTCATTTCATACCTAAAATTTCCTTCATAAATTTTGTATGACGAATATGACAGCTATTTTTGACGTTACTAAAACCGGAACTGAACTTACTTTGATTCACGTATGCAACTACTGTCCTAATATATTTCTTCCATCTTTTTAAATTTTACAATTTAAATTACTTCATTTTTACTTATTTTATCTTTTACACTTACTTACATCAAATTTGACATTATATGTCAAATTTTGTGAACATATGAATAACTCATCTGTTTTATCGAAATTCCTCAGCCTAAACGATATGTAAAATTATTATAATTTATATATATTTTTTTTCTATCTAGCTAGAAGTTATATATAAACGTAATTATGCAGATCGGTAGAAAATTAAAAAATCTTTGTATTTATAATAACGAAATTTGCGAAAATATGGTATTTAGAGGTATTTTTTAGGAGAAACTGTTTAAAGCTTCACGTAAAGTACTACTTCCGGTTAACCAATTGTAGTCAAAATCTAATCAGTTCATCATATTAGAATAGAACTGTTAAATACCAAATATTATATTTTTTACATGTATCATATTGGAGTTATCGTGGACGAAAAATCGTCACAGACACACACACACACAGACACACACATACAGACATCACGCTAAAAATAGTAAAATAATAATTAGATTTCTTTTATCATGTAGTATCGTATTATTCTAGGATAATGTAACATGTTCTTGATATAATAGTAGTGTATTCTTGTTGTATCTTCCAAATAAAATATATGAATTAAATCAATGGAATATGATTTAATGTTTTAAAAAAGTTTTTATTTAACATACAAGATACAACTAGAATAATACGAAGTTAATTATTCTACAGACTTACATAATCTAACGGATTCTAGTAGAGTTGGTCTATTTATTACATTTTTGTGGTATGATGTTTATGCTGTGTAGGGTTTAATGTTACAGCGTGGAAACTTACATAAAATGATGCAATAAGGGATGGGCGTCTACATAATTCCTCCCCCTTAATATGAAAGAATACCTGTTGGATGTTCAATAGGTATTGTTTCAATTGTTAGTTTATTTTTATTTGATTTGATTAAATTTCTTTTCTTAATTATTATATAAATCTTATAAAATAAGAACATGGTTACAACTATGGTTACAATACATAAAATTATATCGAAGAATATTGAATGTGACTCAGAGATATGAATTTCATTTAAGTGTGTTATTTGTTGACTTGGTAATTTGACTGATTCTAGAATTTTTATATTCAATGTTTGATTAAGAATTATTTTATTTTTATTTTGCCCGATGTTTATGTTAATAATTTTGTCATACTTAACATTTTTAAATAATTTTTGTTTGTTTATTAAACAGTCTTTTATAGAGTAAATTCCAGAAGTTTCTTTATCTTGAATTTCGTGATCACATTCGATATTTATTACATCTTTATTTGGTAAAAAGAGATATACAATATTTGAGTTAGGTATTGGAATGATTTCGTTGTGGTTAATTACTTTAATATATTCACAGTTATTACTATTTCTATTAAAATACAAATTTTCTACACATTTATTTGGTAGGGAATTTTCATTATTACAAATATAAAGCTTATCTTCTGCTAAAGTACATTTATTCAAATTATTAATGTGTGTATTTGATTTAGTGTAATAGCCAGGGGTTATATCTAATGTAATATAAGTGTTATCGTGTAAAGTAGGAATGGGGGTGATTTGTAGAAGTTCGTTTTGTACAAGAGAAATAGGGATGTCTATTATCATGTCTAAAGTGAATTTTTCATATTTGCAATAAGTTTTAACTAATTGTTGTTTTTGCCTATTTTTGATTACAAGGTATTTTAGGCTGTTTGGTAATAATTTGTTAATTTCTCTTTTAACGTCATCTCTCGATAAAATACCAAAATATAAAGTGTTTGTTTCGCAAAAAGCGAAGGTAGTTTCAATTTCGTTAAGAATACTTATCAAATTTGTGGCTGTAAATGTTAGTTGTGTTATTATATTTTCTATATAAAGTTTATCGTTCGTATCTATTATTTTTCCTAAAACAATATGCATTTCATTAATTTTATTTTGAATAATTTTGTTATTAACGTTAATTTTCTCTACTTGTTTATTGAAATATTCCGAAATATTTTTATTGAAAGTAATTACTTGATTTAGATTGTCTTTCAGGATATTTTCATTTTCTTGAATTAATCTTAAGGCGTTATCGTATTTTTCTTGGTCAGTGGCATCTAAATTGCCAGTGATGCTTTTTATTATAGAACCTATTCCGTTTATAAGTCCACGTTTCTCTTTGTTGTCATATAGGAAAATTTGAATTTTACTATTACAATGTCCAAAAAGTTTTCTAACATAATAAAGTTATTACTTAAGTCTTCTACATATTTCTTATATTTATTATTTAATTCTAATTTTAATTGAGTATAATGATATGTAAGGTTATTATACGTTTCTTTAATTCTATCTAAATTAAGCTTAACATAAATGTACTTATTATTAGTTGAAATTAGGGCATTCCCTAGCTTCAGGACGTTAATTCCGGGGTTGTGTGTTTCGTCTTTCAGGTTGATGGTTGTTGCTGTTCGTATGAGTCTGTAAATTGACGGTGAGGTTTTATTTTGTCAATTTTTATTTTTTTGTTCTTGTCAGTTATTATTTGAGCTTTATCTTTTACATATGTTTTGATTTTTGTTTCTTATAGCGGGGTTTCTCGACTTTGCCGGTGTTTCTTTGGCTTGTTCTTCGAATACGTTATAATGTAATTTAATACTATCTACTTGTGACGTAGCGTACTTCTTCTTACTGCTATCTAATAACAATTTAGTTTCATCGTAAATTTTCTTCATAATTTCTTTGTGTGTCTAAACATAGTTGTCAGTAACAATTTCGGAAGAAATTTCTTCTTTTAATTCATTATAATGGCCGAAAAGTATTTCATTCGGTGTACGTTTTGTAACTGAGTGAATAGTCTGGTTATACGCTTGAAGAACATAACGGGCTTTATTACTAATTATTAAATCATTAAAATCTTTATTTTGTTCTAATATTCTAACATGTTCTATTATTGTCGAATGGAACCTTTCAATATTTCCATTACTTTTTGGATTATGGACACTAATAAGATGAATACGAATATTTTTAGTTGATAAAAAGTTATATGTCAGTTGGTTGTTAAATTGTAAACCATTATCTGATATTATTAATTTAGGAGTGCCGAAAATGGAGAAAATTTTTATTAATTTTTGTATAATAGTTACAGTGTTGGTTTCTGACAAATGATAAATTTGTGCATGCTTGGAGAAACTGTCGATTATTGTTAAGAATTTTTCTTTCTTTAATGATAAAATATCAATATGAATAATTTCGAGGGGCTTGTTTGCTGTTTGTGTTTTTATAATGGGTAGTTTTATGGGATTTCTTTCATATTTGTTTTCCTGACATACATCACAGTTATTTATGAATCTAGAAACAGTTTGCTGCATGTTTGGCCAATAGTATTGTTGTTTTAGTTTCTGATAGGTTTCAATTATGCCACGATGGTTCGTTTTGCCTAAATGATAATTTTTTACTAAATCAATTTGTTCGTCTGATGATTCTATGTCTTGTAATTGATTTTTACAACTAGTTAAAATATAAGTGCCTGGTTGGAAATAAATTTGTAAAATTGAATTTAACATTTTTTGAAATTGTACCGGAACAATGCAATAATAATGTATTCCAGGTATGAGGTACTCTTTGATAAATTTTAAGAGGAAATTTAGTTTTATTTAGGTAAATATAAATTCTTTGTTTTTCGTGTCCAAACATTTTTTTAATTTCTACAAAGCTTTTCGAATTTGTTTCTTCAAAAATAATTTGATTTTTACCGAAATTTATTGAAGTCTCTTTGTAATGAAGGCCGTTGATAGAAGATTCGTCATCAGAATGCTGAGTACAGCTGTCCGTGTCTTTTTCAGCGATAACGGAGTTTGCGTAGTTCTCGATTTTGTTTGAAGCAAAAACATTAATTTGAATGTTTGTATTTTCAAAAATTTCTCCTAGTAAATTTTCTATATCTAACCAATTTTGCCTATCTAAACCACATGCAATTTTTGGCATGTTAATTGAATTAATATTATTTTCGATTAGGTAATGTCTTAATTGTTTTAAACTATCTTCGATACTTTTTATAGTTGGTTTATTAAAATAATTTTCTTTTGTAATTAAATGTATGATTAATCTAGGTGATGTTTGTATGGTAATATTATTTACTATTTTTAGTCTATCTAAATCGGTCTTAGTATGATAATTTTCATTAATCTGTTTTGCGAAGCCTTGACCCATTTCAAAATCTTTGGAAATGCAATGTATTATAGGTTCTTTGTGGCCAAAAATATTTGAAGTTTTATAATTTATCTCGAAAGGCTTCGGAATTCTGGACAGATAGTCTGCAACGTAATTTTGTTTGCCTTTTTGATATTCTATGTCATAATTATATTGTGATAATTTTAATTTCCAACGTACAAGTTTTAAATTTGGTTCTTTTAAACTGTTTAGCCAAATAAGGGGTTTGTGATCTGAAATTAATTTAAATTTGTATAAATAGGGATGAAAATGTTTCGTAGCCCAGATAATAGCAAGTAGCTCTTTTTCGGTTGGTGAATAATTTATTTCATGATCGTTGAGTGTCCGGCTTGCGTAAGCTATAGGTAGATCTTTTCCGTCTATATTTTGGGATAGGACTGCAACCAAAGCATAATTTGAGGCGTCGGTCGTTAGACGGAATTGTTTTGAAAAGTCAGGATACTGTAATATTGGTGCGTTCGAAAGTAATAATTTACATTTTTCAAAGCATGAAATGTATTCCTTGTCTTCAATATTAATTTTGGCATTTTTTTTTAAACATTTGGTAAACGGTTTAGTTAATTTGGAAAAATCTTTTATAAATCTGCGGTAATAACCAAGAAAGCCTAAAAATGATTTGATTTCCTTTTGAGTCTTTGGAAGAGTAAATTTTTTATAGTTTCAATTTTATCTGGATTCGGTTTAATGCCTTCGGTGGTAATCATATGTCCCAGATACGGTTGTGGTTGATAGGGTCCATTGTTTAGTTAAGATATTTTTTTCTTGTAATAAATGGTTAAAACTTTAAAAATTGTATTTATTTGACCTACAATTCATATTTGCTGTTCATTATCTGACGCTCCTGCCCCCCTTGGCACATTGGCTGGCGACGCCCTTGGTAGTATAGTAGAATGGTCTGCTATATATAGATCACTCGATCTTACACATCTAGGTTATTTTTATTGGTGATCTTTAAAATCAGAAGTTTGTACCAGGGGAAATTTTAAAAATTTTAAATCAAAACATTTTTCAAAATATTACAATTGCCCAGATACCAACGTATGTAATTCAAGTTTTATAACAGATTGAGTTGAAGCGTAGTAGTTAATGGAGGAATTTTTAAAAATTTATTGTAATTGTTATTTAATCCTTCGTTATTATATTTACTTTTTGTTAGTTAATTTATTAGTTGTTTCTTTTATATTTTTTTACAATATTAAAATTTATTACTTTTGTCAAATTCATTCCCCATGTTTTATTTTAAATGAGACAATCAAATACATTGCTTCCAAACAAATATCAAACTGTGACTATGATAAATTCTAATGTTTCACGTTAAAATAAACTCACGGTATAAACATATTTTAGTTAAACGAGTCTGACAGTAACCAATACTCTGTACAAATAACAATTTGTTCATTACTGGCGAAGACATAATAAGTCAGAGGCCAAAATTTTTACGTTGAAAATTGATATCTCGCTTACCACGATATATTTTTTTTAATTATGCTTATTTCGTTTGCGTTTGTGTAATTATTTTATAAAATTAAGTAGTTTATAAGTATTACTATTCATAAAATACTATATTCCATAAAATTCGGACACAATTAATCTGTGTATTTTTTTTGTTTTTTATTTTTTAAATTTTATGATGTTAATTATATACATGTATATTTATTTCATATTAAATAAAGTGAAAAATGTACTTAAAAGATTTTATTTTATTTAATAAAATCATGTAAAAGTAATGATGTAGTTTATATTATCTAGGAAACCATTTATTATACTAAATTAGTGTTGCACTGCGAGACGAGAAAATCTCGCATCTCGCCTCGCCTCGTCTCGAATTATCGAGACGAGAACGGGAACGATATAGAAATGAAAAATGCAAGAAGAGAACGATATGAAAAAATGCGAGTTCTTAAAGTCGCGCGAGATTCTCGCAACTCTCGCATTTTACATACCTAATGTGAAAGCAAATCTAAAAGTAATTTTTATTTCATTTTATTTTCTTACCTACGAGAAGAAAAGGTTTCTCTCATTTACCACGTGAAATAATTTAGATTCTATTTGAATTTGTTAATGTATTCTAGGATATGAACTTAAAGTTGGATTAATTCGCATATCTTTAATTTTTGTGTACCAAGTACAATGTAACAATGAAAATTAACTTTTAAATGCAAAATTTGTAGCAAATCAATTAATTATTATCTGAGTTAACAGATTTTTAAATAACATTTGTTATTATTTTCTTTGACTTTTATTTGTTATCACAGCATTTTTACAACCTTATTAATTTTAAAAAATCTGATGTGGACACCACATGACTTCCATGTACGCCAAGTTATACACATTTTATGTTGCATTTCATTTAAACTTATTTCGCTTGAAAGTGAGATCATTCTACGGCTAATCGTGCTTCAACTTCAATTGGTTTCATACTTTTGAACTTCCCTCCGAAATGGATCATTTTTGGAAAATTTTATTAAAATGTTTATCACTATACCTTATTGCACTCCACTAAACCGGCAACATTGTACGACGCAAACTGTATTGTGCGCAAGCGTTCTGTTTTAGCGAGATCTCGCGAGATCTCGTGCGAGAAACGAGGCGAGATTACAAAAACATAATGCGAGTATGAGACTGAGATCGATCTTAGAAATCTTAATTTGAGACGAGATCGATATTTTCTGAATCTCGCCTCGTCTCGCCTCATATGCAACACTATACTAAATATTGGTGATGATAGAATGTATTCACAACAATAATACGCCAATGCAACAGTTAAAAAGTCTCGAATGCAACAAATAAATAAGAAAAAATATAAAAATTATATACGGTAGAATAGCAGAAAACGAACAAGAATATAAGCAAATTTGAATAAGCCACTTTAAACATACACAAGATGAAAATGAACTTGAAATACAAAACAATGATCAAGATACAATAATAGTAGAACCAATACTAAAAGAAATCCAAGAAATAATAAAAAATGTCACAAAGGAAAACCACCAGGTAAAGACAGGATTTATCAACAAATATGTGAACTCATACAGAAAATATAGAGAGAAGAAAAAAGTCAAAAGAATGGGAATCTGGACAAATAGTGACAATTCATAAAAATAGTGGCCAACAAGTATGTAAGAACTACATAGGTATTACTCTGCTGAACACGGCGTATAAAATACAAATCCACATTCAATTCAAAAGAGATAAGTGCAGTGCCGGATTAAACAATGTGGAGGCCCTTAGGCAATCGAAATCTCGGGGCCCCCTCCCCTAATAAGTTTATGATTTTACTATCCAACAATTTTAATAAAATAATATACAAAAAAATAAAATACTGTTAAAAAATTAATAGAATATACATATACTCACTAGTAGAATATAAAATATTCAGAAAGTAAAACTCAAATTCGCTATCACACAAAATCATTCTACAGGTTTCTCTGACGGGAGAAATAATGATTCACGGAAAATGAAATGTCTATTATTTAATTCTACTAAATTCTAACCGATATCTTTGTTGGTGGCCGCCTGTTTAATACTTTATTATCATGATGACATCTGCTATTCTCTACATAATACGTCGATTCTAGGAAATTTCGTTAATTAAGGGAACGGCACAATTTATACAATATGAGTTAAAAAAATCTAGACTTATAGTTAATAATAAAATAACAAATTTAGTTCATTTTCAATTATTTTTTTTTTCGCATCGTACATTGATTTCAAAATCAATATTATTTTAATCCAATATAGAGGAGCGCGGGGCCCCTAAAAGGCACGGGGCCCGTAGGCAATTGCCTACTCTGCCTAATGGGTAATCCGGCACAAAGGTAGATCAACAACAGACACCATACATTCAGCGAAACAAATAATAGAAAAATCAGTTGAATACGATATGAAAATAGAAGTTATAGCTCATGATAGCTCTTGAAGAACTAAATATACCAGAAAAATTAAGAAGACTAATCGCGGAGACAATGAGAAAAAATAAGATAAGCATTATAACACAGAAAGGGGAGAGAGAAGAGTTCGAAATAAATCAGTCAGACAAGGGGATGCGCTATCAGCAACATTATTCAACCTAGCTTTAGAATATGTACTTCGCAAAATAAATAAAGGAACACTTAGAACACGAGAAGGACAAACAGTACCATATGTCGACGATATAGTTATTGTAACGAAGAACAGGAAGATAATGATTGATATGCTACGAGTAATAATGATCGAAAGAGATAAGATAGGCTTAAAAATCAATGAAACAAAAACTAAAATTATGCTGCTAGGAAAGAATGCTGAAAACAAAGAAATAAAAATGGGAGAACAGACGTTTGAACAAACATTTAAATATCTAGGCATTATGTTATCAAGTAAAGGAGAAAGAGAAACAGAAATTAAGGAAAAGATAATAGCAACAAATATAGCTGTTTATATACAAGGTGAGTCACCGAAATGCCCGTCTTCAATATCTCCCTTGTCGTTAGAAATACAGCATAAATTTATTAACAGAAGTTATTCGTCAACTCAAGGAGCATAACGTAAAATTATTTTCACATATACAGGGTGTTGCACTACGGCTCGGCGAAAATTTTTTGCCTTTTATTAAATGGAACACCCTGTATATTTTTATATTTTTTTAAGTGTATTTCATTCCTTTATACGGACATATAAATTTTGTTTTAGTTTTCCGCGGCGTTGCCAAGTTATTCCGTTTATTCTCTAAAAAAGACCAAATACACGCATTGCTTTATAATGACGTACTGAAGTTATTTTAATAGTAAAAATTAAGAATTTTTTTTTCTGTACAACTGAAACTACACTCTATGTTCTCACATATATTTTTTTAAATGTAATTATACAGGGTGGTCAGCCAGTACGGTTGTGTGGTCGTGGCGTGTCTTGTCTGATCGTGTAGATAAGCAACATAGCCCGCCCTGTCCAATTGGATGGGTTACCGCACAACGGCTCGGTGTGTGCTGACCTTGCAGAGACTGTAGGCTGACAACCTGCATCACTAAAATGCAAGTAAAACTGTCATGAAACAAGTACCTCAGGTACTTGAGGCCCTATTCCTCAGAGGAATGTTGTGCCATAGAGAGAGAGAGAGAATTATACAGGGTGTTCAATAAAGCGAATCAAATTTATTCAATTTCAAATGACTAAAACTCGTCATTTTCAAATGGAACACCCTATATTTTATAATTCAGTTGGGTGTCTTTTTGTATTATCTTCATATTTTATTAAGGGTACCCTATGCCTAAAACCAATAATTTTGGAGATCAGTGTAATATAAATTCTGAAATTTTATATTTCTAAGTGTACTTTTAAACATTAAGCATTAAGTAGGAGCGCAGTTGTATCGAAATTTTGTTTGATTATGCTTTGTTTACACAAAATATTACGTTTCATACATTAAACAAGATATTAAAAAAAGAATATGAAGTACGAATTAAAAAATTGAAGCAAATTCTAAGTGGAATAAAGAAATTTTAGAACACTATATAAAATAATTTTATATGAGAAATACATTAAAATATTTTTTCTTATAATGAATTTATTTCCAACTCCGAATACATATGATTTATACTTGACTTGTGCGTAATAATGGTATTTTTATGCAAGGTAAAGCAGAGATTGAATGCAGAATGCAGTACGTAGGACAATATGTACGCAGTTGACGTAGGGCAATGCCCTGCTCCCTTCCGTGTACCATGAACGCAGCCTCTTCAAGAATCGAAGTGACCCCATATATGTTCATGTGCACAATTGCATATAATTGCAGGTTGCTATGGCAACGCAGCGGAGTGCAGTGCTGAATGTATGTCACTGGGTATGCAGGTTATTTTTCTCCCTACGCATATACAAGGCAGTGTACGCTCACATGTTGAACGCATGTGTTGTTTATTATTACGACGCCTGCCAACCAATTAATGCGTTAAAAAAGTATTCCGTATACAGCATTAATTATATGGCGGAGAAAGGATTTTTTTCATTGATTTCGTCCTAATACTGTTTAATTATTAAACAGAGTGAAACTCATTTTTTATTTATGTTCTAAGAATATTGAAAAATAATGTATCATATGTCACCTTACACTTCATAAAAGAGAGTTCCCTTGTTATTTATTTTATGTCGTTTTCTTAGTGTTGTGAGACAGGACAAAACAATGTAGACACGAAACAAAACAGAGAATGTTTTGAATAATCATAATTATTATTATGTAGGTGAAAAAACAATACTACCGTTAGATATTCAGGTAGATGCGAATGATTCAAGTAAATTGAAAAGCCTTTCCGAAATATACAAGATTCAGCCAACCTTGACGATATAGATATTATGAATACTTGTTTCAAAAGGCTTCCTTAAATGGAGGAATTGAAAATTTCTGGACGCGAGAATTAAATAGATATTTAGAATTTGAGAGAACCACAAAAGTTGAAGATTTGCTGCACTGGTGGAAAAGAAATAGAAAATGTTTTTTACGTATAGCAAAAATGGCACGATGTGGTTACTTCCGTTCCATCAAAACGTTTCTTAAATAAACAGAAACCAGCAAGAATAGATTTAATGCAGAATCTTTGTTGGGTCTTAACTCATGGTATAAATGTACATTAAAGAACATATTAAAATAAGCATTACATAAGGACAAATATGAACAATCGAAACATTCAAAACGTCTCGAGGTACTCTCGTCTCATCTCCTTTCGATCCTTCTTGAGACAAATAATTTGTGTCGTCTTGCGGCAACACTACTATTCTATCTCAGCTGACTTTTAGGTAAAAGAATGTTAAGGATATTGCGTAGTATTTTATTATTAAATTATGTATTTTTCTTCATTTGTAATCAAAAAACGTTAATGTCATTTAAAAAGAGGGACTAAATATTTTTTCCTTGTAAGTAAAAAAAGCAGTTGCCATAAAAAAATGAGAATTAGATATAAACAAATTATTGTATGACTAAAGATTTTTTTTAATTTATATTATTAAGTTAAATACTGAAACAATACTGTTAGTTAAACAAAAATCTAATCTATTAAAAAAAAAAAATTCTTATGCATATGTATTTTCAATTCTTAAAATATTAATTCACGAAGTCCAATTTTTTACTATAATTATGGAATTTAATGACAAAATGTAACTAAACGACTAATACGTACCTAGCACGATTGGTTCAATTTTAATTACTGATTCATGCTGCATTTTCAATATATTTGTAATGCACATACTGCATATATTTGGACATCATAAGGTTCGGATTATCTGATATTGATGTTGTATTGTTAATCACAGCAGCAGCTGCATATACAAATAATAAATTTGAAATTCAAATTTAAGTTTTTAAAAAATTTATTTTAAACAATATGAAATCATACATTAGCAGTAGCTAAACAAGGAATGTCTTATCTTACTAACTACATCTTATATATACAAGGATCGTCTTCTTTTAAGAGATCTCAAGTTAAAAGTGCTGAATTTATGAGAAAGAGATGATGTAATTTATAGTTACATTACGCAAATAAGGGTGGTGTCTCTATATAATTTATATATAACACACCGAATGAAAACAAATTCATCTAGTGAATCTAGTTTGGGCTACAAAGGTTAAAAAGTAGGGTTGAGAACATTCTGGAATTTGTATAAAAAGTCCAACCAATCTGTTTCTTTTTTTACTGAAGACGGAATAATTAATTTTGTTTAACCCACTATTATATATTTATACATTGAAACAACAAACAATTTTTATTTGAATGTATGCATACTAAATAATATACATTTCTTTGAACTCATAGACTCGCTGTTTTATAAGGTTTAAGATTATAATCTTGAAATATTTTGGAGTAAACATAAAAAAAGAAAGTTATATAAGAAGATGTCTAAAAAGGCGCTTTCCCCAATGAAACTACACGCTACTTTTGAATGTTCTACTGGCACGGGTTAGTCAGATAATTTTCATTGGACATTAAAATACATATTTCGAACGAGTTTATATTATTTCACAAAGTAGGTAATAGTCTAGAGTATTTGGAATATTTGGATATCAAAAAATAAAATAAATTTAAGATCGCAAATCGAGGAAAATAGACCAGTAGCTTAACACTTTTGTGTATACATACATCGCGATATAGCTATTAATGTAGAATATGTAAAGTAATCAACAAATTTGCTAAAATTATTGTTGGAAAAAAAAAATTGTCAATAATGATGTATATTTTCATATTCTATTGCTAAATGATAATATTTCGACAATGCTTTAGGATCCTTCTATTTTATTTTATGAGATTTAAATTTTGTTCCTATTTTTACGTAGTTTACCTATATATACAGGATGTCCATTTTAAGTGGTACACTATTGCTATCTCGGGAACTATAAGAGCTACGAGGTCGGTTAAATTAGCAAACAATTTCTATTTTACAAGACTATTAAAATGAGACAAACAAATTTTGTTTTAAACCAGTGGTTCTCAAGATATGGGGCCCAACTTTCTTATTTTAAATGGAACACCACACATATTTTTACATATTTGGAATCTACATCAAATTACAAATCCAATGGTATGGTTGAAACCGAGAATTTTTAATTCAGAAATAGAATTAGCGTAATAAGAACGCAGAATTTGACGTTCATTTTTTTATTTATTCATGGCAACTGCTATTTTCAGATATAAGCATAGAAACTTATTGTCTACATAGGGATTTTCTTTTTTAACTAAAATTTAACTTCAACCATACCATTGGATTTGTAATTTGATGTAGATTCCAAATATGTAAAAATATGTGTGGTGTTCCATTTAAAATAAGAAAGTTGGGCCCCATATCTTGAGAACCACTGGTTTAAAACAAAATTTGTTTATTTCATTTTAATAGTCTTGTAAAATAGAAATTGTTTGCTAATTTAACCGACCTCGTAGCTCTTATAGTTCCCGAGATAGCAATAGTGTACTACTTAAAATGGACACCCTGTATATATATATATATATATATATATATATATATATATATATATGTATATATATATGTATGTATATATAATAATAATAATAATACTTTTTATTAGGCAAAGTTCAGCTTACAGCTGCTCTTACACTTAACCTTCAAATTAATTAAACAGAAAAAAAATATACATACAGGTACATAAATATGAGAATAATATATAATACACAGAAGAAAAAAATAATTAATAAACATTGTAATTCAATTTAGATTTAGCCTAAGGGTGTTAGTAAATTCAATTAAATTAGATTAAATTAAATTATATTAAATTAAATGTATCCATAACTAATTTTTAAATCTAATTTTTCAAAATTTCTTTATACTTAAATTTAAAGGTTGGCAAGTTATAACCCTTTATTTCATGAGGAATATCATTGTACAATTTAACTGCAGAGTAAGAAATTGACCTTTGAAACATAGATGATGAGTGTTTTGGTACAGACAGTTTATTTGGAAAACGGAGGTTCAAATTGTGTATATTAGCAGATGATTTTAATTTGTTATATAGATATGCCGGTGTTTTAGTTAGTCGAATTTTATGTGTAAAGCAAGCTAGGTGTAGTTTTCTTCGGTTAGGCATATTTAACCAATTTAATTTAGAAAATCCATGAGAGATATGGTCTCTTTTCCTAATGCCTAGAATGAATCTTAAACATGAATTCTGTAATTTCTGAATTCTTGCTTGAGTAATTGAGTCCAAACAAGGTCCATAAATTACGTCACCATAATTGAATTTCGAAAGTACTAGAGAATCAACTAACATTTTTCGTAACTCACTATTAAGGAGATTTTTATTTGCATATAGAAATTTTAAGGAAAAGAATGCCTTTTGAATAATAGAAGTGATATATCTTTGAAACCTTAATTCAGAGTCTAAATATATGCCGAGAGTTTTTATGTTATCGGAAGTACTGATTTCCACATCAGAAATTTTAATTTTACAGCTATCATTTAAAGTTATTTTATCTTTTTTTTTACAAAACATAATCATGGCCGATTTATTTGGATTTATTACTAATTGATGTCTTTTAGAGAAAGAAATTATAGACTGTATGTCAGTTTCAAGGGCTCTGATACTTTCTGTTAAACATGACTTATCGAAAGAAATATATATCAACGTATCGTCTGCATATAGATGATAGGAGGAAAATTTTAGTTGTTTATAAAAATCAGCTGTATAAATATTAAATAATAAGGGTCCAAGTGTGGATCCTTGTGGGACACCTGTTTCTAGTTTTTGACATGAAGACATATTAGGACCAATTACTACTTTTTGGTACCTTTCATTTAAATAACTTTTTATAAGTTCTACAGAGTTGTCGGAGAATCCATAATAATGAAGCTTAGAACATAAAATTTTATGATTAATAGTATCAAAGGCTTTAGTAAAGTCCAAAGATACCAGTAAAGAAATTTTGTTTTTATCAAATGCCCGAAATATGTCATCAGTTACATTTACTAGACCTGTACTTGTACTGTAACCAGCTCTGAAACCTGATTGCATTGTTGGCAGTATATTATGTTTATTCAAGTATTGAGTTATTTGATTAAAAATAATTTTTTCAAAAATTTTTGATAGTGTAGGTAAGATACTAACTGGCCTTAACTCTTTGTATTCTTTTGGCTCTTTTACTTTATTGTAAGGAAATACATATGATATTTTCCATGCTTTTGGAAAGACATTATGAATAATGCAAAAATTTATAATATGCGTTATATATTTTGCAATAAAAGGAAAGATAATGAGCAACATTTTAAAAGAAAATCCGTCCGAACCAACCGCGTTGGATTTCAAATTTAAAAAACATTCTTCCACATCAGTTCTAGTTACTACATTTAATTTGAATATTTCCTCTACATAAGATTCAGTATTTGATTCATAAAAGTTACACACCTCAGCACAATTATTATTCTGAATTATATTTCTAACTGACGTAGTGAAGTAATCATTAATGGCTTGTGGATTTTTTAAACAATCTGGGATTTCATTAGTATTTGACTTTGTGATGTTGAATTTATTTAAAGTGTTCCATAAATCTTTACTATTCTTGCATTTATATAAATTACTTAAGTAACATTTCTTATTACTTCTAATTAAATTAGTTATTCCGTTTCTTAGAGCTTTATATTGTTGAAAATATTCTTTATTGTTAGTTTGTTTAAAAAGTGAATGATATTTATCTCGTTTTTTAATTAAAGATTTTATTTCTGGTGTGACCCATGGAGTGTATGTTTTTCTTGTTTTTATAACTTTACAGGGAATGTGCTTATCAAATAATAGTTTTAGTTTATCATTAACGAAAGAAAGTTTGGAATTTACATCTGATAATTGATACACTTTATACCAATCAATGGAATAAAGATCTCTATATAGTTCTTCAAAATTAATATTTCTAAAGTCTCTAAATGAAATTATATTTGGATTGTGCTTATGTTTATCTATATTTATTGAACAATGAACTAAATGATGGTCAGATACTCCAATATCTGTAGTTACCATATCATTAACATTTTCTGGATTTGAGAATATTAACAAATCAATTAAAGTTGAGCTTGTACTGGTCACTCTCGTAGGCTCATGGTTTAGGAGAGATAAATTATATGCCTCTAACATATTGTATATTAAAGCTGTACTATTTTTTTCTAAATCTAACATATCTATATTAAAATCACCTGATATCAAAATGAGTTCTGGATACATTTTCACATAATATATCAAAATTAGTACCCATTGATTGCATATTTACATGTCCAAATAATAATGAAGACATAATAACAGGTAGTATAATATCAAAAGAATAATGAAATAATATTATTAAGTATTATAGTTTGTACGGCTTTTAATTTTGCTAATAATTCTTTGATAATATTCACAATTTTTATCTTTAGAACTGTGTTGTGTAGATAAATTGACATTAAATTTTTTATTATAATTTTCACAATTACTACATTTAAGTGTTTTATTAGTACAGTCTTTTTGTGAGTGATCTTCAGAACAATTAGGGCAAATTTCGACTTCGGATGTACATTGATTAGAAAAATGACCAAATTTGTTACACTTATAACAACGAATAATACTAAAAGTTTCTTTAACTCTGCATCGTTGCCAACCTATATATACAAAATCGTTTTTGAATAAGATATTCCACGATTTAGAGTCAATCTCTAGTATTAAATTGTATGTATTTTTAAGATTTATTTTCTTTAAAATTTTTAGAAATGGTGTATTGTTTACATCTAAATTATTTTGTGTTATTATTGTAGTAATTAATTTTTCATCATTTTTTAGTGAACTTTCATCAACACCGAAAATAATTTTTCTTGGATTTTTCTTTTCTATTATATTTGAAGAAATTTTACACTTCAATGAATCGTTGTTTTCCACAATTTGTTTCATTTTATTAGAGGAAGAAAAGTTGCCACAATTAATGATTACATCTCCATTTTTAGTTTTTTTTTACATTTAAAATGTTTATTTTCTCCGCCACTGGATCAACATATTTCTTTAATTCACTAATCACATTTATTTTAGCAGCACTAGCACTTGTTTGTTTGTTTTTAATAATTACCGCAGACTTCTCAATGTCACTTGGATTTACTTGAGCCACAGATGAGTATAATCGTGCCCTCTGTATGTTATTATTTATAGTTTTGCTAAAAGACTCAGTTTAGTAGAAAGTTTATCTTCAAGTAATTTAATTTTTTCACTTTGTAGTTCATTAACCTTTTCAAGTTCTTTTATTAATTTTTGTAGTGTTTCATTTTGAGATTTTAGTAGTTCATTTTCACGTTTGTAGTTTATTTCTGCATTGAGTGTTAAATCAAGAACAATATCATTATCACTTTCAGTACAACTTACACAGTTCCAGCTGTCAGATTTGACACTATTTATATCTTGTATACCAGCACATTTTACATGAAAGGATAATTTGCAAGATGCACAGTTAATCCCGTTTGCAACTTTTTTGTTACACACCTTACACTTCACTTCATTTCCCATAACCACTGTTAAAATCCATAAATTTATGTGAAATATACATAATAATTTAAGAATATAGATAGTGAAAGACTACTCTGATAGCAGGTAACACCCAATAGGCTATATATATATACTATATACTTTTAACGATGCCATAGCCACTTATGATTACCATTTAAAAAAATATTTTTTCTTGCCATATCTCGGAAACAGTTAGCCAAATTTTTTTTATTATTATTTCTCTTTATGGCGCACTTTATCTTCTAAACGTTTTATCTGGAACATTTTTGTGTATTTGTTATCGTTTAAGAATAAAAACGATTTATTAATTTTCACTAATTTCATTTTTTTTCTTCTGTCTAGTGACCTATGCATATTTTTTGCATTTTCCATTCTCTTCACGACAATGTCAAATATGATAGCATTGTCGTTATTCTTTTGTTAAATAAATAATATTTTTTTAGTCCTGGTTTACATTATTTTAAGACACGATTTGTAAGAGTTTGGCTGTGATATTCGTTTTTATCTGTTATTGACGTAAATGTTGCCTAAATTTTTATTTTTTTATTTTAATAGTAATATTTAAAATTTTGTTAAATAATACTAAACAAAATATACACATTATAATATATATATATATATATATATATATATATATATATATATATATATATGAAATTTTAAATTTTATTTGCTTACATCCTTGTTTAATTTCCGACTAATACCCACAATTAATTATCCACGTTTTAGACAGTACAACATAATATCAAAGTTTTAACTAATGCAATGGTACCACAGAATATCATTAGTCTACAAAAACGAATTTAAATTTGTAGAAATATAATCACATAGCAAAACAGAGTGAAGCCCAACGTCGCAACCCTTTATCAAAACAGTATTATTCAAAGTAGGTGAGATAATTGCGTTGTCACAGTAATGAGTTGGTTTACGTTGGTTATTCAGTAAACGTAATGTAAACACGCACAATTGTATAATGTGCAATGTAAATATTTGTGCATCTTAGTGAGTGCAAATGTAAACGAGACCCAACCCACCCTGCAACTGCACTGAGTGCTAGCAAATACTGACTCTGTCACTGACCTCCTGCTTTCCTAATTGACTAGCTATGTAAATTCTTGGTCATCAATCCTCAAAGATATACACTTCATCTTTTCTTAAACCTTTATGAAAACAGTTTTGCGAGTGGAATTATAGCTTTCTTTAGCGATGAACCACATTCAACAAAGTTTTTAAATTGTTTTCTTATATTTAACGTTATCGTATTAAGCCTCGCCAAAATGTTTTTTTTTTAATAATATGTTAAGTTGTGAATTTGACAGACACATATTTACTTTGAAACAGGGTTGGCAAAAATCATGATTTATATTAAAAAAATCAAAAATCATTGATTTTTTTTTAAATCAAATAAATCAGGTTTTTTTTAATTTGTAGAGATAGGTTACTACACTTTTTAATTGTTTTAAAAGGAACATAAATATTTTATTTAAAAAAAACGTATAATAATGTAATAAAATCAAAACAATTCATCTGAATAAAACTAGGAAGAGTAATAAATAATTTTTACTTTTAGTTACTCGTTCAAATACTTACATTTTTCCTTTGTTATAAGACAAATAAAATGATAAAGTATAATTACCGAACTGATTTTTATTACTATTAATACTTTTGTAAAAAATAATTAAATTTCTGATTTAATTTGTATTTTTTGATAAAAATCAATAATTTTTATAAAAAAAAATCAATCAATTTAAATCATTATTTAAATCACGATTTAATCAAATGATTTAAATCAGACCAATCCTGCGTTGAAAGAAAATATAATTTTATGCAAATTTTAAGTAATAAGCAGCCACAAGCAACTTGAGCTTATTAATTTTATTTTGTTTCGTACACATTTGTAATATTTGTAAACGTTAAACTACCCTTTCTCTTCCAAAGAGATTTAAATCACTGCTGCCTGTCGATTCTAAACTATTTAAAAACAGTTTTAGTGTGACATCATTTCTAATCATAAGCGTAATAAGGCAGGAGCCGGGTAGGACCGGCCCACCCTCGAATATCTTTAAAATTAAAAAAGTCTTGATTTTCTGAATCACAGCAAAATTCGGTAGTAACAAAAATTAACAAATATTTAACGGGTTATCTGTTAAGTCACGTTGCGTCAGTTTACTTTTATTATTATATGTATTACTGTTAACAATGTTACATAAATTAATTTAGAATTTAAAAAAAAATGCTATATTTTTAGCGTACCTTGATAGATAAACCGTAACACTTATTAATTTTTGATTCAATTCCATCCCTACCGTTATTTTTGCGATTTGCGATATTTTCATACCTAATTTTTGGCGTTACAAGGCACATAAAATTAATTTTGCTTATTGATTCAGATGCAGATTTTATGGTGTGCAACTTTTATTTGAAGCTTTTTACAACACCGCCCTCCCAGCTACAAATTCTAGTTACGCCTATGTTTCTAATAATGAATAAGTAATCAAGATTTCTAATTCCAAGATATTCATTAAAAAACAGACATGACAAAAAATAATACTGAATAATGATACACATATCAAAGTAACGTTTATATATGAATAAAGTTCAAATCTGCACTTTGATCGGTTCGCGATTCATAGAAATAAGCTGGTGCGTATTTTAATAAACTAAATTTTGTAGTCTAATTTCTATGAACGATAGTAAAAAATAAAATTACCCTAACCTTAAAATATTTACTAAAGAACATATGTATCGAGAACTAAGTTTTCATCACCAGTATACATCTCAGTAGTTTAGACTTTAGACTATTCGACTAGTGACATGGTTCACATTTTGACTAATCTAACCACTTTCATTTGCAGGTATTTTGATGATACGAACTTAGTACTTCAAACATCTGTTTATTAATTTTTAATAAATATTTAAAGATTAGAGATAATTTTACTTTTTACTGGTTCGTTCTGTTTTGTTTCGGGTCTGGTTTATTTCAACTCGGATTTGCAAATATTAACGGATTTAACAATAATTTGAGGGATTTCCCATGTCTATGCTATATATTAGGAATCTTAAAAATATAAAATTTTGTTTGATTTTATTAGTCACTCAATTGAAATTTTTCTTTGGAAAATACCAATATACATATTAAGAAAAGTAAAATTCAAATTAATGGGGTTATTTCAAATTATATTATTTTATTTGGCACCGACATTTAAAAAACTGATTGGCATTTAAAAATACTTATATCTTAACAATTATTTTTAAATTCATATTGATGATTATTTATATTAAAATCAATTTCTCTTTTTAAAAAATCAAATACGATGTTACAAAATTTATAAATTTTCATTCCATAATGATGCAACTTTGATTTAAATAAAAATATTTTAAGTAATATGTATATATACACTGCTACTTCACAAAAGAAACATAAAAGCCGAAAAGTGAAAATCTTAAAAAAGGTTTTACAGTTTATAGTGAGTGAACTATTAGATTAGTAGTTACCGAAACTGGAAATCAAACCTTAAATTACACAATCAACCCAGTTCTAAAGTAAAACAGTTTTTTTTTAAATATGTTTAAGTTATATATTTTTCTATAGAAGTAAATATGTAACGGGTTTTTTAATTTAAAATTATTTTTAATTTCTATTCTGATGAAGTAGATATTAAGAATTCGCAAAATAAATAATTGATGATGATTGTTAACAATTTGAAATCTATTTATTTGAACAAAATCCTTACCAAGTGTTTTCATTTGTATCTACATAAAAGGTATATTCATTTGAAATTTCTAAATCAATATATATAAGAAAACGAAAATTGATATAATAGATTTATATACACGTTTATTATCTTTCATATTACAATATCAAGAGGAATTTGTTATACAGTATCAAATTAAATACTAGAAACGTTAGGTTATTAGTTTTACTTCCTTTATAAGTTGTTATTTGTTAAAAACAAATAGAAAGTGCTTTGAAGAGTAAATTTAAATGAATAAGTATTTACAGATCCATTCATTAAGGCTGCGTTTCAATGCAACACGAATTGCATAAAAATACATGAAATTTTGTTAGAGATACATTCTACAACAAACCACATTTAACCGTATTGCTTTTCACATTTGTAGTTCTTATTGTAATATCTAGTAAAATGACTTGTTTTTATAATTCATTGAATTGTAATAACCATAATATTTTCAAAAAGATTTAACATTTAAGCAAATAATTTGACAAAAAATAGTCATTTGACTAGATATTATTACATGTAATATGTATATAAAATTTAGTTTTAAAATATTAAGTAGTTTTTGAATGCACCTCGAAATAAAAAAGCTGGTGTTTGCGAACACAAAAAAGAATGAAATAGTTCAGCTTCTGTCCGCTAATATTTTGGGCGCTATGGTAAAACAAGCTAGTTGGCATGCTGCATTTATGGGGTTGGAGCTGTAAGGGGATTTAAAAATTCCGATTTTGCTTTGCGGAGGGTCACGATTATGGCTTCCAGTAACAGCCACAAGCTACAAGTGAAAGTGATTATTTCATTTGGATGTTGAGTTGACGTTGACCACTGTGCCATGAAATTCGTTCACGCTGGTATTAATAATGATAATAATAATGCAAGTACCTATTGTTAGGATCAGATTTATATATATATATATATATATATATATATATATATATATATATATATATATACCGGGTGTCCCAGCTCGACCGACACATGGGAGTTTTACATGGGAAATCAGTTAATTATGAATAGTATCTCCCCAGTGCAAGATATTAACTTGAAATTTTGTATACTTATCGGATAATATTAATTCTATGGATCACACTTATTTGAACTATGCAATTTCGTCTGCAGGGCGAGATTTATTAAATTTAAAATCTAATATTTTCGTTCAAAATCAGACAGCCATGGAAATAAAAGAAAATATTTATCTGACAGTTTAGTGAAGTATCACTGATTTTAATTCTTATTCCCTGTATTTTAATATTATTTAAGTTGAATTTAGTTTCTTTTTGTTAAATAATATACCAATATTACAAAAATATAAATATCTCCAATATGGCATGTCATTAACTGTCAGAACTGGCACATAGATATTTTCTTTTATTTCCATGGCTGACTGATTTTGAACGAAAATGTTAGATTTTAAACTTAATAAATCTCGCCCTGCAGACGAAATTGCATATTTCAAATAAGTGTTATCCATAGAATTAATATTCTCCGATTAGTATACAAAATTTCAAGTTAATATCTTGCACTGGGAAGATACTATTCATAATTAACTGATTTCCCATGTAAAACTCCCATGTGTCGGTCGAGCTGGGAGAACCGGTATATATATATATATATATATATATATATATATATATATATATATATATAATAAAATATCTGTCAAATTTATGATTCCCAAGGAATTCCATTTTAACAATCTTTAAATATAATTAATTTAATAATCAGGGTTTGCCTGATTTAATTTACGAATTTAATTTTGGCTGAATCAAGTCATACCTTATTTTAAAAAATCAGTGGAATAGTGTAAAATTTTATTATAAAAGTATAAAATAGCAACAGAAAACTATTACTTTAAACTTTAATAAAATTTATGAAAGTTCTAATAAAAAAATACATTTTTGTAACTGCATATAAAATTATACATTCATTTGTTTATTTATTGTAAAAATTGCTCTTATACAAGTTATGGTTGGGAAGTTACTTATATTATAAATAACATTATGTAAATATAAGTACATAACGACATTTCATAAAAATTATAAGTGTAGCAAAAATATAATACTTATGATTGTATACCTACCCTGTAAATAAACAATATTAATTTTAATATAAAAACAGAAAGCAACGAGAATAAGAAAAGCATTTCCTATATAGTACGAGTACTTGTAATATTAATAAATAAACGATTTGTATATCATAAATATAGAAATATACATTTTATCATACGAATAGATACAAAAAGTCGAGCTTTCGGTTCATTTTAAACGTAATTACTTGTTTTTTTGTGACCTATTTTTGAAAAAACCTTATACAAAATATTCAAACAAATTATAATTACACAATCATAGATGTTTTATATTTGTAAATATAAATATTGACTCGTTATATGTAAGATTTCATAAGTGTACGAATAATTTTGTGTACCTATTTCTTGTATACATTTTGTTTTTATTTAATTTACGTAAGAAAAATAATACTTTTTTCATAATTGGCTATTGCATTTTATTTCTGGAATAAGAGAAAATATGATCCCGTCAGTAATATGTAAATATTATTTTTGAAAGTACTTTTTCACTTTTTAAATAGAAAACTTAGGTGTACGAATAATTCTCTGAGCCACTGTATATCAACTGATTCGTATAAGTCTTGTCGGGCGGTGTTAGCTTGCATGTTATATTATGTGTATCTTATAATTATAGTTTATTTATGTTTATATAATTTTTTGGACGTACTGAATAAAATTTAATTTTTTAAAAATTATGAGCTTGTTAAGGATATTTTTGAGTGGTTTTTTTGGGTCGGCAAAAATTGTAACAACCTTGGAATAAAATGATATTTAAGTATCGTGTAAAAATGTAATGCGCACCCTTTTCGTGCAGTTTAATTACAAGAAAATAGAAAATTTTATAATTTTTTGTACTAAAATAAAAATAAATTAAGTTTCTTGATTTGCACAATGCTTAATATTATTTTTTTACTGAATTTTATACGAATTTAACGCCCGTGTCAGACTGCCTTACTGGGTTTACTTTATAGAGGGTGTATTTCACGAACGACTCCAATAATGTAAGTAAAAATTGCCATGGAACCAGTGGCGGAACTATAGGCGGGCCATGGTGGGCCGGCGCCCACCTTTAAAAGTGATGGACCACCCTCGTGCCCACCCGTAAACAATGCAGGCGTCAATAAAATATATAACACCATTATTACAGAAAAGTTTCTAAAAATTTGTAAAAAGAAAAAGACGGCGTAATCTTTGTCTTGAAATATTTAATTGGTATTATTGTGTCTGCACGGTGGTAGTGTTTGTATAACCAAAGAATGAGGCCGCTCTTTTACGTAGAATGCCGATTTGATTTGGCCAATTCTTTTTGCCTCATTGTATGCAATTTTTATTTCTAAACAAATACATATCTCACAGTTTGTTCTAAATTAATAGGTAATAAAGACATATTGGGAAATGAAAAAAGTAACATTGAATTTCCTATGTTCAGAAATTAAAGTAGACACTCGGTGTATAACAATGGCACGGCCCACCAAGATTTTCCGGTGCCCACCGCGTGGCCTACCTAACATTTTCCCTCTAGTTCCGCCACTTGCATGGAACGGGTGAAATTAATTTCTCGTTTTTATTTATTTCTAAGATTATAGATTTAAAGATACTACAAAACTCGTGTTTAAGAGAAAAATGTTCTCGTTCCAACTTGATTTTTTAAATTATGTATTAATTTCTATATACCTACAGCAATTTAATTATAGTAAAATGTTAAAATAAAGATCTAAAAAATATTAAAATCAAGGAAAATCCAGGGCGAAGAATAATGAAGATATGCTGTTGAAAAGAACTTAGTTTCTTTATCCGAAATGATATATCCGCTGATTAAACTGTATTGAAGAAACCCAAAACGCAGAAACATGCACTTGACAAACAAAGGCGAAGTAACGAACAGTGGAAAAAACAACGAACAGTGAACCTTTAGAGGAAATTGTACGTACTGAAGCGAACACGATGGAATATAAACTGACAAGGACGACGGAGTGGCTCTTTGACAAAAATATATTTAAGAACACAGGCGAGTCTGGCGAATTGCGGGCTTTATGCTCCACAGATAACTGATAATTACGTACGAATGATCTTCATTTCATAGGGGCGTAACACGCTATACGTCATCCACTCGGCGTTCTCCCCTTGTTCAATAGGACTTGCATACACCATCATCATAAACTGCCCACGCCGCTTAGATCAAATTTCATACATTTCATACATCACCACAGAGAATATCACTTGCTGCTTATTACAAATCATTTCACATTCAGTTACCTCTTTTTATTGTTTCCTCAGATTGCCGCATATTTTATGCTGGAAATTTGAAACATGTATAAATTTACATACTGTGTGTCTTAGATAAAAAGGTTGGTATAAACATTTAACATATGAAAACAGTTACTTCATAAATAAATTTGTTTGCCGAATAATGCCGAAACAATAATAGGACAAAGAATAAAACATATTGAGAACACATACGACTGTTTGTTACTAAACAGGCATAAAAATTAAATTATAATTTGTAATAATAACTACAATAAAATACAATACAAGTTACCAAAGTACGAAGCATTCAATAAATACTTTTCTGACGTGATGGCAGTAATTTGTGTTAGGGATGAAATGAAGATATACACATGATACATGATTAATAAGAAAGTTTGCGCTAGTACTCATTATATGAATTGGTGATTTTAAAAATATATTAGTTTTGGTTAAGTCAACAAGAAAGTAAAATAATTGCCTGGATAGCCGACGTGGTTCAGTGAAGCTTATGTTTTGTAATAAATCGGCACAATCTAAATTGTTTCATAGCAATGTTGATAAGAATATAATCGAGTGACTTAAGGTGCATTCACATAAGTGTTTAGTTTTAAGGATTACAATTGCGTTTAAGATTAGGAAAGTTTGACGCCATGTATCGAAATGAAAACATTCACACTGCGCATCGTAGTGCATGCGTTAAACGTAAAGTATGCAAACTCCAAACTTTATGTTTAGGTTTACGTTTATGTTTAGGAATAGACCAATAGCAAAGCAGGTAGCATGCAATAGCGTCATGTAGTTTTCTCTCTTTATAAGCTGTCACTTCAAATATAACCACAAATTTTACTATTGATTTGAAATGAATCGCAAAGAACAATTAATTTTGGCAACTGCCTTAAATGTAAAAAACGTATTTTGACAATATAATATTATCAAAGTAATCTATATTATTAATTTATTTATTTTTTGCAAAATAGCGCACCTAATGGAAATCTTATTATGGGAACGATGTGTTGTGAAGCTATTTCTAATTGTAAACTTTTAAACCAAGTGCTTATCTGAATGCACCTTTATTCTTCTTCATTCTAATGATTGAAAATAAAATCTTTCGAGTTTACTTTAAATTCTAAATATTATTTTTTTGTACTTTTTCAATTTCATTTTTTGTACCAAAGCATTTGGTTTTCAATAAAATTGCTAAAGACAGATGAATAATATTTAAATAAAATTTTCATTAATACTCTGTAATTGTTATATATTTTCATATTCTTCTGCAAAATGGTAATAGTTCGATAATGGTTCAGAACTCTATTCTATAGGCGTACGCCATTGTTTTAACCCCATACTATGATTGAAAGTTGTCTTTGAGGCGAAAAATTTTAATCCTTTTTTTGTAAATTTAGTTGAATTATGTTACTAAAATGAAGTAGTCTGTATTAAAGAAGAGTATGGGCGCCCGCAGGGGTAGGGGGGGTTGGTTTTGCCGAAAGGGTCGATGGACCTCCTTTTCAATTATGAATTGTATACCTTTTTCTAATAAACATATAATTATATTTTTTCAGTCTAATGTATCTGTTCTTTTATAATAATTATTGATAACAATATTTTTTTCAAATTTATTTTTTACATGTATTAATATATGTAAATACGAACAAGTGAAATAGCTTAAGTTTTAATAACTCAATGAAGAATGGTAAGCGGCTTAATCGATAGAAAGTGTTAGCGTTGAAGTTGAAATTGGATTTTTCGTCTTATAGTATTCAAAGATGGCACGACAAGATCACGACATGTGAAGTCAGTGAATCTGTGAATACTAGTCGAACTCATAACCATAAAATTTTTATATGTGCTTGTGCTTTGATACTGTTTTTTTGGAAATACAAAGACAAGCCAAACATCAGCAACATTGAGATAATGTGGCAGCTAATGACGCTGAAGAATATTTTCGTTGAATTATATTCATTCCGTATCTTGATCGATAATACAATACATTTTAAAATCTAGATTTAACATTAAAAATACACCGAGTTATTCTTTGTTTTATCTTCATCCTGACCGTATCATAGAAATGAATAATGAAAATTTTAAACAAATGATATTAAAAATTCATGATGTATATAATATTGAAAATTTTGTTGCCGAAAGTCAAATTTGGTACGAAATGTGTCACAATAAGCGGTAAACTAAAAATTTTCAAGAAGTGAAAAATTGTGATTTTATTCATTTGTTAAATATTACATATTTAGAAAAAACTTCGATGAGTAAAATCATGTTTGCGCTCTATAATGGCGGAAGATTGATTAAACTGTTTGTGTCTATTAAGCATCCATAGATAAGAAATTACAGACAAACAAAATAAATTGATTTTGGTTCAAAAGATTATTGATAAATTTGGACAAGATTCAAGAAGACTACAATTTTTATTTAATTAATTAATCATTATACATATTGTATATATGTATAAAAATGTTTATCTTTTTCAAAAATTTCGACCCACTTTGTAAAAAAGTCTGCGGGCGCCCATGAAGAAGAGGTAGGAATACATGTAGTATTGTCCTGTGCAATATAGTAACTTAAGTATTAGCCGGGAAGTTTTTATTTATAAAAATCAGTTTACTCATGTTAAATTTGTATGCCCAATTGGCATTGCCAATGTTTGTCTAGGACACACGGTAACTCTTCTTGAGTCCTAAAAATAAACCGTTGGTTGAGTTTATACAATAACTTCAATACATAAATAATCTATATGAAGCAAAGTAACAAAAAGTTCTAAAATATTTGTTATGAAAATGCCTATAGATGCATTTAAATGAATTAATGAAATCACAACTAACAAAACAATTAAAGAGAGGATCAATTAGGTTTGATGGGAAGAGGCAAACATATTTTCCCAAATCATTATAGGTCTCGTGACTTGACGACTTGTATGACTTGCACGATATCTGATCATTAAGTTGAGTGCGTGAGTACGTCTATGAAATTCATTCAGCAATTTCGGTAACATACACGTCGTTTTGTTTATTCCTTCAACGCATAACAGCGAACCTAATATGTCTATTTCAATGAATATGATAAATTACTCAATTACTCATCTAAGATTTACATAATATATAATACTTCCTAGTCAAATTTCTTTCAATGGCACTACAGCCCTTGATGAGGTTCAAGTATCCCAATGTGTAACACCCTAATCTGTACAACAGACAATAGATATGGTACCATACAAGTTAAATGGTAATTTTTTTATATATACGAGAGTAATATAATTGGGAATAAAAAAAAATTAATGTATCTTCCGATATTCAATAAAAATTCTAATTGTCATTATATTGAAAACGGGAGAAAGCACATGTTGACAGACAGACGTAAAACAATTTCCGTTTTGCAATCAAATTCACATAAAGTAATATAGCTAATATATTCATTTTAACTATAATACATAAATACATATCCAGGTATTTGAAAAGGATTTAAATATCATTTAATGTAATATTGTTAATCAGTGCAATTAATATTATTGTTAAATATGTTGTTATAAAAAAGGATCATAAAGATCAATATTATATGAAAAAGTATCAAAAATAAAGGATTTGTCTGATGCAACAATTCCCTGATTTTTTGTTTTAATGATACTAATTTATTATAATTTTATGCTAAAAATTTATAATTAAATCATAAACATTTGTTTGTAGAAAAATAAATTAATATATATTTCGCATATGTGTCTTGGAAACCGATGTCTGACGCTATTTGCTCTTAGCGCTAAAAGACAAATAAATCCAGACGTTATATAAGACTTCGTCGTTAAAACCGGGGATGCTAAATCCGAATTATTTTACAATTCATTCATACCAAAGACTTGCTATAAAAAAATAAGATATTTTCGTCGTTATAAGCGACTTTTTGTTATAAATAATTTTCACTGTACTTTAATAAATAATCATATCTTTGATATCTTATATCATGTTGTGTTTAATACGGTAGATATTTAACTCATTGTGTTTACTATTATATTTTGAAACAGATGAGGAAGAAACTCTATTTCATAAATTCATATTAACTCGAAGGAAATATATTATGGTTAAAATAAAAAGTTATATTCCGGTATCTTGCAAAAAATATACTTTTTGACTTATAATTTGCTATAATATGTGGGTATTCTCAAAGTTTGTGAACCTTTTTAACATCCTGTATTTCAAAATTTTATAAAAATAAAAATAATGCTTTTGTAAGTATAATAAACGAAAAGTTTTCCGTAATATTTACGGACCCCAAATATTAAGGGTGATTTTATAATAAACTCCTGCTTCCAGTTTCATTTTGTACTTCCTCTGCATGATGACTGGAAAATTCAACTTAATTAAGATTATAATAGTTAATGACCCTTCATCATACAAAGCAGTTAGAATACCCGGTACATAAATTGATTGATGATACAACGATTTAAAGTTCAAAAGCATTATATTCACGGAGCAGTTAAAGAGAGCTTCGTAATAGATTTTGATAAACTGTATTGGTTAGGGCCAAAGAAGTAGCTGACATCTGGTGATGAATTTAAAATGGAGTTACGCTCGCAAAAGTCAAAAAATTTCTTAACCCGAGAAAATGCGACGGATTGCTGGAAATAAGTGTAATCGATGTAAAATTTTCTGCTCTATCGATCTATGATATTTGCAAGTTAGATATTATTTTTTCTCGTTATATCTTGGAAAATACTCAACAAATCAACATAATTATTTTTGTTTCGTAGCTGAATGTATGGGGAATTGAACAAAATTAAACAATTTGTTTATTACAATACAGTAAATAAATAAATAATTATACTTCGCGATACACGTTTAATGAAAAATATGACCAGTGGACAACATTACGTTTTATTCAGATTCTAGAATACTGTTAGTGAACGAAATGCGTAGAAATGTTCAAAATTATTTTTAGTGAAAGAATTAAGTCTATAAATTGTGTAGTACAGAAGTAAACAAATTGTAGAGATAAGAGTTGAGAGTGCGCGTTGATTGACGCGCGATACCTCCATAACACGAAAGATTAAAGGAACAATATAGTAAATGTTTATTAGAGCGTTTATTTTTAAATTAAGTTGTACATCTAAAAAGCTTGTCACACCACTTTACTTATGTACGATGTTCAATGAAACTTTTCGTGTTCGATAAAAACTTCAGCTTTCGGTGTTACACCTGTATAACAAAAATCATGTGAAAAAGTTATTTTTATATTATTTCAATACTTCATGATGTTCTTTGACAGATTTATAATTGATTGGAGTGCTTCATTAGCAATTTTTTGATTTATTTTAAGTAATAAATAGTCATATGAACACAGTAATTAATGAAAAATGATATACCTAACTCAAAATTTAATTTAATTTTTTTAAGATGTAATAAAAAATAAAGGTAAAAAAATGTTTCAACACAAAAAACTTCTTGGGTCTTTTCTCTATATATGCTTCACTGCATGTTGGTGTCTATCTCTTAAGGACGAAGAGTTTGTAACAGTGAGAAAATTCTACTACAAAACCAAAAATCTACGTGTTTGTAATTCACAGTTTATTTATTTAAAGTATTTTTACAGTCAATATTTATTATTTTTTTTAATCAGTACTTGTAGAATATATGGACAAATTATTTTCCGAAGGAATGGCATTAATATCTCAATTAATAATGCAGATATGACAAGTTAAAGTGAAAAAATGTTTTTAATTTGAAATGAAGCATTTTCATGGGAAAATGCCAATTTTTCCATTTTCGCAATGAGATAGAACATTGTAATTAGCACCATCAAATTTGTCGGAAAATTTCCTATAAGATGAAGTAAGTTTCAACTGTAGCGGGAAAAGTACGGGGTACGACTTAAAATAAGCGAGATACAGAGGCAAAGTTCTCTGACTATGTAAGTGTCGTAACTAGGGCGTGGTAAAGGTGGCGCACGCCACAGGCGCAATTTTTTAAAATTTTAACAAACAATTATTTACAGACAGCTATAACAATTTTATCAATTATACTGCAGCTTCATGTGGACGCTCTTAGCAAATTGGACTAGAAAGACTGACAAGTATGACTATAATAACAAAAATATATAGACTATAAATAAAATTACGGTGATGTTATTTGCATTCAGAATATAACACATTACATTAATGCGAACATTTTTAAGAAACAATATTGGCTAAGGATTTTTGCACGACTTCGACTTTGTCCAGGTATTATCCATTAATACTGCTGGTTGCACACATTTTTTTGTATCAAATTTCTAGTTTTTTGTTGCATAATGACGTGTGAGAAAAATCTATTTGAAATAGGAAAATTCGGTCCACAATCACCGCATTAAATCAGAACTAAATCTATTACTATGCAACAGAATTCTTCTTTTTGTAAAAATGAACTAACTAAAACAAAGCAATGCAAATGAGATTCCACTGCGTACGAACACCAAATTCCTTTCGAAATAAGATTAAGTGCCTGAAATATTAATGAAAATAATCGAGAATTTTAAATTTTAATATCTGGTGCGTTAACAAAAGAATTTATCATAAGTTAATTTTCTTGATATGTAGGGGTGCAAATAAAATTTTTACTACAGGCGCTCAAAACTCTGGCTATGGCTTTAAATATTGTGAAATATCGTTATAAAATGTATAGTACATGGATTTTTTCATTGCACACCCCAGTTTCATCGTACATAGTACAGAATCAACAGTGCCATAACTAGGGTATGGCAAGGATGGCGCACGCCACAGGCGCAAAATTCTTAGGGGAGCAAAAAAATTTAATTATTTCTATGGGTTTATATTAAGTATTTCTAAAATTTATCTATAAAATTTTTACTAATAGTTGCAACAGTTTTACCAGTTACCAGCAAATTGAAAATTGTTAAATCTTACTCCACTTATCTATTGGACAAGAAAGGCTGAGGTATATTGGTATAATAACAATTGAAAGAAATATGACCAACAGATGAAATGACGATAATGTGTCGTGAGAAATCTTTTTTTTTATATGTTTTATAATTTATTTCAAGAAATGAACGAAATATAATGATACTCTTACTGTTGCATTTAGGATATCGCATATTTTCTTAAGATGGAAACTTTCAAAAAACAATATTGACACTAGCCTCTCTAATCCTTTGCATCATTCGAAAAACCGTTGGGGACGCCAAACCTGTCTTGCGATAATTCAATCCTTCTTCCACCATTACTGCTGCTTGGGCACATTCATTTTGTAGCAAATTTATAGTTTTACATTGCACAATGATCAATAAAAAATAAAACTACAAAAAATTGATACCTTAATCAAAGCACTAAATTAATTATTAGGTAACAAATTCCTCGTCTTTTAGTAAAAACGACCAAAGTAAAAAGCAATGCAAATGAGATCTCATATATCGTGTACGAACATATACAAGGTCCTTTAAAATAAACTTGAAATATCAATGAAGATAATAAAGATTTTTAAATTGTGCATTAATTTCTTGGTACAGTGTGTATTCCGAATGAAGTATTTATTTAATAAAAGTTGATTTTCTTGTTATATACGGGTACAGATAAAAAACAAACAAAACTTCCTTTGGGTTTTGGTGTATAATTTTCACTGTGAGTATTTTTAACATGAAACATGAGATTTATCACATCCATGGTTACGACTTGATATTTCATTGACAGCAATTTATTTATAACAATTTTAAGAATCGTTATAATCTTTAGAGGACAAGCATATAAATTGCTGTCAATCAAATATCAAGTCGTAACTATGGATATGATAAATCCCCATGTTTCACGTTAAAAATACTCACGGTATATTAGAGATCAAGAAATAATACTGAATTAACTGATAACTTATAATAAATTGTAATTAATTTAATATAAATAATTTAGCCACTAAAACAATTTAAAAACTGAATACATACTCATGAACTGATATTGTACCAGAATAAGAAAGATTTCACTTACATATAAGTGACGTGCGCAATGTTTTAAAATACATGTTTTCTCTACAATACTGAATTTAGTGCTACCATCTATTAGAAATGACTTTTTCGGATTGAATGCAGCCCAAGTTATTTAGTGAAGCTGGCACGAAACATAATACTGCTTTCTCAGATCTCCGTTACATCTTAACATATTTTACAAAGCTATTATCACAGACTAACTCAACTCATATATCCGGTGTTCATGAAGTTTGTCGTGTATTCCCGTACTTTACACGGATAATATATTTCACTTGTTTGAACTGCAAAGCACATTACAAATAAACTTAGTAAAATCAGTCAAGTGTAAAATGCTCATATTTCATTTCACTAACTGCAATTTTCAGGATGTGCATAATTTATTTGATTGTTATTGTTTTAGTTATATCTTCAAATACGTTTAATTTATTATGAATATACGACGATTCAACAATTAAAGTGAAAAAGAAATTTTTGAAAACCATGTTTTATTTTAATATTTATTTGGAATCGTATGTTTCTGAATGTTTAAAATTTACTGGATAAAACAATTTTTAAAGTATTTACTGAGCTCAGAGGTGTGGTTCATCAACCAATACAAGTTTGACTTTACTGACTATTAAGTTAATTTTTTGTTAAATAATAAAATTCTTATTTTGGAATTAATTTTGCATACTTTTACCTGAAAATAGCAGTTGCCATGAATAAATAAAAAACAAATGTCAAATTCTATGTTCTTATTACGCTATGTCTACCTTTAAATTAACAAATTTAATTAAAAGAACGCAGAATTTGACGTTTGTTTTCTACTTATTCAAAGCAACTGCTATTATTATTGGATTTGAAATTGTGTCTAAATTCTATATATGTAAAAATATGTACTAGGGTGTGTCATTTAAAATAAGAAAGTTGAGCCCCATATCTTGACAACCACTGGTTTAAAAAAATGTTTGACTCATTTTAATAGTTTTTTAAAATAGAAATTGTTTGCTAATTTAACCGATCTCGTAGCTCTTATAGTTCTCGAGATAGCAGTAGTGTATAAAATAAAATTAACATCCTCTACATCGATCAACAAGAAATGGAATTTACTCGTTTCATAAGGAAACTTTTTTTTTCTGTATATGTATAAATCGGCCAGGAGAGGTTACCGCTTAACTTTTCATTATTTGCTGATCTTGATTTTGCCTACGGAATAAGTTTTTCCTAGGAGGAACAAAGCCTTAATTAGAATCGCACTGAACCAAAAATGTAATTCAAGTATCACAAAAAAATGAGACAAAATATATTTATTTTGATACAATGGCATTCTAACATCCTCAGAATTGTTAGATGGCTAGTCAGACCCTAATTTCAAGTACTCAATGTACTTGTTTCATGCAGTGGCGGATTCAGGATAATGTTCTAGGGGGGGGGGGCGATTTCCTTTTGAATGTATATAAAAAAAAACCTTTCTGTTCATTTTGTTAATAAATTTATAAAATTTTATGTGTATTAAGTAACACACTTAATCCTGGGGGGGGGCGACAGGGGCGATCGCCCCCCCCCCCCGTAAAACCGCCACTGGTTTCGTGACAGGTTTTACCTGCATTTTGATAAAGATAACAAGTTGAAGATGTCGTGCAGTGTTGTAACACATTCAATTATTTAGAAAGTCATCTTTGCTTACCAAAGTTTATTATTTATCAGACAATTCTTGTCTTGTATATATAACCAATGTACCTTCGTACCTACCTTCCAGCTGAACAATAAGAAGCAACAATACTCAACACAATAGAACAAATCATCAAATTTCTTGTTGTATTGTACAATTGTTGATTGTAAAATATATTGGAGTAAAATATAAGGCGGTGGTGCGAAAAACAAGCAAGTAAACATGTCCCAA
The DNA here is from genome assembly GCA_035578165.1 of Stenolophus ochropezus. Lineage (NCBI taxonomy): Eukaryota > Metazoa > Arthropoda > Insecta > Coleoptera > Carabidae > Stenolophus > Stenolophus ochropezus. The sequence goes on along the minus strand of JAQOWZ010000014.1, from coordinate 20,450,625 downwards.
CTTGAGTTAATAAGAAGTGCAAAATCAAATACGCTACGGAGTAACAACAACTGCAGTTGACAATAGACCCATTCCAATACGTTAATTGTTGGTGAAGCAATGAAGTACGTGGCCACTTTGGCTTTGCATTAACATTACTGTCATGTCGAGCAGGTCCTAATGAGACTCAATCCGAAGTGCAGGGCTACACAATAGCTACGGAACAATAGCACTTACTGCGCACAGTTTGTTGCTTGTTCACATACACTGTACACATTAACTTTACAACATAAATACCCAAAATATCCACCTCTTGCTTGTTAAATATAAACCATATTGCAACAGAAAGCCTGATTCAGTTAAACAAATAGATTGTTTTGTTATTTATCTTCGCTGTTGATTAGTTTCAAAATTCGTTCTAGTAATAAATAGTTCGAAGTTGTAAAGGATTTTCGACATTCTACTGGGCATTTCAGTTTGTTCGAATTTTGTGGACGGGAAGAGACGTTTGGCTATTCATCTGTTTGTGTTTGTCTCTGCTTCTGTTTATAACTATTCTGTGATATAACTGTTTTTATTAGTTTTTTGCTCAAACTGTTTCAGAATATACATATTACATATTTCTTCATGACAATTTCTTGTAAACTGAACATATTACCATCTGATTGCTTCTACTTACCCAGAAAAGTGAACAAATCTGAACATCAAATAAGTGTTATTTTTACACTATTGAAACACTACGATAGTAAATTAACACTACCCTTGTTTTGCAGTAATATTTAACACTATATTTATAGACGTAGAAAAATCAGTTATATCAATGACATTACGATTTTATAGTGTTATTTCAATATTTCTCCGGTAAAATTATTAACATTTTAGGTTCAAGTAAAATTTTAACAAATCTACACGGACCGATTTTTTTGTGTGTAACCATTAATTAGTAATTTTAATTTTTATTATCATAATTGTAATTTTGTTTATTTAATTGTATTTTATTGTTAAGTTCATTATCTATCGCTTTGTTTATACCTATTTAATATTTTCCTTAATTTAGTTGGATTATTCTAATTATAAAAATAACCTGGTGGCAATATATAGAAATTTACAATTTGGCAAGTAATAATTTTAAAATTGTATGTAATACTTTATTAAATAAAGATCTAAAACATATATGTAGTTTCAACATTTCCGTATTGTAATCACTTACAAATGACAGCAATGTTGACTTTTTTATAAACTAAACGGGAATAAAGTTAATTTTGTTAAATTTATTTTATGTGTGTGATTGTTCACAATTTGCAACTTACTCGGATATATGAAAAGCAGTACATATAGATAAAATAGAGCTATTTTTTATTTTTTACAGTATTTCCTAATTCCACTAAGCAACACTAAGGACAGAAAATCGAGGCCAGATTTTCACTTGTTTCTAAACAATTTTACTTGCTTTTTATCTATATTTTATTTGGTTAAAAGTTGACGACGCTATGGATTTGAACTCAAAATTTTGCAATTGCGCATACTTCATATCTAACCAATTAAGTTACCGCTACCCTATTTTTAATTTAATTAATGTTTTATAAATAAAAACAAATGAATATCATAGAACGCAATTTACTAGCGTCGCCTACTATTAACCCTTGTAATACTGAGTCTGTTTTCTTACGCACACTACGGAGTGGGGTACAAATGTACCCCAAGTCTAAAATACGCGTTTGAGCTAGTTAAGCAGTTAATCTACGAAACAACATACTCTGATATTAAATAACCAAACATAAACTTTATTCCAATGAAAATACATTATAAATCAAGTAATATAAACCATATTCATTGCTGTTTATCATTACATAATCTACATACAATTTTTTTGGTCGAATGTTGTAGACACACATGTTGTTTGCAATCAGCGCAACAATTTCTTGATTTCCTATCCTTGTTTCGTTTGCAGAGGTAACAGCGGCCAGCTGTTCTCTCTGGTGGGTTCTTCGGCTCAGCAGAGGTTTGTAGTTCTGGTACAACTTTTAAGATACATTCTTTTACATGGTTTTGAAGGTTCTTGTTGTTATTATATCGAATGATAATATGCTCTTTAGTCAGTTCATTGCCTAGTGCTAAAAGATATCTTCTTCTTTTATCTAAATGACCGCCACCGTAATTGGGATTTGCCAATATCCACAGTTTATAAGCATTTATAGCGGCGATATCAATCAAATGATACCACAGCACCATAGGCCACCTCGCAGTTTTTCTTTGCGTTGTATATTGCTGTGCCTGTTGATCTGTTGTGTCCACAGATCCTTTGGTTGCATTATAGTGTAGCATTATATCGGGTTTGAAGTTCTTGTCTTGTTCATTTACCTTATCGTCACTATGTTCGCTTGAGAGTAAAATAACTGCTTGGTTTATTTTTGGTACGTACGATACGAGTGTTCTATCTTTTTTGAAAGCAAACATGGATTAGTGTAAGGGCTTGGATGGCGTTGGCAGAAGCTCTTTTGGTAAAAAAGTCTTATTTTTACGTAGAGTACCACAAATCGTATTTTTTTCCCATAATTTATCTGCGAGCTGAAGGCTCGTAAAGAAATTGTCAGTTGTTATTCCAAAACCTCCAGGTAAATATTCAACTAAGTCTAAAACAACACGTTCTCCCTGATTTTTTTCTGGTCTGTTTTCCGTTTTCCCTGAAATAAAAAATTATTCAAACTACGAAAAATTAACATAAACAAATTTTTACCTAAATATACTTGCTTGTTGAGGGTATAAGACGATTCACAATCTGCAAGGGCCCAAATTTTTAGCCCGTATTTTGCAGGCTTACTCTTCATATACACACGAAATGGTGCTTTTCCTCGGAACGGCACGAGCTGTTCATCTATGCACAAATGAGGCCCAGGATTGAAAGATGATTTGCAATTGGTCACTAATATTTCGAATATCTCTTGAATTGGAGCCATTTTATCGTGTTTTCTTCTTTCTTCTCTCGTTTGAAAGTTATCGAAACGCAAAAATTTGGTCAAAATATTGTACCTATCACGAGACATAATAGCTGGAATAATTGGCCGACAATAAGCGGGTTCGCTACACCACAGCATCTCGATAGGCTCGTGACTACTTTTTAGAGCTCCGAATATGAGTAACAGTCCAATGTACGCCTCAATTTCTTGTCTAGTTGTCGGACTATATCGTTTTACTTTATTAGGATTTTCAGCATTCCATTTGTCAAAGAAGTTGGTGGCTTTGCGATTCGTTTCACGCACAATAATATCCAATATGTCAGAATTAATAAATAGTAAAAATGTTTCTCTAATAGTAGAGAATCCTGAACTATGGCGTGTAAATCCAGAGGCGTTTTTAAGTATATTTGCTTGAGATCGTCTTACCTTTGTGTTCAGTGGTATTTTTGACCATGTAGTACCATCTTTAGCTGTATAAATAAGACCAGCATCATGAGGTTCCTCTGAAATATCGGAATTTTGTTCTTCCAAACCATCAATACAATCAATTTCGTCACCTTCTTCATCTTCAGATGTTACATGATCATCAGGTTCTATATCACTCGCATCCTCTTCCTGTATTATTTTTTCTAATTCTGGATCATCCGTATATAATAACACCGACGTATCTTCTTCTGTAAGATTATTTTTATCGCGAATATTTGACGTACTATCCATTTTTATTTTGAAAAGTACAATATCAAAACACAACACACTTCACTTGACGCCCACTGATATAGGACTGCCTTGTATTAGTAACACAGTACGTTCAGGATTACTAAAAGCTGATTGGGGATTCCCCAAGTGCGACTGGCAATCCCCTACACGACGTAGAAATTACTTACACAAGCACAAATTTTGGTACCTTAATACTACGAACTGGGGTACAGGAACACCCCAATCACAAAAAAATGACATATTTCTACAAATAAAAATAATTCGGGTGCAACGCTACTCAGGACACTCGGAAATGACAAGATTAACAGCTACTGAGAAGCCTAATAACCAGAAAAAAATATTTTCCAAAATAACCGGATAAAACTGATACTGGGGTACATTTGTACCCCACTCAGTATTATGATTAAAAATACCATTATATAGGAGTGGTTCGAAACACACTTCAAGCTATATATTTTTTGCAAAGCCAGGGCTGTAAATTGTAAGCTAAAACCATTCAATTAAAATGCAAGTAAAACACTGGTGATATTCAGAAAAAGAAATAATTGAAAAAGATAACACGTTATGCATAATAATAAATATTTTACAATTATAATATTTGGTTAGTAATGGTTCTCTTCTATAACAATGTAATATAATTTGGAACATTTTATTATGCATAAATAAAAAAAGCAATTAAAAATAGAAATTATAATAAAATTTATAGGTCAATAGTAAATTATCTATCGTCTAAAAAACAGAACGAAGCTATCTTCAGTCCATTCAATCCCGGCATAACAAATATTTTTATGTGATAGTTCGCGCTAGACTGTTGAAACAGTGTGTAAAATATCCCGAAACTACAGCTTGCGAAAATATGAACAAAATATCAGTACTGTAGAAAATAAGGTATTAAATCATTTTAATAACAACAATAGAAAATTAATTCTGTATGCTGTACTATTTGTATGCTAATATAGTTTTTCATTATTTTTAAATAAGTTTTATTAATTTAATAAAATGTTAAACTAAAGGTTCATTTTGAATCTGGGATTCTAGGTAAATGAAAAGAAAAACGCGGATATTGTAAAGCTTGAATATCTGTAACTTGATTGGTATATTAAGTTTAAAAAATTGAATAATGAAATTATAAATAAATGAACAGTAGTGGTTAATTAGATTAGTATTGTTCTTAACAAAATAAAAATGCCGCTGTATCAAGTAGTTCGGAAACCACTATAACCGGTAGGTAAAGCTGGGAAAGATACTTTTAAAAAATATCTAGATACTTTTAAAAGATACTTATATACATTTCTTAAAGATACTTATGTATCTAGATACTTTTTATTCTAAGTATCTTAAGATATAGATATTTCTTAAAAGTATCTAATATAACTACTTAAGATACATATTTTAGATACTTTTAAATATCTTAGATACTTTCAGATATCCACCTTAAGATACTTTTAATAGGTATGTAACGGCCACGTGTGTGCCTTCGGAAATTTTATTAATTTTCTGTTTATGGTGCACTGTGTTCGTTGCACTCGCTGACTCGTGGCTGGCGAGTTTCCGCACACGTAAATTCTAGTAGAACCGCGGAAACTTACCGGTCAAAAATTGTTAACGTGGTCAAATGAACCAGCTTGCAAAGACTGTGCGTTTCCAGGAGAGAGGATTCTCGATTCGGTCGTGGAAGCGAACAGTCGCACGTTTCCAAATTGTATTCACATCTTAGATTTTGTTATTAATTAATCTTTAATTATATTTATATTTTTATTAACTTGTTTCGTTCTTTCGTGTGTGCACCCATTATCCGATTCTGCAGCAGTGTGTCTACCCAGGCAGCGTAGTGACACAGGTAAGTATAAATTTCATTATTCTTTCTGTGGTTGTCCGGGTAATAGTTCAATACGTCAACGACAGTGCGGTTCACTACCCAAACGCACTGACTGTTACAGGTAGGTACCTCCTTATTAACTGCAAGTTAAGATAAACGCCCCCTTTTTAATTTTCGAATTTCTGTTATAAATATTTTATAATATTTTTTATATTATTACATTCTATTTGACTCAAACTTTCATTGGCAATATAATCTTCTTTAAAATACGTTCTCTTGGATACCCTCAATTCTTCAGCTGTATTTAGAAAAATATTTTAAATATAGATAAATAACATATCTTTTTAAGATGAATGATACTATTTTAAGGCAAAATATATATTTTTGAGATAAAAGGTAGTTATTATAATAGGAGATACTTACTTATATATTTCTTTGATTATAAGTTTAAAAATGGCGGATAAGTCAGATCCTCTGTGTTTTGAGTGTAAAAATTCTATCAAGTTAAACGAAGATCTTTACGTTTCATGTTATGGGAAGTGTGGAGAAGTTTTCCATATGTCATGTGCTTGTGTAAAAAAAAGTGAGCATAACTGCCTAGCCAGCAATAAGAATTTACTCTGGATTTGTAATCCATGCCTTAAATCAAGTGAATCAGCCACTTCTTCCAAGGTCAGTGTGGAAAAAATTTTAAACAATTACCTTGAAATTATAAAAAAACAAGAGTTGTTGATTTCAAATTTAGATAACGAAATAAAATCTTTAAAACTTAATCTAAATAAGATAAATAATAACTTGACAGTTATTAATTCAACATTGTCAATCAATCCATCCAACTCACTGAAGGTCAGCGATAATTCCAACGAGAATTCGCTTAAACAAGTAAATTCTGATTTACCGGCAATTGCTAAAAGTCCAGCTACTGATATTCTACCAAGAGATGTCAATAGCAGCTCTGAAATGCAAATAAATGTCAACAATTATGCCAATAAACTGAGGAAAAAATCTACATCTGCATCTACAAGCTTGGGCCAAAGCTCAGAACCAAACAACACCAATAATAACAGCATTACAGTAGATAACAGTCCGCAAATTCCAAATGAACTAGATGAACCTTTTATTCCTGTTATAAATAAACGAACTCGTAGAAATAAAGTTGTATATGGCACTGGAAACAATATAAACTTGTCTGTTATACCCAAAATATCTTTTGAGCATGTTTTTGTCTAACGTTTTGCTCCAGAAGTAGAAAAATCCCAGATTGATGATCATTTAAAATCAATAAACATCACGGACTTCACATGTTCATCTTTAAAAACAAAATATAATACCTACGCATCTTTTAAAATAAGTATACCACGCGAACATCGCGATGCTGTCATGAACCCGAATAACTGGCCAGCTGGAGTTTTAATCAACAAATTCTACACAAATAAAAATGCACAAAACAAGAACAATTTTTTAGAAAATCGAGAGACTGTCCCTCACATAAAATAAAGCCACTAAGTAGTGATATAAATACTAAAAATTCATTTAAAATATTAAATTTAAATATTCAAAGTTTAAGAAACAAAAGTGCTGAACTTGAAGTGTTTGTGAATATGAACTCACCAAGCATTATTTGCCTAACAGAACATTGGTTACGTGAGTACGAAATAGACAATTATCAATTCAAAAACTTCGCCCTTGCTAGCAGCTACTGTAGAAAACAAACCGCATGTGGCGGTACAGCCATTTATGTACAAAATTCTATAAACTATAATTGTATCTCTTTAGAAACTAAACCTGTTGAACAAATTTTTGAATACTGTTTCATTTCTTGTATTATCAATGACAAATATTATGCAATAGTTAGTTTATACAGACAACCAGCTGCTAATTTAGAAATTTTCTTTAAGTTTTTAAATGAATTATTGCATGAAATTTATCATAATGATTATATCATTTTTTGTGGTGATTTTAATATACAGTACAATCCATCCTGCTCTAATTATAATAATTTATATAATCTTATGCTTTCCTTCGGTCTAGATTCGTGTGTTGTAGGTTACAGTCGAATTTGTGGTTCTTCTAAATCTCAAATTGACTATATTTTTTCAAACGTCCCTTTCGATGAACGAGAGGGCCAGACTTTAAGATCTACTTTATCTGATCATTTTAGTCAATTTCTAATCATATCGATCTTTGAACAAAAACAAATGCTTCACAACGTGAAAAGGCAATTTAACAATAATTTTAACCATGCATATTTTAGTTTTTTGCTCAGTACCGAAACATGGTTAGATGTTTTTCTCGAATCAAACACAAATATTAAATTTAATTTGTTTCATACCTATTTTATTCACTATTGCAATATGGCATACCCGCTTGTTAGATCTCATGCAAAGAAAAATAATAACTCCTGGATCGACAGTAAAATTAAATTAGAGTATCAAAAACTACAGGATCTGCGCATTCTTTGTAACCAGTATCCAAACACTAATCTTAGAAACTATTATAAAATTAATAAAGAACATTATCATAAATTATTAACGGAAAGCAAAAAATTATCGAATGATAACCATATACTTTCTTCTTCTAATAAAACCAAGGCAGTATGGGACGTAATTAAAAACGAGACTCAGAAAACCAAACTTATTGAAAATATAACATTAAAAGATCATGAGGGACGTATCATTGACAATCCTGTTGAAATAGCAAATCTTTTTAATTCACATTTTAATAATTCATATACTCAAGATGCCCCACCAACAAGTTATATAAATCTTGGTACCGATCATTTAGACCACAATTTATATTTATATCCAACCGATGAAAATGAAGTACTGTCTGTCATTTCTCAAGTTTCTCACAAAACATCTGCAGGTCCTGATGATATACCATGCACTTTACTTCGTATAGCAGCTAATTCTATCGCAAAACCGTTAACAGATATTATAAATTCTTCTCTGGAAAATGGAATTTTTCCTGACGACTTAAAAACAGCTAAGGTAATTCCAGTTCATAAAAAGGGATCTAAAAGTAATATTAAAAATTACCGACCAATTTCACTGCTATCAGTATTCAGCAAAATATTTGAAAAAATAATGTATATTCGACTAATGTCATTTTTAAATAAATTTAATATTATTAATAAACATCAGTTCGGTTTTTTACCACAAAAAAGCACGATAGATGCAATATTTAATACCATATCTTATATTTTAAATTGTGTGGATAAGAAAAAAATAGTTGGTGTCATTTATTTCGATTTGAGCAAGGCTTTTGATTCCCTTAACCATTCAACTCTGTTACAAAAACTTGAATGTATAGGAATTAGAGGAGTTGCTAATACATGGTTCTCTTCATACCTTACTGAACGCAAACAATTTGTATCTAATAATTCCTATGATAACAAAACAAATCTTACTCGTAACTTTCATTCTGACCTATCTAATTTGAATAAAGGAGTACCACAGGGGTCGATTCTAGGACCAATTCTTTTTTTACTATATGTTAATGACCTCCAAATAAATTGCGACCGAATCTGACAATTCGCGGATGATACATCTTGCATTATTAGTGCTGATTCCATGGAATCTTTTTCTTTATTAGCTTCTGAAGCCGTAAAAACCATGCTAGATTGGTGTATAAAAAATGACCTTATTTTAAATTCAGATAAAACGTGCCTCATGATCTTCAGTGCGCGAAATAATCTTACAACAAGCCCTCTGATACGCATAAACAATCAAACTATTCCCGTCGCTTCTAATACTAAATTTTTAGGGGTTTTTTTGGATAGCAATTTGAACTGGTTATCCGAAACCAATAACTTAATTTCCATTTTGTCCAGGACTTATTATTCATTCTATAAGCTGAGAAATTACGTAAACATTAGTACTCTCAAAGTTTATTATTACGCTTACGTTCAAAGCAGGATAAGATATTCAATAATATTTTGGGGAAATAGTTCTCATGCACATAAAGTTTTTGTCCTACAAAAACGTATACTAAGGTGTATTGCAGGCGTTACTTCTAATGCACACTGTAAGCAAATTTTTATTGAACTTGGCCTTCTTACAGTTCCATCATTGTATATTTTTGAAATAGCAATTCTTGTTAAAAAAAATTTATCGTTGTTTATTTTCAATAAAAATTTGTACTCAGACATGACCACTAGACAGCAGGAAAACATAAGTATTCCTAAACATAAGTCAGCTTTTTTCGCCAAAGGAGTTTACTACAATGCCATTAAAATATTTAATAATTTGCCATCATGTATTAAAGAAACAACTAACCTGAAGTTTTTTAAAACTAAATTAAAAGAATACCTTCTCACTAAATGTTATTATAGTTTAAGTGAATTTTTTGTAACATGTGCACAATGACACTTGTCGTTTACTTTCTGTATTCAGAAATGGACAATAAATATTATTATTATTATTATTATTATTATTATTATTATTACTTAATCTTAAAGCCGTTTCTACCCATTCGGGAGTAAGGCGTGGAATTGGGGTTGAGCTATTACGTTGGTGTTCTTCTCCATACTTCTTTCCAATCATTTCAATCTTGTGTTTTCCGTTTTGCGTCAGACCACTTTACACCTCGTTTCACTACACTACTTTTTGCTTCGTCAATCGACATTTTTCTTGGCCTTCCTCTTTTTCTCTTATTACGTAGACGAGCTTGAAATATTTTTCTCACAGCATGTCTTCCTCCATTCTCATTGCGTGACCAAACCATCGCAGTTGTCCTTCTTGGACAGTTGTTGTAAGTAAGTCTTAAGAGTTTATCTATGCGTAATGTTTTTTATCCCATCTAGTCATGATGTTACCTCTATTTTTCTCAGGAATCTCATTTCCATGCTAAAATTTTACTTTTTTGGTTCTCTGTAGCTGTCCATACCTCTGAACCATAAATTAATACTGGAGTGGCAACTTTTTTTTATAGATTTGAACTTTCGTATCTTTCGGTATTTCTTTCTTCGCTAGGAATATATTTTTAACACTATTAAAGAATTTACCAGCAGTCCCAGTTCTTACCTTTATTTCCTCATCTAATCAACCACCTTGAGAGAACATAGATCCTAAGTATTTAAATTTTTTGACTTGTTTTAATTTTTCTGGTCCAATTTTTATCTTGTGTTCTTTTTCTGTGTTACTTAGCATAATGGTTTTTGTCTTATTGGTAGTTTTTTTCATATTAATGTGGTGGAAGCTCCTATTATATATTTACATTCTGATTTAAGGTTTTCTCATCTTTTGCTATTATTACAAAATCGTCCTGGTAACATATTTCTGATATTTTGATTTCTTCCATTTTCCAGGATCCAATTCTACATTGTTTAATTTAACTATTCGGCTCTTTCACTGCTTCTTCCAGGACTAAAGAAAATAACAAATTTGCTCAGGATACACCCTTGCCTCACCCCTTTTTTTGTTTAAAACATTTCTGATTTTCGTGTCTTGGTCTTATAAAATTTTTGGTTTCGTTATAATAGTTTTACATATTAAGTGTGGGAACGTCATTTTTCCAGATGAGCATTTTGTGGCGCGAGTTTGCGAGCACTGCAATAGAACGAATATGGGAAAAGAGTTCAAGCAAGAGGTTTGTACAATATTTTTTGTACGAAAATCATAAAATTAATAATTTGTTTTTATTTTTCTACAAACATTTTTAATTATTATATACATACACTGTTTTGTGGTTATGTGTTTCAATACTGCCAAGTGCTGTCAACCTGTCAACATGACAGCAGTTGTTGCCAACATTGTATGCCAAATGCACTAAATTTATTTTTTATAAATTAAATTTTATTCAATAATCTACTATTTTCTTTTATTATTATTATGTAAAATGATGTTTGGACAATTATACTTATTTATTATAAATACAGTGTTTTCATAAATGATTTAGAAGTAGGAGTGTTTTTTTCAAAATTTCCCGCAAGCTAATCTGAAGGAGACGTGGGAAATTGAGATTCCCGACGTTGCTTAGGTAACGAAAATCAAGAGATTTTGTTGTAAGAGTAAAAAAAGGCTTTTTACTACTTGTATTAGTCCTTGTTCTATTCCTCTTTTCTCTAGTACTTCCCATATCTCCTTTCTGTTAATCCTGTCAAATGCTTTCTCCAAGTCGACGTAGCTTAGGTGAATTTCTCCACCCTCTCTAATTGTTTTTTCGGTAATTTATCGCATAATGAAATGACATCTTGAACCCCTAGATTTGATTTAATATTGCGAGTCGTCCAACTTTTCTCCGAATTTTGTTCGTAATTTTTTTCTAGGATTCTGGCAAATGCATTTGCTATATTACTTAAGAATGTAATGCACCTAAAATTATTACAATCTCTTGAGTCTCAGTTTTTATGTATTGGGGTAATAATTCCCATTTGCCAGTCCTGTTTTTATTATTTTATTCATAATTATCCTCATCATATCTATCATTTCTTCATTTCCCGCTTTTAACATATTTACCGTTAATTGGTCGTGGCCTGGAGCTGTACTTGATTTTATTTTTGTAATTGTCTCTTGCACTTCTACATTTATATATTCATTTTGGTCTTGCTGGGTTTCTAAAGCTTCTATCTTTATCATGTCTTGCTTACTATTTTTCTTCGTCGTTACATCTTTGCATTCGAATAGGATTTTAAAATATTGAATCCACCTTTTCTTAATCTGTTTCTTTTCCGTTATTATTTCACCGTTTACATCTTTTATATTTTTTAAAGTGTTTGATTTATTTTGTATTGCCTTTGTTATGGTCCCAAAGAATAATTTCTGGTAATCTTTGTAAGTGTTCTTCATTTTTCCCCGAAGTCTATCCACGATTTTCTTTTCGTATTTTCACAAGTCTTTTTATTTCTTTCGTTTCTTTTTTGTATTATTCATAATCACTGTTTCTTTGAATTTATATATCGTTTCCATTTATGTTTTTTAATATTTACCGCATTTTTAATACTTTCTGTCCACCACTGTGTTCTTTTGAAATTTTTGTTGGAGATTTTTGTCGATCCACAAGTCTTTTTTGCTGCTGTAAGTATTGCACGTTTGAATTCGTTCCATAGTTGTTCTATATAGGCCAGTTGGTTTATTTCCTTTAATTTTTGTTCTAGACACCTTTGATACTTTTCCTGAATTTGTTGTTCTCTGAGTTTGTGATACTGAATTTTACTGTTCGTTATTTTTCTTTTCTTCGTGTCCTCGGTTTTTGTCCCTTCGTTTTTCTTTTTCATAATAAATAGGAAGTGGTCACTTCCGATTTCTGGCCCTCTTCTCACTCGAACATTCTAAACCTTCTTCCAGATATCTACACTTACTAGAAAGTAGTCTATTATTGACTGTTCATTGCGCCTTGCAACTTCCCAAGAATTTTATGTATTTTTTAATGCGTGTAATGTGAGCTACTGACTACCAATTCATTCTCTATACAAAATTATATTATTCTTTCTCCATTGTTATTAATTATTTCTTCCCCTTGTTTTCCTAGACTCCACTCCTTTGTTTTTATTTCCTACTCTCCCGTTTAAGTCTCCCATAATTATTACGTTCTTATTACTTACATCTACTTCATGTTGAAGGTCCTGGAAGAATTTGTCTTTTCCTTATTTTTTCTTGTCACTATTGTAAACTCTTCTTCTTTACTTCCTTTTATGTTCACTGTAAGAATCCTTTCATTCACAAATCTTTCGTTTTTTATATACTTCATATTCACATTCTTTATTAGAAATTGCAACGCTTGCGAGTTCTTTTCTGCTTACTCCTGACCAGATCATACAATATTTCTCTGATTCCTTTGCCTTTCTTCTTTGTTTCTGTTATTCCAATGTAGTCTACATTTATTTTTTGTGTTTCATTTGATAATTTTTGTTCTTCGCCTGTCAGACTTTTTATATTCCATGTTTCTATTTTCATATCTTCATTTTTTAATATCTTTTTTTCTATCATTAGTTTCTAAATGCTTAATCACATCCATTTTCTCTGCTTGCGTCGTGTAACACGGGAGGATAACAAAGAAGCGATGTGATGATGATGGTTCTTGACTTTGATGATGATGCTTTACTTTGATGATGATGACGACTGGTCACAGGAACACAGCACGTTTGTTGGGAACACGGGAGCACGAGTACACTTACACTTTTCTGTACTTAACTAATTGTGTTTACATTTTTACATTTAATAAAAAAAAATTATTAAACTAATTTAAAATTAAACTAAACAGACTACATTATGTCTGCGACCGATCTACCACTAACCCTAACTAAGACTGCCTACAAAATTTTGTTGAGAGGCAAATCTACTCTCTTAACTTATTATCCAAATATAAATTTTTGTCTGTGAAATATGATCTTTTCGTCATATGGCCCCATAATTTCTAATTTTTATTACAAAAATCTCAACATCTATGCCGATACAAGAATCATAGTTCTCAGAAGAAAGGCAGTCTACGAACAAGATGGAAACCAGGGCCGTATTTTCCATCTTGTTACAGTCGTTTCCGGTGCCAGTTTTTTTTATTTTCAGTTTTTTTGAAATCTGTTTCTTTATAATTATTTTTTCCTTACTCTTCATTCTTTTTTAATTTTCCTTCCGCTTTATCCCGTTTCCACTCTATATCGTTTATAGCCTTTTTTAAATCCTATTTTAACTGTATTTTTTTTATTCTTCTCTTCAGTTGCAATTTGTTTTATTAATTTTTGAGTTTCTATATCACTTTTCGTAAGCTCATTATTTATGAATACTTTATCAGAGAAGTATTTTAAGTTTTTCTTATTGTCCATTACTATTTGTCTATCTGTGAAGCTCTCCATTTCGATTTTGCAGGTTTTTGGACCAATTTTAATGGCATCTTTTTATGAGCGTTAATTTTTATTTCCTTTGTTAGGAAATTTCCGCTTGCACTTTTTAAATCTCCCCTGCTGACAGTATCCATATTCAGCACACCTGTCAGCACAATATAATTTTTTATATTTATCTTTTCTATTCTTTAAATTTTGTCTTTCATATCAGACAGCTCCTTTATTAGTTTATTTTCTTCTTCTAGGACTTTATTTTTCTTTAGTTCTTCTTGGTAGCTTTTCTGATCTTGCATTATCTACTTTGTGTCTTTCATCAATTCTTTAACCATTTTGGTTAACATATCTAATTTGTCACTTGTCAGATTCGTCCTTCTTGTTTTTATTTGGTGTTCTTATTAATTTTATGCTTTTTTAAAATATTTTCTGTAAATCTTTTTCATCTCTTTTCCTTTTGTAATCTTCGGACATATATTCTTCACTATCCATATTTACGATAAAATATTTTGGTTATTAATTTAATTTAAATACGCTCCTGTCACTTTTAGCTACACTTGACTTCTGCGCGCAATGTTGTTTTAAATTGTATGCTGTCACACACAACACTTTATTTTATCAAATATTGAAAATATGATTTTAAAATCACTATTTATCAGTTTTAGCTCGTATGATTCTCACAAACACTAATCACTTATAATCTGGAAATCCAAGCCTCCGTATCGTGCACTATACCCCGGACTTTTTCCCGTACAAATAATTTTTATATGATCTTATAGGAAATTTTCCGATGGATCTAATGGTGGTAGGCGCGACATACCAACTCATTGCAAACATTCAAAAACCCACATTTTTCCAAAAAATCATACATTTTCTTGGTATTCACATTTTTTAACTTTAACTTGTTATATCTCGGAAGTTACTTGGAATATTTGTATTATTTTTGCAGGAAAATATGTCTATGTGTATTATGAATGTAAATATAATGGTTTTCTTAAATATATACTTAAAAAAATTAAAACTAACTGTATAACAAGCCAATTTTGCATTTTTCAGTGCAATTTTCAGTGATTCAGAAACTTTTCGATATGAAGAGATATACCTCCATATACTGCGACAAACTTTCTTGGCTTGTTTATACAGTTAGTTTTAATTTTTTTTAAGTATTGTGACGAAGCGTATACTTGCAAAACACGGCAAAAGACAGGTGAAAGATTCATGAACGTCATGGGACTTTGTAGCTCAGTTGGTAGAGCATCCTACCGGAAATGGGAAGGCCCTGGGTTCAAATCCCAGTGAAGTCCATGAATTTTTCAAAAATTTATTCTTCATTATTAAAATGTTGAATCGCCATGCGGTTCTAAATGTTATAACTTTACTGTGTAAAAACAGTGTGTCAGTTAGTTACTGCGGTGTGGTTCGTTAAAACCACCAAGTGTGTCTAAGTCGTCAGCAAGTATTCAATGCTCGAAAGAGAGTATACTTGCAAAACACGGCAAAAGACAGGTGAAAGATTCATGAACGTCACGGGACTTTGTAGCTCAGTTGGTAGAGCATCCTACCGGAAATGGGAAGGCCCTGGGTTCAAATCCCAGTGAAGTCCATGAATTTTTCAAAAATTTATTCTTCATTATTAAAATGTTGAATCGCCATGTGGTTCTAAATGTTATAACTTTACTGTGTAAAAACAGTGTGTCAGTTAGTTACTGCGGTGTGGTTCGTTAAAACCACCAAGTGTGTCTAAGTCGTCAGCAAGTATTCAATGCTCGAAAGAGAGTATACTTGCAAAACACGGCAAAAGACAGGTGAAAGATTCATGAATGTCACGGGATTTTGTAGCTCAGTTGGTAGAGCATCCTACCGGAAATGGGAAGGCCCTGGGTTCAAATCCCAGTGAAGTCCATGAATTTTTCAAAAATTTATTCTTCATTATTAAAATGTTGAATCGCCATGCGGTTCTAAATGTTATAACTTTACTGTGTAAAAACAGTGTGTCAGTTAGTTACTGCGGTGTGGTTCGTTAAAACCACCAAGTGTGTCTAAGTCGTCAGCAAGTATTCAATGCTCGAAAGAGAGTATACTTGCAAAACACGGCAAAAGACAGGTGAAAGATTCATGAACGTCACGGGACTTTGTAGCTCAGTTGGTAGAGCATCCTACCGGAAATGGGAAGGCCCTGGGTTCAAATCCCAGTGAAGTCCATGAATTTTTCAAAAATTTATTCTTCATTATTTTAAAAAACTATTGCCTAGATTTTGCAGTCGAGTCAAGCAACCGCGCAAGGCCAGCGCGCGCATGTCTACTAATGGCAGCACAACATGGAGTTTTATTTGTTTACATCGTGTTTTTGTGAAGTTGTTGCTGTAAACCATTACTCTGATTTTCTTGATTCGAACAACATAAGATGCAAGATAATGTTCTACGTAGTGTAGTGCCAAACACATCGCAGTGGTTTTTGTGAAAGTGTAGTTTTGAAGAACATAACCACCGAACATGTGTTTGGTTTGTAGTCAAGTTACTCGTTCAGTTAATTTCATGCGGCGAAATTAACTCGTTTAGTGACTTAAGGCAATAGTAAGTGTATTGTTTTTTATTATTGTTTGTATTGTATTTAAATGTTATTTATTTATATTTATTTTTATATAAATTGTAATTGTTTTGTGACTATGTTCACCTCCGATGATAGTTACGGAGGAAAGGGGGGTGAACATTTATAAAAGCGCGGTCTTTGTCAGACTCAGGGCTTTTTTTGAGTGAGTTTTTGGCCAAATAAAGACGTAAAAAATAAAAGTTGTGAAGCAAAGTTTTTTATTTGAATTATTTTCAGTTGTTTTCCTATCCTTCCACTAGTGAACGTAAGGTAAGTGGAAGTGAAGTATTTAGAGGAAAATTGGAATAGTGTTTTGCCGTTTTTCACACCCTTATGTGAGCAAAACGTGTTTGTGAAAAAGATCGTTCATTTTCATCCCGTGCACGAGTTGTGCGTAAGTTGCGATAGTTTGAGAATTCCGATTACTAGGGGCGGAGAAGAACTAGTGATTGCGCTACCACTATCGAGATAATTTTGGATGAATTTCGGCGAAGAAAGAATCCTCGAATCCGTCATTTTGCTTCGTGAGTCGCGGAACAGGATTCGGCTTGTCCATTGGTTTTGCGTTCGTTTTTACCTCACCCTCGCATCGCGTGCACGTGGGTGAGCGAGCAACGCAGGTTGTAAGAATAACCGATTTTTATTCTAAATTTATTTATGCTTTTATTTACGTCTTTTTACTGTCTTTTTGGAAAGTCGTTCCGTGATGTTGTGTTCAAGCGAGCGACCACAACCAATGTTGGAATCCGAACCTTGGACATTTTTCTCCATTGAGATACCCGTGGCCGTCGTCACTGGAAGCCTGCGAGTTAGACGTCTCTACCGTTACGTAGAGTGGCGCCCGAGATTTGGCAATAAGTAGTGCGACAGCGTTTGTATATTTTATTATACCGTGCCTGTCGACTAATTATGGTGCTTTTGCACGAGTTTTTGTTTTGTAGGCTGTGACGACGTATTTTACATTGTGTGACGCGTAGGTAACGCCGTAGTCCGTCATACGTTATCGAGGACGATAGGGACTGATGACGTAACGACGTCACAGTATATATTTACTAAAACCATTGTATTTTTATGTTTTCAATACATTTATAATACATATAACACATTTTCATGCCAAATTAATAAAAATAACTTCCGAGATATAACAAATTAAAGTTAAAAGTTTTTGGAAAAATGTGTATATTTTAATGTTCGCAATGAGATGGAATGTCACGACCACCACCATTAGATCCGTCAGAAAAAACCTATGAGACCCTGTAAAAATTTTTTGTACGGGGTTACCCCTAAAATAAGCGATCTACGAAGCCTTGGATCTCCAACTGTCCAACTATTATATTTAATCTCCTATTTCAGTTTTCTATAACATTCAAATATAGACCGTATCCGTGATAAATACTCCGGAAAGTTTAAATTCATCGTCAGACACGTCAAAACGTCTATATCGCACGACGCCGATAACTCAACCTTCTCAGAAGATACTTTTTAAGATAAAATATACTTTTTTTAAATAAAAGATACATTTTACATAAAATAGAAAGTATCTAAAATACTTTATTTTAGATACTTTTTGTATCTTAGATTCTACTGAGTTTTTTTTTGTAAGATACTTTCAGCTCTACCGGGTAGATCACTTGAAAAGGTTGTAGGTTGACAATCTTCATCTCTAAGATGCAAGTAAAAGATACTCTGTTCCATTCCCTTTCCAGGTCTAATTTCATTGATTTCATTTTTAAATAGTTACAATGGACAGATAACATTTAAATTAAAAATTGTACGGTGGATAAAAAATTAAAATCACCGAAATGGTATAAACGTAATAAACTATTGAATATGTATTAAATCTTCATAAATAATATAGACAGTTTACATATGAAAAGCGAGTATGTCTGGCACTCGTGCATGTATGATTTTATGGTGATTGAATTTCGAACTATGTCAAAGGCACTTTACATGCACACTCGATTTACAGTCAGTTTACTATCAGCTCATAAAAAATTTCGAAATGTGTTTAAATGAAACTTTTTAATTTCGTCGTAAAAATCAGATAGTTTTATGTGACTTTTGATTTAACGACTCACATAAGAGATACGCAACGTACTGTCGCACTTCATGAGTCACATCACATTTCATGTTGCTGTGAAATCACGTAATCCTCCTTCATTTGTTACACTAGTCTTCGGCCAGACCCCAGACGGCAGATGTGCGAACAGTAAAACGACTCCTATATCTGTAACACACTATAAGTAAATACAGTAGCGACACCCTGAAAAATCGTGACTCAAATTTTTCGTGCGCATGTCTGAAAGATAAATATGAAATACGTTTCATTTGATTAAATACCTATACTTGTACCCATACAAAATGGCAATGAAAGGTGGTAACGTGTGTGCCATGATGCGAAAAATTATAATAATGCCGCTAAACGTAAAACTTCAAAAAAAGCTATATTCAGATTGCCACAAGATCTACACAATAAAATTTATAAATAGAAATTAAAAAAAATGTTAGAAAAAATAATTTTGCTACATCGTTAATTTTGTATTCAGTATTTTTTCTAAATTTCACAATGTTCATAAAAAATATTGCTAAAAATTATACTTTTGTATATCGTTTACCTAAATATGATTATGTTTTTTAGTTATGTTATACGAGTATGCATATTTATTATATGAAATTAAAAATTGCGATTTTACGCAATGAACCACAATATCACAGTAAGCGGTGGTAATAATGACAACCGTTCGAATTTCCCGGTACTTAACCTCCTACAATATGGCTAACACGAGTCACTTACATTAAAGATGCCGACATCGAGTGTCGCTACTGTATTTATTCTGTATACTGTGTCTGTAATTTGTTTGGGGAATGGGCATAAATATAGATGTGTAGGTGCAAAATCAGGTATATGTTTGCGCTTCAAAGCTGTCATTTCATATGTGCATTCACAAGCTTTATTTACATAAGTTTATCATTTTACTTAGTCTAAAGCACCAGTACCTAAACTTCTTAAGTATTTATTAATTTTCTAATCTATCTAATTCCTATTGTTTAAAATCGCTCTAAATATTAAATCTTGCAAAAGCTGCCCTAAGTAATTCATGGAAACAAAGCCCATGGGAAAAATGTGCATAGGAAAACATCCAAAAATCTAATCGAAGAAAATTAATTATTTATTAACAGTTTAACCGTCTCTGAGCGTTCCCTAGGCCTCCAGCGTCAGTGAAATATTAACATTTTAAAGCTAATTTCATTTTTGCAAGGCAGGTCTTGTCGAATGCTTTAATTTAATGTCAAACACGGTGTACTTCCAGCAATTAATTGTAAAAAAACAAATGCAGATAGACATGGCATTTTTTGTCACTTCTGCACATCAGCCCTCAACAAAACATGAAACATTTTTGTCAATTCTGCACATCAGTCCTCAACGAGACTTTTCATTTGAGACCAAACACGATATATTTCTGAGAACTTTTTACAAAAAACAAAAGCCGATAAACATGGATTAATCTTGTCAATTCTACAGGCCAGCTCTCATCGAGTCCTTTCATTTGACACTAAACACGATATACTTCCGACAACTTTTTGCATAAAACAAAAGTCGATCGCTGAGACCTTTCATTCGATACCAAACACGACATATTTCTGACAACTTTTTGAAAAAACAAAGGCCGAACGACGTGGAATATTTTTGTCAATTCTCTACGCGAGCCCTCGCTGAGACCATTCATCGATACCAAACACGACATATTGACACCTTTTTGCAAAAAAAAAAACCGATCGCCATTTAATTTTTGTCATTCTGTTCGCCAGTTTTCATCGAAACCTTTCTTTTAATAACAAACACGATATACAATTTTTTGCAAAAAAAAAACCGATCGCCATAGAACATTTTTGTCAATTCTGCTCGCCAGCCCTCATCGAGATATTTCTTTTAATACCAAACACGAGATACTTCTGATAACTTTCTGCAAAAAACAAAAGCCGATCAACATGGAACATTTTTGTCAATTTTTGTTAGCCCTCAACGAGACCTTTCATTATATACCAAACATGACATAATTCTATTAAATTTTTGCAGAAAACAAAAGCTGATCATCATGGAAAAATTTCATTTCTGCACACCAGCCCTCACCGAGACATTTCTTTTAATACCAAACACGACATTTTGCAAAAGACAAATTCTAATCGACGTAGAACATTTTTGTCATTCGTGCACACCAGTCCACATTGTGTCGTTTCATTAACCCAAGGACGACCTACTTCTAACAACTTTTTGCAAAAAACAAATGCAGATCGACATGACACATTTTTTTGTCATTTTAAAACCGGCCTTTATGGTTTTGTTTCTTTTGATGTCAAGCTGTTTTATTAAAAAATTGTAGTTAATTCTTAAATATATTAATTACCATTGGCAATTTTAATATAACAGCCTATCCTCAATTTAGTTCCTATACGAATATTTGGTTTTTATTTAGTTACTTCATAACACATTTGGCAACATTGACGTCTGTAATTAAAAACGTGAAAATTTACAATAAATAAAAATGTTGCGCTATAAGCTTAAATTATTGGTAAAAGCTTTGCTCAAGAGTATTATTTATAATATTGTTTTCAAATCTTTGATATTAATGTTCTATAAGAAGTTACAATCATTTAAAGTTCATAGACAGTTGGTCTAAAATGACGGATTGTGATTCTTCTTAAATTTAGACATGGTAACTAGGATTCATTGTTTGAAGGCATCATTTTTGCAGTTTTTATTTTTTAAAACAAAAACCACTCACAGTAAAAATATGAGACCCTAAAAAAGCACTATATCACATCAGTCCCGACAAATTTAAAAAAAATTACAACAATCACTTGCATGGTTCAGGCTGTAGGCCTTTACAAAATTTTAGCGTTTGTCGTGATGAATCTATATATAGATAGATAGATTATGAATGTAATCGATTAGTATAGTGACTAGCGAAGGCTCAGCTACGCTGAGCTTCACTAGGCCTCCGGCATCCATGAAGTATTTACAGTTGACGTCTAATTTCATTCCTGTACACCAGCTCTCGACGAGACCTTTCATATGATACCAAATACGACATACTTCTGACAAATTTTGCAAAAAAACAAAAGCCGATCGACCTGGCAAATTTTTGTTATTTCAATATGGCTGCCCTACTCGAGTGCTTTCATTTGATACTAAACACGCCATACTTCTGACAGTTTTTCACAAAAAACAAAAGCCGATCGAAAATTTTATGATTTCTGCAAGCCAGCTCTTATCGACTGATTTCATATGATACCAAACACAACATATTTCTGACAACTTTTCGCTAAAAACAAAAGCCGGTCGACATGGAACTATTTTATCATTTTTGTAAGCTAAGCCCTTGTCAAGTGCTTTCAATTAATAACAAACACGGTATACCTCAGACAAATTTTTCATTGCTATAATCAAATTTTTAGTTTGTAAACCTTAATTACAAGTTCATTTTTGTTAAAAAAAAGGATTAATTAAAATACGCCTTGTGGTTGATATAATCAAACTTAAAGTTTTATAAAATTTGATTACTTTTTGTTCTACTATCTTAATCGAAATTTTGACTTCGTTTAGACATTGCATTAAATGAACAAACATTTTGAATGGATAATTTTGGAAAACAAATTATAATAATTTGAAGAAGAATTTGTAATATTTACCAACATACCTTGTTAATAAAACAGTTTTTGTTCAACAAAGTACATTACTTGCTTCACGTGAAAGTCATTTTGGTTACATTTGAGGAAGTTACTACAAGTTTTTTAGTTGATATAATTAAATGTGTTGTTTGTAAACTTTAATGGGATATATGACCTAGTTTCGTTTCTTTCATTTTATGGTTCTGTACAAAAAATAAAATACCCGTATTTTTTTAAATCGCTCTAGTATTGATAATTCCGGAGAAAAACAATAATAAAATTTGGAGAGGGGATATGTGACGTCACGTAGGAAGTTTTGAGGATTTCAATTTATTCGATAAAAATCATTTATCCTAGAATAATGTACATTTGGCAAATTACCCCGGATCCATTTTCAAAACGATGTACATATGTAAACACTAAACAGCCTTTGAAAATCATACGTCATTGACAATGTTAACAGATGAGCAGGGGCGGATTTACGCACAGGCACAACAGGCACGTGCCTGGGGCGGCAAATTTTTGGGGGCGGCAATTTTTTCGGGTCGCTATGTTTTTTCAAAAAAAATTACAAAATCAATCAGAATATTTAAAAAATTAGGAAATTAAGAGTAGTTCTATTTTAATGTTTGTAATAAAAATAATTTAATTTAGTTTACAAATTCAAAAACCATATTTAATCTGTTTGCATTAATTTCAGATTTTCATATTAACATAAAAATAATAATTATTATACCAACTTAAAAAAATAAAATAATATTAGGTGGGGGGGTGTTTGTAGCGGCAAATTTTACTTTGCCTAAGGGCGGCAATTTTGTTAATCCGCCACTGCAGATGAGTACAGACATTTCTATGTCAACCAAATTTGATTCCATGTTTTCTAGCTGTTGTAAATAAAACTTTAATTCACAAAACATTAACATAACGAGAAGCGTAACCCAATGGATCAAGTGTGCAGCACGGAACTGCTACCATCTGAGCTTCTCGGGGTAGAGTTACTCTAAGTCTACTTGATCATTAAGTTTCGTATATGTCACATAAACGTCAAATGCAGTTGGCAATATTCATTTGTTCATTTATTACTACCGGATATTTTAATTTTAAATAAAAGATATAAATTTGTTATCATTATATTTATTGTTTATTTATTCATTTAAAATAAACATATATGATGAAAGATGTTCTCTCGGTTCCATTTGTCGAAGCGATGTTCTCTCATCAAAAGTTTTGGAGAGATGTTCTCTCGGTGAAATTTCTCGAAGCGATATTCTTTCAGCAAAAGTTTTGGAGAGATATTCTCTCGGTGCCATTTGTGGAAGAGATGTTTTCTCGATGAAATTTTTGGAGCGATGTTCTCTCAGCAAAAGTTTTGGAGAGATGTTTTCAACTGTGATTTAATGAACATGGAAGGAATTTTATTAACTTTTATTTTCTCTTATTTATAAAATTTATATAATATTCTTTCTTTTCCAGATAAATTTGTAACACACAAACGTCTATTTTTATTTCTAGAATCACATGCCAAAACTGCGGTATTAGAAGGAATTTGATTTAAATTATTTTGACGTAAACGTTACATCTAGATCCTAATTCGGTTCTGGAAAACTCTATCCTATCATTGAGACATGACAGATCTACATTTGTATCGGAGTTTAAAAGTGTCTGGGAGCTAGAATGAATGCATTTTTAGTAAACGGTGTTTCGATATGTTGTAGAAAGAATTAATATCAAAATGATCTTCACAAAGATATGAATATGATAAATTTGTATCTGCTTTAATTTTACAAAAATTTATCCACACGTCACAGCTTGTTTGATCGTGAAGAGGAAAACTAAAAAATGTTAATTCTGTGTGCCGCGGACATTCACACTTCTTTTATTTTTGCAGTTGGGATATTTACATCGGTACTTATATGCTGGACTGTAAATATAAAAAATATTTTCTAATACTTAGATAAAAAATTTCCGAAAATATTACTTACCATGTCGACATTATATTTTTTTTATATTATTGCCTTTGTGATAATTATTTATGTTTACTGTAACACTTTTTTCTTTTAATTTTTCATTGTCAATTGACATTGTTTAATATTGTTTACCCAGTTAACTTAATTTTAAATTAAAATTAAAATCAAAAGTTACTAAATTTTCCCCCAGATATGAAAGTACTAGTAATGCCATCTCTGCTTCTCGGGGATGAGTTACTCCCAGCCTACTTTATGCTGCCAATTTTCCTATACAAGTTTCACCCGGGTGATTATAATCAAAATTCGATCTTTGTTTTAGACTATTGCATTCAGGGCCGTGCCAAGGCAGGGGCGCAAATCAATGAAAAAAAAATTGAAATGAAAAATTGAAAACGAACTAAAAACAAGTGTGGATTTTTAAACTTTTACAGAACGCCTAACTGCGGTGTATTGTGCCTTTGTATATTCTTATACTTATATTATTACAGCAGATGTGATGGTGATAAGCGGGCAGCCGCCAACAAAGATATCGGTTAGTACTTAGTAATATTAAATAATAAAAACATTTCATTTTCCGTGAATCATTATTTCTCCCATCAGAGAAACCTGCAGAATGATTTTGTGTGTTTGCGTATTTGATATTTACTTGAGTCTATTCTGGCTTTGAATTTGTGTAGTTTATTATTTTTATTGTAAAGTTTTTGTTGTCTATTTGGTTATATTTATATTATTTTATTTATATTTCGTGATAATAGATTTTTATATATCTACAAATTAAGTCTTCACCTTGAGTATGTTTTATTATATTATTCACACTCTACTTTTAAGTAAATATATGTATATTACTCCAGATATATTCTTACATTCAAGCCAGTATATAATATACTTGCACGGTCCTGGATTTTTCTGAATTTCGGAAATTAAGAAAACAAAAAAATCCTAATTTAAAAACAACAACATCATTAGATATTTTGATTAATATTGCTCTGTCTGATTTAAGTTCATTGTACCCAAACATAGAAATAGCATATAAAATATTTTTCAGTATTCCTGTAACAGTAGCTTCTTGTGAACGAGGGTTTAGTAAACTAAAATTAATACAATCGTATAAACGATCTAGTAGCCACGAGAGATTGTCAGGTTTAGCGATTTTATCAATTGAATATGAAATTGCAAAATCGTTAAATTTTGATGAAATAATTAATAATTTTTCATCAATTAAAGCACGATAAATTAACTTAGATTTTATTTATATCGATGTTTATGTTTAAATGGAATATGTAAGCTTTTTTTTGATAATTTTGTTTTAAGTATTTATTAATTTTTGTTTTTTATTATATATATATTTGTTATTGAGAAAAAGTTGGGGCGCAAATAACAATATTTGCCCCGGGCGCAAAATAGGCTAGGTACGGCCCTGATTGCATTCAACGAAAAGACATTTCAAATAGATCTGAAGTACAAATTGTAATAATTTGGTAAAGCATTTGTATAACTTACATACTTTGTTCTTATAACATATTATTTCCAATAAAATACATAAATTGCGTGAAGATAGCGTATACATTATAAAAAAAACCAATATTTTTATTAGTTATTACAAATTTGCTCATTTTTTGCTAAAGTTTGCTGTAATTTTCAAATTTTTTGCTACTGGAGTTTACCAGTTATTAAAAATATAAAAAATACACGTCAACTTCACATAGCGTGTACATCTTAGATGAGGTATAACATAGAGATATGGCATTGCCCAAATATATTGTCGAAAGATCTAAGGTTTAAAATCGCTTGCAGCCAGCTCTTTGAGAACAGTGGACCAGTGGAGTAGTTATATGGAAAACTCAACCAAACAAATAATGAGGATAGGTGACTAAAAATGACCAATATTTCGTTCGTCTAACTGTAAGTGTGCACTACTCAGCTGGCGGATTGTTCTCACGCAGCTAACTGTTAGGATTCTCGACCATACATCTTTTGCTTGCTCAGTAGTACGTAGCTATCGGAGTGTGCCATATCTCTATGTTATACCTCATCTAAGGTGTACATAGTGCAAAATGGAAACTTTTCTAATCCTATAATTTTTTGCTCATTTTTTGCTATAGTTTTCTGTAACTTTCAAATTTTTTGCTACTATAGTTTTCCAATTATTAAAAATATAAAAAATACACGCCAACTTCACGTAGCGTGTAGAGTGCAAAATGAAAACTTTTATAATTCTAAAGTTTATTGCAGAACTACATGAAGATACAAAAATACCGTACATTACAGACTGCATAAAAACAATAGCTAACAAATTTTATACCAAACAGTGCTATAACACCGACAGTAATATAATAAAAAATATAACAAAAATTCGTTCACATT
Organism: Stenolophus ochropezus; assembly: GCA_035578165.1. Taxonomy (NCBI): domain Eukaryota; kingdom Metazoa; phylum Arthropoda; class Insecta; order Coleoptera; family Carabidae; genus Stenolophus; species Stenolophus ochropezus. The sequence goes on along the minus strand of JAQOWZ010000014.1, from coordinate 20,423,789 downwards.
ATACAGAATTTCAAATAAAACATAAATTTCCTTATCAATTTTTAAACAATTTTGAGCAACCATACGATTTAGATTGGGAGTAGCATAGTTTCATTATTATTATTTTTCTATTTATTATTGTTAGATTTTATATACATTATTGTTCATTTTTCTTTTTTATGTCATGTATATATATTTTTCTTTTTAAATTAGTTTCTTAAAATTATGAACTTTAATATAAGTTTTTAATATACATAATTCTAAATTAAAAATCAATGAAAGTTGCCTGTTATAAAATTAATTTTTAAAATAATATAATAAATTTACATACAAGGAAAATAGTTAAATATAGGAACTTGTAATTTATAAATGTTTGCAAACTATGTATATTATCAAAATTTTGAATAAAAATCGTAAAAAAAAAGTTTTTTGCTCACTTTTGCTAAACACAAACATCATCTTAAAAATGTTATTACCGGATTGTAGTGACCTGGAAACGTGCTTATTCATTAAAATCTCTGACTAAGGTAAGCGGGAGATAAAAATTGTCTAATGGTATTTATTTTTTGCTATGTTGGCTGTATGTTTTGTTTTTCTTCCCTTCTACTTATGTATAAGAAGAAACATTTTTATCAAGTTAACTTCTTATAGGCTCTAAATTCATTCGCATGCATGTCGAAAATAAATTGAACAATAATTCAAATAAAATATTTATTTCATAAACTACAAAAAAATAACACTTATTCTTTAATTAATTAACAAAACAAAACGTGAAAAAATATAAGGCATTTTAAACAAACAAAATATTTCTAATGCTATTTACATACTATAAATTAATATCGAAACATTAATAATAGTGGTTGGTGATGCTGCTACATCTTTATCTGCTAGGTCATTATATATCTCCCAATTCCAATAATTTATTTTACAATATGTTACGAAATGACCTAGTGCACCGGATAGTGTGGGCTGTTGAAACTCAATAGCTGCTCTTAAAAAATAAGTTATTTTATTTAAATTTAATATATTCGGAATATTTTTCAAGGGAACTAAATTACTTATATCGGAAAAATAATCTATAAATAATATTTTTTCGTATGATACTTCAAAGAAAACTATACCATCGCAACTTTTATCAGTACATGGTTTATTATTGATATATTTGACCCGGTTGTTTTCTATTGCTGATTCTAAATTTTGAACTCCTGCATTCAAAACATGCAAATTTGTTGGAATCACACTATAAACATTGGAAATTGTTTTATCACAGCTGATACAAGTTTGAGTTTCTTTATAGGATCCTAAATTTAATTTCGCAATAATTTCTGTAGCTGTTGCAGCACAGTCTACTCTAGTTAATATATTTCCTGAACTTGAAGAAGGAAACGCTGAAATCAAAATTTTCGATCTAATATTATAGGCCTCAGCAGGAGATATTTTGTTTCCCATTTTGATAGCTAATTGGTGAATATCTGGTAAAATCTCTTCTTGGTCCAATAATGTCCTTATTTTCTTACTGTCACAGTAAATAGTAGCTAAACTTTGCACAATAGAGTGAAAGGAACAAGTATTTGACAAGCTGACTTGCTGCTTATGTTGTTTGGTAATGGATGTCTTAATACTGCCACCATTTTTCAGTAAAATTATTTTTGGTGTTTTGTTGTCTAGTGTGACACCCAGAGTTGCCCACTCACTTTTCGGGTTTAGGTATATACTACATTTAGTTTTTTTTATGTTTCTTTCAACATGTCGTTTGGACCACATCTCATTTTTATTTAATTCCTGGGTATGCGAATCATCAGTTATGGAAACCTAGGAACCAAGTTCGGAAGTATAATAAAAATTAATAAGCTATTAATCATTAGTAAAGAAATTATTAGAATAAAAGTTATGTTAAAATATATATATATATATTTCAGTTCATATACATTTACAATAATCTTCATTAAAAGTTAAAAAAGTAGCCATAAAAATACATAAGAATATAAATATAGTTATTCACTGTCTTGCAAAGGACTTGTTGCATACCGCATACTAAGAGAACAAACAAGGTACCTTTTATAAATAATCATACCTATTTTGACATGTCAAGTTTTTAACGTATGTTCTCGAATTGAGATCTTTATAATATGTTTTGACTACAGTTCGACCTCTCAGTTTGGATGTTTGGATGCAAGTGTACCAAGGGCGCCCGCAGACTTTTTTACTAGGTGGGTCGAAATTTTTGAAAAAGATAAATATTTTTATACATGTATACAATATGTATAATGATTAATTATTTTAATAAAATTTGCATTCTTCTTGAATCTTGTCCAAATTTATAAATAGCCTTTTGTACCAAAACCAATATATCTTGATTGTCTGTAATTTCTTATCTATGGATGCTTAATAGATACAAACCGTTTAAACAATCTTCCGCCATTATAGAGCGCAACCATGTTTTTACTCTTCTAAGTTTTTTCTAAATATGTAATATTTAACAAATCAATAAAATCACAATTTTTAACTTCTTGAAAATTTTTAGTTTACCGCTTATTGTGCCATATTTCGTACCAAATTTGACTTTCGGCAACAAAATTTTCAATATTATATACATCATGAATTTTTAATATAATTTTTTTTTTAATTTTCATGATTCATTTCTATGATACGGTCAGGATGAAGATAAAACAAAGAATAACTCGGTGTATTTTTAATGTTAAATCTAGATTTTATTATCGAATAAAAATACGGAATGAATATAATTCAACGAAAATATTCTTCAGCGTCATTAGCTGCCACATTATCTCAATGTTGCTGATGTTTGGCTTGTCTTGGTATTTCTAAAAAAACAGTATCAAAGCACAAACACATATAAAAATTTTAAGGTTATGAGTTCGACTAAGTATTCACAGATTCAGTGACTTCACATGTCATGATCTTGTCGTGCCATCTTTGAATACTATAAGACGAACAATCCAATTTCAACTTCAATGTTAACACTTTCTATCGTTTAAGCCGCTTACCATTCTTCATTGCGTTATTATAAAACTTTAAAACTATTTCATTTGTTCCTATTTCATATATTAATACATATAAAAAATAAATTCGAAAAAAATATTGTTATCAATAATTATTATAAGAGAAGAGATACATTAGACTGAAAAAATATAATTATATGTTTATTAAAAAAAGGTATACAATTCATAAATGAAAGGGGGGTCCATCGACCCTTTCGACCCCCCCCCCCTGCGGGCGCCCTATATATATATATATATATATATATATATATATATATATATATATATATACGGATAGAATACAAAAAAATAAAAACATACAAGTAAGATACATCAAATGGATCTTAAACCTGGATAAATACACACCAAAATAAATAGTAATGGCAAAGAGGATAGAATTAAAAATTAGAGTAGAGTACAGACAGGAAAAAGAGCAGTACAATACGATGAACGAGTAAGAAATACCTAAAACTCAATTCTGCAAGAATGCTGGCGAGTAATAAGAAGAGGAGAGGAAAACAACAAAATAACAAAATGGGGCCAAGCAAGAAAATCGTATTACAACAACAGATATAAACTAATACAAACAACGTCAATACCATGATATCTACTGCTGTAGTAATGAAGAAAGAAACAATATTTACTGGCTATCAAGTAAAGTGAGAAGGTGTAGGCTTTACGGACGGGAAGATGAATCTCTGAGACATCTAAAGACATCATGTAAGGAGAGAAGCAAGAGAAGTAGAAATCCTCTTAGTCGATTTAAAGTCAAAACAAGAATGGATGATAGAATTTATTAAGAATAGGAAGGTTAATATATAATATATGACGTATGAATGTATATCACCATGTATATATTATATATTATAAGTAAAATGTAATCCTAAAATGTAGATTCTAAGTCAAATGGCAAAAATAAAATTAATAATAAATAAATAAGTAAGGGATAAATGAAGGCCGGACTGATCCGATTTATTTTTCATAAAATAATTTTATTTTTAAGGACTTTTAACTTTTAACAAAAAAGATTTACAACAATTAATTCTTGACACTTACTCAAATTTATGAACTAGTATAGACCACAGTAAAATAAAAAATAAAAATGACATTAAAAATAAAATCTCTAAATTCCTACATTTCCAATATAACATTTTAAAAAAAGAAAAACTTTCGAATTAGAATTATTAAAAACAATTAAAAAAAACACAGATTTTTTAAAATCAGAAAAGATTCAATCGTTGTAGTTAAAGCAGACAAAGGCGCTAAAACTGTCATTATGGACAAGATGGAATATAATTCCAAAGCAACCGACATACTTCCCTTCATAGATAAAAAAGTTAAAAGTTTTCTAACTAAGACTGACCACAAAGAACTCATCGTTCAACATCCTCAACTTGGTAGAATGTATTTCTTATCCAAGATACATAAACCAAACATCCCCCTCAGACAGATAACTTCGACAATCGACACTCCCACATATAAGTCAGCTAAATATATAAGTAATATTTTAAAAAAAGTAACTTTCACTTCCCCATATAACATTTTAAATTCTTTTAAACTTGTCCTAGATATATCATATATTAAAATACAACCAATCATGTAATGTTTTCACTAGACGTAACTTGTCTTTACCCCACGACCTGATATGCCAATGTATAAAAGACAAATGGAACTTAATCATTGAGCATACAGATATGAATTTAGATTATTTCACACATGCTGTCAAACTTTGTTTGAAGCTTCAATTTTCATGTTTAATAACGACATTTACAAAATTCGTTCTCCAAAAAATTGAAAATAATACTATTCAAGATCCTGAATTAAAAATAGTATACTACAAAAGATATACTGATGACTCCATCTTCATCGCACCTAAAGACAAAATTAAAAAATTCTTAGATACATTCAATTCCTTCTATCCTCGTATCCAGTTTACCATTGAAACAGAAAATAATAACAAAATAAATTTCCTTGATGTAACCCTTATTAGATCGAACAATAACATCTTAACAAATTGGTATCAAAAACATACTTCTTCTGATCGCTTCCTTAATTTCCAATCCTAAACTATAACAACTTCTACAAAACCAGTTTAATTTTATCTTTAGTTGAGAGAGCCATACTATTGTCTCAAGTTCCATACCGATAATCTAAAAATAATAAAACATTTACTCTTACAAAACGGGTATATATAAATTTGAGGTTAAGAAAATTGAACTTCCAAAACAGAAGCATTGACAAAAACAATAATAATGTTATTACTCCACAAAATTTCATATTTGCAATCATACCTTTCAATAATAGAATTAATGAGGGTATAATAAAATTCTTAAAAATCAAAATATAAAAACAGCTAATTCTAATTTAAAATCAACTTACAATTTATTCACTAAGACAATAGATAAAATAACAAAAGAGAATAATAAAAATTTCATATACGAAATCAATTTTCTAAAATGTGATAGACTTTATATTGGTGAAACATCATAGCCATTAAAAAACGGATATACCAACATGATTACCTCTGCAAATTTAAAAATTCTACGAACAGCGCTTTAGTGCAACACCGGACATAACTTTGACTTCAATAACACAAAATAATAGATATGGTTCAAAAGAGAAATCAACGATTATTAAAGAAACACTTTATATTAATATAAAAAATACAGAAGCTGTAAACAACCAAACATATTTTAAAATAATGTTCAACATGCCAAATATTTATTATTATTATTATTAGTTATACCCAACAGGTATATACCCAATTACAGGGTAAGGAGGAAACAAAAAAAATCATAATAAATACACGCAGAGCTTCATGTCTTTAATAGTTTCATGAAAAATGTCAACATTCTTTTGAATGAAAGGAAAGAAAACTACTGGAATTCAGTCAATGGGATAAAATTTTATTTCCTCTCCTACCGGTTTCGACCCCACATGGGTCTTCCTCAGGGAGTGAAAGTCATTTTATACATTATTAATGTTTTGTAAATACATTTGTCTATAATTGTAACAGTACAGTTAAAAATCAAATCGTGATGTTTTATAAACTCACAAGTCAAACATATGTAAAACTATTTTATAAATGCAGATATTAAATGTATAGTAATTTAATAATTTTATTTTTCACAAAAACGTGGTTTCGTGCATCTACGGTAAAAACCAGCTAAGCATTCAATTCAATGCTGTGAGTTTATAAAACATCACGATTTGATTTTTAACTGTACTGTTACAATTATAGACAAATGTATTTACAAAACATTAATAATGTGTAAAATGACTTTCACTCCCTGAGGAAGACCCATATGGGGTCGAAACCGGTAGGAGAGGAAATAAAATTTTATCCCATTGACTGAATTCCAGTAGTTTTCTTTCCTTTCATCAATTGACCAGTCAAGAAAAATCCGTCTACCATTCTTTTGAATGGTATGGTAATTCTTTATCATATAAAAATAGGTGACTTTAGTAGAGTATTAGAACGGGCAGTGGGCAAATACAAAGTATTGTTTGAACGTGAGGACACTCTAGGTACAAGTAAAGAAATTTAGTTTAACAAAGATGGGCAATCAATATTATTATGTTGTATATTATACAAAAATAATAAATTTTCTTTGTATTTTCTCAATCATATTCATGTGATTAATATGAAGCGGATTCCAAATTACGGAACAGTATTCAAGATGAGGCCTGACTAGTGAGACATACAGCAATTTTAATACGCTTTCGTTTTTAAACATATCAGAATGGCGGATAATAAATCCCAAACATTTGTATGCAGTAGCTGTTTTAGTTTCAATATGTGTAGAAAATTTCGAATCGAATATTACACCTAGATCATTGAAAATTTACGGACTCTTTAAGACATGATTTCTGACCGTGTAATTATAAATAATGGGAGACATTTTTCGTGTAAAATTCATCACATTACATTTTTCAATATTAAAACAAAGTTTGTTACTAACACACAAATCAAATACTTTGTTTAAATTATGCTGAAGTTGTTCACAATCGTTGATGTTGAGTATTTTGAGGAATATTTTTAAATCGTCAGCATATATAAGATATTTAAGGGAATATTGCAGAGAAGTAAAAAGAGAAGATAGAGGAAAAATGGAGCTGTTAGACGATCCAGGATCAGGAGAGAAGTGGATGAGCGAAATCATTAAGAAGAGAACAGTAGCATAAATGTATTACACGCACACACAATGTAGAATAAAAATGTATATATTATTTCTGTAGATTCTAAGCCACTTGGCAAGAATAAATATTAATAAATAAATAATAAATATAAGATATTTACATTCTAGGTATATGGTGATATCATTGATAAAAATAATGAACAAATGTGGCCCAAGAACAGATCCTTGGGGCACACCAGAAGTTTGTAAAAATTTAATGAACTTGTACCCATAAGCCTACACATACTGATATCTATCTATAAGATATGATTTTAATAATTTTATTAATGCTGGGGATAAACCGAAGGAGTTGAGTTTTGTTAAAGTTAGCATCGAAGACATTTGGTTTTAAGAACGTTTGGTCGAAAGATGGAATTATTTTTTATAAACTTGGTAGTATTATTAAAAGGGTGAATCATCTTGATTTATTGAATTTTCAGGAAGTAACTTTATAATTATTTCTTATGGAACGTCACTTGCATCTGTTTGTATTACTATATATACGAGCATTCAAATATACATATATACATTTGTATTTGAAATTTTCTTTTTCTTTTGTGCGTGTTTTCTTATACTTGGGTAAATCTCAAATAAAAATCAAATCTCTACTGTTAAAAGTTAAACTTTTTAAAACTTCTGTTTATTATTTTTATTTTAATTAAACTCTCAATTTCTGCTACTATTTGTCAATTTATAACGTAGGTCAATAACCCCTCTCAGTAAACTGTTGTCACCTGTCACACCTAAGATCTATACACTGCTAAAAAACCTATTACTTTATTTTTATATTTCTATTTTACACTTTCATGTCAACAATTAACTCATATTATCAAAATGTCAGAGGACTGAATACCGAGTTAGATACTTTCTATAACAATCTTGCCACTTGTGAGTTAGATATAGTTTGCTTAACTGAGACATGGCTCAATAATAATATACACATTTTCGAATTGTTTCTATCACAATAAGATGTTTATAGAAAAGACAGGGACACACTTAGGAGTGGCAAAAACATGGTGGTGGTGTTTTGTGCGCTGTTAATAATAAATATAAATCTTCTCCAGTTAATATTCCATTGCACTCTTCTTCTATTTCCGATCTTGTATGTACTAATTGTATCATCTAATATCTTCATATATATTTTTTTTTATTTACCTCCACCTGTCTCTCTAGAGCAACAAAGTTATCTTTTCGATTCTCTAGAAACTTTAATATACTGTAAATACTAATTTAATAATTGTTGGTGACTTAAATATAAATAAACTTATATATTGTTATCAACAACAACAATTAACTGCAAATATTTATACGTCAAAATTTTTAAACTTTTCCTCATTTTTAAATGCATCACAATATAATCATGTAGCGAATTCTTATGGAAGATTATTAGATGTGGTTGTGTCAAATTTACCTTGCTCTGTTGCTAAAAATAGAGACCCAATTGTTGTTGAAGACAGTGCCGTTCCTGACGGGCGTGCAAGCCGTGCCTGCACGGAGGCGCCAGACGGAGAGGGCGCCGGAAGGCGCCTCATTATGATTAAAAAAAATGCTTTTGAATTTCTAAATGTACCTAAATTTCTGAAGGTTAAAGTTGTTATTTTATGAGTGAAACTAACTAAACACAATAAACATAAATAATCTCTTCATAACATTTATTTAATAAGAAATAAGACTATTAAACAAAAGTACTTCGTAACACCCCGCATCCACATCCGGACGAATATTGGCTTCTGCGCAGCGCAATTCTCCAGAAGAATGGCGTACGCGTTCCGGCGTGTTGCCAGATATGGTGATTTTTCCGTCATTTGGGCGATTTTTTTTACGATGTTCTGGGGGAAAAAAATTATTTTGGCGACAGGCGATTAAAGCCACCAATTAGAAATTTTTGGCGATATATGGTGTAAAATATTATAGCAACAGGGAAAAGAAAATTGTACCTGTTTATTTAGGTATTAATATTGTAAAAGAAACAACATCAGATGCTTTAAGATAGAGATAGTATAGAAAAAATACCCATGCTTTCAAATAACTTTAGTTTATTAGGAAAATGGGGTTTTATAAAAGATTGATTTTCTTGTTATTAAAATTTTGTTTACAGATAAATATTTTTCAAAAGTATTTTTATTTATAGGATAAATTCTATTTAAAAGACAATTTCAGCATATAGATCTTGGCGATTTTTGGCGGTAATTAAAGTTTGATATGTCGACTTTTTATCGCGGCCATCTGACTACACTGTACTACCATTGTATACTGTAGACCAATTTCTAAGAATTAACTTATGAATATTGTTTATAACCTAAAACATTTTCTTCGTTGTACTATCATCATATTTTTTCTTTTCATTTATTTGAGTAGCTGTCCATGTAAGTTTCTATTTATTTTTTACTCGTACACTTCTTTCATGAAATCAAACCAAAATTATGAAATAATGATTAATTTTAGAATTTTATCTTGTTAATTTGTTTGTGAAATAAGTTATTATTTTCGACATAGTTTTCTAATGGGGTTTTTTAAGCAACTCTTTTCGCCATATACGAATACATTTCGCGTTGCCTACCTATTTTCTAATAAAAATATTTCCGATATAATGTCTCAACAAATAAAAAAAAACCATCTGGAAGTTTTTATAGAAAGAGAAATATAGAAAAAGAAGCGGAAAAAGAAAAATTGAAGGAATCAATTTTTAAATTTATAAAAAAAGAAGCAAATGAAGTTTATCATCCCTGTTAATACAATATAAACGGTGAAAAAAACGGGCGCCAAAAAATAAATGGCACGGAGGTGATAACATAGCCAGGAACGGCACTGGTTGAAGATAAACATCATCCCGCACTTTCAATTTCATTAAATACTAACAGCAAAATTTCAAATTCTTCTTATAACATTACTTCATTATCATACAATTTTTCTGCAGCTAATTATGATTTACTATATAGTTTGCTCTCTCGGGCAGATTGGGATATTCTTAAATAGTATGATGACGTTAACAGTGCTTTTAAAAAATTTTACCAAATAATTTATAATATCTTAGATAAATGTGTTCCATTTAATACAAGACGTTCGCCAAAATATCCGCCGTGGTTTAATTCTACTATTATTAATCTAATTAAACAACAAAATAAATATCATGAACTGTATAACTACACCAAAATGACCATTATTTATTTGAATTCAATCGTTTACGTTCCCTTATTAAAAAACTTATAAAATTGCAACAGAAAAATTATTTGGAAAGTATTGAAAATACATTATCCTCAGATCCCAGTTTTGGACATACGAAAATATCAAGAAACGTACTTCACAAATTCCTGGCTCCATGCATCTCAACAACCATTTTTATAATTCAATTCCCGACAATGTACAAGACTTTGCCGATTTCTTTTCAAGTGTCTATGTTCCTCCAAATAATGTAAATGAAATTTCTTCCCCTAATCCTGATTGTTGTATGTACAATTCAATTAATATACCAAATATTTCAGAAGATATTTTAACAGCAATTAAACTTCTGAAAAATACTCGTAATCCTGGCCTAGATAATCTCCCATCCTTTATTATAAAAGCATGCAGTCACTTTTTCCTTCAACCTCTTCACTATTTGTTTAATTTGTCAATAAAAACTAATGTCTTTCCTACCACTCTCAAATCACTATATTTAAATCTGACGATATTACCGATATTTCCAATTACCGCCGTATCGCAATTTTATCAAATATTTCAAAATTTTTTGAGTCTATTATTCATAAACACATTTACACTAATATTCATAATTTAATATCTGTTCGGCAACATGGTTTCGGTAAAGGTAAATCTACAACCACTAATCTAATCAATTTCACCGAGTATGTATTAAACTCTCTTCATGATAATTCTCAAGTCGATGTTATTTACACTGACTTTGAAAAAGCTTTCGATACTGTTGATCACTCTGTTCTCCTCCATAAACTAAATAATAATTTAAATTTTTCTGCTAATTTAATTTCTTTTCTTAGTTCCTATTTACATTATCGTAAAATGTCAGTGCAACTTAACAACTACAATTCCAATACATTTATTGCCACTTCCGGTGTTCCCCAAGGTTCGTACCTTGCTTCTCTTTTATTCATTTTATTCATAAATGATATTGTAGATGTTGTTAAAAATTCTGAAGTGTTGCTTTACGCAGATGATCTAAAAATTTTCAAAACTATTAATTCTTTAGAAGACTGTATACTACTACAAAATGATATAGTTGTTGTTGTTGTTGTTGTAATCGGGGGGCCTCTAAAAAGCCGTATGCACTTAGGCTACCCGAGTGTACACAAAGTCCTAACAGAGTCCCGCTGCTTCAATGAAGCTAGCTAGCCTACTGCCAGGGATGCCCTGGATGTCGCAAGGCTCTAGGAATAGAGCCTCTAGGTGTCTGTATCTGGTACCCGCTAGAGCCACACATTCACAGAGCACATGTTCCGTCGTTTCTGCGACTAAGCTACATCTTCTGCACGACTCGTCGTCTACTACTCCGATCGTTTTCACATGATTTCTGAGGAGATGTCCTGTAAACAAACCCACGCAAATACTAAGTTTTCTTCTATTAAGGCTAAGAAGATACTTAGCTTTCTCAGGAGATGGTCCTGGAATAAAGAGCTTTAACTGTCTCAAGCCCTGACGAGTTGACCAGTACATTTGGTGTTCACGTGTCACCCAATCCCTGATCGCTCGCTTTGCTGTGCTTCTGGGGAGTCCGAATGCTGGTTTTGGTCCAATGAGTGCCCTGTCTGAGCCCTCACGAGCCAGAGAGTCAGCTTCTTCATTCCCCTCAATGCCTTGGTGACCTGGTACCCACATAAGCTTAACGAAGTTACCCTTAGCGAGCTCGTCCAGTGTTTTTCTACACTCAAAGACTAACTTTGAGTCTACTCTAACGTTGTCGAGAGCCTTGAGAGCCGCTTGACTGTCCGAGCAGATATATATGTGCCTACCACGGTAAGCCCTTTTGATATTTTCTTGGCAACAAATCAGAATTGCAAAGATCTCCGCCTGAAAAACAGAAGAATTTAGACCTAGTGAGAAGGACATCCTTGCTCTAGGTGATTCTCCGTAGACACCTGCACCAGCTCCTCTTTCGGTTAGAGACCCGTCGGTAAACCATACTAGTCCCTGTGGTTGAAATAGAGCTTGGGCGTTATTTCCCCAAGATTCCCTAGAAAAAGATAATATGGAGTAATGTTTGTCAAAGATGTACACTGGGGGCATGTAATCACTCTCAGATTTGAGAATGAGAGAAGATTCTGTCAAAGTGGACAGAATCTTGCTATGTCCCTCTGTGTTTTTCCTGGTGATCCACTGGTTAGTGTGTTTTAATCTCAATGCAGCAGCCATAGCTTCTCTTTGCACACTGAGATAAAGTGGTGGAAGATTTAGCAAGGCCTCCATTGCTACCGTTGGTGTTGTTCTCATTGCCCCGGTAATACCTAGACAAGCTATTCTTTGGATGTGATTAAGTGAAGCCCTAACTGTAGAAACGGACGTTCTGGGCCACCAAACCACAGCCGAATAAGTAACTACAGGTCTAACCAACGCACAGTACAGCCAGAAAGCTATATATAGTTTTATTCTCCATGTCTTACCTAAGGTTCGTCTGCACGACCACCAAATTGCGCATGACTTCCTCACAACTGCTTCTACATGCTCTTTCCATGTCAGTTTAGAGTTTAGGGTGACACCTAGATACTTCACTGACTGTGAGAGTTGTAGCGGTTGACCGAAGAGGATGAGGTTTGGAATACCAATATTCCTCTTGTTTGTGAACAGAACTAGCTCAGTCTTCGTGGGATTGACTGATAACCCATTCTGTCGGCACCAGTTCTCTACAACATTTAGAGCCCGCTGGGTGAGCTCATATATAGTGTTTGAAAACTTACCAACAACCAGAATAGCTAAATCATCAGCGTATCCTTGTGTATAAAATCCTAGCTCATTAAGAGCTGTTATAAGACTGTCAATTACTAAGCACCATAGTAGAGGAGATAATAATCCTCCTTGTGGGCAGCCTCTATTGACGTCAATGTCGACTCTGATGTCTCTCAGGGTGGTTGTTGCTTTGCGTCGCGTGAGCATGGAGCGTATCCATTCCACTAGTGTGGGTGCAATACCTCTAGCCGCAGCTGCTGCGCAAATGGATTCAGAAGAGGTGTTATCAAAAGCACCCTCGATGTCCAGAAACGTGCCCAGAGCCAGTTCTCTATCCGTGAGCACCGTCTCCACTCTTTTTACCAAGTGGTGAAGGGCCGTTTCGGTAGATTTACCGGTCTGGTATGCGTGCTGGTTGCTGTGAAATGGTACTCTTTGTAGGACCCCGTCACGTAAGTGCCTGTCAATCAGTCTTTGCAAGGTCTTCAATAGAAACGAGGTTAGGCTGATTGGACGAAAAGATTTCGCTTGGTCGTACTTGGTACGCCCTGGTTTTGGTATAAAAACGACTTTGACGTCCCTCCAAGACATAGGAATATATCTGTGGGCCAGACAAAATCTAAATATCTTACATAACGGTCCAGCAATTGATGCTAGCCATTCTGCAGTAGAGCTGGAAAGATATTATCTTTTCCTGGTGATTTATAAGGAGCGAAAGTATTAATAGCCCAGCGCACCTTATTATAGCTTACCACTACAGATGCGATCCTCCAGTTCTCTCGCGAAGCTCTGTGTCTCACCTCTGTATTTGTGGTAGAAGTATCGCTGACGGTTGAACCGGGGAAATGCGTTTCAAGTAAAACTTTCAACGTTTCTTTATCAGACGTGGTGTAGTCACCGTTTGGAAGCTGCACATAGTCTAGTTTTCCTCTGGGGTCCTTTGAATGAGACTTTTGAAGCCTCGCCGCCCGTGGCATGGATTCCATGTTCGAGCAGAAAGATCTCCATGAGTCCCTCTTGGAGTCCCTGATGAGCTTCTTGTATCTGCGTTGAGCCTGTCTGAAACCTTCCCAATCTGCAGGTAAGTTAGATCTTGTCGCCTTATTGAAAAGACGACGTATTTCCCTACGGAGTTGCGCAAGTTGGTTGTTCCACCATGGTACTCCGCTTGTCAATTTCCTCGTTTTAAGGGGGCAATTGTCTTCATAAAAAGTTAAAATGGCCCTTTGGAAGTGCTCTAGAGCCATTTCAAGGTCTTCTATGGTTTTCAGGCTAACTGGGACTCCACGCATTCTCCCCGACAGATCCTCTCTAAAAGAGTCCCAATCAGTGAGTCGCGGGTTCCTGTAAGTCGATGGTTCTCGCTCGGCTGCCTGCAATCTGAAACAGGTATGTCTGTGATCAGATAGAGACGGCTCTGTTGACACATGCCAGTCTACTATATCACGTGATATTCTCGAAGAGCATAAGGTGATATCCAAAGTTTCACTCCTTGTACGAGTGACGAAGGTGTGACGACTGCCGCGATTTAGAATTTCTAAATCCGTTGTTGATATGTACTCGAGAAGGGCCTGTCCTCTCGGGTTTATGTCCGTACTCCCCCACGTTGTGTGGTGCGAGTTAGCATCACATCCCACAAGAAGTCCTAGCCTCTTGACTCGACAGTACTCTATCAGTGCAACCAGTTCCTCTGAAGGTGGCGGTGTTGGTGAGTCATATGGGACGTAAGCGGAGCACACGACGACCTCTCGTTTTATATCTCTCTCCATATATTGAATCAGGACGGTCCCTGAAACAGAAATTGGGCACCAAGGTCGCATTAATATGTTTTGCAACAAAAACGCATGTCCTTGGTCGTTCTTCATCAGTGCAGTAAAAAGCTGTACCAATTTTGTTATCTATACCTTTGATTTGACCCTTGTACGCCCAAGGTTCTTGAATAATTCATTAATACCTCAGAAGTATGTGTGTGTGTACAACTTTGACAGCTGTCTGCTAATTACCGCAGAGGCAGCAGCGCAGTGTTGCAAGTTGATCTGAGTGAAGAGTGTAGGATTAGGGTTAGGGGAAGGATTAGACGACACAGACACGGAGCTAGAAGTAAGAGATAAGGAAGCCATAGTGTTCCCACGAGTAGCTAGGGAAAGGGTGGTCCACCTACGCAGGGCCCCGCAGTACGGAGGTAAGGCTAAATACGTTGGGAGGTCGCCCGGTATCCACAACGGCATCGTTCGCGACACAATGACCACTGTGCCATTCAGCCCTCGGCACGATAGCTCACACCTTGGCTTTGGGTAGTTATCGACCTACGCGTCTAGATCCACCGTGTTTAGTTTTAAACAGGGGCACCTCGAGAAGGGTGGTAGCATAGGCTACCGCACGGACGGTCTTGGCATCCCCCAACGGTTCAGCCCTGGAGTCTTCCCGCTAAAGCGTTAAGATTCCTTACCCCCAAATGATATAGATAGTTGGTTTCTAGACTCAAAATTATTTTTTAATTTCAGTAAATGTAAGATTATGAGCTATCTAGTGAAAAAATTTGTTTATACTTATCCTTATGTAATGGATAACTCATATCTTGAGCGGCTTATACAGTGTAAGGATCTTGGTGTTATTTTTGACAAAAAACTTCATTTTCATTCGCACATTAATTACATTACAAATTCATCTATTAAAATTCTGGGATTCGTTATTCGCTCATGTAAATCATTCTCTAATTTGTTGACTTTGAAAAGACTATATTTTTCGTTAGTAAGATCAAAACTGAAATATTGTTTACAAGTATGGAACCCAATATATAACAAATATATTCTTCGGCTTGAATCAGTACAAAACCGGTTTATTAAAATTTGTTACTACAAAAAGTGTAATCATTATCCCAGTTTTGATATTAATTACGAACAAAATATAGTTTCATTAGATAGTCGTAGAAAAATACAGTCATGTTTATTTTTATACAAAATTTTGAACAATATCATTAATGACAGTTTAATGACATCTCCCGATAAATGTTCCCCGTATAACATCAAGAAATAAGTTAATTTTTTATTGTAATATTGCTAGAAGAAATTACGAAATGAAATATCCTATCCGGTAAATGTGTACAATTTACAACAATATTCCAATTAACATTGATGCATTTGCTTCTTCATTGTATGTATTTAGGTTTAATTTAGTTAAATATTTTGTTTCTTCTTAAATCTTAAGTGTTGCATATATTGTTCATGTGTATAAATATTGTATTTGGTATTATCGTGTATTAGCAGTAGAGTTATTATTATTATTATTATTATTATTTTTCTTACTTTTAATGTTTACCTAATTAATGTACTTTTTATATGTTTATTCTTCTTCCGCTAAATTCTTTGTTTATATTTTGCAAGGCTTAATATTTGTTGTTGTGTTCTGTAGGATTTGTTTAGTAAATAAAATAAAAAAAAATAAAAAAAGGGGAAATGATCAATTTTATCAAATGCTTTCGATAGATCCATGTATATTACATCAACTTGACCATGAACCTCAAAAACTTCACTAATATATTGCGATATGCACATTAAATTTGTCGTGATTGACCCTTTATAAAGCCATGCTGATGTATAGATATTTCATTTGATACATGTTTAAATATTCTATCATGCAAAATAAATTCAAATATTTTACTGAAATTGGATATAATGGACACAGGACGATAATTATGAATGTTATTTCTATCTCCTCTCGTAAAAACTGGATTAATTCTGAATATGTTCCAAAATTCAGGATTGTAGAATGTTCAATAATTAAGTTGATAATGAATGTTAATGGTTTTATAAAAATGTGAGCACAATCTTTTACAAGAAAAGCTGGAATTGGGCCCATTGTTATTTTAGGTTTAAAATGTTTAATTGCAAGAATAATATCTTCTTCCTTCACTGAATTAATGTGCAACATGGAAGACCAAGATTTTTTTTAAATATCTGTGCTGTTATCCGTTGTTGGCATACTGAAAGAATTTACAAAATATTCAGCAAAAGAGTCCACAATTGATTGTGAATCATTAATTACACGGTTATTGTAATTTAAGACGTTAGGTATGGAGGATTGATTCCTTTTACTATTTACGAAAGACCAAAATGCTTTAGGATCCTCTTTGATTTTGTCTTGTATTTTCTTACCATAATTAGTATCTTTAGCCCTAATTTCATATTTAACCTCTGATCTGAGAGTAATAAAATTAGTCTTATCAGTTAAGTTACCAGATTTTTTATAATGTTATAAAAATTTATTTTTTAATTTAATTTTGTGAATTATCGAACCTGTAAACCAAGAAGGATATGTCCTGTTGCATGATTTTTTAAGTGGAACATTATTAATAATGCTGAATTTAGAATTGAGTAGAATTTACTCGTAGTTAAGTTAACATCATTGCATTCATAAAGATCATCCCAGTTAATATGAAATAACTCACTGTAGAGAGCCGGATAGTTTGCTTTTTTGAAATTCAAATTCTTATTGGTAAATACATGAAATTTATTGTTACCACTTTTTAATAACTATTCGATACACAATGAAGGATGATGATTATCTTCACATAGAATAGGATCACTACATCGCGTAACAACACACTTATTATTAAAAAAATCAAATCAAGATTTTATAATTGTTGTTAAGTATAGAACTGCACTGTTGTATATTATAAAAAATGATAAAATTTTAATATCAAAAGTTTCTTTCCAAATGATCTAAGAACAGATTAGCTAAAAATGGGATTAATGGATTACCCATTGAGGTGCCGAAAGTTTGCATATAGAAATTCCCGGTGAAACTAAAACCGTTACATTCCATGCAACCTTGGTGAGTAAACAATATTCATTAATGACTTGATCTTTTAAACCACACTCTTGGAGTCTTTCTTTTAAAATTTCTAACGTTTCTTTCATGGTACATTTGGAAAAAGTGCTTTCACATCAAAAGAGATTAAGCGATCGGTTGCTTCTAGTTTCTGGTCTTTTAGTTTATTGACTAGCGAATGCTCAGCTACGCTGAGCGTTCCCTAGGCCTCCGGCGTCAGTGAAATATTAACATTTGAAAGCTAATTTTATTTCTGCAAGGCAGGTCTTGTCGAATGCTTTCATTTAATATCAAATACGGTGTACTTCCGGCAAGTAATTGTAAAAAAACAAATGCAGAACAACTTGGCAATTTTTTGTCACTTCTGCACATCAGCCCTCATCAAGACATTTAATTTGATACCAAACACGACATATTTCTAACAGCTTTTTCCAAAAAACAAAAACGGGTCAACATGAACCATTTCTGTTAATTTTACATGTCAGCTCTCATCAAGACCTTTCATTTTATACCAAACACGATATACTTCTGACAACTTTCTGCAAAAAAGAAAAGCCGATCGACATGAAACATTTTTGTTAATTCTCGACATCAGCACTCAATGAGACCTTTCATTAGATACCAAACACGACATACTTCGATTAACTTTTTGCATAAAACAAAAGCCGATCAACATAGACCGATTTTGTCAGTTCTGCACGCGAGCCCTCAACAAGATCTTTTATTTGAGACCAAACATGATATACCTTATACAACTTTTTGCAAAAAACAAAAGCCGATCGACATAGATCATTTTTGTCAAATTTCTACGCGAACCCTCGCCGAGACCTTTCATTAGATACCAAACACGACATATGTCTATTAACTTTTTGCATAAAACAAAAGCCGATCAACATGGAAAATTTTCTTTTTTGTACACCAGCCCTCACCGAGACTTCATTCGATACAAAACACAACATATTTCTGATAACATTTTGCAAAAAACAAATTCTAATCGACGTAGAATATTTTTGTCATTCGTGCACACCAATCCACATTGTGTCGTTTCATTAAAATCCAAGGACGATCTACTTGTAACAACTTTTTGCGCAAAACAAATGCAGATCGACGTGACATATTTTTTTTGTCATTTCAAAATCGGCCCATATGGTTTTTTTTTCTTTTGATATCAAACACAGCAAAGTGTACAATTTATTTTATTTACGAATATTTTATTTTTATTTGTTTGTGTTAAAAAGTAGTAGTTAATTCTTAAATTTATAAATTAATATTGTCAATCCTAATACAACTGCCACCGTCTTCACTGAAGTTAGTTTAGGAATATTCGGTTTTAATTTAGTTACTTCATCACACATTTGGCAACATTGACTTTTGACATTGGAAACGTCAAAATTTATATTAATTAAATACGTTATGTTTCAAACTTAAATTAATTGTAACACCTTTGCTCAAGACTATTACACATGATACTGTATTTACTTCTTTAATATCAATGTTCTATAAAAAGTTATAATCGTTTAAAGTTCATAGACAGATTGTCAAAAGTGACGGATGACCTCGTGACTTTTCTTAAATTTAGACATGGCTACTAGGATCCATTGTTTCAAGTTATTAATTTTGAACAGTTTTTATTTTTATTTTTAGACTTTTTATTTGATACCAAACACTATACTTCTGACAACGTTTTGCAAAACAACAATAGCCGATCGACATTGACAATTTTTGTTAATTCTGCACACCAGCCCTCATTGAAACCTTTCATTTGATACCAAACACCATACACTTCTGACAACTTTTTGCAAAAAACAAAAACCGATCGACATAGCACATTTTTGTCAATTCTGCACGCTAGCCCTCAACAAGACGTTTTATTTGAGACCAAACTCGACATACCTTTGAGAACTTTTTGCAGAAAACAAAAGTCGATCAGAATGGAACATTTTTGTCAATTCTGCACGCTAGCCCTCAACAAGACGTTTCATTTGAGACCAAACTCGGCATACTTTTGAGAAATTTTTGCATAAAACAAAAGCCGATCGACATAGATCATTTTTGTCAATTCTCTACGCGAGCCCTCGCCAAGACCTTTCATTCGATACCAAACACGACATATTTCTGACAACTTTTTGCAAAAAACAAAAGCCGATCGACATGGAACATTTTTGTCAATTCTGCACGCTATTCCTCTACAAGACGTTTCATTTGAGACCAAACTCGACATACTTTTAAGAACTTTTTGCAGAAAACAAAAGCCGATCGAAATAGAACATTTCTGTCAATTCCACACGCTAGCCCTCAACGAGACCTTTCATTTGAGACCAAACTCGACATACTTTTGAGAATTTTTTGCATAAAACAAAAGCAGATCGACATACATCATTTTTGTTAATTCTCTATGCGAGCTCTTGCCAAGACCTTTCATTCGATACCAAACACGACATATTTCTGACAACTTTTTGCAAAAAACAAAAGCCGATCGACATGGAACATTTTTGTCAATTCTGCACGCTATCCCTCTACAAGACGTTTCATTTGAGACCAAACTCGACATACTTTTAAGAACTTTTTGCAGAAAACAAAAGCCGATCGAAATAGAACATTTCTGTCAATTCCACAGGCTAGCCCTCAACGAGACCTTTCATTCGATACCAAACACGACATATTTCTGACAATTTCTTGCAGAAAACAAAAGCCAAACGACATGGAACATTTTTGTCAATTCTGCACGCTATTCCTCTACAAGACGTTTCATTTGAGACCAAACTCGACATACTTTTAAGAACTTTTTGCAGAAAACAAAAGCCGATCGAAATGGAACATTTCTTTAAATTCTGCACGCTGGCCTTCAACGAGACCTTTCATTCGATACCGAACACGACATATTTCTGACAAATTTTTGCAAAAAACAAAAACCGATCGACATGGAACATTTTTGTCAATTCTCTACACGAGCTCTCGCCAAGACCTTTCATTCGATACCAAACACGACATATTTCTGACAACTTTTTGCAAAAAACAAAAGCCGATCGACATGGAACATTTTTGTCAATTCTGCACGCTATCCTTCAACAAGACGTTTCATTTGAGACCAAATTCGACATACTTTTAAGAACTTTTTTCAGAAAACAAAAGCCGATCGAAATGGAACATTTCTTTAAATTCTGCACGCTGGCCTTCAACGAGACCTTTCATTTGAGACCAAACTCGACATACTTTTGAGAATTTTTTGCATAAAACAAAAGCAGATCGACATAGATCATTTTTGTCAATTCTCTACGCGAGCCCTCGCCAAGACCTTTCATTCGATACCGAACACGACATATTTCTGACAAATTTTTGCAAAAAAACAAAAGCCGATCGTCATGGAACATTTTTGTCAATTTTGCATTTCAGCCCTCTACGAAACCTTTCATTAGATACCAAACACGACATACTTCTATTATCTTTTTGCATAAAACAAAAGCCGATCAACAAGGAAAATTTTCTTTTTTGTACACCAGACCTCACCGAGACATTTCATTCGATACAAAACACATATTTCTGATAACATTTTGCAAAAAAGAAATTCTAATCGACGTAGAATATTTTTGTCATTCGTGCACTCCAATCCACATTGTGTCGTTTCATTAAAATCCAAGGACGACCTACTTGTAACAACTTTTTGTGCAAAACAAATGCAGATCGACGTGACATATTTTTTTTGTCATTTCAAAACCAGCCCTTATGGTTTTTTTTCTTTTGATATCAAACACAGCAGAGTGTTTAGGAATATTCGGTTTAAATTTAGTTACTTCATCACACATTTGGCAACATTGACTTTTGACATTGGAAACGTCAAAATTTATATTAATTAAATGCGTTATGTTTTAAACTTAAATTAGTTGTAACACCTTTGCTCAAGACTAATATACTTGATACTGTATTTACTTCTTTAATATCAATGTTCTAAAAAAAGTTATAATCGTTTAAAGTTCATAGACAGATTGTCAAAAGTGACAGATGACCTCGTGACTCTTTTTAAATTTATGCATGGCTACTAGGATCCATTGTTTCAAGTTATTAATTTTGCACAGTTTTTATTTTTTTACACAAGAACCACAGTAAAAATATGAGACCCCCAAAAGGCACAACTACACATTATTCCCTGCAATCTAAAAAAAAAATTACAACAATCCCTTTGATGGTTCAGGCAGTTTAGCTTGTGACAAAATTTGGCGATCGTCGTGATGAAAATAAACATCACGACACATAAATACGTTATGTTTTAAACTTAAATTAATTGTAACACCT
The DNA here is from genome assembly GCA_035578165.1 of Stenolophus ochropezus. Classification (NCBI taxonomy): domain Eukaryota; kingdom Metazoa; phylum Arthropoda; class Insecta; order Coleoptera; family Carabidae; genus Stenolophus; species Stenolophus ochropezus. Next base: position 20,401,621 of record JAQOWZ010000014.1, on the reverse strand, counting down.
TTGCTCAAGATTATTATTCATGATACTGTATTCACTTCTTTAATATCAATGTTCTATTTGAAAATACAATCATTTAAAGTTCATAGACTGATTGTCATAAGTGACAGATAACAGCTTGTTTCTTTTTAAATTTAGACATGGCTACTAGGATCCTTAAACAATTTTTTGTTTCAAAATGAAAAAAATGTGTGGTTTTTATTAATTTACGCAAAAACTGTTTGACGTAAAAATATGAAACACCAAAAAGGCACACCTACGCATCATTCTCTACAATTTGATATTATTATACATATCAATTTCATAAATGGTTAAGGCTGTAGGTTTGTCCGAAAATTTGGCGATCGTCGTGATGAAAATAAATATAGATTGGGACACATGCCTTTTAGTATATAGGACTAGCGAATGCTCAGCTACGCTGAGCGTTCCCTAGGCCTCCGGCGTCAGTGAAATATTAACATTTGAAAGCTAATTTTATTTCTGCAAGGCAGGTCTTGTCGAATGCTTTCATTTAATATCAAATACGGTGTACTTCCGGCAAGTAATTGTAAAAAAACAAATGCAGAACAACTTGGCAATTTTTTGTCACTTCTGCACATCAGCCCTCATCAAGACATTTAATTTGATACCAAACACGACATATTTCTAACAGCTTTTTCCAAAAAACAAAAACGGGTCAACATGAACCATTTCTGTTAATTTTACATGTCAGCTCTCATCAAGACCTTTCATTTTATACCAAACACGATATACTTCTGACAACTTTCTGCAAAAAAGAAAAGCCGATCGACATGAAACATTTTTGTTAATTCTCGACATCAGCACTCAATGAGACCTTTCATTAGATACCAAACACGACATACTTCGATTAACTTTTTGCATAAAACAAAAGCCGATCAACATAGACCGATTTTGTCAGTTCTGCACGCGAGCCCTCAACAAGATCTTTTATTTGAGACCAAACATGATATACCTTATACAACTTTTTGCAAAAAACAAAAGCCGATCGACATAGATCATTTTTGTCAAATTTCTACGCGAACCCTCGCCGAGACCTTTCATTAGATACCAAACACGACATATGTCTATTAACTTTTTGCATAAAACAAAAGCCGATCAACATGGAAAATTTTCTTTTTTGTACACCAGCCCTCACCGAGACTTCATTCGATACAAAACACAACATATTTCTGATAACATTTTGCAAAAAACAAATTCTAATCGACGTAGAATATTTTTGTCATTCGTGCACACCAATCCACATTGTGTCGTTTCATTAAAATCCAAGGACGATCTACTTGTAACAACTTTTTGCGCAAAACAAATGCAGATCGACGTGACATATTTTTTTTGTCATTTCAAAATCGGCCCATATGGTTTTTTTTTCTTTTGATATCAAACACAGCAAAGTGTACAATTTATTTTATTTACGAATATTTTATTTTTATTTGTTTGTGTTAAAAAGTAGTAGTTAATTCTTAAATTTATAAATTAATATTGTCAATCCTAATACAACTGCCACCGTCTTCACTGAAGTTAGTTTAGGAATATTCGGTTTTAATTTAGTTACTTCATCACACATTTGGCAACATTGACTTTTGACATTGGAAACGTCAAAATTTATATTAATTAAATACGTTATGTTTCAAACTTAAATTAATTGTAACACCTTTGCTCAAGACTATTACACATGATACTGTATTTACTTCTTTAATATCAATGTTCTATAAAAAGTTATAATCGTTTAAAGTTCATAGACAGATTGTCAAAAGTGACGGATGACCTCGTGACTTTTCTTAAATTTAGACATGGCTACTAGGATCCATTGTTTCAAGTTATTAATTTTGAACAGTTTTTATTTTTATTTTTAGACTTTTTATTTGATACCAAACACTATACTTCTGACAACGTTTTGCAAAACAACAATAGCCGATCGACATTGACAATTTTTGTTAATTCTGCACACCAGCCCTCATTGAAACCTTTCATTTGATACCAAACACCATACACTTCTGACAACTTTTTGCAAAAAACAAAAACCGATCGACATAGCACATTTTTGTCAATTCTGCACGCTAGCCCTCAACAAGACGTTTTATTTGAGACCAAACTCGACATACCTTTGAGAACTTTTTGCAGAAAACAAAAGTCGATCAGAATGGAACATTTTTGTCAATTCTGCACGCTAGCCCTCAACAAGACGTTTCATTTGAGACCAAACTCGGCATACTTTTGAGAAATTTTTGCATAAAACAAAAGCCGATCGACATAGATCATTTTTGTCAATTCTCTACGCGAGCCCTCGCCAAGACCTTTCATTCGATACCAAACACGACATATTTCTGACAACTTTTTGCAAAAAACAAAAGCCGATCGACATGGAACATTTTTGTCAATTCTGCACGCTATTCCTCTACAAGACGTTTCATTTGAGACCAAACTCGACATACTTTTAAGAACTTTTTGCAGAAAACAAAAGCCGATCGAAATAGAACATTTCTGTCAATTCCACACGCTAGCCCTCAACGAGACCTTTCATTTGAGACCAAACTCGACATACTTTTGAGAATTTTTTGCATAAAACAAAAGCAGATCGACATACATCATTTTTGTTAATTCTCTATGCGAGCTCTTGCCAAGACCTTTCATTCGATACCAAACACGACATATTTCTGACAACTTTTTGCAAAAAACAAAAGCCGATCGACATGGAACATTTTTGTCAATTCTGCACGCTATCCCTCTACAAGACGTTTCATTTGAGACCAAACTCGACATACTTTTAAGAACTTTTTGCAGAAAACAAAAGCCGATCGAAATAGAACATTTCTGTCAATTCCACAGGCTAGCCCTCAACGAGACCTTTCATTCGATACCAAACACGACATATTTCTGACAATTTCTTGCAGAAAACAAAAGCCAAACGACATGGAACATTTTTGTCAATTCTGCACGCTATTCCTCTACAAGACGTTTCATTTGAGACCAAACTCGACATACTTTTAAGAACTTTTTGCAGAAAACAAAAGCCGATCGAAATGGAACATTTCTTTAAATTCTGCACGCTGGCCTTCAACGAGACCTTTCATTCGATACCGAACACGACATATTTCTGACAAATTTTTGCAAAAAACAAAAACCGATCGACATGGAACATTTTTGTCAATTCTCTACACGAGCTCTCGCCAAGACCTTTCATTCGATACCAAACACGACATATTTCTGACAACTTTTTGCAAAAAACAAAAGCCGATCGACATGGAACATTTTTGTCAATTCTGCACGCTATCCTTCAACAAGACGTTTCATTTGAGACCAAATTCGACATACTTTTAAGAACTTTTTTCAGAAAACAAAAGCCGATCGAAATGGAACATTTCTTTAAATTCTGCACGCTGGCCTTCAACGAGACCTTTCATTTGAGACCAAACTCGACATACTTTTGAGAATTTTTTGCATAAAACAAAAGCAGATCGACATAGATCATTTTTGTCAATTCTCTACGCGAGCCCTCGCCAAGACCTTTCATTCGATACCGAACACGACATATTTCTGACAAATTTTTGCAAAAAAACAAAAGCCGATCGTCATGGAACATTTTTGTCAATTTTGCATTTCAGCCCTCTACGAAACCTTTCATTAGATACCAAACACGACATACTTCTATTATCTTTTTGCATAAAACAAAAGCCGATCAACAAGGAAAATTTTCTTTTTTGTACACCAGACCTCACCGAGACATTTCATTCGATACAAAACACATATTTCTGATAACATTTTGCAAAAAAGAAATTCTAATCGACGTAGAATATTTTTGTCATTCGTGCACTCCAATCCACATTGTGTCGTTTCATTAAAATCCAAGGACGACCTACTTGTAACAACTTTTTGTGCAAAACAAATGCAGATCGACGTGACATATTTTTTTTGTCATTTCAAAACCAGCCCTTATGGTTTTTTTTCTTTTGATATCAAACACAGCAGAGTGTTTAGGAATATTCGGTTTAAATTTAGTTACTTCATCACACATTTGGCAACATTGACTTTTGACATTGGAAACGTCAAAATTTATATTAATTAAATGCGTTATGTTTTAAACTTAAATTAGTTGTAACACCTTTGCTCAAGACTAATATACTTGATACTGTATTTACTTCTTTAATATCAATGTTCTAAAAAAAGTTATAATCGTTTAAAGTTCATAGACAGATTGTCAAAAGTGACAGATGACCTCGTGACTCTTTTTAAATTTATGCATGGCTACTAGGATCCATTGTTTCAAGTTATTAATTTTGCACAGTTTTTATTTTTTTACACAAGAACCACAGTAAAAATATGAGACCCCCAAAAGGCACAACTACACATTATTCCCTGCAATCTAAAAAAAAAATTACAACAATCCCTTTGATGGTTCAGGCAGTTTAGCTTGTGACAAAATTTGGCGATCGTCGTGATGAAAATAAACATCACGACACATAAATACGTTATGTTTTAAACTTAAATTAATTGTAACACCTTTGCTCAAGATTATTATTCATGATACTGTATTCACTTCTTTAATATCAATGTTCTATTTGAAAATACAATCATTTAAAGTTCATAGACTGATTGTCATAAGTGACAGATAACAGCTTGTTTCTTTTTAAATTTAGACATGGCTACTAGGATCCTTAAACAATTTTTTGTTTCAAAATGAAAAAAATGTGTGGTTTTTATTAATTTACGCAAAAACTGTTTGACGTAAAAATATGAAACACCAAAAAGGCACACCTACGCATCATTCTCTACAATTTGATATTATTATACATATCAATTTCATAAATGGTTAAGGCTGTAGGTTTGTCCGAAAATTTGGCGATCGTCGTGATGAAAATAAATATAGATTGGGACACATGCCTTTTAGTATATAGGACTAGCGAATGCTCAGCTACGCTGAGCGTTCCCTAGAGCTCCGCTGTCAGTGCAAAAAACAAATGCCGATCGACATGAAACAATTATTTCATATTTGCACGTCAGGCCTCACCGAGACCTTTCATTAGATTGCAAACACGATATACTTCTAATAATATTTTGCAAAAAACAAAAGCTGGTCGACATAAAACATTTTTGTCATTTATGTACCCCAACTCTCACCGAGACCTTTTATTTGATACCATACACGACATACTTCTGACAACTTTCTGCATTAAACAAAAGTCGATCGACATGAAACATTTTTATCATATCTACACGCTAGCCCACACCCAGACTTTTCATTTGATACCAAACACTATATACTTGTGACAACCTTTTGCAAAAAACAAAAGCCGATCGACATAGCACATTTTTTGTCAATTCTGCACGCTAGCCCTCTCCGAGACCTTTCATTTGATACCAAACACGACATACTTCTCACAACTTTTTGCATAAAACAAAAGCTGATCGACATGGAACATTTTTGTCAATTCTGCACGCTAGCCCTCAACGAGACTTTTCATTTGATACCAAACACCACACACTTCTGACAACTTTTTGCAAAAAACAAATACCGATCGACATAGCACATTTTTATCAATTCTGCACGCTAGTCCTCTCCGAGACCTTTCATTTGATATCAAACACGATATACTTCTGACAACTTTTTGCAAAAAACAAAAACCGATCGACATAGTACATTTTTGTTAATTCTGCAGGCTAGCCCTCTCCGAGACCTTTCATTTGATACCAAACACGACATACTTCTGATATATTTTTGCATAAAACAAAAGCCGTTCGACATGGAACATTTTTGTCAATTCTGCACGCTAGCCCTCAACGAGACCTTTTATTTGAGACCAAACTCGACATACCTTTGAGAATTTTTTGCAAAAAACAAAAGCCGATCAACATTGACCTTTTTTGTTAATTCTACACGCCAGCCCTTATCGAGTCTTTTCATTTGATACCAAACACCACATACTTCTCACAACTTTTTCCAAAAAACAAAAGCCGTTCGATATAGAATATTTTTGTTCATTCTGCACGCTAGCCCTCATCGTGACCTAGCCTAATATAACATTCACTGTCTTCAGTAACCTTTCATTTGGGAATATTTGTTCTTTGTTTAGTTACTTTATTAAACATTTGGCAACATTGACTTTTGTAATTTGAAAATACCCAAACACGACATTTTTCTGACAACATTATGCAAAAAACAAATTTTAATCTACATGGAACATTTTTGTCATTCGTGCACACCAGTCCGTATTGTGTCGTTTCCTTAAAACCCAAGGACGACCTACTTCTAACAACTTTTTACGGAAAACAAATGCAGATCGACATGACACATTTTTTTTTGTTATTTTAAAACTGGCTCTTATGGTTTCCTTTCTTTTGATAACAAACACAGCAAAGTATTCAATTTATTTTATTTAGGAATATTTGATTTTTATTTAGTTAGTTTATAAATTGACAACACTGTTTGTATTAAAAAATAGTAGTTACTTTTTAAATTTATAAATTAATATTGTCAACCCTAATACAACTGCCACCGTCTTCAGTGAAGTTAGTTTAGGAATATTTGGTTTTAATTTAGTTACTTCATCACACATTTGGCAACATTGACTTTTGACATTGGAAACGTCAAAATTTATATTAATTAAATACGTTATGTTTTAAACTTAAATTAGTTGTAACACATTTGCTCAAGTCTATTATTCATGATACTGTTTTTAAATCTTTGATATCAATGTTCTATTAAAAGATATAATCATTTAAAGTTCATAGGCAGATTATCAAAAGTGACGGATGACGGCGTGATTCTTCTTAAAGTTAGACATGGCCTCTGGGATCCATTGTTTCAAGGCAGCATTTGTGCAAAGTTTTAATTTTTTACACGAAAACTACTAATAGTAAAAATATGAGACACTCAAAAGGCACCAGATTTCATTAGCCCCCACATATTAAAAAAAAAATTATAACAATCACTTGCATAGTTCAGGCTGTAGGCGATTACAAAAGTTACTCGATGCTCGTGATGAATCTATAGATAGATAGATATATAGATATATATATATAGTGAATCTATGCTGAGCGTTCCCTAGGCCTCCGGCGTCAGTGAAATGTTAACATTTAATAGCTAATTTCATTTCTACAAGGCGGTTCTTGACGAATGCTTTGATTTAATACCAGACACGGTGTATTTCCGGCTAATTGTACAAAAACAAATGCAGATCGACTTGGCAATTTTTTGTCACTTCTGCAAATTAGCCTTCAATCGATATTTAATTTGATACCAAACATAACATACTTGTGACAACTTTTTCCAAAAAACAAAAGCGGGGTAACATGAACCATTTCTGTCAATTTTGCATGTCAACTCTCATCGAGACCTTTCATTTTATACCGAACACGATATACTTCTTATAACTTATCATATCTGCTCGCCAGTCCTCATCGAGTCTTCTTATTTGATTCCAAGCACGATATACTTGCTACAACTTTTTGCAGAAAACAAAAACCGATTAACATAGACCATTTTCGTCAGTTCTGCACGCGAGCCCTCAACAAGACCATTCATTTGAGACCAAACATGATATACTTTATACGACTTTTTGCATAAAACAAAAGACGATCGACATAGATCATTTTTGTCAATTCTCTACGCGAGCCCTCGCCGAGACATTTCTTTCGATACTAAGCACGACATATTTCTGACAACTTTGTGGAAAAACAAAAGCCGATCGTTATAGATCATTTTTGTCAATTCTCTACGCGAGCCCTCGCCGAGACCTTTCTTTCGATACTAAGCACGACATATTTCTGACAACTTTGTGGAAAAAACAAAAGCCGATCGTTATAGATCATTTTTGTCAACTATCTACGCGAGCCCTCGCCGAGACCTTTCATTCGATACCAAGCATGACATATTTCTGACAACTTTTTGCAAAAAACAAAAGCCGATTGGCATAGATCATTTTTGTCAATTCTGCTCCCCAGTCCTCATCGAGACCTTTCATTAGATACCAAACACGACATACTTCTATTAACTTTTCGCATAAAACAAAAGCCGATCAACATAGAAAATTTTCATTTCTGCACACCAGGCCTTTCCGAGACTTTTAATTCGATACCAAACACGACATGTTTCTGACAACATATTGCAAAACACCAATTCTAATCGACGTAGAACATGTTTGTAATTCGTGCACACCAGTCTACATTGTGTCATTTCATTAAAACCCAAAGATGACCTACTTCTAACAATTTTTTGCGAAAAACAAATGCAGATCGACATGACACATATTTTTTGTCATTTCAAAACCGGCCCTTATTGTTTTCTTTCTTTTGATATCAAATACAGCGAAGTGTTTAATTTATTTTATTTAGGAATATTTGATTTTTATTTAGTTACTTCATAATTTGGCAACACTGTTTGTAGTTAATTTTTAAATTTATAAATTACCATCGGCAATTCTAAAATAACAGATTTTATCTTCAGTTTAGTTCCTTTAGGAATATTTGGTTTTTATGTAGTTACTTCATGACACATTTGGCAACACTGTCTGTACTGACATTTAAACGTCAAAAATTAGAAATTTTAAATTCGCCACGAAAGACACTAAAATTTTTAGTGAAATAATTGCTCATGTGTACAATGTATAACAATGCTATCATATTTTTGATATCTTCATTCATTAAGAAGTAATAAATGATTAAAGTTTGCTTCTGACTTGTCAAACATGACAGCTAGTAGTTGGCATTCACTTGAAATTTTCCAATGCTTGCTTGAGCTATTGTTTCAAAGTACCAATTTCACAAAGTTTAAATTTTTTTACACAAAAACCACACACAGTAAAAATATAAAAACTAAAAAGGAAATTAATTTGAATCAAGCTCTATAATATGGTGCAAAAATCATTAAAATCGGATAATCAGTTTATGCTGTAGCCCGTTGCAAAATTTTGGCGATCGTCTGATGAAAATATATATTGGAAAAATTGTCTAAGCCTTTTAGTATATAGGATGAGATTGTTGCAATCTTTTAAGGAAAATTTTAAATCAATGTTTAATATTCTGAACTGAGTAACTAAGAAATTAGAAATGTTATGTGGGGCAATTTATGTTGGAGACAATAGGCCTGAAACTATTATCTTTTTTGTGAATTTTAGGAAGGCAACTTAATTTTGACAAATTAGGATTCGATTTACGTTTTAACTCTTTAGGAATGATTTTGTTGCAGTTGTCCAATGCTTTATTTACAGAGAATATATAACTAGCTAGGGGGTTTTTGTTAAGTTTTTCGTACGGACCTATATCTAATAAATTGTTGACTTGTTGTGTGTAATCTTCCTTCTTCAAAATAACTACGGCGTTTTTTTTTTGTCAGCTTTCAAGTGGACGCAATCTTTTTTCTTCAGGTTGTGGAGGATTTTACTCTCTTTCTGGTGTATGGGATTTTTCGGACGTGATAATTCTGCCTTTATTATGTTTTCTGCTTCCTTCCGGATGGTCTGTTGTATGTCGTCTGGTTGGTGGACGATGGCTCTCTGGACATCTGCGATGATTTCTTCTATCGGGAATTTTGTTGGTTGGCCACAATGTTTTAGACCTTTGTTTAAAAGTTCCATTTCTTCTACACTAAAATTGATATCTGTTTTGTTGTGTATAATATTTAATTTAATGTTTTGATTTGTTTTTTCTGTGGTTTTGTCCAGGATAAGTTTTTTAAGTTTTTTATTTAATCGAATTAATTTAGTTCTGCATTTAGCGTTAGCGATGATATTAGTTTTGGTATCGTGGAAGTACCAAATGGGATTTAAGTCTTTCGCGAGTTTTAAATGTAGGTTGTAGGCGGAGTTCTCATATAAACTGCTTATTTCAAATTGGAGCGACTTATTTTTAGTAATATTTAGAATTTTTGTTAGGTTTTTCTTATGTTTATTAGTTTTCACTTTCAATGAACTTAGGAAACACCTGATGATTTCTGCACTGTTTCAAAAAATAAATGTCGGCTTTTATTAATTTTATTTTAGATTTTAGATTTGTGTATTTGTTTAACTCACTTGGCCAAGTAGCCAAGTAAAAGTAGCCATGTTCACTAGTTATTAGTTGAGTTACCGTGAAGGAAATCAATATAATAATTAAAACACTAGTCCTTTTCTTCACAAGAGTTTATTTATACATAGGTTGTTCAATGTACCCCTCAGCCCCGCCAATTTCGAAAAGGAACGAAACTACATCTTACATTTAGCTAAAATCAATGGATATAATCCCAAAATCATTCACAACCTAATTAAAAAACAGGAATTCAAACAAATAATGAAACAAAATACTACCTTTAGACACGCCAAAACCGTTAAAACATATTGCAAATTCACCTTCAACAACAACACAGAAAACAAATTTTCCAATTTATTTAAAAAATTTAAACTAACCCTTGCTTTCAGTAACAAAAAATCTACCAAAAACATCCTCAATAATAATTTAGAAAAAGTCAGTGAATTAGATTTAGTGTTTCACCAAAATCAAGAAAGACTCTTGATCTTGTCTTGAAACCAAGACAATACCAAGACAAGAAGTATTTTCTGTATCTCAAGACAAGACAAGAAGCTATCATCAAGAATCAAGATTTCTTGACAAGAAATCTTGATTTCTTGACAATTAATTTTCTAAATACGCATTTATGTTTAAAATTTGTATGAAAATACAGGTATTTTATTGGAAATGAAGGCATAAGTCTAAACTTTTGGGTAAATAACTCAATCATGGAAGTAAAAATAATATTACAATTTACAAAATATAGTCCTATATTATATTTTATTGAATTAAATTCAGTACAAACCAAAAAATATTCTACTTACACAAAAAACTAAACGAGTAAAAAATAATTTTCATTCTTGTACACATATATTACTTAGAAGCCAGGAATTAATACAAAGTAAACTACGAGCAGATTCACTGTTGAGTCTGTTTCTGTGCTTCCGAATTACTAAAGATGCCTTTGAAAACAGTCTTTCAGCGGGAACTGAAGTAGCCATTGTGCTGAAAAAATCTCTGGCCATCACTGATAAAATTGGATACGACTTTTCATATTTCCACCACCATTTTAGTATGTCTTCATTTTCATCTGCTCGTTTGGTTGCGTAATATTCATCAATTTCATTTCTCCACAAGGTATCAGAATCAAAATTATCTCTATTCTTTTTTTGAAACAAAAAAGATATATCCAGATCAAACTCGTCAAATGATTTTGCAATGGTAACTTCGTTTGATGAGTTATCATTATCATTATTATTACTTTCGGTAAATTTGTGTTTGTAATAATAATTTTTAAACATGTCTTCAAATTGAGCTATTGCTTCATCTTTCATCTCCCTACCCCAACTGGTTAAATGAAAGGTTTCTATTTTATGACGGGAATTAAAATAATACAATAGATCCAGTTGGATTTTCTGTAGTGCTTAACGATTTTATTTCTCGCAGCCTTTAGTGCAAAAATTAAGTTTTCGTCATTTTCATCTCTATATATTTTGTTATCAAGTTCTGTGGCCCAAGTTTCTAATTTATCTAGAATCATATTAATACCTATAACTACCATTGATAACGTACAATATTTTTCCCCAGATAAAATCTTCGATAAACTTTGAAATGGTCGTAAATAATTTGAAACAGACGTACTAAGTGTCCATTCATTATCACAAATTCTGAACTTTTTTAAATGTTCATTATTATCACATAATATATTTAAAGGATTTTTCATTTTTATAGACCAGCAAATCATTTGAAAAGTTGAATTCCATCTCGTGGAAACATCTACAACGGGCATGAGCATTTTTACATTAGCAGTTTCACAACATATTTTTAATTTTTCCTGAAGTTGTTCGGATCGTTTTATTTTAAGTGCTAATATCCGTATTTTAGTAATGGGAGAATCTATAGTGGCGTTGTTTTAAAAATTTTGAATAAACTCATCTTCATCCTCATCAGACCAGTCATTTTCTACTTTTAACAATTTCATGAAATCTTAAACCCCTAGGTTCAGTACATGCGCAAAACATACAAAATGTTTGTCATCACTTTTAAAATTTGGAATTAGTTCTTCGAGTTTTTTAAGGAATGTGAAGTTAGAAGAGGCATTGTCGGTAGTTATTCCTTGTATTTTATTCGAAATATTGAACGATTCTAACACACTGAAAAACAAATCGGCGATATCTTGTCCTGAATGTTTTCCTAAAGCAGGAACAAAATCTAATACAAGTGACTGAATTTGCCAGTTTGAATTGATAAAATGGGCAGTGATTCCATAAAAAGATTTATTAGAAATTGATGTCCATCCGTCAATAGTAAATGATATATTTGATTCATTTTCTTGTAATAGAAGTTTAACTGCAGCTTGCATAGATGAGAATTTATTCAATATTAGCGAACGAAGAGTATTTCTGTTTGGGAGGAAAACTTGGGAACTGAGATAAGAAAATAATTCAGTGCTGGAATCATCCTCAAAGAAATTGAATGGTACGTATTTTTTTACAACAAAATTTACCAATAAATCTTCAAATTTTTTTTTATCGAATACTGTCGCTATAGATCCCTGTAAATAAAGAAAGAATATTGAAATTTATGGTGAAAAAGTAATATATTTTTTTCAGAAAAAAAATATTGCATTTTAGGAAATGTTAAAACCGTTAAAACTCATATAAATTTAAAACATTTTTATAGTACCTGTAAAAGCAAATGAGTTGTCTAAAGTAGAAAGTGCAAGTAGTAAATTCTGATTTTGAATAAATTTACATTTGACTACAATCCAGGACTTTTATTTAATTCTATAATCACTAAACAAATGCTACAATGCTAGTTATTCATAATTTTATTAGGTACCAATTCCACTGTACAAATTAATAGTCTGATGCAATATCCTAAAATACTAACAATCAGGGGTAAAAGATTTAAAACAAGTGATTTAAATAAACTTTGTTTACATAAAGATAAATTAAATTTACTGTAATTTAAACGAAAAACGAATACATTTTATTACCGGACTAGTAAATGTATTTATTAAATTAAAAATATAAACAATTCATAGTAAAAATAAAAACGCTATAAAAATAAATCATAATTAATTAACTAAACAGCCCTAAAGCCGGCACGGACCTGCAAGGTAAAGATGCACGTCAAAGAACGGCGCACAAACAAGAACAAACATGAATATGCGGGCGTAGGATTCATATATTTTTGAATACTAACTTGAAACCTTTAAAGTATTCATAATATTTAAAAATTGAATTCAAAATACTCGTTTTTACACATTATAAAAAATCTGATTTAAATATCCACCTTGCTAACAATATACAGACGTAGTAGGTAAGTACTTACTTTTTCATTGCTCTCTCCAGTTTTAAACATTTCAATAATTTTTCAATTTTTTTCTGTACATTTTTCTTGTTTTGCTTTTGGGTATAGTGCTTTGTATTCTTTTCCATGTTTTGCAGACAAATGTTTAATAAGGCCACTTGTTCCACAATTCTTCATCTTCAGTGTAACCTTTTTGCCAATATCAGCAGATAAATCACACACGGCTATTTTATAATTTTTTATCTCAGTGTTGCTGATTTTAAAAAAATCTATTAGTCTTTTATTAGATTGAGAGTGAGAAATATTATTCTGGAATAATACTGATTCCGATTGTCGACCAGAGGAAATAGATAGAGGTGGATCAACTTGGGCTTGACTAGATTTAGTTTCATTATCTTCATCACTATCAGAGTAAATCTGATTTATTTTTCTTTTAACACTCATTGTTTTAAATAAAAAGCACGGAATAAAATAAGGCAAGAAAATACGATTAACCAATGCAAGTATAACGCAACGCGACCAAATCAACATCTGTTGAACTGCCGGGGGGCAAGGGCAGACGCCAACGCTACACTTGAGCGTTCGGATTGGGTAAAGCGTTAGAGAAAGAGAAATCCCCTCAAATGTCAAGAAATATCAAGAATTCTTGAAACAAGACAAGAAATAGATTGTCAAGAAACGAGCAAGACAAGAAATTTTTATTTTCTTGTCTTGAAAATCAAGACAAGACAAGAAGTGCTCATCAAGACAAGATTTCTTGTCTTGATGAATCACTAATTAGATTGCTCCGGTATTTACTCTATTACTTGTAGAACATGCGAACTTGTTTATATAGGACAAACCAAACGTAAAATAGGAACTAGATACAAGGAACATATGTACCACACAAAATGTAAAAATATTTATAATTCAGCCATAGCCCTACACACCAATAATACAGGCCATAAATTCAACATAGATGATGTAAAATGCGAAAAAATCAGTAAAGACCAGAATTTAAACACTTTTGAAGCCATTTTCATGAAAAAATATAAAGAAAAATTACTAAACATAGACCTCTCCCCACTATGTAACCCCGTCCTTAGATTCATTAGTTTAAATACCTAGATTTATAAAAATAAATATGTATTTCAACAATTTGTGTATTGTACAACTGAAGATGACTACAGAGTAGTCGAAATGTACATCTTGTAACAATAAACTCTGTGAAAAAAGGACTAGTGTTTTAATTATTATATTCATTTCCTTCACGGTAACTCAACTAATAGCTAGTGAACATGGCTACTTTCCTTGTACACATGACAGTTATTATCCCATACTGCATGATCAGAAGGAATATCAAGCTTGTGTGAAATTTTAATTTGTGTGCAATGAATACAGTGCAGTAGATTTGCAATCCATGAGAAAATGTGATTCACTGCATTTAGGGCATGTAGGGCTTACTTTAGTACATTGTGAAGCTAAATGATGGAATCCGCAACAATTATAACAACGACGTCACGTAGGACTATCGCATCATATACAGAACAGTAGGTAATCATATCCGATAAGTACTTTACCATTGTTCAAAATCCTGTGATATGTGTAAATTTTATTATTTTTAAGCGTGGGCTTGATGGAAATTATTTCACAGATACTATTTTCGGAGAGTAATGATTTTTCTAATTTGAGGTAATTTAATATTGTATTTGAATCCAAATTTTCAAAGCCGACTATTTTTAATCTTGGATTTAGTAGAGGAAGCTGTTTAACATCATATTTATCACATAAACGTTCCGAAGCAAGTTGTTTAAATTTATTTGTATCATCATTATTGTCACAACTAATAACCAATCCTCCATTACGAATATTTTTTTTATTTTTGTAATATTTATTTCAGATTCAACGGGATTTACTGACTGAAGCATATTATTTTTTTGTAACTCGATTATTTTGATGTTTATTTTGGGCTTAACAATGACGGATGGCATTGGAGTTCGTGCACAGTTTTTACTTACAGCATTAGCAAATGACGTAGCAGTAGTGGAAGAAGAAATATTGAAATAATTATTAACTTTTTTGTCTATTTCTTCAATCTTATTATTTAACGTACTCTGAAATTCATCCTTCAATGAGGATGTGAAGGACTTAACTTTATTTTCAAAATCAGATTGTACAGTTTTTAATATCTCCGAAATATCAGTGACTTGAGCTAGTTTTGATACACTATTTTGTAGAACTTTCAGATTTGTTTCACTATTGTTTGACTCAGATTTATCTACAATATTACATGTTCGTTTACATGTGTCACAAAGATATATAGCAAATTATGTTTTTTTTCTATTAATTTAAATTCAGCATCGCTCATATTGATGCAAGTGTAGTGAAACCATTTCGAACAAGAGCCCTCACAGCCCACCAATTCATCTTTTGTTTTAAGTTTACATTTAGCACAGGACATGGTGACATAAGATGAAAGAAAGAATAACAAACAGATTATTTAAATTAAAAACGAATATAGAGTTGGATAAGGAGCTAAATACGAAGATGTAGCACAATAATGATCAATATAAAATAAACATCAAAGACAAACCTATACAAACTAAAATAATGAAAATGAGCGAATCACTAAGGACACAAGATAGGAGTAGGAGGCGCCTGTTCGGACCTTCACGGCTTAAGGTTTAATACACAGGATTATGACCGCGGAGGGAAACACATTAGAGCAAGATATGTTACTGGCTGTGCAGAAAACGAATGATCGAATAAAAGCCTATAACTATAACCTAAAATTTATAAGCTAATTCAAATATAAAAAGAAATAAATAAAACTATAGCCAGAATTACAAATAATCAGTATATATTAATATGATAATATCACATTAATATCCAGAACTAATAAAATTAAGTCTTATAACTAAATAAAATTGAAGATTTAAAGATTGTAGCTAAAAAATACAAATAATAAATTTGATATTGATAATATAAAATAATAAAATGTTACAGTTAGTAATGTAATGTGAAGTGTTGACAGGGAAGTGTGCATGTGTGTGAGCTCCGTGGTTTTTAACTCTAAAAGGGTATACCACGAGCAATTTATTACGAACAGCTGATTCTCCGTGTGTATCAACAACAACACTGCATCGCCAGTTATTATCTTAAGAGACGTTGACCGGAGATAAGAAAAAATAAAGATAAAGCAAGTAAGTGCTACGTGACAGGAGAGAAGTTAGCTTCTGAAGAGTCGATCTGAGCTGGCTTCTATCGCCGTCAACGTAGCGACTTTGCGCCTTAAGTTAGGCAACGTATTATGTCTACACGTGAATCAGACAGCGAATCAGACAGTAAACGCAAACGTGAAGGGCAACAGGGCGGATTTTTTAAAAGGAGCAAAAAAACATTAAGGACCCCCACAAAAACAGATAAGTCCAACGACATGGCAGACATGAAAGAGCTAATGAACACTTTGTTACACGAAATTAAAGAAGTACGCAGAGAAAACCAAGAATACAAAGATGCAATAAGTAAGGTTATGGAAGAAAATATTGTTATGAAGAAGGAAATAGAACATCTAAAAAAACGGGTGGATCTTCTAGATCAAATGAACAACAGACTGGAAAGGATAGACAAAGCAAGTAGTAGACATAACATAATAATTAGCGGATTAAAAATAGTCGAAAATAATGAGACAGAGATCATAAAAAAACTAGAAAGCTTTATGTTTTTACAAATGCAAGTTAACGCTAAAGTAATGAAAGCAGTAAAGATCAAGGATCACATAGTCATGGCAGAAATAGAAAGCTTGGAAAAAAAGATTGAAATCTTTAAAAATAAATCAAAATTAAAGAGAGGCGTATACAGTAAAGTTTATATAAATAATGATATGACAAAAAGGAAACAAGACAAAACAATTAGGAAATTAGCATATAACGAGAAACAAGCCAACAAACAAGTAAAAATTAAGTACCAACATCTAATTATAAACGGAGAAAAATATATATGGAATGAGAATAGTAATAAATTGGAAAAAACAAAAACAGAGACAGAACCGAATCACGATCCAAAAAACTCAAGAACATAAATGGGAATAAAAAATCTAGGACTGATATACAGGCGACGACCGACATGAATACTCACAAAAAGAAAAGTATTTGGAAACTAGCAACGTGGAATGTTAGAAGTATGAATGGGAAAGAACATGAACTGTACGATGAATTTAATAAATTAAATATAGATATATTAGGAATAACAGAAAGAAAAAAGAAAGGTAAGGGAGAAATAATTATAGATAATGGGCATATGTTGATTTACAGTGGAGTGCCGAAAGAAAACAGAGCAGTAGCAGGAGTAGCTTGCCTAGTAAATAAAAAGTTAATAAACTACGTGCAGTCCTGGGAAGGACGTAGTGAGAGGATCTTAAAAATCGAGTTGAAAATTGAAAAAGAAAGTGAAAAAACAATAATAATAATATATGGACCGGATGAAGATGAGTTAGTTGACATAAAAGACAAATTTTGGGAAGAATTAAATATAGTTACAGAGAATAGTAAAGGGGAAATTTATGTAATCGGAGACTTTAATGGAAGAGTAGGCATACGAGATGAAAATACTGCAAATACTGTGGGGATATATGGAGAAAACCGAAGAAATAATAACGGAAGAAGACTGATAGACTACTGTATATTAAATGACTTGTTAATTACTAATACGTTTTTTCAACATAAAAATGTACATAAATACACAAGACAAGGGCCAAGAGAAGAATATAGATCAATAATAGACTATATACTTGTGGAAAACAAAAAGAGAAATTTAGTACAGGATTGTAGAGTGAGGCGTGGTCCAGAAATCTTCAGCGATCACTTTCTCGTAGAAGCAAGAATTAAAAAAATGAGTAAAGATTAGAACACTAAAACTGAAGAAACAAGGATAATAGAATATGAAACAATAAAAACATACAAACTTAGAGATATAATAACAGCGACAAAATATGCACAAGAAATAAATAGATTAACTGACATAGAGAAAATTAACTATAAGGACAAGGATATAGAAGAAACATGGAATATTTTTAAAAAAATAATAACACAAGCAGCAAAGAATATATGTGGAAGCAGTAAAAAGAAAGCTAATAAAAGAATGACGTCCTGGTGGAATGAGGAAATAAAAGAGGAAGTAAAAAAGAAAAAGAAAACATGGGTAAAATATCTTAGTAATAGAACAAATGAAAACTATGATCAATACAAACAACAAAGACGGAAGGTTAAAGAATTAGTAGCACAAGCGAAAGAAAAAAGCTGGGAACAATTTGGAAAACAAATGGAAGACAACAGTAAAGAAAGTCAAAAATTATTTTATAAAACACTGAAATCATTAAGAAATGAGAAGAAGAAAGTAGCAAATACAGTCAAATCCAAAGAAGGTACAATATTAACGGAAGAACATAATATCATGAACAGATGGAAGCAATATTTTCAAGAGCTATTATCCACAGATGAAGATAATCAGATAGAACCTGTTGAACAAATTCTAACAGACCAGGTAGAAAATGTGAATGAATACGAAACGCAGGAAATACAAATAGAGGAAGTAAAAGAAGCACTACGTATACTTAAAAATGGTAAAGCAGCAGGGCATGACAAAATTACGCCAGAAATGTTAAAGTACATGGGGGAAAAGGGCATAGAAATATTGTTAACAATTTTCAACAACAAAATTTGAAGAATGGAGATAAAATACCAAACGATTGGGAATTAGCAATAATTGTGCCGATACACAAGAAAGGAGACACTAAAGAATGCAACAACTACAGAGGCATATCGTTATTGTGTACGACACTGAAAGTATTTGAAAGAATATTAGAAAAAAGATTAAGAAACAAAATAGAATCAACAATGTCCGAAGTACAAAGTGGATTTAGGAAAGGACGCAGTAGCCAAGACCATATATTCACTGTTAAGGACTTAATACATAAGACTAAGATCACTAACACAAAAACATACATGACATTCATAGATTTAGAAAAAGCGTTTGACAGAGTACAAAGAGAGATAATGTGGAAAATCCTAAAAAGAAAAGGTATAAGCACCAATCTTCTAAATGCTATAAAAGGACTGTATAACAAAAACACGAACTACGTAATTAGCCAAAATAGGAAAAGCGAGCTCTTCGAATCAAAGAACGGTTTGAGACAAGGAGGAGTAATGAGCCCAGTCTTATTTACGATATTTATGGATGAGATACTAAAGGAGTGCGATCAAAAATTCAATAAGATACATGTAGGGTATAGAAATCTACTACCAGTAAAAATATCAATATGTGCTTACGCCGATGACGTAGTAATTATGGCAAACAGCGAGGAAAAAATGCAACAAAATGTTAACACCTGGAACGAAATTATAAAGAAATACAATATGAAAATAAATGCGACTAAAACCAAAATAATGGTAATCTCTAACGAACCAACAACTGCTAATATAACAGTAAATAGTGAAACAATAGAACAAGTTAATAAATTCCAATATTTAGGCATAACAATAGATAGTAACGGCACGCAAGATGATGACATAAACGAAAGAATAATTAAAACGACAAAAATATATCACGCAATGAAACACAATTTTATAGGAAAAAAAGAAATAAGCAATAAAACAAAAATGACGGTATTTAACACAATATATAGAGCGATATTGACGTACGGGTGTGAATCATGGATATTGTCAAATAGAACGAAAAGTAAAATACAGGCGATAGAGATGAAATATCTAAGAAGAGTTAAAGGAGTAACAATGTTAGATAGAGTAAGGAATGAAGCCATCAGGGAAGAACTGCAATGCAAACCAATACTAGATTTCATAGAAACAAGACAACTAGCCTGGTGGGGACACATGATACGAATGAACGAAAGTAGACCGGTACGCCAAGTGTGGATTACCAACGTTACACCAAAAAGGGGAAGGGGAAGACCAAAGGACACATGGGATAACGTAATAAAGAAGATACTGACGAAAAGAAACATCCCGATGCAAGAAGCAAGAAGAATCGCAAAGGACAAGAAACAATGGGCAAAATTAGTGCACATGTGAAATTACTGGACATTAAATTATGTAAATTAAATTAAGATTAAGTGAAAATGTATACATCCTACACCTGAAGGTAGAAGGATGACTGACTATATATATATATATATATATATATATATATATATATATATATATATATATATATATAAATGTTACAGTTCTAATATAAATAATTATTATACTATATTAAACAACATCCCGTATATTAAAAAAAGTACAAGCACCCAATATAAAAATTTTAGACAGGTGATTGAACCTGTGTTTACACTAAACAGGTATAAACAAAATTAAGAAGCACGCTTTTAAAAAAGTTTTAAGAAATATAAAATGGATCAAAAACTTACCCCTAGATAGGGTTCCAAAAAAATTAAAATAATATATAAAAAGCTCGTACTTAGACCTACGCACTCATATTTAACTCACTATAAAAAACCGCAAATATACTTCTAAACAAATAGATAGAGAACAAAACAACACGTCAGTTTTATGAGAAATACCTCATTAATTTAGGGAATTTTATTAAACAATAACTAAATTTAAAACTATAATTTCTTTCCCCTTCTCTTCTCAACATCTGCGTATTTAGCACGCATGTGTCTGAAAGTTTTGAGTCATATTTTTTTTATACTTTTAAACTTATTAATACTTTGCACAGTACTCACCCCAAGCTTGACTTGGGTTACAAGATAAAATGTACGTCGTTCATCCACAAGTTCTGAGGTTTTTTTAACAAATTTGTTATTCACAATTTGTTACCAACTAATTTATAAAAATTGTTAAAAAATTATTTATTTAAACTATGTATAACAACACTTAACAGACTAGGCGAGTTATTCCAAAATTGTTAAACATTTTAATGTATAATAATGTATGTAATATTTTTATATTAACTGATTGGATTTTCAATTGTTATTTAAAGCTGAAGATGGGTCTCTTGCGTCCGAAACGTCCGTAAAAATAAAATTATTTTATGAAAAAATAAATCGGATCAATACGGCTTTCATTCATCACTAACCTTTGAACAATGAAGTGATCCTTCTCGATATCATACTAATAAACAAATAAAAAAAAATTAAATTTTCTCTTGTATCGTCTCAGTTCCTCTTCTTCTTTTTTTCTGCAGATATCACTACCGTAAGTTATCATTTACTTAAATACCTAACAATAAAACTAGAAAATATTTATAGTGTAAATATTATATTTACACTATAAATATAATTGAATTATATATACTTAAGAGAAATTTTGTGAAGGAATGTACAAAAGAACCGATACCGGTATATTTCTCAAAAGTATTTGAATTGATTGATTGAATTGTATGGTGAGACGATATAAGGTTGCGTGGCTTTAGACGGCGCAGTACGTATTCAGCATCGAGGGCAATCGTAAACCCCAGCGATGCAGCGATATTGAGTCGATATTCACAGACGTACAGCATATGTGACAGGACCTGGGCCATCGTAAATACTTTGATTGTGTGGCTGGCAGGCTGCGGTACTGAGGTGCGATGACCATAGCAGAGCAATACTGTTGTCCTTTGTGTGAGATGCGTATGAAATTCGTTGGTGCATTAGCGCGGCGTGATAATTGCACGACCGCGAACAATAATCGCCGTGATCGCGCTGTTGCACAAAGGATGGCGTGACCCGTGGCTTGTGTAACGTGCCCAATGCTGGGACAATTCAATTTTCGCTCGCGTTTTAACGACACTAAATTCCATTAGCACTGTTTGATTAGGAAAAATTGAATTTCGTTCTGCCGACAAATACTATGGCTTTAAATGAATTAACTCTCTAACGATCCGCTTGCCTATATTTTATTACTTCATATTTTTATCATTTAATTATTTTTACCTCCTGCTACCTCACTGAGGGAGGTATAGGAATCATGCTAAAATGACATATCGAGTTTTTGATCGATATGTGATTTAGCATAAATCACGTTTTCAATTTCTTACAATTAGAATTCAACATTTTTACGATGTTACAGTAAATTTGATTAATCCAGTAATTATTTATACTTACTGGTTATTATGTACAATCGCCTCCAATTTTGCAAAATTTTATAAAGATAACAATGTACTGAAAAAATCTTAAACCAAACCTAAACTTATTTCGACATAACCCAACGTAACATAGTAAGTATTATAAATTATTTGATAACCGATATGTTTGGGAATTACACATAATTGCCGGTAATTGTGTAGATCTATATCTTATTTTATAATACATATACGAACAGTGTTTCCCTTGGAGATTTAAGAGACCCGGACACACGTCAAAAATTCATTTAAATTTTAATGTAGCTACACGTTCCAAAAATAATTTAATGGTTTTTTCGCTGGCCTTGAAAAACGTTGGTTTTTATGTGACTAGACAAAATGTCTATTACTATTACAAACTTGTGTGCAATTGTAAATTGGGAGGATTTTCCACTCTCAATCGGCGGCCCATTCAACGCACTGCCTTTTGAATAATGTGTATCAGGGACGGATTTAAACTTTTTTGGGCCCTAGGCAAATAATAATATTTCGGGTCCTACGTATAAACAAAAAATACATTTAATATAGAACGCCAAAAGATACGAAGTCGATTAAATTAAACCAAAGTTGTCGTATTAAGAAATAATTTTAAAAATGTATTTGTTTTCCTAATAAATGCATAGGTTACTAGATAGAAATAAAAATGTAAATTTTACGATTTTCAATTTTTGGTCATGACTTGCAAAATTAAAAGATTAAGTGATTTTGGTATACATCTTCTTCAGACACTTTTTTATAATTGGTGTCAACTTTAATTATTCGTTGGAGCTTATACTAAGGTTGTGATAATTTTGAATAGAGCTTTTTTGCTATTTAACCATATAAAAAAAGTTGTACTTTATTTTAATAAATAATACAAAAAAATGAGTAAGATGTATTTAGTCTATCGAAATAATCACTGAATCATACGTATGTAACTAAGAAAACAAAAATTAAAAGTACTTGTCAAATACTCGATTGTTATATTACAGTCATATTGATAATATTATTAACAACAATGCTTTTAAAAAATACATTGATAACAATGAGAATTTTTTTATTTTCGTTAATCGTTTTCAATTAAATATATATTTTCTAAACATATTATTTTATTCTAGCCCAATAAAATCCTATTATATAATAATCTCTAATTTTCATTTTTGTTTTCATAGCTAATTCGATACAGTGATTATTTTTACAGACAAAAAACAGTTTTCTAATTCCCAGTTGTACCAATAAGGCTTAAATTTCAATCTAATTCTAACCGAAATTTTAACAGCAACGTTGAATATTTCATTTGGACCCTTAAACAATACATACAAACTAAATTTCATAGTTTTTAACAATTTATTCATATATCAAGGAGGTCATAAACTTTCTAGCCCAATAAAATCATATTATATAATAATCTCTAATTTTAATTTTTGTTTTCATAGCTAATTACGATACAGTGATTATTTTTACAGACAAAAAACAGTTTTCTAATTCCCAGTTGTACCAATAAGGCTTAAATTTCAATTTAATTCTAACCGAAATTTTGACAGCAATGTTGAATACTTCATTTGGACCCTTAAACAAAACATACAAACTAAATTTCATAGTTTTCCAACAATTTATTCATATATCAAGGAGGTCATAAACTTTATTAATTAAAGAATCAATAACAAATTAGTCAAAAATAAACAAAAATATTTAATACCGGAAAAAGAATGATACTGAAAGAGAAGTTAAAATTATTTGAGTCCAATATGAGAATTAAAAATAATGGCATTGATCAAAATCTTGATAGCAAAACATCAAAATTTTATAAAACATCAGTGGAAACATGTTCGTGTTCATTTTGGAATTCTTTTAGTGCACCATGTCGTCATATTTTTAAAAAATAATAATGTGACATATTTTCAAAAATTTGCTTTCTGTAAGATACAGCATTTCAATTGAAAATGTAAAGTATGGATACAGATGATGTAAATGTAGACACCAATGATCATATTGAAGATGAAACTTTCTGATGATTTTAATAGTCCCAACAAAATATTATCAGTTAGGGGAAAATTGAATACAGCATTGACGATAACTAAAATTTTTACAGATATTTTGTCTACCTATGGAATGCGAAGTTTTCAAACAAAATCACATGACTTCCTTGTATGTTAAATTATACACATTTTTTGCTGCACTTCATTTGAAAAGTTATTTCACTTGAAAGTGAAATCATTCTACGGATAATCATTCTTCCATTCCATTAGTTTCATATCTTCGAACTTCCCTTCAAATTGGATCATCTTTTGAAATTTTATTAAAATGTTTATCACTATTTATTGCATTAAACAAAATTATTTTAGTCGCTCAAAAACCTGCAAAGAAAAAGATGGTATTCATTTATTTCGTACATATTTCTCAAGAAATATATTCCGACAGTTGTCAATGCCAAATAATTATCGAACATTTCCTACAAAAATTAAAAACCAACAAAATTATTATTTTTATTAAGTTTCTGCCAAAAGTAAACTGCCGTTTGAAAAGACCGATTGGAATCAAAATGGAGGTGCATAACTAGATGTTATAGTAACTACATAAATAAAATTTCAATATTCTACGGCTAATCATTTTTGAGTTACGTGAAAAATTAAAAAAAAACACTATGAGGAAAGTGTCCTTTTGACACTGCTAATTGCAATGAAAAAGGGAGTCCATAGCATTCTCATATACAAAATTAAAAAAAATTACAACTAATCACTTTTGAGTTATGCGAGATACTGGTCAAAATATATTCAGGGATAGTACCGTTGAAACCTGAAAAACGAAATTTTTCACGATTTCATTAATTCCTTTACTTTGTACAAGGAAGTAAAAAGTAGATGAATTAAAAGTAATAGATAGCAAGAATTGGAATTTGTCTTATTGAACATGGGAATAGTGGGCTTAGTGCAATTGAATCAGAAGAACCTGAAAACAAATTCGGTTTAATAACGAGCCCTGTTTAAATCAATCAAGTATAAACTTGAAATTCAAAACTCAAATCCGAAGAGAAATAAAAAGCAGACCACTTTTTACAAAAAAAATACTGTATGTATGAATGGCCAATTGCGTATAGATACTGTATGTATAAATAGCCCATAGAAATTTAATATGTAATTTTAAAAGAAAAAATCTGACGTGTCCAATACCTCCCGCCACTAGTAATATATTCTATATAAGTTTTTCAATACATTTAATTTGTAGTTTTAAAATTAGTTTGTTATTGCAGTTCAGAATATTTTTAATTCATTTCATACCTAAAATTTCCTTCATAAAATTTGTATGACCAATGTTTGAGATTTTAATTGTTGTCAGCTCCGTATATTGTCAAAGGTACAACATTTATTTGCCAATGTCAACGCCATATACGCTTCTCTGTATTTTTTTGTAGTTTATTGTTAGTGGCGCTGTCGCTAGCGAATTTTGTTGCTTTAAAATAGTACAAGGACAAGTCTGTTCGGTTCCGGCTTTGTAGCGCCAAAGTTGTTTTGTATCGCTCCGCAACAATCCATTGTTGTACTGCTCCAGTAAAGTATTTACATTTGTTATATCTGTTATTTGTATAGTTTTGGTTGCGCTGTGTGTAAATAAATAAGTGTTTTTCGCGTGGTTGTGTGAAAGTGAGATTTACGACCTCACCATTGTTACCATCATTCATACTCGATATCCTGGGTATCCATCCCTGTTATCCCGCACATTTTTTGGTCCTTCGAGCCGGATACTATCCGGATTATCCGAGTTTTTTCCACCCTTAAAACCACGTGCAAAAACTGTCAAATCCTTGTCCATGCGCATAGCCTGTCAAATCCTAATCCAGTGTCATCCACCCATCCTTTGTTAATTCTAACCTCGCAAACCTGCGTGTAGAGTCACGATAACTTCGAAGTCATCGCCAAACAGTTCCGTTTTCGCGTCCGTAACCTTCACCAGGTTCAACAATGGCTGAAGTGTTGCGCCACCAGCAAGAGTTGACGGAACAGATCCGGAAGTTACCGCTGGCACTCCGTACGCAGCTGTCGAAAGAAGAAATAACACCGACAAGCAGGCTGATCGACAGCGCGCTCGCCAACCTACAGAGACATTGGGAGGACTTCCTGACTAACCACCACTCTTTTAGAGCAGAAAAGGGTTCAGAAGCTACGGTGTACTTCGTTGAATATCACTTCTCCGCCACAGAGCTCTTGTACTTGACGGGTGTCGCTATCCTGGAGGCCCTCCGTCCTTCGCCACCTCCGCCAGCTCCAGTTGTCGCTCCAGTTCAACCGCCAAAGGCTTCCCTTCCGCCTCTACCTAAGGTAAACCTGCCGGAGTTCTCCGGGTCATACTTGGAATGGGAGGCATTCCACGACGCCTTTCAGAGTCTCGTGATAGACCGTGACGATGTTCCCGACGTCCAGAAGCTGCTCCTCCTCAAGGCAGCACTGAAAGGTGAAGCCGAACTCCTAGTGCGTACCATGGCCACCACGGCAGCGAACTTCCAGGGAGCCTGGGACGCCGTCTGCGCCAGGTACCGGAACAGTCGGGTTCTGGTAAGTGCTCACCTGTCGGCACTGTTCGACATGCCCCAGGTATCGAAAGAGTCCGCACGCGACCTGCGGGCCCTGATCGACCGAGCACGGGAAGAGATAAGATCGCTCGAGCAGCTAGGGCGACCTGTAGACAAGTGGGACGACGTCATCGTGTTCTTACTC
The DNA here is from genome assembly GCA_035578165.1 of Stenolophus ochropezus. NCBI lineage: Eukaryota > Metazoa > Arthropoda > Insecta > Coleoptera > Carabidae > Stenolophus > Stenolophus ochropezus. Next base: position 20,374,520 of record JAQOWZ010000014.1, on the reverse strand, counting down.
CTCCGTCGCCTGGACTCCGCATCCCGTCGAGCATGGGAGTTGCATCTCGCTTCCATAGATGCGACTCAAACGTTGGTGAACCCCGACTACAAGTTGGAACAGCCGACACTCAAGCAGCTCGAGGCATTCTTCGAGATGCGTATCCGCGCATTAGAGAAGTCGGCCCCGCTGAGCCCACCTGCCCGCTCCATAACGGCCTCCAACGCGAAGGCTGCGCCACTTCGCTCACACCAGGTCTCTGCAAGCGTCAAGAACACGAACTGCGTGTTCTGCGGAGACTCGCACTCCAACTTCTCCTGCTCATCGTTCCGGGGGAAGTCTCCACAAGAGCGCCTGTCCGAGGTCAAGCGACTTCGGCTCTGCTTCAACTGCCTGGGTTTCCACCAGCGTAACGCATGCAGATCCACGAAGACGTGCTCCAAGTGCAGCCAGACGCACAACACGCTGCTGCACGACGCTTTCCCATCCAGTTCTGTTACAGGTTCGGCCAGTCCTCCAGAAAGAGCTGCTGCTCTCCATACCTCCACGGTCTCTAGTCACTCCACACACCAGGGCACATCCCGTGCCATGGTTCTCCTGACCACAGCGCTGGTCACCATCTGTTCGCCCAGCGGACAGCGCGTACAGACACGCGCGCTCCTCGACACCGGGTCCGAGGTGTCTTTCATCTCTGAAGACATTGTGCAATGTCTTGGTCTAGCCAGGCGGCGCTCCCACGTCAAGGTCGTCGGCGTCGGGGCCTCGCACTCTGCCACGGCCTCCTCACAAGTGGAAGTCGTCTTCCGATCCAGAGCAGCACCTGGTGCCGAGCACCAGGTATCCGCCTACGTGCTTCCACGTCTGACGGCTCACGTTCCACAACGGAGAGTCCGTCCCTTAGATCCGCAGCTGCTGCTGCACCTGGAGCTGGCCGATCCATGCTATCACCGAGACCAGAAGGTTGGCCTACTGCTTGGAGCCGACGTTTTCGGCCCTCTACTCCGTCCAGGAGTGTATCCAGTCCCAGGCTCCAAGGTGGTAGCCATCAACACAGCTCTAGGTTGGGTCCTGTCCGGAGCCGTCGACGAGGACGGTGCATCTCCCGTGTCCTCTCTACATTGCCATGTAGAGGAGGACCTGGATCACAATCTCCGCCGGTTCTGGGAACTTGAAAAGATTCCCGCCGCTCCTTCCTCGCTCTCCCCAGAAGAGAGTGCCTGCGAAGAACTCTCCACCTCGAGCCTATGGTGGAACGGTCCTCCATGGCTTTCTGACGCGACTCAGAATTGGCCGACCGCAACACAAGAGCTACCCGATTCACCAGGTGAAGAAGCTGTCCAGAAAACCCGCTCCATGCCGGTCCAGGTCGAAGAAGAGTTCGCTCTGTTAGCGCGGTATTCCTCCCTGTCACGCACGCTCCGCGTAACAGCCCAGTGCATGCGATTCGCCCGCCGCTGCGACAAGAGAGGAAGAATTTCCAGACTTGCAGGTCTGGAAGATCGAGAGCAAGAGACATGCACCGGCTTCTTAACCACATTCGAACTAACTGCTGCGAGAGTCCATCTGATTAGCAATGTCCAGAGAGAGAAGTTTGCCACTGAAATAGCGCAACTGAAAAGCGCTAGACCCATTCCAAGGACTTCGCCTCTCGTGAGTCTAAATCCATTTCTCAACGCTCACGGCATGCTATGCGTGGGCGGTAGACTCGAGAATTCCGGACTTCCCGATTCCGAAAGACACCCGCCTATCCTTCCAAGGTCATCTCCGCTAAGCCAGCTACATGTCCTACATTGGCACGCATTAGTACTCCACGCTGGCTTAGCATTAACTCACTCACTCCTCCAGAAGCACGTCTGGATCCTCCAAGGGCGAGTCCTAACAAAGAAGCTGCTCCGAACTTGCATCCCTTGCAGGCGCCGTCGTCCGCTGATGGGCAAACAACTCATGGGAAATCTGCCAGCTGCCAGAGTGACTCCCAGCCGCCCTTTCCTGCATTCAGGAGTAGATTACGCAGGACCCATCCAGTGCCGCCCGTCCCCAGGTCGTGGGCGACACTCCACCAAGGCCTACATCGCCCTCTTCGTCTGTCTTTCCACCAAGGCGCTTCACCTGGAGGTCGTGAGCGACTTGACGACCAAGGCCTTCCTGGCGGCCTTCCGTCGGTTCGTTGCACGCCGAGGAGTGTGCAGCGAGCTGCTTTCCGACAACGGCACGACGTTCGTCGGTGCCAGCGCAGAGCTGCGCTCCATGTTCCATCAGGCGTCGCTGTTCTACCACGAAGTAGCTTCTACCCTGTCCGATTCCGGCACACGTTGGAGCTTCATTCCACCATCTGCACCGCACTTCGGCGGCCTGTGGGAGGCCGGAGTCAAATCAGTGAAGAGTCTCCTCCGCAAAACCATTGGTGAGACGACCCTCACGTACGAGGAGCTATCTACAGTACTGGCTCAGGTAGAGGCCTGCCTGAATTCCCGTCCGCTGACGCCGTCCTCGTCGGACACTGCGGACCTGTCCGCGCTGACCCCAGCGCACTTCCTGGTTGGTTCATCATTGCTGACCGTTCCAGAACCAGGTTCCCATGACGAGCCCAGCGACCTGGCGACCCGCTGGCGGCTCGTTCAACGACTCACACAGCACTTCTGGAAGAAGTGGTCAACGCAGTACCTGCACCAGCTGCAACAACGTCCCCGCTGGCGCGGGGAAAAATCCAACTTCAGTGTGGGCCAGTTAGTGCTGGTTCACCACCCGCAGCTGCCTCCAGGTAGATGGGCACTGGGCCGAGTGACTGAGCTGCATCCAGGAGAAGACGGCCTCGTCAGGGTAGTCACCGTCAAGACTGCCACTTCAGAGCTTCGCCGACCTATCTCCCGGCTAAGCCCTCTGCCGATCGAGACGGACGTCATCCCTTCAGTCAAGCAGAGACTCGCCGCGCCGCCGTCGCCACCGCTGCGTCGTTCTACGGTAGGTAGTCCAGGTCATTCCAAGTCGGCCTGATGTCCACACGATCTTGCTTACATAAGTTTCATTGTTCTTCCATGTTAATTGTTTAGTTTAGTCGCTTCTCGACTAGGTGGGCAGTATGTTTGAGATTTTAATTGTTGTCAGCTCCGTATATTGTCAAAGGTACAACATTTATTTACCAATGTCAACGCCATATACGCTTCTCTGTATTTTTTTGTAGTTTATTGTTAGTGGCGCTGTCGCTAGCGAATTTTGTTGCTTTAAAATAGTACAAGGACAAGTCTGTTCGGTTCCGGCTTTGTAGCGCCAAAGTTGTTTTGTATCGCTCCGCAACAATCCATTGTTGTACTGCTCCAGTAAAGTATTTACATTTGTTATATCTGTTATTTGTATAGTTTTGGTTGTGCTGTGTGTAAATAAATAAGTGTTTTTCGCGTGGTTGTGTGAAAGTGAGATTTACGACCTCACCATTGTTACCATCATCCATACTCGATATCCTGGGTATCCATCCCTGTTATCCCGCACAACCAATATGACAACTATTTTTGACGTTACTAAAACCGGAACCGAACTTACTTTGATTCACGCATGCAAATACATTCCTAATATTATTATATTTCTTCCATCTTTTTAAATTTTACAATAAAATTACTTCATTTTTACTTATTTTATTTTTTACACTTACAGACATCAAATTTGACATCATATGTCAAATTTTGTGAACATATGAATAACTCATCTGTTTTATCGAAATTTCTCAGCCTAAACATATGTAAAATTATTATAATTTATATATTTTTTTCTATCTAGCCAGAAGTTATATATATACGTAATTATGCAGATCGGTAGAACATTTAAAAATCTTTATATTTAATATAACGTATTTTGCGAAAAAATGGTATTAGAAGTATTTTTTTTGGAAAAAATGTTTACAGCTTCAGTAAAGTACTACTTCTGGTTAACCAATTGTAGTCAAAATCTAATCAGTTCATCATATTTGAATATAAGTCTTAAATACCAAACATTATATTTTTTACAAGTATCATATTAGAGTTATCGTGGACGAAAAATCGTCAAAGACACACACACACACACACACACACACACACACACACACACACACACACGGACATACAGACATCACGGTAAAAATAGCAAGATCGTATTGTAGGGAGCCTAATTCGTGCTCATATGTTGAAAACTCACAATCGAGAAATCTGACTAAAAACAATACCTTCCTTATCTATATATTGATAGGCGGGAGGTAAAAATGAGAAAATATGAAGTTTTTATTGTAAAATACAAAATTTACAATAGGTAAAATAAAAATTAAGGGTGATTTACTTTACTGTCACTGTCACACGTATCTTGTAATTTTAAAATGCTTCAAAGGTAATATCGTCGGTTTACAATAGCAACCACTGATCTCTCCAAGTCCCTCATTTCCAGACGGCCATCGTAGACTCTCCTGCTTTTACCAGAACATCCAAGGTATAAATTCAAAACTTCGTCATTTCCAGTCCATCAGTGCTACTACAGTCGACTTCGACATCATTGCTCTGACTGAAACTTGGCTCTGTGACAATGTTTTGAATGCTGAACTCTGTACAGACATGTTCAATGTTTATAGATGTGACCGTGATTTTGAGTCGTGCCATCTTTCTAAAGGAGGAGGGGTGCTTATGCTCATCAAGAATGAATTATCATCTTCAAAGGTTGATCTTAGTAATTTTATTGATATTATTCCTATAAACATTGACATTATTTGCGCTAAAATCATTATTAATAATAAACCCTTGTTTTGTTTTACCGTATATATTCCACCAGCACAACCTGTAAGTTCTTATGTTGCAGTATATGACTTTTTTGAGAATTTACCATTCTTACAAAACAATAACTTTTCAATATGCGGCGATTTCAATATCCCTGAGTTCACTACCAACTCTAACTCGCCTAAGGTTGAGAAACTACTTAACTTACTTGAATTTTACGATGCTTCTCAGCACGATTCAATAAAAAATGGCAATAATAAACTCTTGGATTTAATTATCTCCAACACTTATTGCGACATATCACATGCTCAAGATTTATTATTTGACGCTGAATTTCCGGTGCATCACCCAGCATTCAGTATTTCTGTTCAGATCAATCTCCCTACTCATAAAAACTCATATTCTGCAACATCTCATAATTATGATTTTAAAAAAGCTGATTTTACCAAATTTTATAGTATGATTTGTAATTTTAATTGGGATACTCTAAAGGAATTTTCTGATGTTAATCAGGCCTGTGATTTCTTTTATACTATACAGTACTCCTTTTTCGACTCATGTGTTCCTTTAAAATATAATTTTTAAAGTAAATATCTACCATGGTTCACTAAAACAATTATTCGTAAACTCAAGGCCAAGATTCACGCCAGAAAATTACTTTCTCGTTTTCCACATAATCAAGCATATTGTAATAATTTCAAAAATCTTAGATCTGAGCTAAAATATTTAATAAAAAATTCTTATGCTGCTTATGTGACAAATTGTGAAAATAATGTTAAAACAAATCCAAAAAAATTCTGGAACTATGTTAATTCTAAAAGAAAAATGTCTTCACATAATAACTCTATGTTCCTTAATGACAAAAGTTTTTCAAACCCTAGTGACATATCTGATGCTTTCTCTTCATTCTTTCAGTCTACTTATCTAAACTCACCTGTCAGTAAATCTACTATTTCGTTTAATCCCTCTTCCCTCTCGCATGATTCTATCTCTCTTAAGCATATTTCTCTTAACAATATAAAAACCTCTATTAAAGCACTCAAATCTTCTTTGTCATGTGGTCCTGATCTTGTCCCAAGTTTGCTGATCAAGGACTGTGTGTCTGCTCTGTCAACTGCATTTTTCCATATTTTTAACCTTAGTGTAAAGACTAGTACGTTTCCCAATGTCTGGAAAATATCAAGTATTACTCCGTTACATAAATCTGGTGAGGCAAGTAATATTTATAATTATCGCCCAATAGCTATTTTATCTAATTTTAGCAAAATTTTTGAAAAAATTAGTTACAATACTATATATCCATCTATAAAGCAATATATATCTCCTTACCAACATGGTTTCGTTGGAAAACGATCTACTTCCACCAATCTCATGTACTTTACGCAACGAGTTTCTGCTGTTCTTGATACTACCGGGCAAGTTGACTGAATTTACACAGACTTTGCTAAGGCTTTTAACAGACTAGATCACGACATCTTGATCAGTAAACTACAATCTTTTTCTTTCCCTTCTTCTTTCATTGATCTTATTTCTTCCTATTTATTTCATTGTGAATTGTTTGTGAATTTTAAAGGCTTCAAATCTCATACTTTCTTTGCTTCTTCGGGCGTTCCTCAGGGCTCTAACCTTGGGCCACTACTATTTTTACTTTTCATTAATGACATCACGAAAATCCTCCACTGTGACAAACTATTATTCGCGGACGACTTAAAAATTTTCTGTTCAGTCTCTACTATTAATGACTGTATTACTCTTCAAAATGATTTGAATAATTTATATCATTGGTGTACTAGAAACAACTTACAGCTCAATCTCAATAAATGTACTGTTATGTCATTCTCCAGGAAAATTGTTCCACTAAGGTATGATTATTCAATAAATACAGTCATTTTAAGTCGCTCTGAAATAATAAAAGATTTAGGAGTCCTATTTGACCTTAAGCTCACATTTGTTTATCACATTCATGATGTCTATAATTCCGCTCTGCGAATGTTAGGTTTCGTTATAAGATATACTAAAGATTTTCATAACATTACAGCTATCTTTGCACTTTATTATGCTTATGTAAGATCCAAGCTTGAATACTGTAGTGTTATTTGGAGCCCTACTCATGAAATACATCAAGACCTCTTGGAATCTGTACAGAAAAATTTTTTGAAGTACATTTACTTTAAAGTTAATGGTAACTACTCTGAGCGCCACTTTCCTTATTCTCATTTATGCTGTATGTTCAATTTCAAAACCCTGTACGAACGTAGAGAAAACTATTCTATTCTTCAGTTATATAAACTTATTAACAATCATATTGACGATCCTTTGTGCCTTTCTATGATCAACTTCCACTCTCGTACTATCTCCACCAGACTTCTATCCACCTTCTATCTTCCTTACAGTCGCAGTAACCTTTTAAAGTCTTCACCTCTTTATCGAATGTGTCACTTATATAACAATAAATTTTCTCATTTAGACATGTTTCTTTTAAATTATATCTTTTTCAAAATTTCTTAAAAATACTTAACTTTTATATTTGTGTTTAATGTATCTATATTTTTCTATTTGTATCATTCTCTGTACCTCTCTACCCTCGTCTGGGCTTAGCCTGTTAGGGTAGTTCACATTTAAATAAATAAATAAATATTTATAGTACCACTGGTTTGGTAAGTGTTGTTAATATTGTATTTAGTGACAATGTGTATTTAAAGTATTTAAGTAAACCAACTTTAATTTTGCGAATTTTATAAATATAATCTTTTTGTTCTGTAAGTAGTAATAATCGAACAATTGTACGCTATTGATAACAGTTATTTTACAAAGCGCCTTCACGAATATATATTAATAATTATTGTTTATGAACTTCTTTACTGTAAATATAATACATATATTAAAGATAAACGGACTGATGTAAGTAACTATATATTGAAATTTCTAAATTTTGTGTAATGAGGTAATTATTAAGCATATCCCATTATATATCCTATTAGTTGGCAATGCATTAAGAGAACTGTACAATTAATTATCAATTATAACTAATGGGATTGGTGGGTGAGTTACCAGGGTTTGTTAATTAACGCAGTGTGAGAGAGCACCTAGTTTTGAGGTCAAATTACACCGAACTCAAACCAGAATTATTGCGTCCTCCACTCTGATTTGGGGTGTCTGTAGGTTTAATGTACAATAAACATCACCAGTGACAATTTTTGAGCAAAAATTATTTGAACTCAATTCGTACGGTTATACAAATCACATCCGTTATCTATGGCAACATAGCTTTTTACATCAACGCCAATAAAACTAGTAGAAATGATATTATTACTTAAATTATAATCATCGGCAGTAGTATAGCTCACTACTGAGATTACTTCGTTAAAACAGAATGGAACATGAGATCTTATGTTCAATACTCCGAAACCAATCAAATAAAACTTTATTATTATTCGCATTTCTAAATTTATTTTTCGATATTTTTTTATCTTATATCTTAGAAAGGTGTAGTATAATTTCAAAAACTTGTTTCGTGATTCACAAAATAGAATTCATTGTGAAATATAAAACTTATTGTATAGAATAAGGCCTTCATTCGTTTTACTTACACATTCCATACTGAAAATCCGAGGTCCAACATGTTGCTCAATCACCGATTCATCAGATGATCAAGTAATTTACCATGATTGAATACAAAATCGATATTTTTCACAGCAGTCAAAGATTGTTATTTCTTTGGAACTGTATTAAATAATAATAAAATACTAGGGGAGGCCGAGGCTGGTAGTTCCCAGGGTAAATTGTTCCGAAGAATATTGCTGCAAGATGAAAAGACATATCGATATGAGTAAAATGCACTAAAAATCATCAAGCGATTGCTCGGTCGAGGCAGCCATTTTAGTCGCACACGGAGCGATAGTACATTGGGTATTTGATTGGTGGTTCCCGATTGTTAAAAAGTAAATATTACGTTACTAAAAGTGGATTTATGAAGCCAAACTAATACTTACATTTATGTAGACTTGCAAATATTTGATTACGCCTGCGCAATTTAAACATTTTTAGATTGACACATCTGATGTTAACCTATTTGTTTTTGTTTGTGATTGTGGTATTCATTTTGTTTCTTGTATTCGTTTGTCAATTACTTAATTATCAAATGGATAACAAGAAGAAGTCAGGATACATAATTAAATTTAAACTATCCTCAAACCTCTTCAAGTGACGTATGTTGCGTTTGCGTAGTAGTGAAATTAACAAACATTAACATTAAAAAATTGCAAATTGGTTATCCTTCTAGTTAAGTTTTAATGTTAGTTTAGTATTAGCTGAATACGTAAATCATTATTGTATATTAACAAGTATTAATGTAAATGTTAATATAAATTTTAATTTTAGCTGCATAAACCCACCTTTACACTTTTTGGTCTTTGTTCATTATTTTTATAGACACTGATTTGCGAGTTATACACAATTTCTGGAAATACGTTTAAAAATCGGAATCTATTACTATTATCTAACTTATTTCAACTTCTGAACGAGATTTTGTATTAGTTTCGTAAAATGAAATTTGGAGCTAAAAGTTCCTTTACTTTGGAGTTGGTTGTATCCAGAAATGCCCGAAAAAACGCTTTGGCTGATGATCTGGTATAGTGATGTATAATGTGCATTGATTAATACTTCAATTTACTACACGTCGAGAAAAATAGTTTGAATACACGTTGAGTCTTACATTTGCAAAGTTGATAATCTTGATGATTAACAAGACTACAAATACCTTTTATCGTTGTTATTGATCACGTTTGCAGTACAATACCCTTATTTCTAAATATCATTTGTATGTTTATATTAATGATAATATTTTTCATTCTTTCTGTAAAAATTTATAATATATAGAAATTATATTTTTCTTAAATTATGTTGATTTGTTTGTTTTTCAAATTAATTCGAGTAACTTCATAATAATATTGTAACGTTTTTTTATTTAGGTAAAGTGTAAAAAATGATTGAACCCGAATATTTATATAACAATTACTAATTTTAAAAACGATATATGAATAATAAAAGATAACAAAAATAAGTAACACTACGAATAAATAAATAAATAGAAACACAAATTAAAGAATAACAATTATTAATAAAAACTTAAACACTATGATTATTTATTTAAACACTTAACACTACGCACTATTTATAGACACGATATTTATATCACCAACTATTTATTTTTACAACGCGTACTAATATCAGATTGTTCTCGCGATCTCCTGCTCGGGGTTTATATAGCAGACCAATTAAGTTCGGGAATGTTCTCCTATCTTCTAGAAAGCAGAACAATAGAAGCGCTACGAACTTGTCGTGACAGGTCTGTTAGTGGCCGTCGCCCGCGACGTGACCTTGGGATCCCTGCAATATTAAGTATTACTTTAATTGTATACTAATCAGTTTCAATAAATTACTGAAACAATTATAAAAGTAGCCTTTTTTATAAAATCTAGTTTATAGTAACTTTAAGTGCTAGCAAAGATGATAGGAACAACATGCCTCAACGTTGGAAAAACCAACCCCATAATGGGGTAAATTGTTACGCTCTGACTTTTTCATATCAAATGGTTATACACAAAAAAACTATGAATATTTTAACAAAAACGATTCTTTATTCTAAAACTAGAATAATTTTTGAATCATCTTTTATATAAGTCCAACAGATTGAACTTCGTTTTAGAATCCTCTAAAGGAATTTTTTAAGCCTAGGGTCACAGAGTTACTTGTTTTTAGAATGTGTTTATATATGATAATGTAATATTTTTAATTATAATACTTTAATAGTTGTAAATATCTAAAAAACAGACATATATTTTTTCTTCATTTAAAAAATTCCATTTTCCATTTAATTTACACTGTCCAACAGTCCAATTACAAGACAGGGGGTCACAGCTTATAGTAAATTCTGAATCACTCGGACACAGTGGTATTTACCTATATTTGGTTGCAAGTTTGTCGTCACTGGAATTTGAACCTCAGATCCGACGTATGGGGCCGTTCAAATATTACATAAGCAGATTTATTACAAATATTTACCTCCCCATCCCCCTTGTTAGCAAAAATAAGCAAAGCTCTTACCCCCTCCCCCCATGCTTACGTAAACATTTTTCAATTTTTTAGAATAGAATTAGAATGGAGATTAGATTTTACTGATACAGTATTCAAGGTCGATTTTTACACGATTCGGAACTTAGCCAATGTGAGGGTTGCCATTCGTGTTAAAAAGTTAATAGCTACCGATGACGTAATCATCATCTAGACTCCCCTACCCCCCATGTCATCTAAAATAAGCAAAACAAAGACCCCCCCCCACCCCCCTATAGTGCTTACGTAATACTTGAACGGCCCCTATGACAAAAGCGCACCAAATAGTATTTGTTGTTACACCCAATGAACATTGTAAAAACACACCAAAGTATGTTAGTTAAGGGCACCAGTGTGTGTGTAATAGAAATGTTCATATATTAATAAATTTGATGTAATTATTCAATAATGAAATAAAATAAGGTTAGGTTAGGTTAGGTTAGGTTAGTTTACATAACTGGTTAGGTTAGGTTCAGTTAGATTAGTTTAGATTACTTTCGGTTTGGTGAAATTAGGTTAGTTAAGTTAGATTAGGTCAGGTTAGGTTAGGTTAGGTTACTTTAGATTACTTTATGTTTGGTTTGATTAGATTAGGTTAGCTTAAGTCTGGATTTTTATCTAATCAGATGCACACGTACGCATAACACTAAATTCCTAAATTTGACTGGTGCGCTTTTGCTATGATTTTTTGGTGCGCTTATGAAATGTTTAAAGATCTGAATGATGTGCTTTTGCCATGCAGCCCCTCAAATCTCACAATCCACCCAGCGAGTAGAAGCGCGCTAACCAACTAAGCAACCACTAAATGCGAAACAATTTATCAGTTTGTACTTGTGAACTAATCATTTTATGATGTATACAGAAAACTATTTTCCCATTTTTAAGCAATCGTATTAATATATTTTTAAGCACTCATTTGTTATTTATCATCAAAATTTTTATAAATTATTATATTTTCTTGGCAATGAAACTATGTATATTCAATTATACACGTTTTTTTAGTCATTACTTTTTATGCCTCTCCCTAACATCAATGCTGGCTACGCCCATGGGTATATATGGACTGTTTTATACTTTTTAACTTTTTGTAATGTAATATTAAACTAAACAATCATAAGATACTATTTGGAATATAACAGAGAGTGATATGGTCAGTTATTAATTTATTGTTCGAAATAGTTAATGCTAGAGACGCTTGTGTATGCGTTTGTATTTGTGCGCGCTGTGGGTTATGTCCGCAATTCACGAGCTTGCAAGCAGGCAGCCATAGTAAATTGCTGGCCATGATTGGCATGTATTTGATTGGAGTTAAACCTAATGATACGTACAATTTGCTTCTATATTATGTCCATGTGGTACCTATTCATATTCTGAATATGTTTAGATTACGATATTCGCATCTGTTAATACACTCACCTACTCGTTTATTCTAACAATCAGCTATTAAATTATTCCTATAATACAATATGTCAGCATCCATATAAGTAATCATTTTTATATACATAGCTAGGTAATATCTGCTTACCCATGAGTTGTAGCAAATAATAATTAGTTTATTCTTTATTATTATTATTCTTTTCTGCAGAATCAAATATTTTTAATTTCTAATTTATTTTAAATATTATAACGTTTATTTACATATTTAAGTGAAGTGTAAAAATAATTGAAACACCAATATTTATATAACTAAGTTTAAAAATGAAATATGAATAATAAAAGATAATAAAAATAAGTAACACAATGAATAAATAAATATAAACACTAATTTAAGAATAATAATTATTAATAAAGATTTAATCACTAAGATTATTTATTTAAAAATTTAACTACGAACTATTTATTTACACTATATTTATTTCCACCAACTATTTATGTTCATTACGCGTATTAATATTAGACTGTTCTCGCGGTATCTTTTGCTCAGGCTTAAATATTAGAGCAAGTAAGTTCTGGAATGTTCTCGTACCTTCAAGCGTTAGCACAATAGAAGAGCAGCGAACGAGTCTTGACAAGTCTGCTAGAGGCCGTCGACCGCGATGTGACCTTGGATCGCTACAATATAAAAAAAGTGTAAGTTTCATCATCAGCGGTGAAGTGTGACTCGTCCTTTCTCAAAATCACACAAATATGGTATATTCTTCGCTTAAATTATATCAGAACCATTTGTTAATATTTGTTAGAAGCAGAAAAATCTCTGCTTGCGTACGACGAACGCAACTGTAACGAAACACATCTGCTATCAATTTTATATTATTCGGAATAGAAACAGTAAAACAATATAGTGTAAAAGTCCTACAGGCTATATATTTAAATATTTCTTAAATTCACCTTTTTAAACACATTATTTTAATAATAAAAAATAAACCATGTATAAAGGACGACTAATCTTCATTTTGACTCTAAATAAAAATAAGCAAACAGCAAATCATTTGTAGGTAAATTTAATTCATATAATCCTGTTTTCCATCTTTAAAAGCAAAAACAGAATAATTAAGGTATTTTTTTTTTAAATTAAAATTTTTGTTCATTTAAAAATTAAGTAAGATGACGTTTATTTTTTGTGCTTATCCAAGTTAGCAACCACCGCACGCCAGTGATAGGTATAGTACGTATGTAGGAGTACCCATGAATGCTTCGGAAACAAGGAGCAGTGTAAAAAAAATAAGCAAAGTAATTGAATAATCGCATGTTACAAATTTATTATTTAAATAATTGTTTCCTTTCTAAATATCTCAATATCACATCAAATGGCGGGATTTGGAGAGTGCAAGAGATGGCAGTTGCCCCCCAAAATTTGGACAACCAACATAAAATTATTGGGGGAGATTATATTAAATTTAATTCTTTTAGGGCCGGTACTTTTGCTTCTGATTAAAAGACTGATTAGATAATCTACTGTTAAATTAATCACATCTTTTAATCATGATTAAATAGAAGTGAGTACTTCTTGACAAATTTTTTAACTGATTATCTAACCAACCATTAACTCGAATTGGCAATACAATAAAAATATCCCTAAATTTGCATGAACTTATAACAAACGTACGCTTTTGATTATTTCTATAATGTAGAAGAAGACAATAAACAATTTTAAAGTGCAAACATAAATCAAATCAAAGTTACTACCTGTCAGATGAATTTGTTTATTTGTTTCTGTCAAATGCAAAAATATTGAAAATGGATAAGAAACGCGATAGAGGTACGAACTTTACTGCAACAGAAGTAGATTCTCTAATGAAATGTATATTAGACGAAATACATCGGAATCTATGATAAAATTCTTCATCAGTGCATGTTTCTATATAATTTGGAGGATCTTTTATTGTATACGATCTTATATTATATATAAATGGAATTATATCTTCGTCACCGTCATCAAATAAATTATTTAATTCTTCAAGATTCATATTTGTTAGATAAATTGTCAAATTCTCAGTTATAGGTTACGGATAACGGCTGATTATTTATTTAACAGACTAGAATCGTGCTGTTAAATTTAATCAGTCATAAGAGTTTTCAATCAATGGTTAAATATTAATCGGTACGAAAAGTACTGAAAATGGTTGTTTAAATTTAATCGGTCGTTATTTTAGCTTAATCAGGAGCAAAAGTACCGGCCCTTAGTCACCATGTTTGTCTATGAGCTATTTTTTTTTTGTTTATAACATCTGTATGACTCAATATATATTTATTAATACAAAAAAATTATATATTTTAAAGGTGATATAAAGTCGCCATTATTGCCCCTTCGTTAAAAAGTTTCATCATGAAAACATCATCTAAGAGCGGTTTTGAAACCGGAATAGGAATTTTTTTGCATATGAAAAAGTTTTATATAAAATACTAAAAACAAAATTTATTATTTGATTCGGTTACATTGTTGTCTTGTTAAAAAGTACAAATTTAATCATATGAGACCTAAGTATAATTATTATAACAATATTTTTTTTTACTAAAAAAAAAACTAAAATAAGTTATATATATGTCACACAATTTATTCGAACTGAACGACTTGTACATCTTAAACGTAGTGTTGGTTGTATATATTACTGTTATGATTGAAATGAGTCCGATTTTAGAACACTTTTTTTATTATCACATTTAGAAAATTAAATAAATATTTCAGATAATTGAATTATAAATTAAAAATTTAATATTTTTTAAATAAATTAAATGTTAACTGATTTACATACAGACATCACGGTAAAAATAGCAAAATCGTATTCCAGAGACCCTAATTCGTGCTCATATGCTGAAAACTCACACTCGAGAAATCTGACTAAAAACAATACCTCCCTTATCTATATATTGATAGGCGGGAGGTAAAAAGCGAAGAAGAAACATTGCAAAACAATAGGTTAAAATTAGAATCGTAGTGTGTAGAGGGTAGCGGAAAGTGAACGTGAACATATACACGCATTCAATTTATTATAGGCCCATGCGAGTAGGCTATGCGGGAAGTAGCTAGTGCACCAGTGTAGTAATGAACGCTATCTCTGGAGGTAATTTAGCAGCATCACACTTGGGTACACTGGTGTTTGCGCGTCACAGCGTTGCTGACTGACAGTCGACGCACGCTTAAATGAAACGTCACTCAAGATCGGCTACCAATACATTGACCGTCACGCCCACTTCTTGTTGCTTGTCACACTGCAATAATAAATCAGTGCATCCGGATCGCACCTCCTTCTCTATTTGTTTCTCTATTTCTCTGTCAAATCTTTTGTGTGTACTCTCGCATTTCACGCCATTGTATCGTGCACTTATTTAATAAACACATACAATTTTCCCAATCCAATGGCATTGGTAATTGAGTACATTAAATTAAATAAATAAATGTATTACTCACGGCTTATTACTCATTGCTGGGTGAGCCAATATGTTGTATCGCAGATACCAGTAATGATATACAGGGTGGCCCATTGAAAATTATCAGCGCAATTTTTGGCACTTAACATTAATTTTGCAAAAAACGCTCGAACACGTCAATTTTAGTATAAAGGGAGACACCTAAATGGATAAGTACCAATGGCATAACTTCAACCATAAAATGGGGGTGGACTGCACCTCAAAAATTTTTGATGGAAAAGGGTGTCAAACATGACACAGTTCGAAAGGCCTTTCAATTCTCTTTTCAACGTTTTTTTTATTTTTCAAATCCGATCATTAGTTCCAGAGAAATATCGTTTAAAAAAAATTTCATCAGGTGTTCGAAATTGCAATCAAGTAGGCTTAAACAAATGACAGAAACTCAAGTATCAGTTTATTAGGTGTTCAAAATAACTACCACCAACTTCCATATAATAATAAAGATTTTGCTCAAAATTTTGGAACTGCGGTACGTTGCCGTAAATCTTCTAAAGATACGAGTAGCGTGGCATAAACTAGCCTTCAAATAACCCCTCAAAAATAAATCTAACTTACAAATTACTTGTCTATTACAAACAACTTGTCGAAAGAATTGTTTATTTAGTTTCTGTCTTTTGTTTAAGCCTACTTGATTGCAATTTTGAACACCTGATAAAATATGTTTTAAACGATATTTCTCTGGAACTAATGATCGGATTTGAAAAATAAAAAAACTGTTGAAAAGAGAATTGAAAGGCCTTTCGAATTGTGTCATGTTTGACACTCTTTCCCATTTAAAATTTTTGAGGTGCAGTCCACCCCCATTTACAGGTGTCTCCCTTTATACTAAAATTGACGTGTTCGAGCGTTTTTTGCAAAATTGATGTTAAGTGCCCAAAAACTGCGCTGATAATTTTCGCTGGGCCACCCTGTATTCATATTGAAGAGGACGTTTTGATTATATTAAGATATATAGTAGAAGTTTAGGTATGTGAAACTGACTTATATGGGTTTTACAACCTTTTGTGGAAGGGGGGAAGCTTTGTGGTCAGGCGGTATAAATTATCCCGACTCAAAGGTATCACTTGAAAAGTAAGAACAGGTCCGTTTTAAATACAATTCATACTGTACTTAATTTGTATAAATAAATAACTTATAATGGAGTTCTTAGAATATTTAATTGGAAATCTAAAGATCACTCAATGAAATGAAAAATCTTATGAATGAACAACTTGACTTAGTCAAATTTCCATTTGTATCCTTTGTAGATATTCTTACCATTGAAAAAGTGGTTAATACTTAGTTACTGTCTTTGTTCTTCTATGTATAAATACTAAAAATTTTCTGTGAAGTATATTTATTAGTATTTCCTGTTAATGGCCTTAAAATTCGAAATATGAATAAAAATAAAAAAAAAATTAAACAACCAAGTATTTCTTATATTTATTTAATAACTGTTTGTATTTAAAATTTACGGTTTAATTTATTTTAATATTTTAATCTGTTCTTAATTTACAAATTGAAATTAGAAGACATTAGGTATTTAAAATGCATTATTATTTGGATATTTTAAAAGTATATAATTAGGAAACATTTTGAAAGAAAATTTTTGGTACGGCCATTAACACCATATGACAGAAAAAACTACCTGCCTAAAAGTATCAATACCCATAAAACTTTATACGGGCCAATCGGCTTATCCGAAAGTGAATTTCATATACCTAAACTTGTACTATACATATATTTGTATTCCCCAATTGATTCGTGATTAACATGAATAAATATCTCTTTTATCGCAGATATCGATGAAGAATATATATTTGTACCCTAAAGGTCATTTTATGTGCATTAAATTATCATATTCAGCAAATTAAAACTACTGGAAATATAAAGAAATAACTTTGAAAAATACAATAATTTTAGACTGTTCGGTATTTAGCCGCGAATGTAGTTATAATATCAAATATTTGTTTCTATTTATAAATAAAATGAAACAATGAAGGCCTACAGTTTTTTTGTTTGTTTAACATAAGAATTGTATAAAGAAAATAATGTATAATACAGCTAAATTAATTTAATAAAGATGACATCTTATGTTTAACTACGATTATTATTAATGAGTGATAAATAAAAGGAAACTTCTACTATTTAAATTATAAGTTAGTCTGTGTTTGTTAAACTCCGCAGCCCCCTATCATACTTAAAAGTTTCAAACGGCATCCGAAGAATGGCAAAATACACCGAGATATAAATTACATTCAGGAGTTAATTTATGTTGTATTGCATTGAAACAAAACAAAATACAAAATTAACATAGTCTCGATTAACCCACGATACGAAAATAAAATAAAAAGGAAGTAATTTAGTCGGTCCGTAATCAAGAAAAATTCAATTGTGCAAGGAATATCCAAAATTTTCTTGAGTTTTTAGAGGTTTGGAAACCAAAACTTCTTACTATTACTCAAAAAAGAAATACCTAACATTTTGATCTCATACAAACAATACCTTTACAATGTTGACATCTACCGTATAATCCACTCGTCTTATAACTCACATTATAAATCCTATATTTCCATTCAAAATTTCTCAACAATAAAGTATTCCAAGTTGTTTCAATTTTTAATATTTCAGTCTGAACATAAAAATATTAGACCAGTATTTTTTATTTTCTTTGAAAAATTTGTAACACGCCAGAAAAAAAATCTTAAAGTTTCAATAAAGTGCTCCCTAGAAAAGCGACTATGCGTGTGACGTCAGCGGCATCGAGAACAACACTTTAGATCTGAGAGAGATGGATATATGACAAACGCGCTGGATACGTCGTTTCGTACAGGAACGCGTAAACAAAGTATACACAACCTTAAAAAATGTGCATTTTGTAGATAAGTCTGTGGCTTTGGATTATTAAAAAAACGTGATATTATTTTAAATCATTTTTATTTAGAAAGAAGACGTTTGAGCAGCTTAAATATACATTATAATTATTCAAAGGCAGAACGTGTCCTCGACGCATCTTGGAAGCATGAAAATGATTTTATTTTTATATATTAATATTTTCAATTGGGATACAATTTCCTATACTACTGGTTTATAATTCCTTATGAATTTTTCTATATGCTGCTACAAATTGTTACAATAAACAGTTAAGTTGAATTTTCAAACGTCAACGAAAAAAAAATAGTAGCAATAAAAATAATAAATGCACTCAAACACATGCAATAGATAAATAAAAATTTAGCAACGAAATCGAAACGTCAAATACAAAGTGGAACATACAAAGATGGCGGACACGAATTCTCTGCTTCGCTTCACAGCTGCGCGATTAAACTCCATCTATAGTTATATTAGTTAGTTCTTTAATCTGAGGGAACACCCCCTGACCTGCTCTAGACTAAACAATAAACAAATACTTACGGTATTCGTAAAATATGTAGTAGATATTTTTCCTAATATTATTAATAACAAAATAATATATGCAGGCAGTACTGCTTAAATATACTAATTTTTATGCTTTCAATGACGTTTGTAAGCATATTTCATTACTATTTTCTATTCATTGTGCAAATATGTCACTATGTGTAGCGAAATCTATTTGTTTGAAAGTATGCGAAAGAGAATTTATTTGTATGCATTTATTCAATGAATATACTTTCATTCTTTAAGTATATCTAGGGAACAACCGAGTAAACTTTGTAAATGTTACACAGTATTGCAGTACATTGTGGAACATAGTTTTTCTTTAAAAACAAAACATGAGCACAACAACAAAATCATACTTTCGTAATTTCCTGCTTCTCTAATTATTTTAATTAAAAAAGCTTCAAATAATAGTTTAATTTAAATTAATTAATTTTACGTGCCTTGAAACCTTAGAAATTAAATATAAAAATAAGGTAAATTACCGGAAAATTAGCAATAGGCATAGAATTGACATAAAAATTGAGAAATGTTATGGTTTTTCTCTCAAGTTATGATAAAAAATATAGTAATTTTGTTTCGTTTTTATTTTTTAAATTCAAAATTCATTTATGTGATATTGGTCACTTCAACAGTAATTAGAAATAATAAAAAAAAACAAATGCAGTGCAACTTAACAGATAAACTGTTAAACTTTTGTTAATTTTTGTGTCATTTCCAGGACTACTGCTATTTTTGGGGTGATTTATTTATATCATTTTCATACCTAATTTTTGAGATTAGAAGGGAAGTAAAATTCATTTGCTTATTAATTTGATTACACAATTTTATGCTGTATATCTGTTACTTGAAGCTTTTTTACCAAAAATAATTACAGAAGCAGAAAATTCCGAAAATATAATTTTACATGTTAAATCCGTATGTTTGGGTGTTCGAAAGTTCGAATTACTACCTTGTATACTTTTACAAGGCTGTCGTTAATTGAAAATATTAGCAATTGAAACATTAAAAGCGTTTTGTCAGTCATTAGCATATGACAATTCTTTCAAAAAAATTGCCGAATTTTAAGTTAGAAAATGTTTTAAAATATTTCGTTAAATTATTTTATGTACGTTAGGATACTTTGTGTCTTCATAAATATTAATTTTTATTTTAATAAGTTTTTGTTGCCAAATTAAGCATTTAATTTTAACGTATTATCCTAAACTAGGGGGTCGGAAGAGGGCTCCAAAATCATTAATGCCCAAACAGAATAGAACTAATACTGAAATACCGTGAAATTTCTCTGTGGACCCAATTATTAATTTGTTGATTTCGAGTGATTGTATAGTAAACTATTAATAACAATAAAAAGTTACAAGTAAAACGATAATTAAATAGTTTTGCGGTACCTATGTGTATGAACAAAGTTGCCTCTAAGTTGCGCGAGTGCGCGGCTGCGCGGTTGCGCACTAATTTTTCGAAAGTTGGGCAGCCGTTTTTGTATTCTTCGCAGAATATGCTTCTTCGCCATTTTTTATTTCATATTATAAAAGAATTGTATCTAAAAATGATACAAATCCAAATTTCACAAAAAAGTAATATTTAGAGGTTCCAAAAAATTTTTGAATCGGCCTAGACATTTATACTTCAAACGAAATCTGTTTTATTTACATCGACTACGTTATCGAGTGTTTGTTTGATTTGTTTTATGTTCGAGTTCGAGAGAAGAGAAGGTACTACTAGAAAATTATAATTTAAGATTTCAGAAGAAATTGAATACACGATTCGTCGGAAAAATGTCTGTACTTGATCCGGAGCCGTAAATTACTAGGCACAAATTGCCTCGAATTTCAATATGACTCCTCGTACAGTAATGTACCATTTTCTTGACTAATGTAATTAACTATTCTTGTTTGTATATTTATTAAAAAAAATTGACTTCAAATACAGGCACAGGACTTGCCGTCTTACTTGCACACTTTTACATACGTTTTGAACATATTTGCTCGCATATACTTTTGTACCGCGCACTCAGCGAAAAAAATAGAGGGAACATTGTGTATGAACTCAAGTAAAGCTACTGTTTCCCGTAGAGACTAGGGCCCTCTACTGTAACCCCACTTTCTAAGGAGATTGGCGCCATCAAACTGTAGCACGTCCTTTCCATAATTTCCTTTTCTACCAACTTGTAATAATCTTACAGGACCACTGCTACCAGTTTGTGGCTCTCTCCTCGAAAGGGTAGGTATTACAAAATATATATATAAATGGGTTCTTTGTCAGACCGGATACGGAGCAAGTATTAGGAGATGGATATTGAATTAAATAAAATACTCACATTTATATAAAAATATAAATAATATAATAAATAATGTTTTACAGTTGGTTTCTTCTCTAATGACACTTCTGTCCACCACCGCCGTCTACCACTGACTATACCACTCTACTTCTGGCTTCTCTCTTTCTCTTCTCTATTTCTTTGCAACCATTACCTTACACTACATATACTATGGACATAAGTACTAAGTCAGCAAATATTAGTTTTACATTTGCACAATACTATTTATGAATTAATCAATTGACCTATTATCAATTATCATACTTTATTGGTGCCACTAGAATGTGCTGACTTAGACTTGTTACACTACTACAGTAGCGGAACGAGTGTAGGGTTATAGGAGCTATAGCGCAGGGCTGCAAAATCCAAGACGGCATTTTTAAAGAAAAATGTGATATAGAAACAAGTTACAAAAATAATGGATCTGGTTTCTAATTTATTCAATATTACAAAATTAGGGTAATGATTGTGTGCTATTGAAAACCTAAGGTGATAAATACTAAATAAAGAGAAGCGGGAAGTTTCCTGTGGCCCCTAGACAGCAGAAATATAAATCCGCTACTCAGTGCCGGATTACCCATTAGGCAAAGTAGGCAATTGCCTACGGGCCCCGTGTCTTTTAGGGGCCCCGCGCTCCTCTATATTGGATTAAAATAATATTGATTTGATTTTGAAATCGATGTAAGATGCAAAAAAAAATTGAAAATGAACTAAATTTATTATTTTATTATTAACTAAAGTCTAGATTTTTTTAACTCATACAGTGCGCCAAAATGCGGTAGCTTTTGCCTTTGTATAAATTGTGCCGTTCCCTTAATTAACGAAATTTTCCAGAATCGACGTATTATGTAGAGAATAGCAGATGTGATCATGATAATAAAGTATTAAATAGACGGCCACCAACAAAGATATCGGTTAGTATTTAGTAGAATTAAATAATAGACATTTCATTTTCCATGAATCATTATTTCTCCCGATAGAGGAACCTGTAGAATGATTTTGTGTGATAGCGAATTTGAGTTTTACTTGGGTAATATAGTTTTGAATTTATGTCGTTCTGTCGTTCCTTACTATTGTCACAGCTATTGCTTACACTGTAGTGTATGCATATAAAACCTAAATATAGGTATGTTATTAGTATGTTTTATATTTTCATTATTGTTGTTGAGAAGAAGTTAGCGCTTGGTACGCAAATAACAGTATTTGCCTCGAGCGCAAAATTGCCTAGGCACGGCCCTGCTTATCTTAATATTACTGATACTCTCCAAATATTTTTTATTATTTTTTGAATATCTTATTTAAAAGTGTAAAGTACAAATTTTCTTTCATACTTTTATATTCCACTAGTGAGTATAGGTATATTCTACTAATTTTTTAACAGTATGTTATTTTTTTGTATATTATTTTATTAAAATTGTTGGGTAGTAAAATCATAAACTTATTAGGGGAGGGGGCCCCGAGATTCCAATTGCCTAAGGGCCTCCACATGGTTTAATCCGGCACTGCCGCTACTACTCAACTATATTTTTCTCCGTGGACCATTGCTCTTCAGTCCTTTTTTCAGAGTCCTCAACCATTAAACCGGCTCTAGTGTTACAAATTATTATAATACTTTATTTATTCTTATAATATAAATGTATTCAAAATTGACTATTCTAATTGCAAATATTTATTATTGCGTGTTAATATCGTTCTGAATAGAGAAAAATGATAAAATGACATATGATAAAGAAAAAGCAAATGATTGACGTATATTGAAAAAGGAAAAGATAATTGTCCATCAGCGGTAGGACGTGGTCACAAGGCACAAGGCGTGTATATATGTAGTTGGCACAATTTGCTGTGTATGGACAGACGACGGCGCTAGGGTAATTCATCATGTAATGTCAGTGCTTCATGCTCTGGGCTCTGAGTGCTGAACAGCGAACAATCCTTGCTCACCCCAACACACCAAGCCCCTGACTGATGTCTGACTAACAAAAGTGGATTGCAGTTCCCGCATTAATATGCCAATCTATCCGCATTACCAAGCGATACACCCGTTATCGCATATTACGTTCCGTGATACGATTGCATGCACCAATACTGATCAAAAGACCCACCCTGCATTTATATGCGAGACAGCTTCTCTGTTTTTTCAAAGAAAACAAATTTTATTGATAACTGCACAAGTCATAAATCATCTGCTTTTGTTTTGTTTGTTACACATTAAAAATTGGAAATGAATGATACAGATAAGGGTGTTCGTTTTTGTTTGAACCAGAAAAATATTGCACTTTGTTATTGATTTATCGATTTAAATCATACAATATGATACACATAAAATATGAAAAATTCATTTAAGTTTTCTAAAATATGAACATAAGTAGTGGCAGATTTAATGGCAGGCGCAAGGGGTACGAGTTTTGTTTCATTATGTGCGATTTTAATTCTGAAATATATAAATATTAATGAAAACGTCAGATATAGAGTTTGACGCAGTTTTAGCGTTAAAACAAAAATATAAAAGAAGCATTGGATGCGATATTTTATATTTAATTCCAAGAAAAAAAATGCTGTAATGTGAGTCCTATAGAACAAAAATTTTGCAACGAATCAATGCAACAAATAAATCTTTAGAATTTATTGACTGCACAATTGTTAAAGGTGTGTCATAATAAAAATGTCTAGAATTTTTTATTAATGTAAACATAATTTCAAGGAAATCGAATTAGAAGTAAAATAATTAACAGATAAAATATTTAAAGAGGATCTCAATCGAACAAGTACAGAAAATTCGAAGATTTTTTTTTATAATGTACTTTACGTAATTTCCGATTAATTAATTAAAAAACTGAATAGTGATAATGTTATAAGTAGTTTTAGAATTTTTTTGTGTTTACAGTGAGTGTAGAAGAAAAGAAAAATGCGTTAATAAAGTAATACAAATTTTTAAATTAATTCAACCCATAGGCGTAGTTAAGGGGTATTTGAGGATGCTAAGCAACTCCAAATTTTGAATTAGCACCTCCCCAAACAAAATTTCTATATATTTTAATAAAGGTTGTCTGCATCTTAAGGGAAGCATAGTGCATAGATATAGAACGATAAAATGGTTCTATAGGTTTGTACTTATAGAATGACAAAGAAATATTTTTTCCTGCATGCTGAAAATAGATTTACAATACTAGAGGTATTGTGAATAGTATTAAATATTAATATAAATTTTATAAAACTACACTCACACCACAGAATAGTTACAAACAGAAGCGACACTCGTGTCAGTACCTTTCATGTTCCCCTTTTCAGTTCTATGACCTTGAAACATTGTGTAGAGCTTTAAATTTGTGCTCTTTCCCTATCTCTCTCTAAGATGTGAAGAAATTTTCCGATGTTAAACAATGGGCCCTTTAAATTTGTACACATTCTCCATCTCTCTCTAATTTTCATTTCTGTCTTACTGTCGCTTATGTATAAACCTATTCTGTGGTCATACTGCGAATAAATACAACTTGTGAAAGATTATTTTGTGCTATTAAGAGAAAAAAACAGAATGAAAACTATTATGACATAAAATCGCGTTACTACTTTAGCAGTATTAAATATTGAAAATGGACTTCTAGAAAAACTAATTTAGAAGTTATTTTAGAAGAATTTATTCTTTTGAATAGAAAACTGCTTTTACATTAATGTGTTTTTATGTGACATTAAATGAAATTTTATTTTAACTTTGAATAATATTTTGTTTTTATTTATAAATGAAACTGATAAATAGTTATAATTTTTTATTTTGTAAACTAACCTTTTGTTTTAGTAAGGACTTAAGCAAACCCAAATATTTAAGACTAACTAGGCCTATGATACAACCAATCAATTAATAATGTATAAACAAAGAAGCATTACAGTATTTTGGTGAATTGAACCAAACACATTGGAATTAAACTAACAGCTTTCACTAGTGCCAATTTTCGCGGCAATTTCACGAGTAGGCGTTGCTTAGATACCAATAGCGTAGCTCCGAGGGACGGTCAAACGAGGCCGCAGTTTAGGGGGCGGCAAAATCAGATTTCAATGACCATATCAAAATAGTATATTTTGTATAAAGGGCGCGAAGTAGATTATTGACGAATATGATAATTGCATTGTGCCCGTGATAAAATTCAAATTTATGCTTCTATTTCCTACCTGACAAATTTCTTTATTTTATTTATTAATATAAAATTCTGTTGACTTTGCCAGTATCAGTTGCATCTTGTGAAAAATCCTTCCCTTCAGTAAACTTAAATTAATTATATCTTATTTGCGATCCACAATATCCCAATAGGGATTATCAAATCTTACAGTCCTTTCAATAAAAGCAGAAATTTCTTCGTATATAGATTATAACGATATAATCACCGACTTTGCAGCAGTTAAAACTAGGAAAATTATATTTTAGATTAATTTATTTATGTATTGATGTATTATTTCAAAGATCAAAGTTTCATTGCATTTTTTTGTAAACAAGCAACTTATGTTTTAAAAGAAATATATATATATATATATATATATATATATATAAAATCTCCTATCAATGTAGCGTCCGTACATTGACCAATCTCTATCAACCGGGCGTCCACCTTCAATGTAGCGTCCGAAGACGACATCTAATATTCTTTGCCGAAAATCGTGGTGGACGATTTACCATTACCAACATGTAATTTGGTATATATTTTTCGTATATTATTAGTTCTACCTATCGGTCACTAGAGGCGCTGCTGCAACAAGCGTATATAGACCGGGGTTATTATTCGTACAAGATTCAACTTCAGTTCTGCACTGACCATCAACAGGTACAGAGCATGACCTGTGACGTGAAGTATTATAGTGTGAAGTGTTATATTGTGAAGTGTATGAAGAAATTAATGAGTTATGTCAACATCCATCTACGATTTAAATCCTCCGGAGC
Source organism: Stenolophus ochropezus (assembly GCA_035578165.1). Lineage (NCBI taxonomy): Eukaryota > Metazoa > Arthropoda > Insecta > Coleoptera > Carabidae > Stenolophus > Stenolophus ochropezus. The sequence continues at coordinate 20,348,185 of JAQOWZ010000014.1, read as the reverse complement.
TTGAAGCTCTCATAATAGAAATACAGAAATTAATTAAGACGAAATTGGCAACGACTAACGGACTTGAGACGGATGTATCTACACCGGAAACTGAACCAGGAAATATGACGACTCCTATGATTACGGATAACGGAAATGAATTTGCACCACCTAAGAAAAAGGCCAAGCGAAAAAAAATTGAAGATGATAACACGATCGAAATAGAAAACCATTTCTTAAACCTTGAAAATGAAGCTGAACTGCCCCAGTCAAAAAATACAAATGAAGAACCAACTCCAAGCAACACAGGTACTGTCAAAAGACATAAAATAGTTCCTATTATTCTTAAGGATAAAGAAAAATGGACAAATGTTTCTAAATTAATGAAAATTAACAAAATCAATTATACGAAATGTAAAATGATAGCCTCAGGGGTACAAATGAACCCTAACTCGGAAGATGACTACCGCAAACTGAATCGTGTTCTTGAAAAAGAAAAACTGCAGTATTTTACGTATGAATTAAGAAGTGAAAAGAAACTCAAAGTTGTAATTAGAGGACTGCTGACCGAATTAACTGAAAATGAAATTAAAGAGGATTGATTGATTTACTCAGTCAAGAATACCCCGCTGAAAAAGTGACGCGATTGAAAAACAAAAACCAACAACCAATACCGTTAGTACTCATAGAAATAAACAAAGAGTATAAATCAATCTACGATTTAATAACCTGCTGCGACTTAAGAATAACTGTAGAACCCCTAAAGCTAAAAACTAGAATCATTCAGTGCCACAAATGCCAGTTGTTTGGGCATGCACAGAAGAACTGCCACATTAACTACAGATGCATGAAATGCGGACAAGACCACTTTACCCATGAATGTAAGAAACCTAAAACAACACCACCTGAATGTGCAAATTGTAAGGGAGAGCACCTCTCAACCTATATAAAGTGCCCAAAAAATCCAAACAATCCTGCGAATAAAGTAAAAGTTCAAGACACCCCATTGAAAGAAAATCCATGGATGAAAAAGTTAGAAATCAAAAACAGTAATACACAGGATTTACCAAAAATAAACAATGATAAAATGAAAACAACAGCCAGTACACAGCTTCAAATTTGCCAAACTTACCGTAATGATCGACCAATTAAGAGAGAGGAAGGAACAGCGGTTATTATAAAAAAGGAAATAGACCACGACTTGATTGACACTAACAATACAGGAATCGAAAATACAGGTGTACTAATTAAAACCAAAAATGGTAAGTTAAAGATATTTGCAATTTACTCACCTCCGAAAACACCTATAAATGAAAAAGATATAGAAGAATTATTTATTGACAACACACCCACAATCGCAATAGGTGATTACAATGCCAAACACCCGGGCTGGAATTCCAAGGTACAGAACAGTAAAGGTAAGCAACTTAAGAAAATTGCTGAAGACAATAATATAATAATCGAGGGCCCTGAAGATCACACCCCCATACATGCACAAAATGGTTCTACAGATGTTCTTGACATCATGGCCTTAAAGAACATAACAACAAACTATAAAATAGAAACAATAGATGACCTAGTTTCAGACCACGCTGCAGTGAAAGTAACACTAGATCAATAAACTGAATATGAAGAATCAAGAAAGAAACTTAATTGGACTGGTTTTAATCAAAATATTAAAGTTAGACCAATTGTATTACACAAAAAAGAAGATATTAACACTATGGTGAAACAACTTCAAGAAGATATGCAAAACGCAATAGTTAAATCAACAACAATAGTATCAAAAAGACAGCAGAAGACATTACCGGCCAGAATACAACAAAAAATAATTGATAAGAAACGTATATATAAAATTTACATGAGAATATTACACCCCGACACTAAAAGGCAATTAAACAACATTACCAATGAAATCAAGCAAATGTTACAAGACCATTACAACAACGAATGAGACAATAAGCTAGAAAATCTTAGTATAGAAGATAAATCTATTTGGCAAATGACCAAAGCTCTGAGAAGCAATAAAAACAACAAAATACCACCAATCAAAACTAAAAATGGAACAGCCTCAACAAAACAAGAAATTGCTGAAGCATTTGCGGACAATCTAGAAGAAACCTTTTCCCCAAATCCATCTAAAGAAAAATATAAAGACTTCCACAATACACTTAAATACGTAGAATATAAAAATAAAACAAATGAACTTAGAGAATCTAATTTGGAAGAAAGAAGCAGATAATCAAAAATTTAAAACCAAGAAAATCTCCCGGCAAAGACAATATTACTAATGCAGCAATTAAAAACTTACCGATAGAAGGGCAAGAAGCAATATTAAAAATCGATAATGCAATACTCAAGTTCAAAACATTTCCTGAAGAATGGAAGGAAGCCAAAATTATTATGATAATAAAACCTGGTAAACCAAAAAAAGATGTGAAAGGATATCGACCAATTAGTTTACTGCCAACTCTCAGCAAAATAATTGAAAGGGTCATTTATAAACGGTTACTGGAAGAGGTGGAAGAATTAAATCTAACTCCTGACTGTCAATTAGGGTTCAGAAGCAAACACTCGACGACGCAACAACTTATCAGAATCACCGAACACATTGTCAAAAAAATGAACATAACAACGCCAACTGCTGCAATTATGCTTGACATTGAGAAAGCGTTTGACAGAGTCTGGCACGAGGGGCTCCTCTATAAAATGAAGATGTTTGATCTATCGCAAGCCATTATCGAACTTGTAGAATCTTACCTTTTCAACAGGAAATTCTCAGTGAAAATAGAAAACATAACTTCTACTACAAGGAATATAAGAGCAGGAGTCCCTCAAGGTTCAGTGCTTGGACCCTTGCTCTATTCCCTATATATTGCCGACATTCCAAAATTACGACATAGTGAAATTGCCCAGTTTGCTGATGACACGGCAATTTACTATAGTAACAGAAACACTTCATTGACAACGAAAAGGATACAAGAAGATTTAAATATTTTAATCGAATGGCTAACAATATGGAAAATTTAAGTCAATGCAGCCAAAACCCAAGCAATATACTTCCAGTTAAGAAAAAGAAGAAAACGACCGGATGAAATCCAATTAGAAAATAATAAAATATCATGGAGCAACTCAGTTAAGTACCTTGGTTTAACTCTAGATAGACAACTAAAATACAACCTACATGTCAATGAAACACTCAAAAAAATAGGAATAGCAGCTCATAATTTATACCCACTTTTAAACTATAAAAGCAAACTTTCTATTGAAAACAAAATCTTAATCATCAAATCAATAATTATACCATCAGCTACATATGCGGGAGAATTGTGGATGCAATGTGAAGACCATCTGTTTAGAAAAGTACAGGGCAAAATAAACAACATAATAAGAATGGCAATTAACGCACCGAGATATATGCCAAACAAAAGAATATATGAAGAGTTAAATATGGAATCACTACAAACAATCCTAGAGAGAAGAACACTAAGAACAATTGATACAATAACAGAACATGATAATGAAGAAATAAAAATCATTACACCGTACAGAAGAATTAAAAATAAAGAAGGTATTAATAAAATCATAAAGCTGGCTGAATTACACGGCACAACAACAGTTAAACCAAATAAAAAGAAAAACTGAAGAAAAAAAAATAAAAATAAAAATATATGTAACACCTAATAAATAAAAACAAATAAAACAATGACAGATATAAAAATCTAGAAAACATGGGAAAATAAAAAGATGAAGAGGCGAAGGACATAACATCCGGCCTCAAAGAAAGCCAAAGACACATATTCGTACAAATTATCGCGTATGGAGCGTCCTTTACATGCAACACTGTATTCGTTTAAAACACAACGTGCAAGAAGCGTCCCTCTCATCATACAGAATTTCATATTTGTGGTGTGCTCATCGAGCAATGAGAATCCAAAATCCGAAAATTTAATTAAATCACCTATGGGTCATGCAGGACATGAATGTATAACTGAAGCTTCTAACAACAACGTAATATTTTTACTATTTAAACTAAATATATAAACTCTGTTTTATGTTTTCAATATGACTTGCGGAATCAATTGTGCCTCCTTAAGAGGTCGAAGTTTCAATGGACATTTGCAATAAATACGTATTTTTTTTTACTAATTAAAAACTAAATTATATCTACACAGGTTGACCAATGAAACTGTATAGGGATTTCGAGAACTGTAAGTGATCTAAAGTCGGTTAAATTAGACAAAAGTTGCCTCTTGTGAAGATCATCATAAAAAAATACATAGGTGACTAGATATAAACAAAATATTCATCCTTTATATAATACAAGTAGGCTGTAGGACCGTTAAATAGAGACATTTTCTCTTATTAACGATATATTTAAAATAAATGCATATTAAAAAATATTTAATTTCGAAAGACTACGAAGTATCAGTCAATTTATTAAAGTTTACATAAATTAAACAAAATCAATTATTTTCATCAAAAACAACAGGAAATAAAAATAAATAAAAGGTTGAAGTTGTCTTAAAACAATCATTTTAATCAATATTAAATTTTATTTATTTTTAATATGCATGTGTTTTATGGGGGGGGGGGGGGTATACATTTTATTATGCACCTGCATATTGCTCGACATTGTATCTTTCAAACATTTAATCTTACACACCTTTTATCCTCCACTCTTTTAATCCGCGAAGAATATATATCTTTTATCTTTCATTCATTTATTTTCCACACATTTTATCTTGGCCAACGTTTTATCTTTAAAACATTGTAATTGTACCTGCCATTCATTTTATTGTCCATGCAATTAACATACTTATAATTAGATGAAATATTCATCTGCATAAAATGATTGGAACATAAAATGTGTGGATGATAAAATGATTTGGAAGATAAAATGTGTGTAAGATAACTTTTTTCGTGGATAAAAAGTGTGGAGGATAAAAGGTGTGCAAGATTGAAAGTGTGCAAGGTACAATGTCAAGCAATATAACATGTGCGGAGGAAAAAATGTATACGCCCCGTTTTATGTCGTTAAAAACACTATTTACCGGTCTCACAGCCTACTTAGGGGCCCATATGATAATTGAAAGTTGATACCAATTTCTCGAAAACGGTAAGATATACAAAAATTTTAAGTACTGCATTGAATTCGTCGTTAAAAAGTGTCTCAATAATGTGCAACTTAAAATATTTTATGTATTGAAATAAAAAAATTATAATAAACAAAAGACGTATATAGAAAAAATTACATTTTTTGTTTATATCTAGTAGAGATGGGACCGAAGCCGAATAATTATTCGGTATTCGGCCTATTCGGCCATATTTTCTCTATTCGGTATTCGGCTTATTCGGCCTATATTAATACCGAATATTCGCTTACAAGAAATAAGTGAAGCACAACGTTGTTTTATTACATTAAAATATATATAATAGAAAATAAATTTTAAACAAAAGATTTATGTTTAGTTTTTACTAATGTATCTACATATATTAAGAGAAATAATTTATCTATTTATATTGTTCGGTGGTAAATCATTAAATTTTTCTTGAAACTGAATTAATTAAATTTAATAGTAATTATAAAAAAATTACATTAACAAAAAATAAACGAATTCGTCCGAATATTCGATTCAAAATATATCTAGTCACCTATGCATTTTTTGGGAAAAACAAAAACATGTATAAAATGACTCCCACTTGGGGCAACTTATCTAATTTAACCAACTTCGCATCTCTTATAGTTCTCGAGATTCCCATGGTTAAAGAGTTAGATACTTTGATCACTCTGTATAAATACTATTTTATGTTTTCCAGCACAGTTGTACGACAATAACCAATCGAAATAAGAAAGAAAGGCACACAAAACCAAAAATATCTTCCAGAAAGTAAACTAAAATTTCTTCACATAATATTGGAAATTAATTTTAATAATTTGGGTCAAACATCATCACAATTTTTCGTGCATTACTCTGACGATGAATCATTTGATGATTCTATTGCAGATCCCGATTTTAATTTAAGTGAAGAAGAGAGTAACGAGTACATTACGATAACTTTTATAATTATGTAATTTATCGTAAATTTTCATCTCTTTACTAAATAAAATTATTTTTGAATAAAACAACTATTTACAAATTTGGAGATATACTATACATATATATAATATTTTTAGCATTTTCATACTTTAGAAGTAATTATTATTTATTAAATAAATTTATTGTACTATCTAGAAACTAAAATTTGCACTTATATTTTATATTTTGCTTGACAGGATGTACGGATTAAGTAAGTACATGCGAGAATGGAATGCAATACTGGATACCAGAAACAGATATGCCGTATAACATTATTCGGTGTTCTGTACCGATATTTAACTTACAAATACAGGTTTATCATATATTCTTTATTCTTCTTTTATCATCTGCTTCTCAGATCTGCACAAAAATTAGTATCAAATTGAGTGACGACACTTTAGATCATATTTGTTGCTTGAAAGCAAATTTTAACACCCAAAAATGAAACTAATATATTGGTTCATTATTCTATATTTTTTCTTTATTTTTCTATTATTCAAAAAACAAATTTAATTTTGTTAAATTATATAAATACTTACCTATATTTTATATCTCAAAAATAAAATAATTATTTTTGATTTCTTTGACTTTCATTTAATCAATTTTGTTCCATTTTAAAATTAAAGCTATTCTGTGAAACATGTAATGCTAAAAAAGTTTTATTTCAAAAACTTTTCTCTAATATTTTTAATTTTGAAAATATCGTCTGGACCCTCCATACCAAACCATCCTACATACAAAATGTGCAAAATATATTAACTAAATATAATTCTAAAATTTAGTTCACTACTTTTTATTGTTATACAAATTATGTTTTACTAAAAATTTATTTTTATATTTTTTTACTTATTATAACAATGTTAAAACTAATTAGAAACAACGATACTTCAAATTTAAAGAAAAGACCTAAAAATAATTCTTTTTTAGAGATATTTGGATTCGAGTGTTATAAGGACTCCATTGTATTATTACAAAATTATCTATGAAATAACAATAAAATATTCATGATCATAAAAAGTTTATTTCATAAAATAATAATTTAGATATTTTGAACCCAATGATGATGAAATACAACCAATATTCAAAGATTTGTTCATTTGAACTTGCCCACTTCTTTTATTTAATTTTTTAGTTTAATTTTGTATTTATTTGTATGTTAACTATTCCTTGCATTTCATTTATATTTCTCATTTGTATTTAACGAAAAATTAGTTTAAAATGTGTACTAAATTTACAGTTATTTGCAAAAACAAATACAACTATTAATGAATAGAAATATATCAATTACACTTTAAAGCAATCTATTTTGTAAGAATATATTTTTTCACATTATTTTTTTATAATAAAAGAAAATAAATTTATTAAATCTACAGTTCTTAAAATTAATCTTATGCACTCGTATAGATTTGTGCTGCTATAATAATAGAATTAACGTGGCAACGTTGCTGGACGCTCAATAGTCGAGTGTTTGTACGAAATTTGTATAATGAGGACGCTATACTGGTGAAGAATTTGTAAGGACGATTTAATGGTATTGGAATATTTTTTTTTTTATTATATACGGAAGCCGGACGCTCAATTGAACATTTTTGTAAAGACGCTGCATTGGTAGGAGAATGTATATATATATATATATATATATATATATATATATATATATATATATATATATATAAATATATTTCGAGGATTTATCATGCCGAATACTATTAACTGTTAACCATATAAAATACCGCTGTGTTCAAGTGATTGCAAAGTCACTATACATAGAGGTAGTAAATTTACACCCCACATCACAAATATATAATAAAATTTGTCACGAAATACCTAGGTACCTCAGGTTCTCAAGGCGCTGTTCTGTTACTTCATCCAGGTGAGATAATATTTCGCAAAGGCATGAAAATGTGTCATTCTTTCTATCTTATTACAATTATTTTTCTGAATATGTTCTTCATAATTAAGCAGTCGTCGGTAAAAGAATATTAAAATCGACACTAAATGGAAATAATAACATTTTAATAATCGTAATTTATAGAAAAAATCCGGAAATAATAATAAATAATTTTCCAAGCTTATATTTACATTTAATAGACAATATACTATTTTGTTCAAGCGTATTATACATACATAATCCTGATCCATTTGTACCCTAGGATGTTAATGTTTCCTCTTCCATTTCTTTGAGTCTTTCCATTTGTACGAAATTCCTTTATTTTTTCCTATCCTTTAACTTGAACTAAGCTATTCCAAGTAGGTCTTGGTCTTCTTCGTCTGTTTTCCACTACGGGGTTAGACTTCCATACTCGTTACATCTGTCTAGTTTCTTCCACTCTAACTAGATGTTTGATTCTTTTTTTCCACTAATTGTTTAGTCTATTGAACTTCTGCTTTTTTCCTGTTATCTTCATTTCTTCCTCTATCAATTCTTCTGATTCCTAGTATTTCTTATGTATTTCATCTCTACCGTCAAGCGAATTATATATTATTAATGTGCTACCTGTATTTTAATACTAATTATATTAAGAAAACATGAATCATATTAATTGTTTTTCAATGGTTATCATCTCTATTATTTAACGACTTAATTTTGCTTTGAAACATCTAACGTAAATAATATGTAATGTTATTCAGAACAATACTTTTTTAGTTAGCTTAGGTTATCAAACAAAAAATATCTCATGATACTATATTGTAACGAGCGAGATTCACCGCGGATGAGTCATCACGCCTGACCATGACCTGTCTGACCAGGTAACCGCGTTAAAGGTTATAGTCTCGAAGGATGTAGAATGTTCTAGAGAATAATTGGCGCCAGGTATTTAAGGGTCGCATCGGGCAGCTCATGATCAGTGAGTTAGTATCGGTCAGAGGGTGCAGAGAGTCACTGAAGAAAGTCATTGTTGGTTAGTGCAAGTCAGCGACATGTAAAGTGATATAAATAAATAGTTGGTAATAAAAATAAATATTTGGTGATATAAATATATAGTGGAAATAAATATTTCGTAGTTTTAAGTATTTAAATAAATGTTCGTAGTGCTTAAGTCTTTATTAATAATAATTACTTCTAAATTAGTGTTAATATTCATTTATGTATATTGTAACTTATTCTTATTATATTTTTATAGTTTATTACTCGCTTATTAAACCTAGTTATATAAATATTCGTATTTCATTTATGTTTACACTTCACCTAAATAAATAAAATGTTACAATTGTTGTCGGGTTATTAAAAACTGTTAAATGTAAATTAAAAATAAATGACATGGCGATGAAAAAAGTAAAAGTGAATTAAAAGTGGCCGATCTCAAGACTGAGTTGGAATAACGAGATTTGGGGACATCAGGAACCAAGACTGTTCTACGACTTCGCCTAGGTCAAGCGTTTGTAGAATCTGGTGAAAATTCTGATGATTTCTTATTCGAAATTCCGATTGATGTCGCCGATTTTTTCAAAATGCTGGAAGAAGATACAAGAAGATTGAAAGAAGTAATAACAGAAAATTATAGAAAAGCTGAAGAAAATAATAGAAGATTGAAAGAAATAATAATAGAAAATTATAGAAAATTAGGACAAAAGGTGTCGGTATATACTAGAACATTAGAAGAAAATTCTAGAAGATTGAACAAAGTTACAACAGGAAGTTATAGACGTTTGGAAAAGAAATTGACAGAAAATTTGAGAATAACGGAAGATGAAATGACAGAAAATTCTAGAACTTTCGAACAGCAATTAAAAAAAAGTTTGTGGAAAGTTCTAGAACCATAGAACAAAAGTGGCGAAGGTTCTAGAAAATCTGAAGAAAAGTTAAAAGAACAACTAAAAGAAACTTCTAGAAAACTGAAAGGCAGAAAATTCTAGAACACTAAAAGATGACACGACAGAAAATTTTAGAACACTGAAAGATAACATAACAGAAAATTCTGGAACAGTGATAGATGAAAGGACAGAAAATTCTAGAACTTTAGGACAGGAATTAGAAGGAAAGTTAGTGAAAAGTTCTAGAACATTAGAACAAAAGTTTGACGAGGACTCTAGAAATTCGAAAGGAAAGTTTAAGGAATAACTGACCGAAAATTCTAGAACTTTTGGAGTAAATTTAACGGAAAATTCTAGAATATCGGGAGAGAAACTGATAGAGGGTTCTGGAGTTTTGGAGGAGAAACTAAACGATGCATATTTGTTAGAGAGGTCAGTGTTTGTCCCTCCTGGTGTTTCTGGAGTCTGTGGCGGCGTGTCGGACGTGGTGGGAGTTCCACCTGATTCTGCCGGAAGCTTGGGATCTCGTAGCGATGGTGACATGGGTATTGAAGTGCAGGATGTATAGTGAGTTATTATCGGTCAGAGTGTGCACAGAGTCACTGAAGAAAGTCAGTGTCAGTTACTGCAACTCAGCGACATGTTAAGTGATAAATAGTTAGTGATAAAAATAAATATTTGGTGATATAAATATATATATTGGAAATAAATATTTCGTAGTTTTAAATATTTAAATAAATGTTCGTAGTACTTGAGTCTTTATTAATAATAATTACTTCTAAATTAGTGTAAATATTCGTTTATGTATATTGTTACTTATTGTTATTATATTTTTATAATTTATTACTCGCTTATTAAACCTAGTTATGTAAATATTTGTATTTCATTTATGTTTACATTTCACCTACATAAATAAAACGTTACAGTATTTATTGTAACTTTATCTCAGGCATGTATATTGCAGGAATAGGAATCCATATTTGAAACTGTCTTAGCAGACTTAAAACTTATTATGGAGGGTTGAATAGCTTAGTGGTCAGATGTCATATTATTCGAACTTCAATTCATTACTTGAAGGAAAGGTAAGAAATAGACCGTAGTTAACAAACTAATATGGTATTTACTTAGTACAAAATTCGTTTACTGAAAATATATAATAGCATATAAGACAAAATAAATAATACAAAAAGTTAATCAAAGTACATTAAAAATGCATTTTGACTCGAGTACCTTAATCCAGAATTAAAATATAATTAGTAAACATTTTGAACGCAAATTTCGGGTGTATAGTTCACTTATTAGACGGTAGAAAATACTACCTGCCTAAAAGATTCTTTACCGAAAGTTCCATAAAACTTTATATTTATATTTTTCAGACTTTTATGATATTTTAAGATATTTAATATTTCGATTTTTTCGACTTTTCTGATATTTTCACTTTTAATTATTTCGACTTTTCCGACCTTTTTAGTTGTTTCAACTTTTTCGAATTTTTTAGATAGTTGACAACTTTCGATTAATCGATAAAAGTCGATTTTTCAAAAATTTGAAAATGGACTTTCAGTTTTCAAAGTCTGCCAGCCCTAGTACGTACATTAGATGTGGTGTATGATTTTGGTATGCCATATCTTAATCTGTTGGTGATTATTTGCTTTTATTGAGCGTAATTTATTGTTCTCCTCATTTTGCCATTCGTGTTATAACTCCTATGATGTAGGTTTGAACGGGTGATATTTCTATACATAATACTATTAAACAACGACTAAAATATATTTGTTACATATTTTATTAGTTGAGAAAAAACATATTCGATACATTTGAATCAGTTGCGCCTCGGGGGGCTATTATAATTTAGTCCATTAGATAAAAAAGTTCAGATAATATATACTGATTGTAGCTTGAATAAGTATTTCGCCAGCTATATATCAATTTGAAATACCGCATGTGATGTCAATTTGGCTAGGAGTGGTATAATGAGGGGTGAGGAATAAATTAGTGTGAACGATGGGGCAGTGAGTAAACGATTTGCATGTCAGGTTGTGAGAAAGAACAGCAGTAGCCAAGGGTGCCTTATCATTACACGTGGTAAACGCGAACTTTCCATCACTGACGATCGCATTGATCATTTCCACAACTTCATTACGGCATATTGGTTTCAACAGTTATTTCTCACCAGCATTACATTCCATTTAGACTGTGGTGTGTGGTGTGTGAAATTTATCAAATCCTCTAGTAAACACACATTGTATTGATCGTTTCAGGTTAAAGCCGATTTATCTCTTATAGTTTTAATCTGCATTGCAGCGCATTTCAATTTTCGAATACATCCATGGAATTTGCCACTGTGCTTTCAAATAGCACATAGTAAAAATTAATCGCATGTACAAATCCCTACGCCATATACCTCGTGTTCTAATAATATGGTCCAAAGAGCATATTTTTTTATTCTTTTGTGAATTTAACGGTTTGTTAATTTGAATTTTCTAATAGATATAATCCTTTCAATAAACGTTACGAGATTTGAGAGTTATACCATTAAAGTTGAACAACAAATGGGAAATTATTGGTGAAGATTATATTAACCCTTTGTCACTCTTTTTGCCCAAGGACTAAATTAATTTTTTTTGTTTATGTATGGTAGCTGCATGATTCAACTAAGTATATGTTACAATAGAAAGACCTCTCGTGCCGGCCCTGTTCGAAACCCACTACTCCACTAAAATGCAAGTAAAAATTGTTATGGAACAGGTAAATTCACAGTTAACTTCTCAATTTCTCCTGCGGCTAAAACTCTTCGAGGGTTAGACCGTCAATGATAATTATGTTGATGAGCTTATAACGACTAATTAAGTAAACATTCTATTATTTCTTAGTATCGAAATTATGGCGATATATATGATGGATCTGCTGAAACCAAATATTGGAAAACCCAATGTTAAAAGTACGTAATGTGTCAACATTTATCTTTTTCTTTATATCAGTAGTAGAGTATTATTATTTTTTACGAAAAGTGTATTACAGATATTTTTAAATTAAAATATAAAATACTTGCTAAAACCCAGTACTTTTTTATTTAACCAATTTTTATGGGTCTTAATATTCCGTCATATGAAATCGAAACCTTTACGAACAGTTAAAGTAGACACGGAATTAAGAAAACTGAAACCAAAATCAAAACCGTTATTACAGTTATCATATTATGAGTTTTCCTAGTTCTTTTAGAAATACAGTATTTTTTTTTTCATAGTTCAATATATACATATTTTTATATTCTAGGCCTGTAGTAATCGTAAATGAGTTCGTAGTATGTTGGTTGTAGTTAATCTGCTTTCTCACAGCTCACAGATTCGACTTATTTATGAGGGCGCATATAGGGGATATATACATATTAAGCAAAAGTAAAACTAAACATAGAATAAAAAATAAATATATCTATATACTTCATATTAGATTGTAGTCACTAGTCAATACATAAGTGAAATGAACGGGTCGAAATTTAAAGCATTATTATTTTGCAGAAAACTAAAATTATGTGAACATGATATATTCTACTTCATTAGAATGAAACCTAAGGCATTTGCATGTGCGTTATATATTTTTTTTCTGATGAATGCATACAATATGTATTTTATGCCTTGTTCTAGGAAAAAAGGTTTTTATGTGCGTATAACATTAGTTTCATAATAGGATCATAACATATTAAGCATCAAATTAGCTAGTATTCAATGTAAATAAACCGCAAAAATCTATTTCTTTTATAGCACTTAATATCTAGATAAATTAGGGCCTCAAATACCTAAAGTATTTCAGGCCAAGTTGTCTCCCTATCCTTTTCTCTCAATCTATTCTACCAGCGTTCTGTCTGATGCCTTACGTATATTAGGCAACAAACAAAATAATGATTCATATTTATACCTTTATTATAAAAATATTAGATATTATTAAATTGCATACATTTTTGCTGCATTTTATTTATGTCCAGCTGCACAGGTTATAGTTAAATTCTTATCTCTTGATTAAATTGACAATATTGTATCTTGTATCGAAACGAAATGTCAAATGGTTTATTAATTAGTACTGTGAAAATTTTGATATGCATTTTTTGGTTAGCCATTAGTTATATATTTCACTATAAGCTATGCAAATGGGCATTAAACTTATTTCATTTAAAAGTGAAATAAGATTTACCAATTCTTAAAAACTGTGAACACAAGTGTTATAATATTAGTTTATCACTATTCCTTATTTCATTATAGTAGACGAAGATGTATATGGAGTGACTTATGTGGATTTTACAACCATTTATGGAACGGTGGCGCACCTAATTATATAAACCTAAACCAGGCAACAGAAAGATAACAAGACAGATCGCCGTATAAATTAAATATATTTATATTTGAGTACTAAGCGTGTCTTATTTAGCAAACCCTGCTATCGCTAGTACACAACATCAGTAATTGCAAAAAAAAACAATTACTGTGTCAAACATTATTACAATTTTCCCACTATTTTTAAAAAATTCAGTAACCGTAAATATGTATATAGTAGAAGTAGATATATGAAACTGACTTATGCGGGTTTTACAACCTTTTATAGAGGGGTGGGAAGCTTTATGGTGAGGAGTTAAAAATTATCCCAACTCAAAGATATTACTTGAAAAGAACAGGGCCATATTAAAGAAATTCATACTTTACTTACTTTGTATAAATTTTTTAAACTGAAAATATTTAGTAAGAAATAAAAGACACAATAAATACATAATTGTTGTTTCAGCATGACAAACGTCCACAAAATTGTATTCCCAGGGTCTCCACAAATTCGTATTCACAATTTTATGCACACACTACTAAAAATTGCAAGCACAGAAATAACTTTCTGATGACTTGTCCAAAACTGACCGTGTACCTCTAAAGAGAATTTTTAATAACTAATATTGGAGTTCTTAGAATAATTGGAAATCCAAATAAAAAGAAAAATCTTAAGAATGAACAACTTGACTTAGTCAAATCTCTGTTGATCACTCCGCTTTTAATCACTTTTAGATTTTCCTACAATTGTATAGCTAGTTAATAGTTAGTTTCTGCATTTGTTAAATAATACTAAAAAAAATTCTTCTTTCTTTTTCCTGATAATAGCCTTATAAGACAAAATATAAATAAAATTATTTTTTTTAACAATCAAATATTTCTTATATTTATATCAATAACTGTTTGTATTTAAAATTTACTTAATCACTTCTCAATTTTCGAATTGAAATTAGAAGACATATGTTTAAAATGCATTATAATTTGAAAATTTTAATCTAGATTTAAAATTACATCATTAAGAAATATTTTGAAAGTCAAATTCTGGTACGGCCTTTAACAGCATATGACATAAGAAAGTACCTTCCTAAATGAACCATTGCCGCAAGTCCCATAAAACTATATAAGGGCCAATCGGCTTATCCGAAAGTGAATTTCATATATCTATGCCTCTACTATACACAAAATTATATTAATCGTTCAATAACTTGTAAAGAAAAAGAGATATTGTTTTCATTTATATATTCTGACAGTTGTTAATGATGTCAATCATATACTCAATTACAAGAAATCAAATGTTTCCTATATTATTATATTATATTTATTAAGTTTCTGCCAAAAGCAAAGTGCCCTTTTGAAAAAACCAGTTGGAACAAAAAATGGCCTTACATAGCTAGCTGTTATAGCAATTCCATAAACAAAATTTCATCATTGATTCATCATTCATCAGTTATGCAAAAAAAAAAAAATTAAAAAACACTACGACCAAAGTACACTTTTGACATTGCCAATTGCAAGAAAAAAGGCACTTAGATGTTATAGCAGTTACAAATACAAAATTTCAACATTCTACGACTAACTTTTTTTTTAGTTGTGCGAGATACATACGTACCTAATGACGTCACGCCAAAACTAATCAAAATGGATTCAGAGATGATCAAAACAGATTTTTTCGTTAAAATCTATAAACCGAATTTTTTCGCAATTACAATACTTCCTTTCCTTCATACAAGGAAGTAAAAATTAAAGACCGTGTTGTTTGATTCAAACAATCATACATGGTTGTACTGTCTATTTTAAGTCATTGCAAGGATTTGAATAATCCTTAACCTTTTATAGTTTTTTCAACAATTTTATGCGATCAACATAAACATTAGAGTACGCATCTATACAATTCGAACTAGATATTTATTAAATTAAAAAATTAAGAACTTCTTTTACTTAATAATATTTAGTACTAATCTACTAATGAATGTGAGAATTTTAATGAGAGATTGAAATATTTCTTCTGTTGTTTCTTCAGGTAAATGAAGCATTGTAATCGCGAAAAATTTCGATTTTCAGATTTTAACGATAACGTGCATTTTGACCATCCCTGAATATATTTTGAATATATCCTAAAGACGCATGAGAGCGGCATTACAGTGAACTATTTTTACATTGTGTTATATGAATAATTCTTTTGTCACTCACATACAAAAAATGTACTTTTAACAAATTTTATGTATTTGAAATCCTTATTTTTTAAAATTGTATTGAGATATAACATATATTGAAAACAAGTAAAATTAAGAGAAATATTTTTATTAAACACATTATTTTTTTTAATTTTTGATTTAAATTTCTCTCATTACAATCCGTATATTTTATAATTGCAGTATACCAATATTGAATAAAATTGAATTGAAGTTATATTGGACAAAAGTTTTTGAAGAATTTTAAACACAGCCTTAAATGCTGCAGAACCACTAAAATTTTTAAATAAAAATGCCCATGATTAATTAATCATATACTTAAGTATATTATTAAATCGCATGTAAAAATCACATATCCAAATTACTTCTTTATTTTGCATTATATTGTGGTTTAATATGCGCAAATGCGTTGAGACATGATACAATCAGTCAAATGATTACTGAATACTTTAGTCCCCCCAGCTACATCCACAATATTGCTGTCTAATTACCGAGTTCTGCTACCGTGTTTTACGCAATGGGGAAGTTTAGCGTATTTTTTTTATTATTTTATTTTATCAAGATTGCCCTCAAAAGTAATATTCTACATTTTATTTCACCCAAAGATGCCTAGATTTTTAAAAGAATGAAATTTTATACAAAAATGACGTCAGAGTGGCTCGCGGAGAACGTATCGTCTATCCCAACCAGCGCACGCTGGGTTCCCATGGCAACAGAGAAGCGTGTGGTGTAATGCCTCAAGATACAACCTACGTTCAAAAAGTCAGGTCTCACCGTCCCTTCTGCGCAAGCGCATAATTCACTTGTGACGTCAGAGTGGCTCGAAGATAAATCATTAATTATAAATAATTGGCAACATAATTTTAACTTTCAATTACATTTTAAGTTATAATTATTCATATACTTACGACTAAAAGATATTTCACATGTAATTTCAACCACGCTAAACTTCCCCATTCGATAGACGTCGTCTGTCTTCGGAATAAGTTCGGCATACACTATGTTATGCTCGATAAAAAGCAAAAACTGCAGCTCACAACAGATATCTGGTATAATTCACAATTCACCCTTATTTCTTCTCATTATATTCTCTTTGTTAAAATTGATTATCATACAATGGTAAGACTACGAATACTTACAGATAAAAATTTATCTTAAATTAGTTTTGACTTTAAAGTTTACATACATGTTTTTTTTCCAAACATATCAGGAACAAGTGACAGTTAAAGAGCTAGGTCGTCCAAACAGTTATTTCAAGTAAAAGTTGCGATAAACGATATAAAAGATAATTTAAAAAAGACATATTCAAGAAACAACTGGATTTATGGTTATAACGAGAAGAATTCTTTGTTTTATTTTCCTTGTTTGCTATTTGCGGACGATCATGGTGAAAAAATTTGAACCGAAACTAAGGTGAGAGATTTGTTGCACTTAACTGAGAAAATAAAGAAACCCGAAAATTTATTGCCACAAAAGTACAACGAAAAATTAATAGATAAGTTTACCGAAAAGAAGGTAAGACACATTTGTTTAAAATGTAAATTAAAACTATACAAATTAAATTCCTTTGATAAATGTTTCATATTTTATTGTCTTTTTTGTTTGATGCAGCACATCCACAAATATGTTGCACAAGCCGCCACTGGCCGGTGGGAATAATTATAAAATAATATACAAAATATTTATTATTTGTATATATTTTAACGTTATCGAACTATTTCCTTATTTATTTTCTTTTATTCTCAACAAATTATAGTTATTTATGGTACAAGTGTGTTACATTACAAATAAGTCACGTGAGAAATGTTTAACTCACGAGGCACTTAAGTCAAGAGAGGAGTATTTTTCTCAAGTGACTTCGGTAATTAACACAAGTGTACCATAAAACATTTAATCCAACACATTTTAATCATTGATATAAAACATATAAAAGTTTTTTTGACAGTTGACTTTTGAAATGACATTTAATAATAAAATAGAGTAGAGAAGGTTTTGTAACGTAGTTACTATGACACGAACCAACAAACAGTGAATTATAATTTCTAACCCACATTTGTTTTAGCTACACCAAAGTTATAGCCTTATAATTACACGGTAGAGGATAGTATAAATTAATTGAATAGTCTGTCATTGGATAAGGCTTCTCTGTTTGTATTTGGTATTTTGTGTTGCTGCTTTTCCGCTTGGTGTTTCTGGCAATCGGTTATTAGATGTTGTACTGTCAGGGTTGTGGTACACTCTTCGTATTGCAGTTGTACTGTACGTTACATTGGAATTATTAGATGTTGGTGTGTAATTTTAGTATGATCTATTCTTAATTGTTGGCGAAGAAAAAGTTTAATTTTTATTTTTTTCAAAAATAATAATAATAATAATAAAATTATTATTTTTTAAGGGGGAGGAGGGATGAGTTAATTTTGATTTGGTCCGGTCTGCCACTATTTGCCCGGGCCGGCGTTAGATCTCGTATCCGGCCCTGACGTACAACTTCTGCAAGACTTAGTTCAGGCACAGGCCACCTTTTTTTGCTGTAGATCAATATCAACCTAAAATTAATATTAAGACGTTTCGAGTCAGCGAGTATTTTTATTTTAAAACAGTCCTTTAAACGTTTACAGCCTGATTCACAAAAAAAGATTAATCTAAGGCAATTTTCTGGTTAAGCCAATCCAGGGCCGTATAAAAATACATATTTTCATTTCGTAGTATAAGTACAGAATAGGTTTACACAGAAGCGACAGTAAGACAGAGAAACGAAAATTAGAGAGAGATGGAGAATGTGCACAAATTTAAAGGGCTCATTGTTTAACATCGGAAAGTTTCCTCACATCTTAAAGAGAGATAGGGAAAGAGCACAAATTTAAAGGTCTACACAATGCTACAAGGTCATAGAACTGTATAGGGGAACATAAAAGGTACTTAAGTAACTCGTTGGCAAATAATAAAACAATTGATGCGTTTAATGAAAATGTTATCAAATTAGAAAAAAAAGATGGTAATTAGTAATTGAGAGAATTATATTCGCAGTTAAATTTTTAACGGGACAAAATTGAACTGATTCACCAGCTGAATATTACAAAATTAATTTTTATTTTATCATTTTGGACACAGCAATATATAAAATAGAAGAGCGATTTGAGCTCTTAAAAGTACATAATGAAAATATCAATTTTTTAAAAAAATTTTATTCATTATTAGATACAAGTAGAGAGGCAAAAATGAAGTACTGCATGGATTTGCAAATCAAATTATCTGATAGTGAACGGAAGGAATCTGATATAAATGCAATAGACTTATGTAATGAAATTGAAATTCTGTTAAAATATATTACTACAGATATGAACGCATTAGAATTAATAGATTTTATTTTTTCCAATAACCTTACGTTCCCAAATATTATGATTTCATTAAGAATATTTTTAACTGTTCTGTGACTGTAGCTTCTGATGAGAGGAGTTTTTCAAAATTAAAGCTGATAAAAAATTATTTACGATCCAGTATGTCACATGAATGGTGAACTAATTTAGCAATTATAAGTATAGAAATCAGCTAGAGAACTAGATACTACTGATTTAGCTAAAGAATTTTCCGGCAAAAAGGCAAGAAAAGTGATGTAATTATAGCTTAAAATTTAGTTTTTTTTATTTGCAATAAAAAATATAGAACTCATGTTGTTATTAGATTAGTTTACTTATAGATTTTGTTATTAATTTTATGTATATATAAATATTCGGGCGACGCATTCAATTTAGCACCCCGGTGCCAACTTCCCTTGGTGCGGCACTGAGCTAATCCTACGCTAAACGGTATAATAGTAGGAGCGTTAACAGATGTATTTATATTAAATTCCATGGTTTGACTTTTTCTTCTTATTAATATAAGCGCGAAAAACAATTATTAAACTTTATTGTGCAAACATGTTATATTAAATGAAATTAATAATTATATAATTTCACGATAGGTAACTCAATATTTAATAAACGATTAATTTACTTCAAAATTATATAATATCAGTCTAATTAATTGCTCAAGACTGTCAAAGGGATATAGAAGATGTGTTTTAGAACTCGCGAATTTAGAAACTTTTTGCAACATTAATGATGCAAATGTTCATACAAAATAAGTATTGACAGTAATATTTAATAAATGAAAAGAGATTACTGGTAAAAGTAAATGTATTAAAACTATTTTTCTATTTCATATAGGTACTTAACCTCACATTAAGTAATTTGATATAGCCGAAGACAAGAAATTGTCTAATTCTACTACAAGTTGGCTGACTAATATTATAATGTCGCCCGTAACATTTTGAAAACTATCGTTTTTCTAAAATGCCTAAATGCAATAAAACTTGAGTATGCACAGATAGAGCACGATATCTTCTTGTATAGTTCGCGCATAGATATTGTAGCTAGGGACGTGGATGGTACTAAGCGGCGGGCAGTACAGAGCCACATGGGGTCTTCTTACCTAGCGTACTGGTCCGAATCTTTTAATTTATAATATAAATATTGTATTTGTACTATTATCTCATTGGCATCTGCCTCTGTAATTTTAATTTTTATGACAAGGATGTCAAAGTCTAGACGCCGATGACAGAATCATAGTTCATGGAAGAAATGCAGTACAACAAACAAAATTGAAAGCAGAGCCGTAATTTCCATCTTGTTACATTACAGGTGATTTGCTAAACTCATGTGGGGGACTAGAAATTATAAAATGGGTCACTTGGTGACCCACGGGTCATAGGTTGCCGAAGCCTGGCTTAGCTTATAGTGGGTTCAGAATCAGTTGGATACAGCAATATTTTTATTTGAGAGTGTCTACGTATTATAATAAATATAAATGTGCATGATTTTACAATTTTTTGATTACGTTCAAAATATCAAGTTTGTCAGAACTAAAGTGAATTCTGTAAAAGGTTATAATGTCAGTAGTACTAAATGGAGTTTGAAGTAGGAGGTTTTGTAATGTAACACTGCGAGTTTTTAATGAATGATGTGGTTAAAGTAAGGGTTGAACTTGTTGCGCTGCGTTGAGTGCAACAGTCACTTGATCGCGGGACCGCCATGCCTCGCCCCGTACTTGTAGTATAATTCAATTGATGTTTGGGCACAGGGCACAGGTAATTGGAACGTTGCATGCATGCACGCGGTGAGAATCGCAGCGATACCAACACATGCGCTACAAACAGTTTGATATAAATACCCGTCATTAGTCTAATTTCATGCAAAATATCGTGTGTTCCGATCGCGTGTAATTAAATTTTCCCTTCCCGTACATACATAGAGTTATCAACGAATATTACAGGAAAGGGCGGTGCCCAGCCTATTTGTTTCGTTCGCACTTGGGATCTGATTACAAATGCCCTGTGCACTTTACTGCTATTTATCTATTCAACCCTACAAATTTATACTTTTTATTGTTCTTTTTATGTTTTCGTCAGGAACTCATAAACCTTACTAAATACATTGTGTACTGTAACAAAATTAATCAAATATTTACCAAATATGAGTAACAGAGCAAAATATTATTTCAAATCATTTTTTCTACCGTGGCTATATTCATTCCATCATATTAGTATAATTGGACTATATACATACATGACTATGATTAAGCTGTTGTTAAAAATTACGGAAAAAAATCAAAGACATATTTAAAAATTATTAAATATCACTGCTACTGTTTAATAGTTACTATTTATATAATAGGTATGAAATATACACATACCTGAACCCAACTGATTTTAGAATTTATTACTATTATTTATAATGACGAAAAAATAAAATCATGTTGACCACAGGGCCGTAGCCAGGAGGGGGCCAGGGGGGGCTGAGCCCCCCCTGTAATTTTTTGAGCCCCCCCTAGCAATAACAGTACATAAATGTAAATTAAATTTTAATATTTAATTTTTATTATAAAATTTGAAATAAATGTTAAAAAAAATATAAAACAATATAAATTAGCTTTTCATTGTTACATGGCAATACATGTATTACTATTTGGCTAGTGTGTATGTGTATGCGCTTGCGTTACGACCAAAGACTGGTCAGTACCATGTTAGGAAAATTTAAAGTTAGATGTGGACGTTTATTCATAGATGCGCTATCTTGCGGTGCCGTATGGAAATATTAAAAATATACGTATATTTATTACTAATTTAAATTTAAAAATTTAAACATTTAATTAGTTTAGTACTTATATATTTATTTATATATACATATGTACAGAAAATAACAAATATATAAATTATTAATAATAAAAAATAACGAAACAAAAGAGAAAACTAAAAATATACTGGCATAGCTGCAAAAAATTAATAAATGTTCTCCAATATGATTTCATTTTATAAGTAATATAATAAGAGCCATGAATTTACTGAAAAAATTTATAAATAATAAACAATTAAACAATTTTTTGAACAGTGTTCCATGCTATATAAATTTTTAAGACGTGGATCTGTAGTTAAGTTTTATGAAGGACAGCCTCTAGCACGTTTATTAGAACAACGCTGATCAGGTCATTTACGTGTAATCAAATTAATATTAAACAATTTCAATAAAATATTTGATACCTTGAATACAGTATGCAACTCGCAAAGCTTCACTGGAGATGTTATAGCAGAAAGTTTGGGTTTAAAAGCCATTATGTCGAAAAATATTTTTAAATTTATTTTAATATCCATGAAAACGTTTCTAGAAATTATTGAATCTGCCGATAAAATGTTACAGTCGAGAAAATCGAATTTAAAAGAATACCACAATGTAATACAAGCTATTATAGAAACTTTTAAACATCATCGTTGTACTGAGGAATATGAAAAAATTCTAAAAGAATCTGAGAAACTGAAAAATGATGAAAGCGTCTCCAGTCCTATAAATAAAAGAATACGAAAAACTAATGTTTTTTAAATGATTATATTATTACTGAAAATATTAATCTAGAATTTAACAAAACGTAAATCCAAACCTAAATTTAATTTATTTTGAAGTCATAGATACTATATTAAGTGAACTTCAACGAAGATTTGAAACTAATAGTGAACTATTTTCAGCAATAATAAGTGCTGAAACTGATTTAGACTTGGAAAATATGCACTATTTATCAACTCTTGGCATTCAGTTACCATCTACAGAAGAAATAACTGTTGTCAAGAAAATTATTTCACAACAAAAACAAACAAATAAAGATAAAGATATATTTGAGATATTATATCAACACAAGGAAGCCTTTTCTACTACCTACAATTTAATTGCTATTTGCCGGACTTTTGGGTGTAGCACTGCATTGTGAGAATCTTCGTTTTCTACACTTACTAGAGTGAACAGGCCACAGAGACTCTCTATGTGCCACCAAAGAATGGCTAATCTTGCGCTATTAGCATTCGAACAAACGAGTACAAAAGAAATAAATTTAGATTTTTTTTTGCAAAAATTTAATAGTACGAAAAATAGAAAATTACAGTTGTAATTGTTGTAATCGCCTATATTATTTTCTGTGTATTATTATTTATAAACCGGATTTTTTTTATATTAATTATATTATATTATTTACTTGCTCTTTTATTTACACCCTAAATATTTTCCCCCCTGGAAATTGAAGCTGGCTACGGCCCTGGTTGACCACTTATTTATTTTATAATGCAAAATGTTTAAAAATACTAACCAAATAAATGTGTGAAATATTTTCATTTCATAATAACTTTGCTCTTGCTATGAAGAAATTAGAATTAATAGTCAAATTAAAAAAATATTTTAATAATTAGAAAATACAATTTTCAAAAACATTTTTTTATTTTGTTCTTTGGTGACCCGACGGAATTAAGAACTAATCTTGTTTTGTGAATTTGGCTGTTAGAGTAGAATAATGATAGTAAAAAATTGTTTTCATATATAAATAAATAATAATAAGGAGATAGATACATATATATTCAATTAATTACTTTTTACACAATTTTGTGAAACATTGTTTCTAAGCAGCGTTTATTTAGTCGCGAAATTACCACGGCAATTTGCACTAGTAAAAATTGTCGGTTTAATTTGTATGTGATTAATTCAATTCACCAAAATATTTCGCTATATTCTGTCTATATTCGTTACTGCAACTTTGTAATTATTGCTAAATTTTGCGGTTAAACTAAAAATTAAAAAAATATATTTTGTCAATTAGAAAATACAATTTTCAAAAACATTTTTTTATTTTGTTATTTGGTGATCCGACGGAATTAATATTAATTTAAAAATATTAACCCATTAGCACTGGAATTTTTTTAAAATTTTTAACAATTTTTTTAATATTCTTCTTAAGAAGGCTTAACAGAACACAAGAATGATTTTAAATAAAAAAATCTGCTTCAGTTTTTGAAAAAAATAGATGTGTCCATATGGGAATGCTTAGAAATTTTAGCAATTTCATAATTCAAACTCAGTGTTAAATATTCACTTACTTTATATGAATTTTTATTAATAACAATTATAGTATGACAAAAAAATATTTTACGCAGAGTTGTGCTAAAATTGTTTTATTATAATAATAATAAAATATTAAATTATATATTTTTTTTTCAAAAGAAATGAAATAAAACAGTCTAAATCTACGTTTCATTTTGTACACAAGTTTAGTATATTAGTTTTACATTGTTTATAACCGCAACTCTTTTTTTTATTTTCTTCAGTGCTTTGCGCAAAGTGATCTATTCAATCGATTATAATTAAATCTAAATACACAACTATTGGATGAAGTTGCCACAGATGATGATGGTCTTCCAGTTCATTTAGATTGGATACCATATGTTTGTAAGTAAATTATTCATATCGTCATTGAAATCGCAATTTTGTATTTTAGACGGCAAGTTGTTATACTCACTAACGAATAATATTTAGATGCAATAACTGATTTCAACATCTGTTATCATGGGATTAGGACAATTCAAGAAAAAAACATAACGTCTGATCCCATCCACCAAATGTTTAATTATTTTGTTTTTTATAAACTATTCAAAAATTTCTGTACTTTACAGTTTTTCATATTTCAAATAATTTTAATAAGGAAACGTAATATTATATTACATATTACGAGTTGTAAGTGCATATTACGCACGAAGTGGAAAAGTTGCACAAGAGCCGCGAAACGGAGAATTTGTAATTTCGCAAGTGCGTAAATACTTTACAAATCGAATTATGTACTATACTTTTTCTACGAATACCATTTAACTGTTTTTTGATCAAATTATGATCACACAATACATTGAAAGAATTGACATATCACTAGTAAATAGCTTCAACTACAAAACATAAAAACAACTATGTCAAATTATCAACCTTTAAATAATAAATTGAAACTATTTACAACCTAATAAAATAATACCATGTAGAACATTTCTTATTTATTTGTTCGTTAGACTTAATGTTTTAAGTTAGTCATAATGAATTTTGTCTTATTTATAATGTTAATATTATTTCGATAAATCAAAAATTCCCGAACTGTGCGATCGCGTAATTTACACACGGCCTTGCGTAATATGACACTTAGATATAACCTACAACTACAATAATAACTATTTACATCAGTGGTCGTAGAAAAAAGGTATTACAATATCGCGCCTTTTTCCTACCACGGTATCAAATTATATTCTTCGATATCCCTTTCAATAATCCACTTTTTAATTGTTGTATGTTGAGTAGAATCTGAACCGTGTAGTTGCACTAAGAGTTTTCATGGCATCTGTCTGTTAAGAGAGAAATATTTCCTAGAGTAAAAATAAAATATTTTATAAATTTACTGAGTAGAAAACGCCTAACGTTGCCATATGGCAATGCTCAAGTTCTAATAACAATAGTTTTCAACATATTAATTAAAATGGTATAAATTATAGGTGAATGAATATAATAAAATATAATTTCCATATATTTCACGATATTTCTCTTCGATATTATATAATAATAATTCAAACAATTTAAAAATAGTTCAATATATGTCACCATATGGCAACGATAGACGATAATGAGTTATTACGTATTTATGACAAAATTATATTTTACAGAATCGACGATATTGATTGGTGGTTATGTTCATACTCCACGTATCAGCTGTTCTGGGTTTGAATCCCGGGTAAGGCATGGAAATTATTTCATCATTTTATACTCATAAAAATAATATTGTAGTATTTATAGAAACTGTCACCCCTATCAATATATATATATATATATATATATATATATATATATATATATATATATATATATATATTATATACAAAGAAACGTAACAAATATTATTATTTATTTGGAATTACATTCTACATATTATCCATTTATAATAAATACTCAAACATATTTTATAATGATTACCAAAGTAAATGTATACAAATAATAATTATTATTATTATACTGCTCTTATCTCGGTTTCGAATTTAACGTCGAGACTTCAATAGTGATCGTATATCTATTTAACGAGACGAAACCAAAAACCGGTCTCGATAATTATGCACGAATTGGCCACTTGTCATTATGTAAAAATAATAATAATCCAATGGTAGAAAAATTAGAGTACGTGATTTTTTTATAAAATCTTTAAAACTTATACTTGATATACTCGTTACTAAAGTAAAGGTTATCAAACTTGTTTTATTATAATTATAATATACTAGTATGGTATATGGCAAAGGACTTTTTATAGCACTATAGTAATATATTATGTAAATAGAAACAGACGCGATTAAAAAAAAAATATAATATGAAGGGCACCCATTTTTTATAAATTAAATATTAGATAAATATATCACTCACGACTAATTAATTTTGGGTATGCTTTTATCAATGATATCAATAATGATACATTTATATCGCAGGCCCTCCACGGAAAGTAACGTTTGATGAATGTCTTTTTTTTATACTATATATAGTATTGAGTATTGACTGATCTAGATCAATTGATGTAGATCAATTTCGTGATCTTTTGAGCTGACCCAAATTGTTTTATATTTTCAGATCTTGTTCTAGATCAAATAAATAAGTCTTAAAAAAGAGCAGGTATTTTTTTTAAGATTATGCAAGTTATAACTTGAGCGTTTACAATATATTGGGTACTAATGTCAAACGAAGTTAAGTCAATGGCAGTGGAATGGAGGAAATGCTTTAAGTTATCGTTTTGCATGTACGAGTGTAACTACTAAATTATATAATAAAAATAATTATTTATCTGACATATTTAAATTTATAATATTATGATTATAACCTTCCACCGAAAGGTAGAAAGGTTCATGGATTCTAGAACAGATGATATCCAATATGGTGTTGTGCGTTTACATATATTTTTGACAGGTATTTGACATTGGTTTAGAATGCCACTGTGAACTTCACTTTGACCTTCCTTTTGTGTTATTGTTATTATATTGTAATTTATTATTATATTTATATAACACAGGAATAATAATGACAAGAGTGAAATATCACGTTGCATATTCTACAATATTGTCTAATACTTAGCAAACACCTGTCAAAACTTACAAATACTTAATGACGTCAAATGAATTACATCTGTGATCATTTTTATAATATTAAAAAAGGTTGCTAATCTAATCTGATCTACAATATTTAAGATGTAGATCCTTCTTAAAGTGATCCTTCACATCACTGAATATATGTATATGACACCTGAAGCACTCTATCTAGTGTAGAAACTGCACCTCAGAGGTTGTATATCCGACAAGAGTTTTTTATGTGGTTACTGTTATAATAATGAATATAAAGCACCATGATTATAATATATTTTATAATTGTCTGGGAACAAATTATAAATGTAGCTAAATCACTTTTCTCGTTATTTTTAAACAGAACATTATATATGATAAACAGAAAACAAGTGTCATCTTACAAATTAGTCGTATATATATTTTTTGCTACAAAAATTAAATAACTGTACATATGCACGTAATATTACGTACTTCTACGTGATAACTATCATTTCATTTGTAATTTTCTAGAATTGTAATTAGTGCTCCATTATCCAAAAGTAATTAAAACTTAATAAACCAAGAAGATTCTGGCCAATAAATACATCCTATTGTTATTTATATATCTGTGACTGTGACATATTTGGAAAAGCTATATTAATTACAACAGGTATTTCTATAATGATAATTGACGTACTTAATAATTAATATATAATTAGATAAACTATGTATGACGTACTGTGAGTGAAATATTAAAATTACATTTACCAGGAAATTTTCTAGGAAATTATAAATTTTTTCTTGAAATACATGTAGTATTGTTTTCTTTCCTTAATATAAATATTAAAACTGCATTCATTCCATGAAGGTTTTAAATTTTCTTAATACTCTGCTACCTTGAGAAACATTTGCATTAAAAATTATATATTTTATAATTATCAAAAAATGTATTGCAAAAAAAATTAAAGGCGACTTTTATAATTTTATATATAAATTATATGATCGTGTCCGACATATAATAAAAAAAAAACAATTTTTATTTTAACACAGAGTTTATTTAGCAGTTCTAACTATGAAGTTACATAGAAAAAAGGATCACATTTATTCTCTCTACCCGTATTTATAATTTGTCTTATCATAAAAGATTCTCGTTTCAACGTGAGAGATTCCGTTAGGAACTCGCCACATATTTATTATGTCATCATCTAATAGGGTTACATAATATATATATATATATATATATATATATATATATATATATATACATATTATAAAAATTATATAATATAAAATTGACATGTCTTGTTTTTTAAATTTCCCCAAAATAATAATGCTATAATGGACATTATTTCAGTGATATCTATAAATTATAAATTTACTCTATATCCGCTTCTACAAAAATCTGTTTGTCGAATATACTTACATATATAAAATATGAACTTCTATTATTTGTCTATTTTAATTTAAATTTTCCATTGTTTTATTAGTGGTTATTAATTGATTGTATTTTTTATCGCCATAATATAGTGCAGTACATGTTTTAACAGATAAAATAATTTACATTATTATAATTTTTCTACTATAATTTTAAATAAAATTTTATTCAAAAATTTGACAATTGCATGTTATCAATTTCGAACAAATATAACGGTTCCAATGATTTTTGCACTCATCATAGCAGTTCTGTAAGTCTCTTTGTGGAATGTTGTTGAGTGTATTCGTCACGGCTTTTTGGATGTTTTCATTGGTCTCAAAATGAGTTCCTTTGAGGTGAGATTTAAGTTTGGCGAACAAAAATAATCACAGTGCGCTGTAGGTAGCTTGTGAAAGCATTTTTTTTGTTGATGAAAATACGATTTGCTTTCTGTTCTTGAAAGTCAATTTCTTTGAAATGATTTTTTTTCTCAGACATCAGTATGATGTTGAAATGCTTCTCTGTGCCCACAACAGCTTTGACACGGACAATATTTTTATCGGTTCCTGACAACGATGGGCGCCCAAATCATTGTTGATCTTCAAAACGTTGTCTTTCATCTCTAAATTTATGCCTACAACAGATCATTTTGTTCATAAACTACTTTAATCATTTCAACTAATTGCAGTCCAGATTTATTAATTTTTACGCAAAATTTTGAAACCCTGCATTTTACCTCGTGACGAGCAAGCAAAATATGATTACTAAATAAAAATTTAGGTTGTGTGCTGTATGTTGAAATTCAGAAAAAAAACTAAATCTAGTTAAGTATTTTAATACTTATATATTTATCTTATGTGTTATTGTATTTGTGTAGATTTAGGCGGCACATAGTCCACGCCATCAAAAATTTATACAAACAACAGCAAATTTGTGTGAAATTGTTGTGGATCCGGTTTAATAGTTCGCATAAACCTGGTAAGAGTCGGAACCTATACCTGGAAATTTATCCCCCCATTTAACCGGCCTGAGAGAGCCCCTAGCGTAGAAAAAAATATTATAGTTCTATTATTTTTGGGCCGTATCTCGAATATATATAATTAACATATTGCCATTAGGTTTAGTTAAAAGGAAATAATAATATGAATTCGTTTGTTCCTGATGTATTAGACCTGCAGCGAGCCGTCTGATCTAGTAGGCAGGAATATAATTTCGTACTTTTTGTAGACTAATGTACCATTGTCAATAATATTATTTAAATAGAATTAAAATTTTAAAAATATATGAGATTTACGGTCCTGTGGTTTTGAATATTCAAGATCAAATCCCGACAAGTTAAATTCTTTATCATCATTTCCCCGGGAGGAAACGTTTAAAAAAACAGCATAAATATAACATGTGACATTTGCTCTAAATACAGATTTGGACACTCAGCAATGCATAATAATATTATTCATTTTACCTATTTCACATATTTTTCATATAAAACACATTGAAAGTGTTTCATATTACAATGAGGATTAGATAGTGAAAACAAACATACAACATCCCGAACTTACCCTTGAAATTCTATCCGTTATATTGAACTATTATTATTATCTGAAACGTAACTGTTTTTCCCAGCGTTATTACACTTTATTGATAGAATTTTAGTATTTATTTATTATTTATGTTTTTCTTAATTATTGACAATTTGAAGATGCTCACTTCTATTAAAGCTTCCAGACGGCCTGATCTTTTCTTATTTGCGGGTATTCCGGTTCCTTGTACTAGTAAATATAACCATACGAATGTATCAGCATATAAAGACTGTTCAAATACTTGTTTAACTTAGATTTTTTTGTTATATGTTACATTTTTTTATTAAGATTTATTTCGTAGTGCAATTTTTCCCAAAGTAAGGTATATAATTTTTTTTAAAAAAAATCCCCTTTTCCTGCGTCCCAAAGCAAATAAGTGGTTTGAAAGATAAGAAAAAAATATATTTATGATTTTAGAGACAAATGTTATTTTTATACAAATTTTGCCTTGAAACTCCTAAAAACTATCTTCAAATCATTTTATCATTAAGGGTTTAGAATAAAATTTTGATTATTTTAATATAAATAGCAAAAAATTACAAGGCGCTTAAAAATAGATTATTATGTATGTTAGTTTTGATTTAACTAATCATCTGTCAAACTGTAAATCTGTGGCAGTTCGGTCATCTTGAGCAGCTAATTAATACTATTCAAATAAAAACTAACTGTGTTTAAAATACTTTATTTTATAATTTTTAATAATCAATATTTTATGTTGAACTGTTCATGATAAAATTATTTGAAGATTGATTTTAGGTGCGGAAACTATTTTTTTAACTCAATCCGTGGACACACTGTATATTACTAAAAAGTTCTATTAATTGGATATTTAATTTATCAATATTTTGTCACATTCGTAGTCAAAATGCCGCCCTGTAGTTGCCCCAACAAAAGTCAGGGTTGTCCGCTACTAGAGAGGGTCCTGCGTCCTTGAACGCTTTGCAACTACTTTATACCTCGATGTACAACTTGAAGAACAGTCGGAAAATGTGCTGGTTTTGAATGGTTAGCTCGTGCCCCGGATACACAACGACTGCGTAAGACTCGAGCCATGCTTGGACTTGGAACAACTCGTTTACATCACGTAATGACACCGCGACTTTCACTATCTGCTGGCGGGGCAGCGTTACAACAGTTGCTAGTCGCTTGTCTAGTGGTTCAGTTCCCGCAGTTTGTCCAAGATGGCCAATGCTCGCAGGTCTCTGGTGCGGCTCGTGTTCGTGTTTGGTGTCTTCCTCATCCTTGCCGGTGACTACTCGGGGCTGCTCACGCAGCTCATGGGCGGCAACCGGAACGAATCCGGGCACTCGGAGGACAACGTCAGGGTGCCTGCTCGGCCAAGCAACCCAGGCTATGGGGATGCTAAGACTAAGTTAGACTTAGACGCTGATATAGAAGACGAAACCTTCAAAAACATTGGTAAGCATCTACCACCCTTGTATTCATACAGAACACGAACCCGCCCTTAATGTCATCACATGTTTACGATTTTAATAACAACAAACTAATTTTTATACAATACAAAATGTTTACTCTATTTTTTTTTTACTATAACCTACAAATCAATTTAGGTTTCATATTCTGTATCAAAATTAAACCATCAATAATATTGATTACATCATATCAATTTTGTATTAATACAGTATACGCCGCTTAATATAATCACAAAGGGCACTAACTAATTATATTATAATAATAACTCATAAATTATAATAATATACAAAACAATGTAAACAATTTGAATTCATAAATAGTTTTAAATACACTAAAAGTACCAACACAATAGATCTTAATTATAAAATAGAAATCCCAGAAAAATTGGTATGGTATGCAAATAAATGTAAACTTGAAACAGCAATGTATTAGCCTGTATCATTTTTCATTTAAAATTAAACATAGGGAACGAATTTAACAAAAGTATTATATATAGGTGAATATTGTAAAGATTTATAAAATAACGAACAAATAAACCCAGTAACAAAACAAATAAACCTAATTACAATATTTTTTTATAATGTCCCTCCTTTAACTTCTAAGCAATGATCCAAAAACTTTTGAATCACATTCGAAATTCGAACAACTGTAATATTTTTAGAAATATTTTGAATTTCATTTTTTAATTCAATTATCCGGATGATCTGGCCGGCCATTCTATTATTCTATCATTTCCTGTAAAGTTATGAAATTTTAATAACAAAAGCAAATGTTACATTCGTTCCCCATGTTTCATTTTAAATGATACAAGCAAATACTTTGTTGTCCATCAAATGTCAAATCATACCCATGGTTATTACAAATTCTATGCTTCACGTTAAAAATTACTCACGGTATAATAAAAATGTTAAGAATAATTAAAACTTAATTATGCAATTATAATCAAACCAAACCTAATCTTAACTTAATCTAAGTTTATACAATATTGTTTATCATCATAACATAAAAAAATCATAATTATTATAAACGATGTTTTGTCTTGTATTCATAAGGGTTTTCCTCATGTTACGTGAAAGTTAAATCACATAATTTGTGATTATCATATACGGTGTGTACTGTACATTAAATGCAAGGCTTATTATCTTAGCTACTCATAAAGTAGGTTGTAGATTCTAAAGGCCTTGAAACAACAGGGACTTTTCCCTCCCTATAGCCTGATGGTCTCAGCAAGAGTACTAATTGAATTTCAAAATCTTTAATACAATTAATATTTTCTCTATTTATTTATATCTAAATTTACATAAATAAACATAAGTTTTTGACTAAAGTCCCAAAAGACGTAATTATGGTACATACAGGGCTGGTGACCATTGAAATTAAAGATTCCAGTTTTAATTTTCGTTGCTACTAAAATTTCGGTTTTTAAAGAAAATCGTTTTAAGAGTACGGTTTTCATGCACTCCTAGTACATTGATAAATAATAATAATAATAATAATAATATAATATGATTTGTGGTATTGTATTTATATTTATATCAGTGATTAATTAAACTTTTTGTAATGTAAAAACTTTAATTACAAAACTTTTTGTCAGTTAATGTTTTCTAGAATCAATTATTTTGACAAATATAGCTTAAATAGAAAAAACATATTTCTTTGTTCTCTTGTTATTTAGTTACTCAAATGTTTTATTCTAAAAATAAATTGTTTAATGTTAAAAAAGTTTGGAAATTTGGAAAAAACATCTGGTCTGAATTCCAAACTGTTTAATTTTTTAAACCAGATTGTTACGTAGTAATAAAAGGTCAAAATGTAAACACAGATTATTGAGAAAGGACGTTATTTCCTTGACGTTAGTGGAACACCTTGAGTTAGTACAGCTCACTGTTTTCTGTATCTGATGAATACAAGGTTAAATATTATTAATTATTGTTGTAAATAGGGCTGGTAATCGTTTTATTTCACGGTTTTTGTTTCTTTTGTGGTTACTATAAAAATTAAATTGGTTTCGGTTTACGAATTTACTGAAAGTGTCAGATTTAAAAAAATTGTCATGACTTTCATAGTTGATCAAAGTAACAAGTTCATATTTATGTTTTTAGTTTGCTATGTTAATGAAGACTAAAAATTTTCAGCAATATCCTGAAAATCACAAGGGTTTCACCTTCAATTTAAGTATACTGCACCTGTTCTAAGTTCAGTACCTATAGATTTCAAATTAAAAAAAAAATTTCAATAAAATTTGTAGATCAAACTTATTAACCAATATTAATAGTTGTCGTAGTTTGTCAAATTTGCTACTTCGATAAAGTCTAAAATATTGTAAGCGATAACCTACAAAACTAATCATAGGTTTAGGTACTGTATCTGTTCTAAATTTTGGAATGGATTCGTTTATTTTTGTTTAATGGTTTCGATTACCAGCCTTGATTATTCCTAAATAATAAACTAAAAGAAATATATATTATATTTTAGGTTCCCAAGCGAGTAAATTTCAAATCCTAGCAACAATTAAAAACGCATGTCTTCCTAAATTGATCTGCGAGCTAAATGCTACTCCACATAAAGAAAAACTAACTGAGTCGGAAAAATCACTTTTAAATCTAATTAGGTAAGTATATTTAAACAACACAATTACTTAATATGTTTATGATAGCGATATTTACCAAACAAAATAACACAAAATTATTATATGACGCAATACATTTTCACGATTGCAGTAAAAATAATATTTATATTTCTTCATTGATATTAATCATTAACGTCAACGATTTCGCATTTAAGTAGGTACTGTATTTATGCTTCATTGAAATTGACATTGCTTTGAAATCAACAATCATTTTCAATGTTTTCGCTTTAACCTAATTATTGTTTATATTTTGCTTTTTGTATAAAATGTATACATTTATTTATGTTTAGTATTCTAGTTATTATTATTTTATTGTCCTTTTATTTAAGTAAAAAACAAAATAATAAATTTTATTTTGTTGATTTTTACACAGGAAAAACAAAAACATAAACATAAATTTATTACGAATATTTTTAAAAATAATAAATAAAATATTATTGTATCTTAACCAATTATATATTACAACTATAAGTTTATTATTTGCAATGACATATTTTTTTATTAGACAAATAAAAATTTGAATGACTTATTAAAGCAAGTTACTATCTAATATTCAAGTATCATTACGCCAAATATCGTACTATTTAAAAGTTCCTACATATAAATACACGTCGACATATGTAAATAAAATTTAAAATGTACATAATCATAATTAAACTAGGTGTACGTACAAGTAAACTGTATTTTTATAAATCTAGACGCATCAATTAATACTATGTACCTATACTACATCAAATCGTAACCAAAATCTTGATTTGCTTGTTCTGAAAATATGAAATTACTTAAAATATTATAATTCGGATTGCTGTTACTGGAAGATTATTACTAGGCTCGGCTATTTCTTAGTTAATGGCATTATTGCAGTTTGATAGAATTTTAAAGAAACAGTTTAATTAAATGTGTATGTTAAGTTTTCGTATTGTGATAGGTTGTTGAACAAATATGAAATGAATTGAATTATTACATATATTATTATCAATGTTATTAATACTGTTGGAAGATTTATGTTATTATATTGTGATGAAAACATAGAAAATTTAAACATTTAATTTACAAGATAACGTCATTGATCATCAATAAAAATAGTTTCATATATTTTTTTTTGAAAAAAATTTGTATAAATTGGACGTTTCGGACCACAAAATGTATCCGTCCTCGCTTGTGTATAATTTTTTTCTTTTACGTACTTGTTTATTGCAAATATAAAAGAAAAACTTTATATACACAGCTAAAGATGGAGCCATTTGGTGGCTCGAAACATGCAATTTGCACATATTTTCAAAAAAATGTATATAAAACTTATAAACCCAAATATTTTCATCTTTAATCAATTCTTAAGTTCCCAAACATGTTTAGATAATATTTGTTTTTATCATCAAATGAATCGGAATAAAATTATTGTTCTTCAATTATTTTTCTGTTTAAACTCAAGGTCAAACCATTCCACAAATAATATTTAACATAAAATAATCAATGGTTAACCAAAATTGAACGTAGAAAAATTCTTGGTTACAATTTTATATATATGGTACCTACGTACTGTAATTCTTATTTGATCCACATTACTTATTTTTAAATTTAATGAACTAGTTTCATCTTGTTTTGTTTTATTTTCTCTACTTAGTTCATTGATTGATATCTTATTTGATCTAATATGTTTGTATTTAGAAATAAAAAGATTTGCTTGAAACTGCTACCTCTAAGATTTTTTATGACAATTTTTTTTTATGTATTGACGCCGCGAACTTTCTAAGAACGTTGCATCGCCGATGATAATTGTTTGGTAGTTTCTTAATGTTAGACATTGAAATGAATCGATCAATTGCCAATTTTATATGCCTTTTTCTTCTTCTAAGAACCCTGTTATAATTTACTCCGTTTTTTTAGATAAGAACAATAAATTCAATCATTATTCGATGTAAAGTATTTAATGATAAATTTGCAATTTACATTTCACTTATTTTATACTTCATAGGCGAGATCGGAAAGAAATATATTTATTTTTACAATTCTATCATATTTTTTAACGTAATGTGCATCAGTATAGAAACAAGTATTGCATTTATTATCAGCAATATAACTAACTAATTAATATTACACACCTGTAGTTCTATCTCATGCACAAGCATGCACTATTTTTTTATTTTAATGATTGAATATGATTAAAATGCTTTTCATGTATATTTATTATCCCAGAGGTGTATTGACTACATTTTTTGAGGTTCTTTGTTAATATTTAAGTTTTTTTAATCTCAAACCTCAAACAAATGCTAATATCGTAAGCCATGTTTTGAAAGGCTGTATATTTTTAAATAATGTAAAACGGTTGCTTTTTCTTCTAATTACATTTATAAATAATAAAATTTAATTTCCATGGTGGCATTAAATATTAAATCACACATAATTGCAAAGTTGAATAAATGCAAAATGATCATTTTAAGTGGTAGGTACACTATTCCTATCTAAAGAACTACATATAAAACCTCATTCACAATCAGAAATTAGTAATTTGTGATTAACTGATTAATAGATTAATGGTTGTAGTTAGTAGTTATTGGTTAAGTTAAAGCCTTGAAAAATGGTGTTAACAACACATCAAATTAACTCTGTCGAATTATAAGTTATGTTTCTAATGCCATGTTCAGTATGTAAAATTTACAGTTAAAGAGAGTTTTAATAAGTAATTTAACTGAATTAGACATTCTTGTGTAATTGAAAAAATCCAATCTTATTTTTTGAATTAGATTGTCCCAGTCTCATTGCTTCATTATTAGTCTCTTGATATAGAAATTGTTTGCTAATTTAACCAACTTTGTATCTATTATAGTTCTCGACACATTCAAGCTCTTATTCATTCGGCTATGGAGCACTTTGTTTGAAAATTTCTTATTACGTACATTATAAAAGAATAAGAATATTTTTTTTTTGATATCTCAAAAACCTCATACTACAAAATATTTTATATCAATAGATGCAAAATGAAATAATCTAACACACGGTATCACATACACCCATAATAGCAAAAAAATATTTTCGTATATATTATTTCCCAATGTCAAGGTTTCTCGTATGGCCTTTGGATTCGGACAGAATACTGTTTCTTATTGTTAATGAATTAATAAATAATAATTTTATTTACTTATGTTTTATTCAGTAGACCAGAAATAAACAAAATACTTTTAAAATGGGAAGTGTAAGTTAATAATTCATTTCGTTATGTAGACCCATTATGAGCAAATGAAGGTCTCCAATGCGTTATGATAACTGTCCGGGTTCAACACAGTTCATTTTATTTTTAAATTATCTGAATTATCCAAAAATATAACAAAAATGTAGTGATAAAAGAGTTGTTTATTGCGAATAAAAATCCGTAATGATCTAATAATAAACATAATTATCTAATTTGACTGACACTGGTGAATGGAGACTGGCTTTACTCACAACTTTTGTTTCGGATTCAAGTCCCCTCTAGAAATGAATGTGTCTGCATGTTAGTAAATTATTTTATTTCATTTTTATTTCATCACCCTCATTCGCTTGCATAGCGCATACTAGTTGAGCTGTCATTAAACATTTATGAAGTGTTTTTTTAAATGTCAACCTATATTTCATTAATGTATTGTAGAAAGGATAAACGTTATGATCAAGGTAAACTATAAAGAGAATATGATAGCTCACATTAAGTGAAGGTAAATGTGTTACATATACAGGTTGCTTAAAAAGGTTATGAACTTTAAAAGCCTGTGGCACAGAAAAATATTTTAATAACCAAAGATTCAGAAATGAAAAATAAATTAATCTGTAAATGGTGAAAAACCATTATAAATATTTAATTTGAAACTATATCCAAAATATCATTTACGATTTCAAAATGCACCATAATCACAATGGCGGATATCACTATGTTTTGAAATATATAAAAAAAATGTTTCAACATTAATGAAGTTATTTGTAATACAAGGTCGTGATAAATTGTTACATATTATTAAAACAAAAATTAGGTTATATTATATTGTAAATTTGTCGTTTGCGAACTCATGTTTATTAAGACTTTTTGATTTATATTTTTTTATAATAAATATATATCTCAAAGTTTGTTACCCTTTCTTGAAACACACTAACTCAAGAATCTTATCTGAATCGAACTTAACATAATCATAGTTTCTTGTATATTACTAATTAAGTACGTCGATTTTACATATGTAATGATATGCACTGCTCAAAATCGTATATGGATATTTTAATAATTAAATGTAAAATGAAAACTATAACGTATATTCAAATATTTCTAAGAACAATATATCGTATAATCTATTTTTCATGCAAAATAATTACCAATGACACGATTTTCTATTGTTTTCTTTTTAATATTTGTTATAACAATGTGTTTTTTATTTATTATTTAACATTAGTTTTTGCTGCATTGTTTAACAAATTTTCAGTTGCATTGTAAATTTAAAATCTTCTAATTATGGATAGGCGATATTTATTACCAGAACAAGTGTTTAGTGTCATTGGTATGTTGCTAGCTGAGCGACATCAACTTGACGTTGCTGCCGAATTTGAATTTAGATACAGTATCACAAGTCGTTTATGGCGTCGTTATAGGGACATGTACGTAACATAGAGTGGCAAAACGTCTAAATCACAAAAGGAAGACATAAGAGTCGAAAAGATGAATTTTTGTAAAAAAGGATGACAAAATTGAAAAACATAAACATCGCATATTTGAAAATGAAAAACTATAACCTCATATTTATCTCAACTTAAAAATTATTCAAATAAAACAGCTTTTTTAGTTTTAATTCTGAATGTTTATTTAAACCAACATTTGATGCTAAGTTTTTAGTACATTTAGACTTTCTTTTTGACACTATTCATATTTTCAAAATATATAAAATCAGCGTATGCTCTTAAGAGGTTCGTCGGATCTGCAACCTGTGGAAAGATAAACACCGAGTCGGTCAACAGCGAATCGACGCGACGAATGAATTTATCGAAGGGAAACGCGGAAAGTTGTGATTCAGTTCGTAATACTAAATGTATAGGTTAATTTTTTTACCTTAATTTGTAAAAGGGCGTGACGTAAATAAAAGCCGGTCGGACACTTACATTTTTGTTAAAAAGCCGGATTTGTCCTAGTCACTCTACGTAACCAACATCAAGATAACGCAAGAATTACAACCGCAAAACAAGACCGTTACATTCAACTTAAAGGCTGGTTTATGCAACTTTTCATAAGGAATAAGGATAGAACATAGTGATAATACATAAAGCATAAGAATAAAGTACGTTCATGCACTTCTCGTAAGACATAAGTTTCAACCAATGACAGAAGAGATGGCGATTAAAATTAAATTCGTGTAATCAGGAATACCAACACTTAAAAATAAAATGCACTTTAAATTTTTTTGTTTGACATTAACAGTGATTTAACAGTTCGAAAATTTAAATTGAAGTTTGGCAGAGGAATATTCTCATTATTTTTTTATCTATTTTTAAAACTTACAAAATCAACAAAACCAAACCTAACCAAAACTTTACGAAAACAAACCTAGCCAAAGTTTAGTAACTTTTGTTATTTTAAGTAGGCAGTGTCACTACAGTCAGCGCATGCGCTCTTGCCAATTTTTGAGATAAGACATAATACATAAACATAAGAAATAAAATTTGCTCATTTCTTATGACTTATGTTTATGTCTGTTATGTTTATGTTTTATTCCAAAACTGCATAAACGGTTAAACGTATATGTGTACATTTATATTTTATGTTTTATTCCTTATTCCTTATGAAAAGTTGCATAAACCAGCCTTAAGGCTCGACAAAATCCAACCTGCACTGATCGCCAACTTCAAAATCAATTTAACCGGACACATGGCGTACTGGCTAGCGATCAAACTGTATGCAATAGGCTCTACAAGGCACAGTTCAAATCTACGTGATCAATCTCAGTTCCACTTGTAAAGCTACAGAATCGCAGAGAGCGTCTTTTATGAGCACATGAACATCCAAATCTTACAAATGAGCAGGATCATCTCTATTGTTTTCTGATGAATCTAGATACGGCATTTACATTGATTCAAGAAAAAATTTAGTATAGAGGCAGCCAGGTTGCTTAAATCGCGCCAATATATACCAAAAAGTCCATTCATTTGAAGGTGGCACAATAATGGTGTGGACTAGCATAAACATCGATGAAAGACCGGATCTCGTTTTGATCTCAGGTAACATGGTCATTTAACTTGCCATAGTGCAATATGCATGTCCGGTGGGTTAAAATTTTATTTTGATGCAGGATAATACACGTGCATATACTGCTCGAATCGTAATAGATAAGTTAAATCATCAACTAATTTCATTGATACCATGGGCTCTCCGAATATTAATCCGTTGTAACATGTTTGTAATATGTTGCAAGATATTGACCATTTAATTTTAAGCATACCCAACCGTATTGTATCAGCATTAAATAACCGCAGAGGTCATACTAGATGTTAGAAATTTTATTAGTTTATTATATGTTTATAGATTTTATTTTCCATTTAATTATCACTGATTTTTCTTTGTAAACATAATTCATAAGTAAATACCTATATCTAACTTATTTTTTATTTTTTTTTTGTTCTTGGAACATTTTAGTTAAATGACATAGTTAATAAATTAATTTGACTAACAAATATATTTGAAAATAGAAATTAATCGAATTTTTTAAAAAAAATCCCTGTACAATTTGTATTTGTACCATACGATGACATTTTACGAAATTACAAATTTAATATTTAAACCACACCACTCCAGTTCTTTCGATCTTTAATTGTTTTGTTCAAAATACAGTTTGAGATCTTATTATAATTACATAGTAGAATTTTGTACTGAAGAAATAATAAATATAAACAAACTGATTTTAAATTTCAATATATTTACACATGTAAAAGATAAATGGATAAAACGTTAGACATTTTTTCACTGTGACTTAAAGATCTATCGCAACTTGGTCCATAGATACTTAGTTTTCTAGTAGTTTAAGTGTTTTCATGAAGCCTAATAAAGCTCCAGGAGTCAGTTTCCCGATCTCAATTGCCGTCATGTATCTCTTACCTAGATAGTCAAGTCTACTTTCAGTTATAGTTCCTTCATTCTCTTTGCAGAGCCTAAGATTTCAGCGAACAGTGTCCAGTTAGGATACCTGTTTTAGGTTCTTTTTATTGAAAACTAGAAGCTCCTTGGTATTAATAGACGAAAGTAAAATAAATCTCTCTTGAAACTGGAAATTATTCAAGGAACCAATATATACAGAAAATATATTCTTCCTGTTTTTTAGTAAGTAAATAACAGGTGATTAATAAATTTAAATATCTTTGTTAGAAACAATTAAAAAATCATGTTTTTCGTAATACATATTTATTTTCTTACAATATCGCAGTATAGATGTCTGCACATTCTTTTTCTATGGCCTTTTCTCTTCATATCGTTCCGCAAATTGTATGGCTACGTTCAACATTGGGATCAACTTCCCTGATATATTTTACCAGGGATTCAACCATTCCAATAATTTCTGGCAGTTGTACAGCTGTTAATTCTTGAGCAGGCATATCAACGCATTTGTCGTTGTCTAAATTGTCCTCCAGTTCTTCATAAACTCGTTGTTTATGTGTTTCATTAATTTTATCTAGTTCATTAGTCTTCGATTTGCATAAAGGAAAAAAAAAACGATCATTTATGTATTAAATAATAATTTTAAAATTTATTTTTATTTTGCTCAATTAAAATTGATTTTTTTTTATTTTCAAACCTACTACAGTAAATCCGGACTAATCAAAATCGGTGTGCAAGGTATTGCTATATTTTAACGAAATTTTGATTGATTGATATTATTCTGTTAATGAGTGTTGAAGTATTCATTTGAAATTATAATTTAAAAAATATAATTTCAAATGAATACTTCAACACTCATTAACAGAATAATATTAAAAAAAATTTCAAATAAAAAATGCAAATACTCGTCATTGCTAAAAATGTGAACATTATGTTGGTATTTTATTTTTCTAGACGGTGCGTAATATTATAGACAAATATTTATATCAAATTTGATTGCAAATCAATCTTTATTCGCCTAAACGCAGAAAACGAATGTTTTGCTGAACTACTAGTCTGTATACCTAGGAAAATTCGAAGAGCTATGTTCAATTTGGAATACCTATATTGTTATCAAGTTTTTATCACTTAATATCTTACACATTAACAGTGCAGATATTTCTCCTCGCCTCGTAAATTTAAAAGCAACACAAAACTAATAATTACTGGTATATTTTACAATTACATATACAATTTTTTTTAATTATAAAAAATATTTGCGCTCCCTAAAACTTTGACACCCTAAGCCATGCCTTTTTGGGCTAGAAGGTAATACAGCACTGGAGCTGATGAAAGTATTATAAATAAATACTCATTGTTCAGTGTGCCAGTATATATAGAGAGTGCACCACAGTGGCAATTTTGAAGTGGGACACAGATGAAGAATATTGGTAAAATGATCTGTTGACCATCTATTTCCCACAGAAAATTTACCACTGTGATACACAGTCCAGCCAGTTAAAATTTCTGGGTGATAACATTTCATAAACACGCTGTAAATTTATTATTACTGATATCTGAGATACCTCTTTTCCTTAGATTTAGACAGAACTCTGTTGCTTATTGAAACTGAATCAATAAATAATAATAGTATTTACTTATGTTTTATTCAGTAGACCAGAAATAAACAAATACTTTAAAAGTAGCAATTATAAATTACTAGTTCATTCCATTAAGTAGATTCATTATGAGTTTAAAAGAGTTCATTTTATTTTTAAATTATCTACATTGTCTAAAAATATAACAAAAAAATGTAACGTGCGTTCTACGCTAAATTTATCATTACCAATATCTGCGATAAAACAAATTAGCACACCCAGTAATGAAGAATAAGCTGTTACTGATATATTTCTTTTGTTTATATATTATCAACACACATGAGTTATATGTATTATATT
The DNA here is from genome assembly GCA_035578165.1 of Stenolophus ochropezus. NCBI lineage: Eukaryota > Metazoa > Arthropoda > Insecta > Coleoptera > Carabidae > Stenolophus > Stenolophus ochropezus. The sequence goes on along the minus strand of JAQOWZ010000014.1, from coordinate 20,304,329 downwards.
TCGTAATTTTTGTTTTTATTAAAAATATGTTAATATATATTGAAGTATATAAAAAGCGGAAATGGGAATTCGATCATGTTCGGTTATAAGAAATAAATACAATGTTGTTTTGTTGTGTTAAACTATGAAATTCTAATTAATAAATTGGAAACAAAAAATATACGAGGACTTCATAACAAAGGGGCGTATCGACATTTTTATATTGTTACAAATATGAGCAACTAATAATACAGAACTAAAAATTTAAGAATATATTCCTACTATTTACACAATTTTCAATTTTCCAATAGTTTTTTTCTAATTATCTGCTCAAGAAATGTAATTCGTAGATATGCCCCTTTGTTATGAAGCCCTCGATAAGCAAATATCTACATTAAGAGTAAATAATTTTATTTGTTATTTACTTGCAAATTGTCGCTTATTGAAACTGTTTATGTACTAGGGAAACTAATCTTTACAAGCTACTAACTGATAGCTAGATAATTTGTGTTTTGTAACTGCCATACAAATTTTTGGTACAATATTAGTAACTCTCAGAATATGATTATAATTTTAAGTTTATTTACAACTGAATAACAAATGAACTATCCTACAGTATACGCAAGTTAAAAATTTTACTGCTTCAAAGAAGTCAAAAAGAGCGCCAGTCATTTACTCCTATCTGCAGTAAAAAGTGTTGTACCTTGCTAACAATATGAAATAATATGACTAGTTTAACTTGTTTGACAGTAAATAATTAAATTTTATAATAATCAAACAACAAGTTACCTTAACAAATAAAAGAGTTCACTTTCGGCATACATAGTGAACATTTCAGCAAAACAATGTCCACTTTGCAACGAGAACCACCAATCACGGTTTAAGATTGTAGAAGAATTCGGTAAAGCAAATTATTCGGTTAAAATTTAACCGAATATTCTTTATTCGACTACAAGGCTGAACTGTTGTTCGTCACAACACTGATAAAAAGTGAGCTATAATGGACTCTTCTCGCATATTTAAATTGAACATATTTTAAAGATGTTTTTAATACTTTGCTACCAAACAATGTTAACACATATATAAATTAACTTAAAAAGTATATAGTGTACTTATAATAAATTATAACATTTTACCGCTTTTTCGCTGTGACGTATCAGTGCCTCTATAGAAATGGACTTATAAAAGGAGAGAGACGAACATAGAATATAGCGCAGAAGTTTGACTTTTCGTTCGTAAACATACAAAAACATTTTGTTTTCGTTGTTAAAAGGGAAAACTCGGGGTTATTTTTACATATATTTATACTTTTTATTCTTCTTCAGATGTCTACTGCTGCGCTGTAGAAACGTTAAAGGCATTAGAACACCACGAACTAATTTCATTTTGTAGCAATTTATTTTTCGCGTATTTGTCTTAAAAAGGAAATAAAAATATAAAAAGTATTCATACACAAACTTCCATTATTGGAAAAACAAAATTTTAAAAATTGTGGGAAGAGTCTATTTATCATCCCCATTAAATTTTTAAAACAAACAGCAATGACTCATTTAAAGAGCTTGTTCTGATTCGAACTGAGTGGAGCGTGAGTTTTGGGAACAAAAAATAAACACTGATTCGGTACCCACTATAAGCTGTAGATTCTTTTCAGAAGCTATAAACTTAAGTCTAATATAAACTTAAAAAATATCTATCAGTAGAAACAGATAATATTATCATCATGGATAATAAGGCGTAAATGGTAAAATTACTATTTTTTTATTTATGAGTGTAGTAATTTAAAGATCGTTAAACTAGAAATAGTAAATGTATATTACCAATATTTATATGTAAATTTGAATTTAAATGATTTAAAAATAGAACTGTGCAAGAATACTCGTAGTTATATTAACAGTAAGTGGGGATTGTGGCATAACATAAGAGCAAATTACAGAGTAGCTTACCGTGTTAAGTCAATGCATGTCAGAAGTGAAAACGAAAGTACATACAGTTACTCGACCTGTTGCAGCAGATATTACACAAACAATGGCACTTTCTCTTCGCGAATGTGTTGTAACTGGAGAACTGGGCATACTAGCATGACGAGACGTCTGCAATTACTCTTACTCTCACTTTTCCAACTTCCGCAAACATTACATCCGGCAACCTATGAAAAAATTATGCGGAAGTATAATTTATGTTTACTACCACATCCATATTTTCATTACAAATTTATGTTTATATATATATATATATATATATATATATATATATATATATAACATTACAAAATAACCGTTACAATGCAATTATATTTATTCGAACGTATTGTAATAATTATATTGATCATAAAAATCTAGACCTCACTCACTCTTTAAACACAACATTAAAAAATCGAAAAGTGGCCCGTAAAACAGTGGCAAAACGTCCATGGATGCAAGGGAAGCAATGCTTCACTTGTTTTGAGAACAGAAATGAATTTCAATGTAATTTGTTTTAATATTAAATATCTTAACAAACAAATATTGTTGACAATGTTATACTGGTACATTGTTACAAAATAACGCGACATTTCTTTTGCGCGATTTCGCGTCGACGTTAAATAATACTTTAAAACAGAAATGCATCCCATGACTGTGCGTCTTAAGAACTTGTCGTACGTTTCCATACCATATCGGATGACTCTCGGTAAGTCTAATATTCTACGAAAAAGCAAATTCGAGCGCGAAATCTATACATTTATTTGATTCGACTATAAGTTATTTGGTGTAAACTCAAAAATATGGAACTAAGGGAAAAATTAACGTTCAACCGCTGAACCAAAGACTAAAAAAATACATTGAGATGTTATGGGTATCTATGCAGAATGTCCAATGCAAGATTAGCAAAGAGAATATGGAAAATGGGTAACCCAAAAAAATAAAAACAGAGGCAGATCAAGAACAAAAGGGAACGGCGAAGTCAAAGAATATTTGAAAATGATGAGCTTGGACCAAAAAAAGGTGGTGAAGAGTTAAAAAGAGACAGAAAAGCTGGAGAAAGAAAATCAAAGAGTACAAGTCACAACACCTCTACACCGTCTATAGATGGTAGAAGAGGATAGGATTATATATTATAAAAAAGGTAATATCTAGAATAATAACAAAAAGGGTTTAACCGATTTGGGTCATTTACATAAAGCAATATCAAGTTATGAAATATAAAACTAATTATTGTGCTTTACATATGTATATCTATTATACTAATAAATATTTATTTTTTCATAACTGTAAATATGTTTAATTTGTTTTTTTTTTTTATTTTCACTAAAAAATAATTAATTGCATTATACTGTATTATTGGAGAGAAGTATAATAAATAATGTTTACATTTGTAAATACCGATCCGTATTACAGCATGATATATTTTTTCAATAGAAGTACAGTTTTACTTCATTGTACTTCCCGTATTCAAAATATCACGCTTTGCCACCAACGAAACCAAATCAATACATGTAATTTTACCATGAATAAAATTATAAATCCTGCGACAATCTTGGATTATTCAATAGGCCGGAGTAGGCCCGAGCATAGGGGCACAACGATTGGGGGCACCATATTGTTTAACATTAAAAGAAAAACAAAAGAAAAAATACATACAAATGTTTTTACAAAGAGAAATTTAAATACACGCATGCAATGCACATTTTTTTTCTATTTTTTTGGTAAATCTTAAAAATGTCTATGTTTTAAGTAATAATTGTTTTTCATATGAAAAATAAACTTAATTCCTAAACATAATTTTGATGATATAAATTAAAAATATATATAATCAATAGAAAAAGGTTGCGTCTTTAACATCAAGATCATGTGCATTGTTTACAGATTTTTTCTCCAAATTAGGGAAAATTTTGCTCTATGAAGAAAAGAAAATGATGAGAAAAAAGTTAAAAGCGAGTTTTTAAAATATATTAGTTGTTTTTTTTTACTCGAAAATACAAAAAAAAAGTATAAAAGGAGTAATGGACACCATTATGTCTGGAAGTCTAAGGCCTTCCTTGTCTTGCGGTAACACTCAACAATTACCCGCTACCGCAAACTGATGAAACAAAATACCAAGGAATAGGAACGCATCTAGATAGAAGACTAACAAGGTATAAACACATCCACATCTTCTCAAAAAGGGAACATTTCGGTCTAAAATTCAGGCAATATTACAGGCTATTAGGTGGTAGAACCTCCAAAGTTTTACTCGAAAACAAATTATTAATATATAAAAGCATCGCTAAACCAGTGTAGACCTAGAATACTACTCTAGGGACAGGCAAGCAACTCTAATATTGAAATATTTCAACGTTCTAAATCTAAGTACCCCCAAACAATTACAAATGCTCGTTGATATGTACCAAATGAAAATAATCAGAGAGATTTAAATACGTCTAGAGTTGTGGCGAGGAAAGTTGAGCTATGTGGCAGGGGAGAGGTTTATTGAATACGTCATCAAACATAGGCGACATTTTTTATAGAATACAAGCATAGTACAAAATCATAGTAAAAAATAAGGAATATTTTACATTTTGTTTCTTCTTCACTTGCCCCAATGTCATGTGCATTTTGTAAAATATACATACGCCTGTGGTACGATTAGTTACCGCCTTAACTTAATTTATTTAATAATATAATGAGGAAGTTTAGCGTTTTTTTTTATTAAGATTGTCCTTGAAAGTGATATTCCACATTTTATTTCACCCTAGATAAAACTGAAATTTTATACAAAAATGAGGTCAATAAAAGTTCACGGAGAACGTATCATCTACCTTAAGCAGCGTGCGCTGGGTTCCAACAGCAAAAGTGAGTTTGTCTCAACCTACGACCTATGTTCAAAAAGTCAGGTCTTAGGGTCTTACCATCCCTTCTACGCAAGCGCATACTTCACTTCAGACATCAGTGAAGTACGATGATAAATCATTAATTATAAATAATTAGGAACATAATTTTAACTTTCAATTAGATCTTAAGTTATAATTATTCATATACTTACGATTAAAAAATATTTCACATGTAATTTCAACCACGCCAAACTTCCCCATTACCCAGTTACGTGATTCCCTGAAGCAAAGCAATGAAATAACAAAAACTTATCTGGGCAACTGTACTTTAGTTCTACGTTTTTCCTTGCAACAATTGCACAGTGAAAGAAACAGTCAAACAATTTATTGCCAAATACCTAAAAATATTTCCATTCCAATCAAAAACATCTGCACTGAAATTTTTGGATTGCCGTGTGAACATATAACGATTAAAATCAAGCAAAAATTAAATTTTTTTAAACTATACAGGGTGTTTACGGTCTTTTTATTTTATTTTTAATGGGTGCTACTACAGGTCAAAAGAAGGCGAAAAACATTAAAACACCTTAATAAAATATTTATAATAAAAGAGATATGATTTTTTTTAAAATTTTTATAAAGGGGAGGTAAATTAAAGTTGTAGTAACCTATGCAATGACAAATTTCTCTCTTTTGTTTTTTTAATTTGTTTTTCTCTCAGTTGCAGTTTATTACAATTTAATTGTGCAACGTCTATTTCTATGTGATTATTGTGTAATAATTGAACAATGTACCATCGGTATTCTAATACAGAATTAGTTGACATGATGCTTATTTATGGGGAAGTGCATCAAAATTCAACTGCAGCAACTCGTCTTTACAAAGAGCGATTTCCAAATAGGCAATGTCCTATACCTCAACAGTTCACTAATTTAATAATACATGCTCAAGATAATGATGATCTGCGAAATAATCAAGAGCGTGATGGAGATCCTGATCGGTTCCGACGAATTTTAGATGCGGATGTACAAATTTTAAACCTCGTTAACGAAAATCCTTCAACCAGTACACGACAAATTGCTCGGCAAATAGGTGTCTCAAATCGCATTGTATGGCGAACACTACGCGAGTATCAACTACATACGTTTCATGTACAGCGAGTACAAGCTTTACAGCCTCAAGATCATCCTCCAGCGCGTACGGTTCTGTACATGGTTTTTGCGCAAAAATGACGAAGACCCTAATTTTTCATTGAGTGTGTTGGCGACTGACAAAGCTACGTTTACTCGTAATGGCATAAACAATTGCCGCAATACGCATATCTGGAGTTTCGAAAATCCGCATGTTGTTCGTCGTGGTCATTTTCAAAACAGATTTTCTGTGAACGTATGGGCTGGATTGGTGAATGAACAGTTGATTGGCCTCTTTGTGTTGCCAGAACGACTAAATGCTGATAATTATTTATTTTTTTGCAAAATAATTTGCCAGAACTTTTAGATGATGTTCCCTTAAATGTGCGTCAAGAAATGTGGTTTCTACACGACGGTGCACCGGCGCATTTCAGTCGTCTCGTACGTCTTCACTCAAACCATGTATTTGGGATGGGAATAAGTGGATTGGTCGGGGCGGTCCTGTTTCTTGGCCTCCGCGGTCACCTGACTTAACACCACTGGACTTTTATTTGTGGGGTCATATGAAAAACATGGTATACACCACCGAAATTGTAGACGCTGAAGACCTCCGTAACCTGGTGGAAGCAGCAGCGGCGGAAATCCGACTAAGCATGGGCCTTACAACATACCTTAATTCATGGATACACCGAGCAAGATTTTGCATACAGCAGCAGGGTGCTAACTTTGAACATTTATTATAAAAGCGCTTAACGTTATGTTTTTAATTCCATAAAACTAAAAAAATTCATATCTCTTTTATTATAACTATTTTATTAAGGTGTTTTAATGTTTTTCGCCTTCTTTTGACTTCTAGTATGACCCATTAAAAATAAAATAAAAAGACCGTAAACACCCTGTATAATATTATAGTCGGCTGGATGGCTGAGCGAGCTAGCGCAAATCTCTAGCTCGCTGTGACGTCATACGAACTTGAGATCCTCAGTTCAAATCCCAGCGACCGACAACGTGTGATTTGTCGTAAAATAAAACACACAGCTACTTGTGTACCACACTCGGATGCTATAGACTTGCCATCTATATATTTTAAATAGAAGTAACAACCGACAGTACAGCAGTTAGAACTGCGGCTCGGTGTGTTCCGTTGTCCTATGCTCCGCCTGCGAGATTCAGGGACACATTATATTATAATATTATATAGTTTTATAATAATATAATAGTTGTTATACCTACTTATATTTTAAAATTCTTAGGAGAGGCATGTAAAATATTCAGAGCTAATAAGGTTCACTTTTTGTAACCCGTATTTTTCAAATTTTGTTAACAACTTGTAATGATATCTATGGAATTAGAACAAAATTACAAATAAAAACATAACAGTGATTACAAAATTAAATACTTTTGAAATAAAAGAAAGTTAGCTTATCATCATTGTTTATTTAAACTAATCAGTCAACTAGTAACCTACTGCTCCTATATGTTAATTACACAATAAGAAAAACTTACTTTTACCTGTTACTTATTTACCAACCGATATACAGGGTGTTAATTTTGAATGATAAGGCAGTTAAATTAGCAAAGAATTTCTATTTTGCAAAACTAGTTCAATAAGCTTATTTTTTTTGCAACCAGTAGTTCTTAAACTATGGGGACCAACTTTGTTATTTTAAAAGGGACCATATATTTTTTATTTGTTTATTCGATAGAGGATAAATAACACAAAAATGTCTGCTGGAAAAAAGAAAAAATGGTTCTATTCTAATAACTAATGATGACGGATAAACTTTTATGTTAGTATTAATTTTTAGGGTCTTTTCTTCAGGCCTTTTTCCTGTCGCTATCAAAGATCCAGATTTTCGACGATTAGTATTTTAAGGAAACCACTCTATTTTTTTCAATTTATGTTTGTGTGCTGTTTTTATGCAAATAAATTGCGAATACTATTGTTTGTACTATTGTACTGTATCACAGTGTAAGAGCTACGTAGCCAAGAAATTAGTTTACACTATTTACACTCACTTACGGAAGCAATGACAAATAGCTCTTCAAATCGGGAACAAAATAAATAATAAATGGCTGCATACTTATATTTTAAAGAAAGTGATACCATATAGTCATAAAATGAATATAACATAGCAAAATCACTAACTAAATTTATTTCTTCTCATGTGTCTGCATAGCAGAGACTATAGAAGCAATATACAGAATGTGCAACGAAACGCGGAACATAGGACTTTTACATGGGATTGCGGATACTCTCTCTCTCTCCTGATTGATGTAGATCAAAACTACAAGATTTCAAAGTAGTTCAAAATTAAATTCTACGTCAAATAAGATCATAATTGATGCAACAGCACATTCTCTCTCTCTCTCTATGGCACAACATTCCTCTGAGGAATAGGGCCTCAAGTACCTGAGGTACTTGTTTCATGACAGTTTTACTTGCATTTTAGTGATGCAGGTTGTCAGCCTACAGTCTCTGCAAGGTCAGCATACACCGAGCCGTTGTGCGGTAACCCATCCAATTGGACAGGGCGGGCTATGTTGCTTATCTACACGATCAGACAAGACACGCCACGACCACACAACCGTACTGGCTGACGCAACAGCACATTTGCAGTTCGAAATTGATTAAATATAAAATGTAACATTTTTGTTCAAAATCAGACAGTCATGGAAATAAAAGAAAATATATTTCCGTCAGTTGTCACAGTTAATGACCTCTCATAATAGTTATGTAATTTGATATTAATTATTATTATTTTTGTTATAATCCAAAATTAGGTTCAAAATGCATATTTCGTTCGTAAATATAATAACATATTGTTTTATTTGATATACTTATCGTATTTTTTATTTAATATTTTAAATAGTTCGGCGAGACACCTGATGAGCTTGCTCGTTTCCTATAATGAATGGATTTAGAAAAATACGGGTATTTTTTTGTCTATCATAAGCGTAAAAATCGAAATTTGGTAGCAAGTGATTTATTTACAAATCTGTCATCTCATGTTTGATTGAACAGGGACTCAAGTATCTAAGATAATTCTTTCGTAATATATATATATATATATATATATATATATATATATATATATATATATAAATGCAATATTTATAAATTTAGTCATTACTGGGTTCAGACAGACGTCTAATAAAATGTTGGTGAAACTTTTCGATGTCGGTGGGACAAAATCATAGATTATAAAACTAATTCCTAAATCCTAAATAAAGTGTCAATCTGCTTTACCATATGTTTCGATAATGTTACCTACATTGTACATTGTACAGGCGCTGTAGCTGACTTGGACAATACACTACTGATTACTGAATTAATTTTTATGTATAGGAAATAGTTAAAAAAAAATATACATCGTCCCTAAAACAGCAGAACTTAAATATAGTTATTTTATGTAATATTTTTACACTGAAACTATTTGTCTTCCAAGACGGATTTGATAATTCCTGTAAGTAAAATAATATAATATTTACTTTCACGTAATATGTTTTCTACTTCCGTTTGAAATTTAATAGCACAACCTTGCATTTCCTTGTAATTAAAATTCAAACATATGACATTTCATGTAAATTATAAGCAGTTGATTGCAAATACAGACGTGAAGGAACGATAAATTAAATTAATTTAAAAATTTTAAAAAACTACGTTTATTGAAGTTGTCAACCTTCATTTATAATTTAAAAGAATGGTAAAACTGCTTAAATTACCTAAACCAACAACAATTACAAATATCACTTCACCGAAAAATAAATAAACACATAATTAAATAACTTAATCATTTGTAGCACGGCATTCATTGAATTCTTATTTCGTGACAAATTTTCTTGTAGTAAGTAATAACAATTTTCGTAATATTTTGTACGTCGAACAAGAAGATTCAGTTATAGAATATAAAAATATTATAAATAGAAAAATATAATTAATGTATTTTCATATCTATGGAAAGGTTATTGTTAATTGTTACACGATATTAAGAACACATACATGGTTATGTGACTGATTTCCTTCACAGCATTTTGCGTTAAGTACCGTAAATAACAACGCAATATAATAGTTTATTTGCTGTATAAATGAAGTATTATTTGTCTTCCTTAAGTGCCATTTGTAAAATGTATGTGAGAACATTTTCTACAGTTTACTAAAATTGAAATAATATAGAATACAATTAATAAAAAAATATGAATAAAATTGGAAAAAAAATGTATTCAACTGCTTGGACGTCCGCAGAGGGCCAAAGGGTTTAAAATTGAAAAAAAAGACATTTAATAAAGTTGTCAACCTGCATCGAAAGTACAAAAAAATATATTAAAATAGCTTAAATCACCTAAATCAACAACAATAAAAAATCCACTTCACCGAAAAATAAATAAATACATAAATAAAAAATATAATCATTTGTAGCACAGCATTCGTAGAGTACGTATTTCGTAAGAAGTTTTCTTGCATTTTAATAGAAAAAATTTACAGTCTGAAGCGTCTAAAAGAGAAGCTGTAGCTTATATACGGCTCTATCATGTAACACATTGCTTATATTAAGCGACGTAGTTAAACGTTTTTAAAGACATTGAAATGTTATCATTGTATCAAATATTTAAGCGATCTTAGGTAATAATACTCGTTAATTTGTTAATAATTAAAGACAAGGTACGAACAGTCTCTAAAATATTAAAGACATTTATTAAATGTCAAAATGACAAATACAAATTTTACTAATTTTCTTCTCTTTTCTTAATTTTGAGTGTAATATTACATAGTTTCAGTAAAGTCTTACTTTTGTTATAAAAGGTGCCATTGCTTTTCATGCACAATTTCTAGAAATTTTCGGTCTCTATGTTTCGTATTATTATAAAAATATTTGTCACTATTCCATTACACAAAATTTGATCGCTCAAAAACTTGCACAGAAATTGATAACTGTTTTCACTGATTTGCTATACCTATTTCTCACGAAATATATTTGACAGTTGTTATTTTTGTCAATCATACTAAAGTACTCAATTCATTACAAAGAAATCAAATGTATTGCATAAAAATTAAAAGTCAACTAAATTATTATTTTTATTAAACTTCTGGGAATCAACCAGGACAAAACTAACCGAATGTCATCAACTTGAGTTACTGTACCCTGTTTTTGACAATGAATTTGACAAGAAAAACGTCAAAACAATCGCATATGTACAAATTTACACAGTTGTCAAACATATTTTTTCCTAAATTGTTACTACCGTCACTCTTATTTGTTATCGACATCGGTAAAATTTAAAGTGTAGTTATTATCTTAGCGACACTTGTTATATATTGAGCAATTTAGCAATGCTCGCTTAAAACATAGTCGATAGTTAAAATTAAGCTACATCGATTAATATAAGCGATGAGTTACATGATAGAGCCGATTGTGCGCTCCGAATTACTCAAATAAAAGGTATTAATTCTGATAATAGTTGACGACGCAAGAATCTAACCTCAATTTCGCACTCTGTTCATTTTGAATCAGAAACCTACTGCTAATAGTAATAATAAATAAATATATACATTTTTCAAATTGTGCAAGCATGTATGAACGTACCTACTCAGCAATCTTATTATCGATAAATGTTAATTAGTTTTCATTACCTAACATGCAAACCATACTAGATATCAAAAACAAATTTAAATGAGAAAGTTTATGTTTGTTTTGTTTTCAGATGTGATAATATGATATGTACAAAAAAACACTATTAGCACATGTTGACGATTTAGTTATCGAAGTATAAGAACACATTTCTCTTAAATTAAAGACAAAATATAATATGTTCTTTAGAAGTAGAAAGCGATTTTTTGCTTTTTTCGGGCGAGGCATAATTGAAGTCAGTTATAGAGAGCGAAATACAAAATAGCTAAGTACATACTTACATATTTCTTGAATCAGGCAAAAAATAACAGACGGTGCAGTAAATCTTCACTCTTTTCACGTTGCATGCATACATTTTTTTTCACTGATTTTTTATAATTAGTAATATACATATTTTTAATATTTTGAAAATCATCGGCATCAATTGCTGTTGCTACGTGTTTGTTGAACCGTTATTATGGATTTGTTGAGTAGTATTGTAAAAATATATTTGTTATTTATATGTTCATAAAATTTTGTTTTATTGTTTGTAAAAATTCTTAGCCAATATGAAAATTACAGAATTACACATAAATTTGAAAGAAATGTTTTTTTTTTAATTTTCATTCATATAAATTTTTCTAATATGAATTTATCGCCTCCTTCTAAAATCTAAAAAGAAATATATTTTTTATTATGAAACTTTTACTAAGGTGTTTAACGTTTTTTCGATACCAACAATTGCTTTTTTAATTTTTACTACTTCACAGCTGAGTGTCAGCAGTCAATAAAATGCACTTTTAATATTAATCGACAAAAACAACATATTATTTGAAACGTTTCAATGTCAACTTTATTTATAGTATGTTCCAAAACTTAACTAAAGTAACCGTAACCACGAAAACGGTTAAGTTGTGGATAATACAATAAGAAAGTTCCGGTTCATCTATCAGTTGACCGATCTATTATTTAGCAATGAATTATATATGTCTTATACTTAAAATATGGAAAACGCTAATGAATTAATACAATACAAATTGTGTGAATAAATATCTATATCATCATGTTCATTATAAATTTGTATATTTCATGGAAGCTATACAAGTATAAAGTAATTGTGAAATAAACAAATTAATTATTATCTCCATACTGTAAAAATAACTAAACAAATCCAAATAAATAATGCGAATGAATGTTATTCACGGCAAACAGCTGACCCCTTTAATCACACTAACCGCTTGTATGTGGTTAGTCTGGTTACTTAAATCTAACCAAAATTTTCAGGAAACACGTTCCGTAAATTAACTGTTTATTGAAACAGTAACCGTAATCGCTATGATTAAGTTTTGGAATATACCATCGATAGTGTTAACAAAAATGTAAGCAACGCAATCGTCAAACATAAATTTTGAAGCAGATTATTTTTACTTGAGTTGGATGGAAAATAACGAAGATTTGCTTATAACGAACGCTAACCTTGCTGCCGTAAGTGAATCGATTGCAACTTCTGAACCAAATTGTCTTTTAAATGAGCGATATTTAATTTACCGATTATGATACCCAAGAGTAGCAGAAATCCGCTGGTTTCACACCGTTTAGTGCCGAAACGTCGCACTGAAAAATGACTGAAATAAACCAGATGATGGACTTACCCACTATTAATAGTCTGGCATATAATTGCTGTGAATCACACTCTTTAAAAGTAGAAACACAACTGCCAAAAGAATGTTGTTTATTCTCGATTACAGGCTTGTGTAGTTATAGAATAAAACTAATGAAAGATTAATTCATACTTTATTATTTTCAATGAATTTGTACATTTATTAATATTAATAATAATATGTTTGGTAACATCGCTAACATTACGAAAATGTTTTCGGAGTTTGTTTGTTTGTACTCTTTTTCTTTGAAATATTTCATTAAAAATTATATTTAATTTTACTAATAATGATATAGACAACTGTCAATAATGTTGCCACGAGACAAGATTTTTGGTTCCGTCTCGGTCTCAAGTAATGTGATTATATCTTGATCTCGAGTCCCAACGAGAGTCTCAACTTGTCTTTGTTCAGTAATAAATATTTGCAAATAATCAAAATTTGCATAAAAATTATAATAATCATGCAAACTAACTCTCAAATGCCAATTTTCTATATACTTTTCTATTAACTTCTAGAGTACATTATTGATACCATTATTTGCCTAGTAATATAATGCATTCTGTAGTGGGAATACAAGCTTGAAGAAAATACAATTTATTTGTATTGGTGTATAATAATTTGAATATTTTGTTTGTTTACAGAGATACAAGCGTAACAACAACAGCAGAACTAACTTCCAAGTATCATTTCGCGGCACATATGGGTCAGTTGATCTCAGGAGTGGACGGAAACGGATGTCACAACTTTTACCCAACTTGCCCGTTTCCTGGTTTCCAAGTCCTCCAGATGATGAAGAAAGTTCGCATGCGTTGACGGCAATCTAAAGGATATACATTCGCCAACAGTTTGCTGCTGTAGGAAGGACTACGCGATGAGGATTATACTCGCTCAAAACTAGGAGATTACTAGTTGTGATTCAAGGATTCATTTCCAGTTTTTAGGTTATACACATTCACGATATTTGGGTTACAAATATTATGAATGTAGTTACCACAACCCTGTGATATTATTCAAACCATTCGCTCTCTTTCAGGTTTTCTTTTGCTATTGTCTTTTTTATTCTTTAGTAATTATATTACCATCAATGGGCTCATCGAATTAAATCAAATTATAACAAATTTCTAATAAAATAAATTTATAAAATACTGGAATGGTTTAATGGTTTGATAAAAAATAGATGCATTTCACTTATTAATTAAACATGTAAAAACGTCACTGATATTATTTTTTGGATCAAAGTTTTGCTTATTCATAGACCACATACTACAAACATCATATTGTACCAAGTGCCATTCCGAAGTAAAACACAATTGTAAACTGTCATCTGTTTACCAGTTTACCAGTGGCACCAAACTTTTGTATTTCTAAGACTATTGGCAATCATTTAAATTAACAATTTTATTTATATATCAGTTATTAGAAAAATATAATTTTGTTTCTAATTCCAGTAATGGTTTGAAAAATAAATACAAATCGGTATATGATTTGAACGAAAAAGTGATGAATTAAAAAAATATATAATCTAAAATAGTGGACAAAACCAACAAATTTATTCTTGTTCCAGTTTGTCATGCATAAGTCAGCTAGTGAAGTGCAAAAAATATTAAATTTCTAAGAAAAACAATAACTTCGACTTTAGTTCTACGTTATGTACAAAACCAATCAAGTTTATTTTTGCTCTAATTTGCCAAGCATACTATGTTGGTGTGAAAATAATCTAATTTCCAAAAAATAAGAAAATTTAAACTAGATTGTTAACCTATAAATCATAAAGATTTCAAATTTTTAATTTTGATTACCAAGTCGGCCTAAAACATATAAAAATTTTAAGTTCAATTACGTATTGCAAACTAAGATTTCCCTATATTGTAATACTAAAAAAAGCACAGGGTGATTCAAAATATATATGAAGAAGAAGCAAGACAGTATTTTCAATTATAAATATTCATATAAGCTTATATACAAAACACCTTAGTTTTAAATAATAAATCCTGTAAATTTGAAACTATATCGTTTTGAACAAATATTCTTTTAAACTACACATATTTAAAAACATTTATTACATAATATGAACTCTCATGCTAACTCAATTTAAAAGTAATACTAAATTAAATTCATATATCGCTAAATATAAAAAGTATTTATAAATTTTAAAAATAAAATAAGATGGATGAGTCCATTATATCTATTAGTTCATATATATTTTAATATTTTAAAGGTGTTATCATACGAAAACAGTATCGACGACTGCATAGTACCGACGACTGTGAAATCGACAATTTTTTCTTTTTCTCTACACACTAAAAAATGATGAGCGAACTGACCGAAAACTAGTAACAAAAATTTGAATAAATCAGTGATATTTACAAAGTAATAAGTATAGTTTTATTTCTTAAATTAAAATGTATCACAAAATTACGGCTGAATTAATAAAAAGTTTAAAAAATCTTGAGGATTTAGTTATTTTTAGCTGGCAGTATTCTATGCCAAATTGTAAGTTTGGTTTTGTTTCTTTCGATTTTTGGCTGTTGTTTGAAGAAGTTAATTCCGTTTCATTTGTAACCGACATGATTGATAGATTTGTTCAAAATAATTTATTGGTTTTATTTGAATCTAGGGATATTTTCTTATACTGCTCATGCGCATTCACTATTCAGCTGTCAGAATCGACAACTCTCACGAAAGATTTTGAAGATGACCGAAAACAGCTTGCTCGAAATTAGTCATACTATCACATAATAAAGTTGTTCGAAATGAGAAAAGTTGTCGGAAATCGACAACAAATTGTCGATATTAAGTCCCTTCTGATAACACCATTATAATTCCGGTTCAAACCTGCCTACCAATTGTAAAGTTGTTAACATGTCAATATAACAACTAGTTTAATCATCTGTCTTAAATAAGTAGTGCTGCTTGCATAGGATTGAGAAACAGCCATGATTACATTAGTAAGCAATGGTTGTCGCTCGGATTAAGGACTCCAACTCAGCACTAATCGGTGTGTACCTGTGTAATCACTGCTGTACGCTTCACATACTAGATAGAGAATTGATGATGACGATATACATATGTATTGCTTATCAGACTGAATGTGAATTTGTACATATGATTGTATATTGTTAAATATTTTCATAATTTTGTACTAAAATGTACTTATTTTTTTTAAATCTAGTCTCATTAATGTACATAATGTTGTCTTCAAAAATATAATATTAATTTAAGAAATAAAATATCTTTATTATTTCCCTATTTCCATAATATTTCTATATTTACAAGGATTATTTTAAGATGTTAAAAAATTTTAAATATAGATTTTATAATTAAAATATATCAGTGATTTTATAATTAAAATATATCAGTACTTCATACAGTATACAGGGTGTCCCATTTAAGGTACGAATGCATTGGTATCTCGAGAACCGTAAGAGCTACGAGGTTGGTTAAATTAGACAAAAGTTGCCCCGTTAGGAGGCTATTTTAATAGTGTTTTGTTATTTGCGAAAAAATGCATAGGTCACTAGATATAAGGGAAAATGTAAATTTAGCGATTTTCTTTTTTTGCTTATAACTTTGTTATACGAAATAATACGAGATTCTGGTTTGCACTTTCTTAAGGCACTTTTGTATGGTGAATTTGCATACGTACTTAATTTTTTTTTATAACTAACCATTTACGAGTTACTGATAGCAACTTTTATTTTTCATATGGAGGTCATATTAAGCTATGGTATTTTTAAATAGAGATATTTTTTAGCTTTACAATGATATAAAACAGTAATATTTTTTTTTTTATAATTAACAGAAAAATTTAAAAAAAATGTTATTTATACTGAAAATTTATTGAAAAAAGTAAATCAAAGGCTGCAGTGGAAGAAAATAACTATTTCATAACATATATTGCAACTAGTTTATTTAATTAAAGTTAAAAATACGAAAATAATTTGCGAAAACTTAGCAATAAATTTAGTTAGAAAAAAGTAAATCGAAGGCTGCTGTGGAAGAATTTAACTAAATTTATTGTACAGTTTCCGAAAATTATTTTTGTATTTTTAACTTTAAATAAATAAACTTGTTGCAATATATGGTAGGAAATAGTTATTTAGTCCACTGCAGCCTTCGATTTACTTTTTTCAATGCAATTTTAGTATAAATAAAACAATTTTTGTTAATTTTTCTGTTAATTATAAAAATAAATTATTACTGTTTTATATCATTGTAAAGCTAAAAAAAATCTCTATTTAAAAATACCATAGCTTAATATGACCTCCATATGAAAAATAAAAGTTGCTATCAGTAACTCGTAAATGGTTAGATATAAAAAAAAATTGAGTACTTCTGCAAATTCACCATACAAAAGTGCCTTAAGAAAGTGCAAACCAGAATCTCGTATTATTTCGTATAACAAAGTTATAAGCAAAAAAAGAAAATCGCTAAATTTACATTTTCCCTTATATCTAGTGACCTATGCATTTTTTCGCAAATAACAAAATACTATTAAAATAGCCTCCTAACGGGGCAACTTTTGTCTAATTTAACCAACCTCGTAGCTCTTATGGTTCTCGAGATACCAATGCATTCGTATCTTAAATGGGACACCCTGTATAGGCGTCGCAAATAAACTGTTAAGCATGGGGATCTCGAGAACGGTAAATAGTTACGAGGTCTGTTAAATTAGATCAAAGTTATCGCATTAAGACATCATTTTAACGATATATTTGTTTTCCTGAAAAATGCAATGGTTACTTGATATGAACGAAAATCTAAATTTTACAGTTTTTAATTTTTGCTCATAACATCCAAAATTAAAAGATTATTTTTATTATGAATTTACGGGGCTACTCAATTTTTTTTACGTACCGTTTGCAATTTATCGTTGTCAACTTTAATCTTTCATATGGAGCTTATGGTAGGTTATGATAATTTGAACAGAACTGTTTTTGCTCTTCAACCATATATAAATTTTCTATTTTATTTTAATAATTTTTTGTCTATTAAAACTACTGTTAGCTGTTAGCTATTAAATGAAGAGAAAGAAAATGAAGTTATTCAAGCAGAAATTTACGGCATTTCTCAATTTTTTTTCATGTACCATTTTCAATTTATCGGTCTTAGCTTTAATTTTTCATATGGTGCTATAGTAGGTTGTGATAATTTGAACAGAGCTTTTTTTTACTCTTCAACCACATATAAATGTATTTTATTTGAATAATTTTTTTGTTTATCAAAACCACTGTATCCTAGTTAGCTATTAAATAAAGAGGAAGAAAATGAAATTATTCAGACAGAAATAGAAGAACCAAGAACATTTACGAAAAAAATAGAACATCAAATTGGAGTCTCAAAATCATCAGTTTTCACTCATACTATTCAAAAAGCACAAACATGCATTGATAACAATGGAGAATTATTTGAGCACATGCTGTTATGCATTTTTTATTTTCGTTAATTGTTATCAATTTAACTATTTTTTTCTTAACTCATTCTTTTACTCCAACCCAAAAACATAATAGTGTACAATAAGCACTATAATTTTTTTTATAGCTAACGATACAGTGGTTATTTTGATAAACAAAATCGTTTTTCTTAATTCTTTACATTATTTATTAAAATAAAATAGGACATTTTATAAGATTCTAGCTCTATTCAAAATTATCACAACCACTACAAGCATATGAAAAATTAAAGTTGGCACTAATAACTTGAAAACGGGTACTCGAAAAAAAAATTGAGAACCCCCTTAAATCCAATATAAAAAGTATCTGAAGAAGATGCACACCAAAATCATTTATCATCATCTTTTAATTTTGGAAGTTATGAGCAAAAATTAAAAACGGTAAAATTTACATTTTCGTTCATATTTATTAATCTATGCATTTTTTTAAGAAAACAAAGACATCGTTTAAATTGTTCTTTAATGCGGCAACTTTGGTCTAATTTAACCGACCTCGTATCTCTTACCTTTCTCGAGATCCTCATGCTTAACAAGTTAGTTGGGACATCTTTATAGGTACCCTTTATTTTTTTCTGAAGTATGAGAACACCTTTATAGGTAGGCAGTAAATTCCCTTTTAAATTATTTTATAATTTCCGATTAAAAATAGTACTGTAACTAAAATTTGTACTGAACCGAATTCAATTACAAACTATTATTATAATCACAACCTTTCACAAAAAAATTGTTGGCCTTATTAATAATATAATAATAAAATAGCTCTATTAAAATCATGATGTTCGAAATGGATTTCAATTAAAATCTGAAAACCGAAATTTTTCGCGATTACAATATTTGCTTTATTTCGTACAAAAAAGTAAAAAATATATCTTTGTAGTTATATTATATGTATATGTAAAAGTGTGGCGAATGTAGAAGTGTGTAAGACGAGCGGAACGAGTCAGATAATTGCATGCGAGGCACATAAAAGCATTTTTACATTGAATGACAAATAAAGACACTTTTATTTTGAATGACAAATTTTATTTTCCTTCCAACTTAGATATTTAAATCTTATTTAGTTTTTTAACGACATTTAGGGCGATATTACAGGTTTCTGTTGTATAAATTATTTCTTATTCGCTAATTCTTTAATAGTTCCTATGGATACTTATTTATTTTATTTTTACTCTGGCGGCGTAGAAGTAGCTGAAGCTACATTTCTACTTCGGCATAGAAATTAAATTTCTACTTTGTGAATCACGTCACAATAGATGCCACCTTTATGACTTTTGAAAAAAAATATTTTTTTATGGAAAAATTTCTATTAAACTTTCATATGTATTTCAAGATAAATGCGAATTTACCTGGCTTCGTAATAATTCGATATACCGCATCACAGCAGAGTAGTTATTACACATATGTCAGGGGAGGATTACCCAAATTAAATGGTACTTCTCATAATATATCATGTGCCTTAATTCGAATATTTTATTGCAATCCTGTTCTGTTACTCTTATAATCCGTTTAAGAAACTACCTGTTGCATAAGGCAAAGCAGATAAGTTTACAATTATTTTGAAATATTATTGTTGACATCTTGAAACACACTATACTTAGAAATATTAGTACTCTATTAGTATTTCTATAATTAGCTCTTTACTTTCTATACATTAAATATTGTCACGTAAGTTCACAGTACTAACTATAATTAAAGTAAACTAGAACGGTATACGATTATCGTAATAATTGATATGTGGAAGTATTTATTTACAATACCATAACATGCATAAGTAAGTATAATAATATTAATGAAATGATAAAGTTACTGTGAATACTGACAAGGTGAAAGTTATATAAATTAATTTGAGGAAATCCATTCACGTATATTTTATCAACACACTTTCAAGAATAATAGATTATAAATACTACAGTACAAAACACAAGTCATCACTATTATCGGGTATACATATACGCTAATTATTTATTACATAAATGGTTATTTATATATCAATAATCTAAAGGTCAAGAATTTTTAATATTAGATTTCTATTTATTACGTTGGTATTTTTAAACAATTTTAATTATTATTTCTAATAAATGGTAAATAATTAAAATAATATAAGCATATAATATGATAATGTTCAAATTTAGATCAATACACATCAAAATTAAATTAAAACATATTAATAAAATTTTGGTTCCACATCTTTTGTAATACATATGTATAATTGTTTTTTTTAAACATTATTTATAATATTACAAATTAAAAAAATAGAATTTTGAAACATTATTTGATAGTGAATATTTGTAAATAATAAAATGTAATAATATGTTTTTAAACATTTATATATAATATAATTTGAAGATGTAAAATAAAACCATTTGATCAAAATGTATGATGCAAAAACAAATCTTTGTAACGAGAAAACTATCTTGAAACCAGGGGCGGACTAGGCCGGTGGGATAGTGGGACATTTCCCACTGCGCCGCAATGTATTTGGGCCTATACAAATATAAAAATTATTGTTACACTTGAATAAGTATAAAATTAATAGCAGCATGAAAAATTACATAAAAATTAACGTAGGATGTGATGGTGATGGGCAGTTTGGTAGTTGAAGCATTACGAATAACTTGTAACTCGACTGAGTGCAAGTGACAGTCATTTTAGTTATTAATCAGTTTTATTCTTTTATTGTCTTATCATAGCGAGAAGGTAAGATATACTATTAAGTTATAGTTATTTACGATACCAGTACGTTACTCATGAATGGGTCTTAAAATCCTCGCTACGCTCATGTTTCAAAATCCATAAGTGACTAAAGATGGTTTACGTATGTGTATATTACAATATTTTATCTAGGATAAAATGTATTTTCTATTTTGTAAAAATTGACTCCGAAATTAATTTTCCGCTTATATCCTCCGACCTGTTGAAACGAGGTACAAAGTATAAAGTTGTAGGTAGGTACGACACAAAATTTCACAAAAGTATTCATTATTTTTGTTTTGAAGTAATAAAATTAATTAGTAATTTGAATATCAAGTGATATATACATATAATATAATTAGCGTATCCTTGGGCACCTCCGTATGATATATGGTTCGCATTATATTCGAAATATTTGTATATTTTAAATTTATGATACTCTATGGCTTTGTATTAAAGAATTTTTAAAGCGGTGGAACCGTTCAGAAATTACAAGCAAAAAACTGATTTTGTTCCAATTTTCACAAAAAAACGGATAAAGCAATTAACAGGATTTTAAAGGAAAAATATATTAAACCAAAGCGATCGTCTCTACATCGCATATTTTTTTTCAAAATTTGAGGAAAAAGACGAGGAGAATGATTACTTTACATTAATATTATTGAAACAACAAATTTATTCCTGTTGTTATTAGTAGGTGTAGTATGTATATAAAATAAAAACTGTAGATTAGTTTTTTGACCATTAAGAGGATTCCCGGTGTCTACCTATTGATATATGGTAAAATACATACTAAGCATTTTTCTTTTTATTCAAAAAACATAAAAGAAACTAATATGAAATAAATTCTTATGAATTCTACAAATATAGATGCATCCGCCTATATCAAATATATTTTAAAATTTACAATAGAATCGCGAAAAAAATATATTAAATATCAGACATAAGTGTACTACTTTATTGTAATGTCTAACTGTTATCTACAGTATTTTTTCGATAAATAAGAGACATAGACATGTAGAATAAAGACCTATAAATCAGTATTTCTAATCAGAAAACTATTTGAATTAACCATTCTTCTTAAAACAGAATAATTGTAATATACAAGTTTCTTGCATTTTTTTCCAGTTTTACTTGTTGGGGTAATGTTTTCCCACTCAGTTTTGCTATTGTACGGGTGGGTGGAAGAAAGACAGAAACTTAAGTACACATGTTTTAAAAAGAGTCGACCGAAAAATGATCTGTTATTCTTGTACAGTGGAGGAACTTGTGAACGTTGTCGATACTAGAAACACAAAATATGAAGTTAGAATTTCTAGCTTCACCGGGAATCCTCATAATTCCTAACACCTAATTCTTACGTAACAGGAGAAAGTACGCAAAGAAAGTGAAATTTTAGAATATTTGGAAGATTATACGTATGCACGTAATTTGTTAACTGATATTTGTTGAACGTGGAGTATATAATATTTTTTTTAATCGACTACGTTGATCCTCGCCTAATTCTACGAGAGTCCTTAATCGAATTCTCCATATAATGGTCAAAAACTAGATATATTCTTTTAGCAGCATATTTATTCATAATATTATAGAGGCATATATTTGTAGGTAATCCCCAAATGTTTTTGAATTGGCAGGCTTTCCCAAACGTTGTACCTACTAATGACATGCCATCAATAATGTGACATATTTTATCGTCTGCATTAAAATTTAATTCCTTTATTATTTAAACTATGCCAAATGGTAGACAATATTATTACTCTAATCATATCATCAACTCCGGAAAATATCACCGTATTTTTCGTAATTATAGATTGTCGAATGAAGTCCTGCAGTTGCAAGAAAAACAAATTACCCTGTATTGGATCCTGTAGGTGTTTGGGTCAAAACAATTTCGAAAATGCCACATCACCAAGCCAAAAAGAATTCCTTCAACCAACTTCAAAATAAAAGGGATGACAGTGTCTGATAATTTCATTTATATGATTTTTAGAAATTATTTAAGTTTATTTCAAATAAAGTTTAGTTGTTTGAAATATGATTTTATATCAAACGTTATTGTGCTTTAGAAATATATTTTATTATTATTTATTTTCCTATGATTTGAGTATGTTGGCAAGGGCAACGCGCATTGTCGGCGACGTGAGAGGAACTAGCGAGCAACGCGGAGTCCCGGTCAAGGTTATAAGGTGCAGTACTTCCTTAAAATTACTTTTTTATCCCACACATATTGAAAGTAAGATTTTCCTGCGTGTGCGTACGCAAGAAAGTAGACATTTGCCGGTCCAGACCTACAAAATCTCACTATTCCCTAGGGAAGAAAAAAAAACAGTTCGTGTGCGGACAAACAGATGGCGTTTAATGCTTTAAAAATAATAATCAGAATAAAATATGTAAACATGCTTTTAAAATATTGTAACTTTAGATAATTTTGATACTTAACGAATTTTTATTATATATTCCGTAAATAATAGAACATAGTTGTTAACCTTATTTATATTTCAAAATAAAATGTTTTAATTTTATTTTTAATGTTGGTATTCAATTTCACAAATTTCTTTGAAGTTAAGTTAAATGTCAAATTATTTAGTATTCGTAAGATGTTTATATTATTTTATTATGTTGTTTTGTTGTGTAGGATAAAAAATAGTGTTTGTTACATGGCAGTAAAATTGTTTTCTGGTCCTCAAGAAGTATCCAGCCTCGACTGTGTCTCGGCCATATACATATCTTTCGGACCATAAAAGAACAACTTTCCTACCTAGCAGCACAAATAACTATTACACGAAAACTGTTTTTACTAAAATTGTGGAACAAGTACTATTACAATGACAATAAATGAAGCTAAAACATTTTCAAATATCATTTTTTTGATTTAACCCTCACTTTTGGAGATATTAGTTGGGAAATTTGAAAAACTTGTAAAAAAACACAATTTTATCGGCTAGTCGAACGGAGATATGAGTACATTTCTTAGGCTGGGGCTGTAAGGTCCCATGTTAATTCAAAAATTCAATTTGATTTTTAATGATATTTGGACGGTAGGTAAAAAACTGCATTTCATATCGACTCTTGTACGTAACTCCAAAATTTTTATTTGTGCAAGTAAATCAAATGCAGAAATAATAGCACAAATTTTAATAAGTATGACAGCAATAATATTAAATATTGTTTTACTGATTTATTTTCTGTTTCTTCCATAGCATTCTTTGAATAGTCATATTTAAATAAAAATGATACATACATAATTTTGCATTTTTCTCAAAAATTTTGTTATGTAAGGGTATTACATATGGATATCATTGAGTTCAGAAAACAATACTGAATCGAATATGTAAATAAAAAAAGTAGGTTCCCATTTAAAATAAGAAAGTTGTACCCCGTATTTTGAGAACCACTGGTCGAAAACAATTTTATTTCGCTCATTAAAGTAGTCTTATAAAATATAAATTGTTTGCGAATTCAACTGAACTCGTAGCTCTTATAGTTCCCGAGATAGCAATAGTGTACCACTTAAAATGAACACGAAGTAAAAATTCTTACTTATGTCCCTTGGATGGTTCTATAAAGGCAAATTTTAAATTCCTTCCATCTTTCTTTTGAAAATTTAACAAAAATAATTTATTTGAAAAAAAGTTACTTAGAATTAAATTTTAAAGAGGGTTAGATTTTTTTTCAAATTTTTGCTTTTAATAAAAATTAAAATCTTTGAAGTTAGTGATATTTATTTTATTTCTAGTAAGTAAACAACATACAATAACGACAAATAAAGGTCAGATAGATAGACTACAAATAGCTGCCTCACCCAAAACTGGATACAGATTGGATGAAAGCAGAATTATTGGATTCTCCGCGTTGATGCACATACGTTACCAATATTTGGTAACAATCGGAAAATTAAAACAGGAACTATAAATTTTGTCTCACTACCAATAATTTCGCTGGATGTTTGGGTTTAATTTTAAATAACTTTCTTCAAATAAAATGTTTTCCTCCAATTATTATTAGCAACTAAATGATACTATTAAACCATACAGTTTATAGAATAAAGGTGTTTAAAATTCAATTTAACATATGGTTTGTACATTTTTATTTATTAGTTCCCGATTTTTTTGGGGCCGTTCTGTAAGTTTGTGGTACTTTCTTCCCGAGGTAAATCTATATCCAGTGAATAAACGGCAACAAATATCAACAAATAAATATCACATTCGTGTGCAGAGATCTCACGTACAACTATTTTCCGCTATTTTTGACTCTTGTTTGTTAATTCGTAGATTAATCAATTTTATTTGTTGCAATTGAACTTATTAGATGTAGTTGTGACGCCTGAACCCGAATCTGATTTTTATTTGTTGTTATTTTTGTCGTTTATTTACTACAAATAAATTTATTTAAGTAATAAGTAGAAATTTGATGGAAATCGTGTTAAAAGATAAAATGCAGACAAGTGAAATATTTTTATTGCAAAATACAATAAGAAGATTAAATTCATATATTAAAGATTTACTGCTCCATGTAATACGAATTTAAAGATCTCATGTCGCCTATTCTCATTTTTGAAATATCTATAAATTGTAATACAAGAATATCTCTGCCTTGACTGCTGACATGATAAAATTAATTATTAAAATAATTTGTACTTACAGTATTAGTACAATTCTTTTTACCAGTATTCGATTTTTTTTTTTTAAATATTTTCACTCTCCATTATAATAATTATCACGCTACGCCTCATGCGTTAAACAGCACTCGATTAAAATACACTTACTTTACTAACTAGTTGCATAAATAAATAACTATTATGAATTGGGCCTAGATTGACATTTCAGGATGTTACGAAGGGGTGTAACTAACCCGTATTAGTGGCTAATATTTTTTATGAATTTGGGTGTTACATATTAAAAATGTATTAATTTATATTTGTTGTCCTCTTATTCGTATTCTTTTTACGTCGCCTGTTCAAACTAAAGTAGTTTTGTAATCGCGAAAAATTTCGGTTTTCAAATTTCAACGGAAATATTTATTTTAAGAATCCCTGAATCCATTTTGACAAGTTTTGGTTTGACCTCTGTATGTACGTATGTATATATAACTCAAAAATAGGTAACCATAGAACTTGAAACTAATATAATTTTTTAATACGATTACACTAATTGGAACAATAACAATACGTTTATCGGCAGGAAAACAATTATGCTTAATTGATTAAATTACAAATTTTAATTAAATAATTGTTAAATTCATTTACAGGAAATTTATTGTTGTTTGTTTACCTTTTTTAAATATTGCTTTATTTAATACATACCGGAAAACCAATGCAAAATAAATATATAAAGTTATGAGTAGATATTCTTTATACAAGATTAAAACGCAGAAACGTTTAAATTTAAATATTTCGTTTTTCTCAGTGTGTACCCCTCTTCATCTCCCAGGCACTCTTTAACTGATACTGCACTGCAGGATTTTTATGTGGAAAATATAAGATAAAAAATTTAACTAAGTGCACAGGGAGACTCGAATTCGATTCATCGATTCATCCAAATCACATTCGGTTATTCTGGTCATTAGATCATGAACCTCATATAGTTCAAATTAATTGTGTAACAGATGTCTTATTTAAACGTCTTTAATTGCAATAATATATAAATGCCAATTGCCAAGTCTTTAAAAAAATTGTAACATAATATACAATGTTGTTTGGACCAAGGCCATATTTGAAAGTAAGTGGCGCGGGAGAGACATAATACAAAAACCTTTTAAGTTCCGGGTAATAATACAAAAATATATAAATAAATATCAAATGTTACTTGTTCGATTAAA
This sequence comes from Stenolophus ochropezus, assembly GCA_035578165.1. Lineage (NCBI taxonomy): Eukaryota > Metazoa > Arthropoda > Insecta > Coleoptera > Carabidae > Stenolophus > Stenolophus ochropezus. The sequence goes on along the minus strand of JAQOWZ010000014.1, from coordinate 20,277,201 downwards.
AATTTTTATATTGTTCACAAGAAAATACAATTTATTTGGCGTTATATATACTTTTTATTATTTTAAATTTTATTTCGTGAGAAGGAAATTGGGTGCATTGGTACAAATAAGCGACTGTCTTGAAACAAAATATCGACTATATGAGTTCTCTATATAAATAATTGGTGTACTTCAAGATTTTTGAAAATTTTGTGTTAGTAGCAATAATTTAACGTCGTTTAATCTCCAACCTTATTTTTCTAACAACTATCTATGATATCTATTTTTGTCTATTATTAAAACTGTACACAGCTCTGTTTTCTTTTGATTACTACTATTTTTAAATTGAAAAATACAAACAAAGAAAATTATTGGTATCATTTATTTAATGAGCTTATAATATTTTAGCAAAGCAAGTATTTTTTATCAGTGCATGCTAATCTATAGGTAATAAAGTGATTTTACCGACCACTACAGGTACTACATATCTATTATAATAAATAAGGTATATTGCAATCAAACCGATTTCGACATTTCGAGATTTTAACAAATTTCCACGAAATAAGTTCTTTAATCTTTACACTACGTTCCGACCATTTTTAGCGTGATCCGTTAGGTCGGGTGTATATGTGTACTTTGTCCCAAAATATTTTAGAAGCGCAAAACTCTTGGTCCAATCGAAAGAAAAAAAGATAATTTCCGAATTTTTAAAAGTAGTTGTTTAGTGACTTATTTATTAGAATTGATTATCATAATAAACAATTAATTTTGTTTTTGAGAAAACAGATTCTAACCTGCAAGGGCATACAGAAAGCTATGTTCGTTATGATTACTATATGGTTGCAATACATAAAAAAATAGCTGTCAGTATTTTTAATATATCCCGCCACATACACATTAGTACGTTAATTGATTGTCGGCTATATTTTTATAACGTAGCTAACGTCGGTACTGCTTTTGCAGATTTTCAATATCATTTTTAATAATAACTAAAGGGCGTTTTAGACGATCATAAGTTTACATCAATTTCTACAACTTCGTATTGTTCATTGTGATTCTGACACTTTACACGTTCAAAGAAATTTGACTGTTCATAGTTCATATGCTATGACATAGAAATTCTCACTTAGAGCATGTCCTAAATTTCAAGGTCGTTTACTTCAAATTTTAGTTAATTCTAGGGATTATGTTGTTATCAAATGTCAAAAGTGAAAAATAAACAAATGTGAAATCATATATCATTGTGATCAACCTATATTTTTCTTTTCTTTATTGATACCCCTACTTTATAAGGGAAAATAGTTCAAAAATTTTGAACGTGTAAAGCGGAGCCATTTGATCAAAGAATATGATGTAAAAATATGACATAAAATAGTTAAAATTCTTTGATCGTGTAGAGCCACCTTAAGTGTTCACCAAACTTGTTTGGGTTCATTTGAAAGTACTTTTTAAATTTATTTTTCTATTGTAGCGATTCCAAGGTCACGTCGTCGGCGACGGCCGCTAGCAGACACGTCACGACTTGTTCGGAACACTTCTATTGTGCTAACGTTCGAAGATACGAGAACATTCCCGAACTTAATTGCTCTACTATTTAAGCCTAAGCAGAAGAGACCGCGAGAACAATCTGATATTAGCACGCGTAGTGAACATACATAGTTGGTGGAAATAAATATCGTGTAAATAAATAGTGCGTATAGTGTTAAATGTTTAGATAACTAATATTAGTGTTTAAATTTTTATTAATAATCATTATTCTTAAAATAGTGCTTATATTTCTTTATTCGTAGTGTTAGTTATTTTTATTATCTTTTTATAATTTCTTATTTGTTTATTAAACTTATTTGTATAAATATTTGTGTTTCAATTATTTTTTACAGTTCACCTAAATAAATAAACATTACAATATTTTCGCAACTGGTCCAAGGCAACCTCCTTGGTATCGTGAAAGAAAACTGTAAACATACTGTACGTAACTTTCGATGTGGCCACTGGTCGTAGCGAACATCGCGTACCTAGCGAACATACATAGCTAACATAGTAAATTTAGCACAGCGCTCTGTGCAGCCTCGGCACAGAATAGTTACATACAAAAGCGACACTCCGTGTCGGTACCTTTCGTGTTCCCCTTTTCAGTTCTATGACCTTGAAGTATTGTGTAGACCTTTAAATTTGTGCTCTTCCCCTATCTATCTCTAAGATGTGAGGAAACTTTCCGATTTTAAACAATGAGCCCTTTAAATTTGTGCACATTTTCCATCTCTCTCTAATTTTCGTTTCTCTATCTTGTCGCTTCTGTATAAACCTATTCTGTGGCGTCGGCATAATACTGTCATTTCACAATATTGTGGGACAATTATAACGTGTAGAACTAATTCGGCTAAACAGATTTTAATAATCTACATATATGTATATCGTTAGTATTCTTTAGCGTGAAACTAAACAATAATTAGAATAAAATTTTAATATCCGTCCATTACCTACTAAACAATGACCCAATCATTAATAATTACAATAATAAAACTCTTGAATCGTTGAATCATATTCAATATTTGGGCAAATGTAATATTTTGAATATGAACTATTAATTGATCTAAATTTTGAAGATTTCCCCCTGTATAAAAATAATCTTGATGTATAAATAAGATCGAGTGATCTAGCAGCAGGGGTGGCCCGATTTAAATCATTTGATTTAAATCATTTTTTTAATAAAAATTATTGATTTTTATGAAAAATAAAAAAATATAATATATTTATAATAAAAATTTAATTATTTGCTACAAAACAATTAATAATAACTAAAATATATTCTGTATATAATAATATCCTAAAATTAAATATAAGAATTTAAACATGTAATTAAAAGCAAAAATTCCTTGTTTTATTCAGATGAATCGTTGTGGTTTTATTGCAAATTTCGTTCTCGTTTATGAAATACAATTTGTATTGCTTTTTAAAACAATTAAAAATTGTAGTAATACTCAAATATCTTTAAAAATTAAAAAAATTTAAAATGATTTATTTGATTTTTCATTATTTTTTTTTAAATTTTCGCCAACCCTGTCTTACAGGCTATTTTACTTTTCTACCATTTTCTCTAAAGTTATTAACAATCCTTAAAATTTTTGTTCTGTCAGGAAATTATACGCGGTATACAAGTATACTTGTCTTCAATTTGAATTAAAATTTGCATAATTCCATTGTATTTAAAGATAGAAAAAAATTATAACAAAAAAAAATGTCAAATTCAAAAGTGATATTTCACTCTTGTCTTTTTAAGATTTAAGGTTTAGACTTTAAATACAGAAAATAGTTTAAATTGTGTTCTTTTCGAAATGTAGTGCAAATCAGTATAATTAAATTAGTAGATTACATATAATTATATGGCGATCAAGTAGACCGTCATGTAGTTCAAGTAGTCCGTCACGTTGTCCACCCAATCATTGTTCCAAAGTAACCAAAGTAACAGCTGATAACAAAAACATCAGTTATTGTATATATTTATTAGTTTCAATATTAATGTCATTCCTGCAAGTTTCCTGTTATATAATTTAAAATATCCAAAGTTTGTTTTACAATTGTAACGGGATCAGTATATTATTTGTATTTTCAAATTTTTTACCTATAATTTTTATTAATAATTAAATTTATTTAATTTTAAATGAGCCAATTGAACTTTCTAAATTTAATATACTTATACTTATGTGTAAATGGAATCGTATAAAATTGGTTGTTTTCCAATTTTAAAAATTAAGTAGGTATTCATAATATAAAATATTTGTTAACATATATACTCTCTAAGCAATACATATTTACTGTCATAAGCTAAACAATAGCTTTGTTATTTATAATTTTCACTATTGTCATCTACATGCAATAATGAGTTGTGTATGTTAGATTATAATTGCTAGTGCAATCTGATAAGGAAATGAATATATAATATCAAAATAACTTAGTAGCTATGTTGGTTTACCTAAAAATTCTTTTTAAAATTGTCTTGATTTTCAAATTCCAAATCAATGAACATACATTAATCAATAAATAAAAAAAATATGTAACCATTGCATTGTTAATTTTCTTATGTTAATATAATTGTTAACAAATGTAAATAAACAATATATTTACTTCAAATTAATTGAACAATTATTGAATGTAAAAATTTATTGTTTCATTCAAAAATTGTTACTATCAAAGGATATATACATACGTATGTATACCCAGATCCGGACTGCCCGGCGATCGCTAAGTTTGCCACTTTACTACTGGGTCACGAATTTTTTTTTGTATATTTTTAGAATTCGTTAAAAATACTGTAATATTCGGTAATACTAAAAATCTCAAAAAAAAGGATAAAAGGAAAGATATGTTCTGTCTACATAAAAAAATAAAGCAAAGTGTTTAATTAATCGTTTAACGCAAGACGAATAAAATCGAAGCTGTTTGTGTGTTTTACTACAATATAAAGCGTATATATGCTTTTTATACTGCGGACAAAGCTTTAGTTTCTTTAAATAGTTTCTCTATCTCTATGTGAGTCAAAACATTTAATATAAGCAATTCAATGCGTATACACTTTAAAAACAACTGCCTTACGCAGTCATTTTAAAGACACTTTTAAAAAATGGAAAATTGGAATATGGAATTTCCAATATATCATACAATTGCTATAGGACCAATATATGTTCACTATATAGCCAATATATCCTGGGTAAAAGTAAGTAAAAAATAATATCAGAAATACTATGGAAAAGTCAATAAATTATTTTCCAAATATATCCAATCGTATATAGATAATTTTAGGACATAACCCTTTGTCATAAAAATGACTAGAGAGTTCAGGCGATTGATACATTATTGTGAAATGATTGTTCGATGTTTAGGTAGGCCAATATAGTAACGCCAGGTAAGCCAGCTAATTGCCAGTCCGGCCCTGTGTATACCGTTGATAATATGTAAGTTATGTAGATAAAAGTCACTTTAGTCACGAGTGTATAAAAAAACGAATTATGTACTATTCTTTCTCTACAATTTAGATAGATAGAACTCATTGAGAGCAATAATATTTACTAGTAACTTTTTCTCAGTAGCGTAACTAATGGGGGATTAGCTGGGTTTCGCTCACCCACCTGTCAAGATTTTCAAGATGAAGGCGCCTTTTCAATCATTTCATTGAATTCATTAATATATTTTTTAATTTATCTCAAAAAAATATGACACAATGGGCCAACGTTCTCATCCAAATATTTTTCAATATGTTAATTTTAATAAATATATGTATTTAATAGTAAAAAATACTCGTCAATTTAACTTCTAATTTTATATTTTTTACTTTATTTAAGTTCAATAATTTTATTTATATTACTAACACACAGGTTCATTTTATTTTCTCCATATGAAAACTGATACAAACTTGACAGGCATTTTTCTCAAAACAATCGAAATTGGTTGCTAATTTAACCGACTTTGTAGGTCTTACGATTCCCAAGATAGCAATACGAGTAGTATGGATAAAGTAAAATGAACACCCGAAAATTAAGATTTTATAGTTTCCTTTAAATAAATTATGACTTTATTATGGCGCCTTTTTTCTAAAAAAACCCGCCTGTGGATTTTCCTAGTTACGCCACTGCTTTTTCTTGTGAACTTTCTAGAAATTAAATTAAAATACTTTACAGTGTTGTCAGAAATTTCATTTACCCCCCTAAGAGTGAATAAAATACTTTTTCTACAATTGTTAGCAATATTCATTATTATTCAGCTTATAGTGAGAAAAGCAGCATGTTGAATCACAAGTGAACAAAGTAAATAACTTTCTCCACAAACGAGCATAATGCAATAAAAATATTATTATTAAGGCCATATACGGCAGCAGGAATCATAAAATTTCATGGAGTTACTAATTTTAAAATTCTATTACATAAAGAAAAAATTGTAGTTAGCTTTACATTAAATTCAGTTATGAACATATGTGTAATGTTGAATTGAGTATTTCAATAATAAAAAAATGTACAATGTTTTGCTTTTAGAAAATTATATTTCAAATAGTGGAAAATCATGTTTAATACACGTGAGTATGTCTTTTTTTCGCTTTTCGAGTTGACTCGAGAATATTTTGCTCACTTGTACTAAATATAGCTATTTTGCTAATTTTGACATAAAATGTCACATTTTAAAATTGATTGACATAAACCATAGGCCAGCATAATGTCTGTGTACTCGTTGTTCATAAAGGCAGATATTTTTACAGATTATAATTTTTATAATAATTATTAATCGATTTATTTATTAATGTCAACATTTGTTTGAAGAGTTTAACAGTTTACTTTTGTCAAAAATACCTAAGTGAATAGTTAATTTGTGGGGTGATGTGGTAAAAATTGTAAAAAAAGTTACTAATAAATATTGTTGCTCTCGACGAGTTCTATGACTGGTAAAATTTAATGTATTTATTTCTGTTATACCTGTATATAAATTTAATAGGTTGGTGACACCTACTTTTCGTTTTGTGTACTATTGTAGAAAAAAGAAAACTACAGGAAACTAACTTCAACCCACTTGTGTTATTGGTATAGAGCTACTAGCTTCAGGCTATACTTGCAAATAATATTTTATCTAATATCAGGTAATCTAATGCTTCCAAATAATTTCCAGAATTTACTTACACATAAGGTTTAGGTAGGAAGTTAATATAAGTAGAAAATATTTCAAATACTAAAACAGTTATGTTTATTATACGTGGAAAATAATGACGCAAATATACTACAGCATTGTAATTACCACAAACATATATTGAAAAATAATGCCAAATACATACGTTCAATAATTTTAAGTTATCCTCATTATGTTAACGATTTTGAATTATGTGGGATCATTGAAATACAATTAAATATAAAACTCTAAATTTAAGTATTTTTGTTTATCTAAAGGTAGGGGAATTTGTTTATTATATTTTGTATCAAAATTAAAATGTTATTATAAAATAATAAAACATCTGGTTTAACTTTTGTTGCAAATAATAATAAATAAATGAAATATAAAAAATGAAAAAAAAATAATCAAAATTCCACTGCAATCGTTCAAAATTTCCCGGCGACCGACTGTGCAGGACATTTTACACTTGACTCATAATCACTCTTACTTTCGAATTTATTTTCATACATTTTGATATAAAAAATTAAGTAAATATATGAATGTTCGGTAGTTTTCAAAACTGCCCCACTTGCCTTGTGTCTAAAAATAAGAATATAACTTGCATTATGTAGCTCAAAGTATTGTAATGAAGTGTACTTGTGCTTAAATGTTTATGTTCAACAGTCAAATTATCAAATTTTACATATTAATCAATGTGAGTTCAGCAAATTCTTATAAGTAAAATTTAAATTATTTACAATTTAGGAGCGCAAGTTATGGAAGAACATAACATTTGTACAATCTACCTTAGAAATTAATGTTTACCAATCTGAGATAAGCATTCATAGTGCACTATATATAAGACAGATGACGACATAATAGTCAATAGAGAAAATTAAATTTAAGATGTTTTATACTGCCCCTAGTTCAAAAATTGTCCCCTTCTTCCCTACATACAGGTAATATTCGGTTCCGGTCCCAATTTATTTAACAAAATATTTTACGCACAGTAAGAAATTTAATAAATAAACTTATTTTGCTTACAAGAAGAAATTTAATAAATAAATAGTTTATTTATTAAATTTCCTTCTTACGTAAAATATTCTGACAAAAGAGTCGGAGCCGGAAGTATGTATTAAACAAATTTTAGACATATTCATAGTATACCAAAAAATATTAATAATATATTCTCTTAATTAAATTTTTTCATTGGCCATTTCAATGTGCACCATAAACAAAGTGGATTATAGTATAATTGATTTATATATTCACTATAGTACTTGATATGAAATGTCACACCTCATTAATCACCTGCTAGTCATCAGCTAGTATACCAGTAAAGCATGTACATTTCCAGCCATTGAGCTTTATATTCATTATCATAATCGCAATCTCGTATAAAAATATTGGCGACATTGTCAGTATTAGAATAAAATTACTTTTGAAGAAATATATTTACTATTCTTCTCTTACTAAGCCTAGGCCAAATATATTTTAATCTAACGGAACCACAAAATCAGGATTAATTATTATTTATTACCGAAACAAAAAATAAAATAATTATAAACTGATTATTTTACAATTTTTGTGTATTATGATTTTAAAACCTGTATCCTATATTTCAGTAACAATTCTGATATTTTTGTATAAGGTCAGCACAAACAAAATCTTGCAATAATTGCACATTCAATTTTCTCTTTGTCAGTAGTAGTAGTAGTAGTAGTAGCTAGTAGTATATAAATATACTAATAATACTTCATGCAATATTCATTTTTACAAAAACATACAGTGGCGTATCAACCACAGGTCTGTGTTCCAGAGTCAATCAGGGTCCCAGTGTAGACTAAAGAAAAAGTGTTAAGGAATTTTTAATTAAAATACTAAAAATTAACAATATTACATATATATATATATATATATATATATATATATATATATATATATATATTGTTTAAGTTATAATACATACCCTGTTTCATTATTTAACAAAATGTTGAATCATTCTGCAGTATTCTAAAATATATAAATAATGTTTTATACATGTTATTGTCAAAGTACATTTTTATTATTCTTACCAATTCAAGAAATGGAGGTGCATCGCTGTCGTAATGACTGTCACAAAATCAAGTGGACATATCTCGGCTATCGTCCAATCTTGAGAATCAAGTATTTAATTTGGCGAACCTCTTCCAGTTTCTGTTAAACCTCTTTTATATTTCCCCATTTTTTTTTTTGCTTGGGCTTTCAACCGTCTCCACTGTTCTTTCATTCTATCTACATTTCTTTCATATCCATTCGATTTCATTTATATTTCTATTTCACACTAAGCTTCTTTTCTCTTCTTCATTAATTTATTATCATTTCCTTTACTTTCTATAATGTTTTTCTTTTTAAAATGTTTTTCCTCCTGAGTCCAGTTTTCAGAGCGTTCTCTCTTACTCATCTATTATAAAGAATATTTATTGTATTTATATATATATATATATATATATATATATATATATATATATATATATATATACTTACTTTTCTATCAATAATAGTATAACACAATAAGGCTGTCAAATATGTCACTTGCAATTGAAATTGATTGAAACTGTCAACATTCAATCTTTTGTATTGAAATATAATCTGTAGTAGTCTGTGACTTGCTGTGTTGTCAAACGTTATTGTAGGTACTAAAATAGTCGACTACTTTGTCGGGCTGTCGCGTGGCTAAGAATTGACAACCGAGTAAATAAGATAGTCGGCAACTAGTTACACGTCCTTAGTCGCGGACTTTAATCGGGAGCTCCGAATACCAGCCAGTATGTTTGTGAGTCTTTTGACAATGAATATTTCTTGATTGAAAACCATCGATGTTCATGTGCTAAAAATGCCGCCTCATTTATTCTTAAGCTAGGTTCACAGCTCTAACATAAACACTGTTTTTAGTCTTTGTCACTGAACTTTTGTTTTCGACGTAAGCATAAAAAATTTTATCATTCACAGCTCTTAACACAAGCATTCGTCGTTGTGAATTTTTGTTCACATTAAATAAAAATAAAATGTAATAAATACGTTTAGACATAATATGTTCTTGGATTAATAATGCTATTACTAATATAATAACGTTAAAATTTATTTAATCTATATAAATGCAAAATAATATTAAAAAATTAGGTTAAAAAATAGAGGTGAACAAACCATAATATTTTAAATATAGCAATTTAAATCTCAAAATATTTATTTATATTAATAAAATATTGCTACGTTTCACATTTGAAATGTATAAAATAAAATTATATTTATTTAAAATTAAACACTAATTTTTTTGACATGTGGTTCTGTTGACAGAGCAGCTATTCCAACTATTCTGCTTTTTTTTACAATAGAACCTACTATTATTTTCGTTCTATTATCCATTTTTTATTAAATAAAAGTAAAATACAAATGACAGATATTAAACACACAGATTTGGTCACACTGCGCACATTTACTGCTCATGAGAAAGGATAGCCTCTTCTCGCTCCAACCGAAATACGTCGAGATACTACGTCGAGTATATGAAGTTTGCAAACTTTACGCTTGTGCGCAGCGACTACGTCTACGTCGAGAAACAAAGTTAAGCGATGTGAATGCTCAGCCGTATTCACGTTCGACATATATTTACGCTTACGTCGAGAAACAAAAACTACGACTACGTTAAGAGCTGTGAACGTACCTTTGCCCTACAAACTTCTATGCAATTTAATTATGCACTATAGGCTGTTAGTATGCTGCAGTTGTGCTTACCAACGCGTTGCATTTTGACTGATATGCCTGGTCGTATGGACCAATTATGAACTATGTATCCAGTGGCGGATTCATAAATTTTCCTAAGGGGGGGCGATTTTTTTTCAGGTAATCATAAACAATAAAATATATACTATAATAATGTTAACTACCAAATTAAATTGAATCACTGAATTAGAAACCTTTATTAAAAATTAAAATTGTACATACAAAAAAATAACTAAATTTATAATTATTTTTTTTCCTTGATGCAAATCCAACTCCTTTAAGGAGTTTTAGTATTCTTAATATAGAAAAGCTACGTTCAGTCGTAGTCATATTTGCATTATTATTATTGATATTGTTAATAATTTATTTTCTTGTAAATAAATATCAGCACCAAATAGTATAAGATCTTCATTTGCACTGACAATTAGATTCATTATAAATTACGCAATTGTGTTTCCAAACAATATTTTGGCAATTATTTTTTGCTCTTGACAATTCTGTTTCAAATTATTTTTTTTATAATGTCTATGTATATCAGACGCCTTTGCGCTTCAGATTTATTTATTATTACTTTCTAAATTCGAAAACCTTGCCGTCTCAAATCCGCCACTGTATGTAACGATAGGACGTGTCGGCGTCGGCTATTTTTTTATTGAAATTCTATAATTTTCAGTTGAACGAAGATTGGTTTAAAAGTTAATGTATTTTTTTTTCTTATAGTTCAACTAAACAAAAATCTTGGATTATATGTACTTTATACAACTTTTTGCATTTTATCTCAAAATATTTTATGTAAATGCTGTGTTTTATGACGATGAATTTATATTCTATATATTTCGGAAGAAGTAATCATCACACATGTACAAAGAGAAAACGAAATTGTCAGAAAAATAGATGTATTATATATATATATATATATATATATATATATATATATATAATACATCTATTTTTCTGACAATTTCGTTTTCTCTTAGTACATGTGTGATGATTACTTCTTCCGAAATATATAGAATATAAATTCATCGTCATAAAACACAGCATTTACATAAAATATTTTGAGATAAAATGCAAAAAGTTGTATAAAGTACATATAATCCAAGATTTTTGTTTAGTTGAACTATAAGAAAAAAAAAATACATTAACTTTTAAACCAATCTTCGTTCAACTGAAAATTATAGAATTTCAATAAAAAAATAGCCGACGCCGACACGTCCTATCGTTACATACAGTGGCGGATTTGAGACGGCAAGGTTTTCGAATTTAGAGAGTAATAATAAATAAATCTGAAGCGCAAAGGCGTCTGATATACATAGACATTATAAAAAAAATAATTTGAAACAGAATTGTCAAGAGCAAAAAATAATTGCCAAAATATTGTTTGGAAACACAATTGCGTAATTTATAATGAATCTAATTGTCAGTGCAAATGAAGATCTTATACTATTTGGTGCTGATATTTATTTACAAGAAAATAAATTATTAACAATATCAATAATAATAATGCAAATATGACTACGACTGAACGTAGCTTTTCTATATTAAGAAAACTAAAACTCCTTAAAGGAGTTGGATTTGGATCAAGGAAAAAAATAATTATAAATTTAGTTATTTTTTTGTATGTACAATTTTAATTTTTAATAAAGGTTTCTAATTCAGTGATTCAATTTAATTTGGTAGTTAACATTATTATAGTATATATTTTATTGTTTATGATTACCTGAAAAAAATCGCTCCCCCTTAGGAAAATTTATGAATCCGCCACTGGATACATAGTTCATAATTGGTCCATACGACCAGGCATATCAGTCAAAATGCAACGCGTTGGTAAACACAACTGCAGCATACTAACAGCCTATAGTGCATAATTAAATTGCGTAGAAGTTTGTAGGGTAAGAATAAATGAGGCGGCATTTTTTAGCACATGAACATCGATGGTTTTCAATCAAGAAATATTCATTGTCAAAAGACTCACAAACATACTGGCTGGTATTCTGAGCTCCCGACTAAAGTCCGCGACTAAGGGCGTGTAACTAATCGCCGACTATCTTATTTGCTCGGTTGTCAATTCTTAGCCACGCGACTAAGCCCGACTAAGTAGTCGACTATTTTAGTACCTACAATAACGTTTGACAACACAGCAAGTCACAGACTACTACAGGTTATATTTCAAAACAAAAGATTAAATGTTGACAGTTTCAATCAATTTCAATTGCAAGTGACATATTTGACAGCCTTATTGTGTTATACTATTATTGATAGAAAAGTAAGTATATATATATATATATATATATATATATATATATATATATATATATATATATATATAAATACAATAAATATTCTTTATAATAGATGAGTAAGAGAGAACGCTCTGAAAACTGGACTCAGGAGGAAAAACATTTTAAAAAGAAAAACATTATAGAAAGTAAAGGAAATGATAATAAATTAATGAAGAAGAGAAAAGAAGCTTAGTGTGAAATAGAAATATAAATGAAATCGAATGGATATGAAAGAAATGTAGATAGAATGAAAGAACAGTGGAGACGGTTGAAAGCCCACGCAAAAAAAAAGGGGAAATATAAAAGAGGTTTAACAGAAACTGGAAGAGGTTCGCCAAATTAAATACTTGATCCTCAAGATTGGACGATAGCCGAGATATGTCCACTTGATTTTGTGACAGATACGAGTCATTACGACAGCGATGCACCTCCATTTCTTGAATTGGTAAGAATAATAAAAATGTATTTTGACAATAACATGTATAAAACATTATTTATATATTTTAGAATACTGCAGAATAATTCAACATTTTGTTAAATAATGAAACAGAGTATGTATTATAACTTAAACATAATTATATTTTTATAGGTTTTAAGGAAATATGTAAATATTTTTGGAACGTGTGGCTGCATTAATATTAAAGTATTTTTTTTACATGTATTCCGCGGAACACAAGTATTTCCGCCATTGAAGGCATACATACATATATTTGACATAAGAATTAACATTAACTTTCTTATTTACCTAGAATATTCAAGATTATTCAATTAGTTATTGTGTGAATATATTTTTGTTTGCAATAATTTTTCATAAAACTATTATAAATATGATTTATTTGTTCTTGACAATCTACTCAGAATGTACGTCTGTGTACACATTTATGCAGCATACATTAACTTTTCTATTCTTAATAACTTTTTTCGTCCAGTCTTGTACATATTGTTATTATTTTTCGCCTATTTATTTAAAAACAGTGTATTATGCCCCAAGGGAAGAAAACTCGATTTTGCTCCCGCGGGTGAAATGACAGCACGAGACTGACTCAAGTGTCCAGTCGAGTGCTGTCACTTTACCCGAGGAAGCAAAAGAGTTCTTGCCGAGGGCAATACAATAGTTTTTGTAACGAATACAAAGAAAAGTGGAGAAAAGTGTCTGTGTAGAGGGATCAAAACGCATTTTTGCTCCCCCTGAACATACCCTTTTCGGCTCGTTTTGTATACATATGTTACAAAAAGCTTTTTTTGATTATTTATTTTTTACTACTCAATATGTGGATTGCCCTGATTCCAAATCTTTCAGAACATCTTCATCACTTCTTTCTCCCAATTTCTCTTTTCTTAGATGCCTTAGAGGTGCCTCAGATATTCCTCTTCCCTTTCTGTAAAGCCTACACCTACACCTTGTCTTTTAAATAATAATTGTTATTTCCCTTTTTATTATCACATCGAATTTAGCAATCATCTTGATTTTGATGTTTTTCTTTTCGTTCAATAAATTGCTATAATATAAACATACTACATTAGATAATTCAAAAAAGGAATAATTATTTTGATAGACCATAGTAAAATTAACACCAGTGTGCTTGAACCAATTCTACGTGTACCGATACTGTGAAAATATTATTTAGGATAAATTATGTTTTATTTAAATTAATTATCGTGAACGTTGATTGAAACCAATAAAATTTATAAATTTTTATCTGCTGAATTACAAGTTATACGTAAAATTTATTAATACTGGCTCATACATAAATTGGAAATCCTTATTTTTTTGATAATAATATAAAGATAAGTTACAAAGAAATGTGTTTAAAGGTATTTTTCCTAGAAGTACAGTTTTAAGCTTCAAGTAAAGTACCATTTCCGCTTGACCAGTTGTCAAAAACTAATCCACTTTTCCCCGTATAACAAAACATCTAAAGTTTTCATGTTTTTCGACTTGATAAAAAATTAGTAATTGTGTATACATGCTTAGTTCACATACTCTACCACTGATATCAGCATGAAATATTATTTTTATAAACTTTGGTCTGCGAAATGAGAAAAGGTTGCGGAGCACTGGTTTGGTAGAATAACCATCTGTGGTTCTGAGAACGCAAGTTCGACTCTACACAATTAAATTCTTTACTATCAATTTTCCACATAAACATCATCATTGTGGTGCATCTCCATCCTAGCTAGAGTGCCCAGAAGGTAACAAACGGTCTTCTATCATAAAATTTTGAAAACATAATTTTAATTAATAATAAATATACAAAAATCAGTTACTTTTGTTTACATTTTCACACCATGGTGATCACATTTTAATTCTTACTTTGATAGTTGTGGAAAAAATTTACATAAATGGGGGAAAAAGCTTGTGGGCAACGTTACCATATAGCAACACTTTTAAGAACTACTAAATCAATTTCACTTCGTCGTTAAAACGGCTTTACTGGTATAATATTTTGAATTTATAACGCAAAAATTTTTTGCACTAATGTATGATTTTTTTATTAAATTTACTTTGAAATGTGCTATAATAAAATCCGATTATAACGACATCGAAAAGAACACAAATTTTGTTGCTAGAACCGCTGTACCTAATAAAAGTATTTCGACGTTGTAACCAGTTTGGTTGGATTTTGATTTTACTATAGTTTTTTTATTATTTCTTTAAATTTTTAATTAAAAAAAATCGGATTTTTATGCAACACTGGTGAAGCAAGCAAATAAAATTAAATCTTACATACCTACCTTAATTGAATAACCTCCAGAATGTTTATTGTTAATATTCTACAAAACTCTTCATTTTTCTCGCGAAATAGAAAATTTCTTTAAAATCGTGAAAATTAGCAATATTTTGGTTTTACTACTTTTAAAATACAAGTACCAAAACTCCTGCTGTAAAAAAGTGTACCCTGCAATTAAGGAGTTAAGTCAACGTCGTTCTATCTTTGCATACACTATACCAGTGGTGTCCAACTTGTAACTTAGCTGAAGCAAAGTTTATATTATTTTACTAATAAATGTGATAAGTTAAAAAAAAAATACAAAATCTAAGAATACAGGTTTTCCACTAAAAATGCGCATGATAGAAACCCACTTTTGCAAAGATCCGAGACTCGTGTTTAATATTTGAAAAGTTTTCTTTATTAGTAAATATTGTCTTTCATCGACAAATGTCCAAAAATCTCTGCTAATTACTTCTATAACATGCATATTCCAAATACTTACAAGAGAAATCAATAAGCTTACTAATACATTCGATGAGTTTAGAAGATTCATCGAAAGAATACTGGGAGTACATATTCTTAAATCCGGAACATTGTATTCAGCTGTATCTTTCGTTAATTATCCCTTAAATATTGAACCTTTTCTTGGTATTATAATAGTTATTTACATTATAAGTGCGGTACATAATGTATTAATTTTTTTGATTATCATACATGTAATTTCTAAAAAATTTCTTTCTTAACTTAAAATCATAGAAACCTACAAACGAGTTATTTTTAAAAAAAATATGGTGGGCTCTGCAATAAGAAGGTTTGTAAAACAATGGAAGGTCAAAATAATCAAAAATTTGTATTTCTCCAAGACTTTCCTCAATGATAAATTTTTATAACCCTTCTTTATTATTACCATTATTATTTTTTAATAACCTCTAAAAAAATTTCGAGTTAGTTTAAAATTGCAACTACCGTAGATGTGTAAACATAATAATCAAACATCGTTGACGTCTATGGTAGTTTTAATCTTACACTTCGCGGTGCGATAAAGTAACTCGATAATTATTAGCGTTTCTTTGTTTTGCTTGTTTGTTGAAATCAATGATTTCATGTTTACATGCACTTTTTTTTTAATAAATATGTCTGCCAAAACATATAATACGTTATGTGTGGGTTAGGTGTTTGTACATCGCACGGTTTTATTAAAGCACGACGGGAAGAACATCGAGCTGTAAATACAACCTACCACAATTATAATATAAATAATTATTTCCAGTGGTGGATTTATTATTAACTTTTCAGTATCAGTACAGTACAAAAAATAGTTTATATTATTATTATATTATTATATAATTCCAACAAATAATCAGTTTTTACAACATAATACGAGAATATATGAAGAGAAGAACAGTTCTGAGTTCTTCAGCGACTCAACAATGTATCATACAATCTGTACGAAACTTATTTTCGTTTATTTGTACAAAATGAAGAAAATTGTGACATGATTAAAAAAAAAGTTGGATTTTTTGGAAATGTTCCAATATCCTACCAGCCCAGTCAGCCCCCTGACAAGTATAGTTAATGCTTAATGGTTAGGAGAGTAATGCAAGTACAAGTACCAAGTACTCTTATATTTTCAAATATACTGAAGTACAAATACTTTTTTATTCAATGAAATACTTGCATCAAGTACAGAACCCAGTATTTGCAAAATTTGGGTGCAAGTATATTTTTACTTTAAAAGTATCTTTAATAGGTACTTGATGACGAAGTACAAAGTACACAAATATTTAAAATATTTGGTAAAATTTAATTAATATGCTTACATGAAAAACGATCGAACACAAAAGTAATTTCAAAATCCTTCTGAAATTACAATACTGACGTACTTACTTCTACGTATCACAAGACTTAACGATTTAAATAATAAATTAAAATTCATAAAAAGTAACAAAATTAATTAGTATTTTCAAACTAAGTATAAAGTTATATTTAACTAACTAAATTCGTAACTGAATATAAAAAAATAAATAAATAAATATTATAAAAGAGAGCAAATTCAGTATTGCCATAGGTATTACTAAAATATATAGAACAAACTAAAATAGTTAATGTTCTAAACCTATGTTAAGATATATAATACTGTAGGTAAATTAAAATTGTACTTGAAATAACTTTTTCAAGTATCGAGTGTCAAGTACTTATGAAGAGAGATACTTCTCGGAGTACCAAGTACCGAACGAAAGAAGTACTTGAAAAGTACTTGCAAGCCTATATGAAGTACGTTTCCTACAAATACTGCCCAGCTCTGGTGGTTAGTAACTCCGCAACCCAGGTATTACAGGTTCAAATCCCGTGAAGGCATGGATGTGTCTATGTGTACCTTTTCTTCTATCTTTATCAT
The DNA here is from genome assembly GCA_035578165.1 of Stenolophus ochropezus. Taxonomy (NCBI): domain Eukaryota; kingdom Metazoa; phylum Arthropoda; class Insecta; order Coleoptera; family Carabidae; genus Stenolophus; species Stenolophus ochropezus. The sequence continues at coordinate 20,259,436 of JAQOWZ010000014.1, read as the reverse complement.
CTTCATTTGATTGCATGTAATCTTAGTACTTAAACGGTCATAAAACATTAGAGGAAAAATATTTTTTAAATATTTCATAATATAAAGCATAACTGACACATTCAGCAATGGACAATAAGACATTTATTTAATTATCGTTTTATTTAAATATGAAATATAACTTTTGCTTCCATACTATAAGCCCTTAAAATTTGTAACCGGTTCGACATCCATTTTCTCTTTTAATAAATAACAAAATTGCATAGGTACTTTAATTGATGTCGTAGAAATAATCTAAATATTATAAAACAATATGTATGTGACTCTTCTCACGTAAACGTGGTAAAACAATAGGTGTTGATTTCACAAGTTATCAAGGTATTACGGGGACAGTAGTACCATCAACCATCAATTTCGCTTTCTGTTACGTGCTGTGTCCGATAAGGAATAAGTAAAGCGAACGGTGATTACCATACTCCTTATTCTTGTATTACAAAACTAGAAACCAGATATCAGCGTAGACACCGAGCAGGCGATAGCCACTTAGTGTATATAACGCACGCGTCAAGTGTTCCCCTCACAGTGTGGAATCCGAGCACGAGTTACTTTCACCAATAACTTCAAGTTAGATCGCAGCAGAGAGTATTTCAAGATCGACGGCATTTTCACTGGCATTTGTTAGCTAGTGGTTGCGAGTGAATGTTGTGTTAGTGAAGTGCTAGCAATGAGGGTTAGCAAAGTGTTACTAACTTCCGGCTTTCTAGCTCAATTGCTGCTGGTTCTAGTCCTCCAGGACTATAGTGTAACTGAGGCAGCGCCACAGCAACCCACATTAGACATACCAGTTCAACTTATAGGATTTCCGGTTATTATTATTGCCGTACGATTATCCAATTTTGTTAAGAAATTGGCTTATTCCCTAAACCCAAGTAAGTATCGACTACCCTAAAATAATTCTTTAAAAAACATTCGTAATAAAAAAATCCTTAATTAGTAGTTTATAAGGATTTATGGACAGTGGTAGGTTAGGGATGAAATCCTAGTGACAACAAACCTATAACCAAAAATATATACCCCTGTGGGTCGGATGACATAATAAACTGTAGGTCCTCTGTCCTGGAACTGGACTTCTGTCGGTTGGACAGTGTAAATTAAATAAATAAATAAAGCTGAAAATTTTTCAGTAGCACAAAATGATTTTAAATTTCTATAAACAAAATGAAGAAGTCTCTATAAGAAAAAAGATGGAAATATGCAGATATAAATGTAATTATTGATAATATGACTGTCAACAATTGTGAGAATAATATCCCACAAAAAGTGTAACTTTCAAATTTAGAATGATATCCTTGAACTAATGGGTAAAATGACCTCGCTGAGTCGAATTCTTTACCATCCATTTCCACATAAAAATAACCTACGTGGTGCACTCTCCATATCAGCTGGAATTCCCAGGAAGTAACGCCTTTTAAACGCCCTCTTCAGAGTAAATTTTATATATATATATATATATATATATATATATATATATATATATATATCACAAATGGCTTTCTGCTTTATCACAAATAGATGACAAAGAATTTGACACTGCAGGGCTCGAACTCTTTTTTTTCTTAATCACTGCCAGTCATTCTATCCATTACACTACTGACCTTTTGTATTAATATTTCATTTTTTAATTTTTTAATTTTTGGAAACGCTGATTACTGTTTTGACAAACTATTAAATAGTTTTATTTTCATATTGATGATATGTGATAAAAACGACGAAGACAATAGGTTTAATAAAACTTCCACAATTGATTGTATTGACGAAATTTTTTCTTAATTATTTTTTCATTTATTTATTCATTTCTGTGAGAAAAATTCAATTCATGTATGTGTTATTTCTATAGAAATATTTTTATATGTGGTTAACCTTGTAACACTCAAAAGGAAAAGTGGTTCCCATTCTCATACAAAATAAAATTTAAGAATAATTATGCACAAAAATTAAATAGTTTCAAGTTTCATTAGTATTAAAAATCAAGTTCTGTGTTTTATTACGCAATGCTTACATATTTGCAATTTGCAAACACGATTAAAAAACTTTCTAATTTAATCTTAGCCATTTAATAACTACATACAAATAAATAATCAGATTCGTTTCTACATATTTAAATAATTACAAAAATAGACAAACAGGAAAACATATTTTGTAAGTCAAATGTACCAGTGATTTATTCTATATTATTTTTATTATTTTTATTAGGAAAATATTTAATAATTAATAAATGGTCGATCGTCCAATAAGTTGTCAAATGTTTGTTTATTGATTCGATAACAAATCTTTATATAAAACAAAAAATACATATACCATTTTAAAAAAAAAGTTCTCTTGCCATAAATCCGTAAAGTATGTACATTTTACCTCTACAATTGTGTTTTTTCCCTGAACAAGATCTTATATTCAGTTTATCTCTAAAGAAATGAAAAGTAAAAGTGAAAAGTAATTCAATTTTTTGAAACTAGAAATGCAGTTTATATGTTCAACTGAGGGACCACTTCGGGTTGATTCTTTTTAGCCAAAATATACTCAACTCTTTTCATTATAGTAACCAGTTCCAGTTGATCTATTTTAGTCCGTTTATTATAAAAAAAAACATTTGTTTTATAGACTGACTGAGTAATCCTGTATACATTCTTAATCTAATTCATGCTATAACTAGTAATATTAAATTAATATTGGAAGAGTTTATATTAAAAAATTGTTTTCTCTAGAATATCCATGTTTATTTTAAAAGGGTCACAAAATTAAAAAAAAACATAGGACCGCAAACAACCCATTTAAAAATTATTATTTGATTTTATTTCAACAATCTGAAAATTAATTCGACAGATCTTCAATGGAAATATTATTAATTTGGAAATTTGAAAGGTTTATTGTAAATAAAATTTATTCATTTCAATATAAACCTCAAATATAGTGCAATCGTGTTAATGTGAACACCCGAATGTGTGAACTAATCGGTTTTGTAATACTGACTATCTTATAACGTGAACAACCTAACTCTCGTTAATATGAACACTGGTTGTGGGCTTCTCCAATTTACTTGTAAGTCGTAGGAACAACGTAAAAGTTGATAAGAGTAGATTGCTTTGCAGTGTTTGTTGTACTTACAAATATAATTATATTGAACATTATTTTTAATTTAGTTTTCAAAATATGTCTAAATTTAAACAAAACTTTAGGTAGAGTAAGAAAACAACTATTTGTATTTAAAAAAAAAAAGAAACTTGCGATAAATAAATCTGTAAGTCATATTATGAAGCGGGATAAAAAACGGTATTTCATTAGTGTACGTGTTTTATTACATTACATTACATCTTAAAAAATAAATAAGTTAGAAGTTGTTACAGAGTAACTTTGTTTATATTTCTAAAAATTTATCGATTATATAAAAACAACTGATTAAGTAGAAAACAGCTATAAACTAAAACCAACATAAGTTTTCAATTATAATAATGAAAATGAAAATCGCCAATTCATCGAGCCATCCCAGTTATGTTGTCAATTACGCAAAGACCACGTAATTTGTTGACAGAGACGTACACATCCCGCACGAGGAGAGAAATCGCTGATTCCACCGAAGAGCTGATCGACGTGGCGGAGGCCGAGAAGCGCCTGGTGGCTGAGCTTGGCGAAGACGTGTGCATCTACACCAGGGTGTGCCTGCAGTATGCCCACCGGGCCCAGAGGAACAAGAACCGGAGCACGAGAGTCCTTGACTGGGATCACATTCTCCGGTAAGTTGCAAGTCGTGACTGGAAACTGGAACATACACCGTGACTCATAACATTTTTGTTTTTTGTCCATCAGAATAACACTACTGTACTTACTGTACATAAAAAAAAATCAATTATAATATGTTTCAGTTTTTGCATTGATTTTACAATAACAAAATACATAAGTTAAAAAAGTATCTAAAGTTTTAAGTTATATAAATTATAAATTAGTCTAAAAATCTTAATAAATCTATCAGAAAGACAGTGACGTAACTTATGGTGACAGACACACATTGAAAATATATTTTAATTCGTTCTAAAAATATTTCATTTTTTTCCTGAAAACACAGTATGGTATTTTTTCCGCTGGCATTGACATTTAATTTTTTGTGATTGAAAAACGTCGCTGTTCATGTGACTAGACAAAAGTCTGTCTCTTCCTTTACAAAAATGTGTGTAATGGGAGTTTAGCGTGGTTGAAATTACTTGTGAAATATCTTTTGGTCGCAAGTATATGAATAATTATAACTTAAAATGTAATTGAAAGTTAAAATGATGTTGCCAATTATTTGTAATTAATGATTTATCTTCGAGCCACTCTGACGTCACACGTGAGTTATGCGCTTGCGCAGAAGGGATGGTGAGACCTGACTTTTTGAACGTAGGTTGCATCTTGAGGCATTACACCACACGCTTCTCTGTTGCCATGGGAACCCAGCGAGCGCTGCTTTAGATAGACGATACGTTCTCCTCGAGCCACTCTGACGTCATTTTTGTATAAAATTTCATTTTTTGAGAAATCTAGGCATCTTTGGGTGAAATAAAATGTAGAATATCACTTTTGAGGGCAATCTTGATAAAATAAAAAAATAAAAAATACGCTAAACTTCCCCATTATAAACCAGCAGGATTTCCTAATTTCAAGCGGCGGCCGACACGACGCGCTGCCTTTTGAATGATATGCGTTGTTTAGTTCTGAAGTATACAGCGATAGAACGAATCAGCCTCGGCTTAATAAAAAAATGGTTATATTACATTTTTTTTACTATGCTTGATGAATTTGCCTCAGCAGAGAGGTCTTCTTCAAAGTTAAAATTAATCAAATTTTTTGTAAGAAAAACAATGGAGCAACAACGATAACCATTTATCTATTATTTCAATAGAAAACGAAATTACCAGAACAATAGATCAAAGAATATATGAATTAGGATCTGATTGTTTTTTTTTTTAATATGTGTCTTTTGCATCTTAGGAACACAGGTCGTGGTTAAAATAAGATAAAAATTTTAAGGACATATACTAACAAAACATATATTTGGAAAAAGGGTTCAATATTTTGAGGAATATATATATTTAAAAAATAAATAAAAAAATTTAAACATTTTAAGTAAGAGATTTGAATACATTATTCAATATTTAAAAGTTGAGTTTGAAATTAGAGAATATTTACTATTGTATAGCACATCATGTTTAATTATTTTAATAAAAAAATATTTAAAAGTAATAATAAGTCGAACTAAACTTTTATTCCTTTAGTAAACTTAATTCTTTTTTGTCGAAAAATATAATTCAGAATACCTTAGAAAGTTGTTTTAATACTAGGTATATCTAGTATTGGAAAAAAATGTTTTAAAATAAGCTAAATATTGCTTATTATTAAATTAAATCGACTAATATGGCTCGGTGATACTTTACGGTTCATGTGCCAGCGGTGCTGGGTTCGAAACCCGGTAAAGTATAAATATTGTAAATTTCTTTTCATCACCTCATCCTCATCAAAATAAAGTATGTTATAAAATATATGTGAAAACTCCATTAAAATATCAAATTATATACTGCATCAAAAAAGCGTAATAAATATTATTATAATGTGAAATATAAGTAACAAAATCATATTATATAGCAATATTATTTATTATTATTTAAATTTAGAAATAAACGTATGTTTCCGGTGCGTTCGTTTGTTGTATTTGATATAATTGTGCACAACAATTGAACGCAGTAATATAAACTGTCATTATTATAGTTTTATTGTCATAATCCTTTTCGTTATTAGATCTTTATTCTAATCTAATTTTCTTTGTTGCAGTTTGATGCTATTGTTGTTTTGTTGTACAGACACAATATCTTTCTTCAACGAAATTTGAAGATTTGAAATTTTTGTTAAATTAACCATTTTTAACAACTTCCTGTCTAGTGACGTCGTATATATGCCTTTCTTTTACTGACGTCAATATTAAAACCCCAAGTTCCTGATACTTTAATTGATAATAAATTTCCGATATATTTTTATCATGTATATTATACCGAGAAAGAGTTATTGCAATTTAAGTTTCGTTTTAAATTCACACAATTTTTATATAATGTAAAAATAAGTGCTGTAATGGCTAATTCAACTTAAACTGAGCGGCGTGTGAAATCTGGTGTTGCAGCACAGATTAGGTTTATATGTAACTATTCTGTGGTTGCAGCATTGCTAAATGTTAACCAAATAAAAATACATGTGTGTCTGAATGGCTCAAACACCATTATAAGTTGTGCAGAGTGCAGAGGCTGTTAGCTAATAACACCACTAAAATTCAAATAAAAATATCCAGAAGAGATAATTTAAAAAAAATTAAAAAAGCTGTGAAAGATCCTTAGGTAGCGTGTTCCAACTTAATGGAAAGAAATTAACTATTAATTACTCAAATAAAATAAACTCCTTACAAAACTGTTAAATGACAGTATAATTAAAGTACAAATCAAAATACTAAGAGTTTATCATTATTTCAATGTTTAACAAGATAGTTATACTTATATATATATATATATATATATATATATATATATATATATAACGCAATTCTTTAGTTGTTAGACCAACTTACAGAACAGAAAAATGGGATAAATTTCAATTATTTTAATACTACATTTTAATTTTAGTTACAATCTCCTAATACATATTTAAAATAATTTCATACACCGATCTAAATGACAAACATTTATACATATTATAATTAGCCACTACTATAAAAAATATACACAGATGATATGATGATAAAAATATCAAATGTAAAATTAAACGTCAGAATTAACTAAGCTAAAATTGTATAGCTGACACAGGAAAATTACGAAGTATTCTAAACGTTTTTGTTTTGTGTAAATATATTATTAGTTTATAATTAAGCATGAAATATAATTTATTATATGTAAACAAGACAATATAAACTTCCTTTGCTTACATTTCATCCGTAATAGTAAGCTGAATCATTGCGATTTATGACGTTTGGCCAAATGATGTTCTATTGAGACGTGCAATCGAAACATATTTTCAAAAAATTATATCTACAAAACAATGTACACAAATGGTTTGAAAATGTTATTTACTTATATTGTAGCCGGAAAAAATAAACAAAAAATATGGAATGACTCCCATTCCATTTTTTTTTTAAATTTGCTTATTTCTTAGTATGGAGTATACTAAGAAATAAGCAAATTTCAAACTATGTAAAACATGGATAAAATCGAAGTTTCGATAGTAGTAGAAATGGCATATTGTGTAATAACAATAAACTTACCTATTTCCTACAAGGTCTGACAGATTTAGAACTCGACTTCGTCTAGTGAATCAAACGAGTAGCACATTACCTTACCCTTATACGTTCTCTACGACCACACTGTTAAATGTTATAGAATAAAAATACAGAATCGAAAGCTATTTCACATAAATAACGCGAAGGCGTTATGTTGGTAATTATTGTGACTAAATTATATTTGTGAAAAATTATTTGTCACACTTTAACCTTCAATTATAACTAACATATTTCAAGTTTTTAATAATATGGAAAAAGTGCGATTTTTGAAAGTATTTGTTAACAAATATTTATATTATTGTTGAAAATTACTGTATAAATAATTTCTCTCACTGACTCAAAGTTGTTGGCAATAATCAATTTTCAAATTTTGTAAAATATGAGAAAAGGAAGAGTTTTGATAGTGATCGCAGAATTAGTTATTTACGTAACAAATGTGTAAATAGGTGTTTTTAATTCTGCACGAATCATACAGAAATATGTTATTTGATGCTCATCAATACAAGTGCAACTGTTGCATACTATACATTTCCTTACAAACGAAATATTAATAAAACTTTATTTTAAAATATTTCTATTAAAAATCGATAACTGTGCCATGAATGTAGGTAAGATACAGTTACCATAGCACCGAAAGACAATATAAAAAATTCGGTTATGATAGAAATCACGTCAAATAAATATAATGTTTTTAAAAATTAGGTTAATATTTAATCTATACAAATACTATTATACTTGTTTCATTTATTACTTATTATTTATTTATTTACGTATATTAATATATCTTTATTTCATTATTATTTAGCTCATTATTTTCTTAACAGGGAAATTAATCGAATGTACACATTGCCTGGAACCGCCTATTCCGGTAATTTTCATGCACTAATGCTTGAAAAAATACATTTTACGCACCAGTGCTTGAAAAGCGACTCTTAACAAAATGTCTAAAGAGTGCGTAAAGTACGTACTTTATGCCCGATTGTAGGAAATAGTGATTTATGGAACAAGTGTGCAAAATAGGTGTGTCTTAGTCGATTGCAGCAACCGGAATATTAATAAAAATTAATTTAAAAAATAAATAAAAAAAAACTGTAACAACTATATGTTGCATGAATTGAAACTCTAAAATGTGCGTAAAGTATGTACTTTATGCCAGTTCAAATAATTTTTTTATAATCTTGATGAATCTATGTCATTGAACTTAACATAATTTCGATAATTATTGATATTTGTATCAATGAGGTAATTTGATTGATTTCACTACCTACATGTATATCAAGTTACTATTCTGCGGTAATAATTTTGACCGGATTCGATTTCATATAATTACAATTAAACTTGTTATTTAATACAATTAGCCACTAACCTCATTTCAGTCAGCAATAAAAGAAAATATCGGAAGCTATTGCATGACTTGATAATGTGCGAATTTAAGTAGGAGCACGTACACGTACAGCGATACGCAGTGAAAGGGAAAATATGTAATTATAGATAAATGCAACCAGTTCACTTCACTTGATAAATCAATGTCTGTAATTAATTACGTAATATGATAAAAATTACCTGACCTGATATAATGGAGTTATTTGACGTAAAAATGCTGGGTTCAAATCTCACTGCAGTATTAATGAAAGTGGTATTTACCTATTTATAATTTCAAACTTTGTAAAACCAGTTTAAAGATTGCTAAATAAAAATGTTAGATTTAATTACTAATTGATTTAATCTATTACAGTATGCTTTATTAAACATATATAGGTACCCAGTAATAATAATTACCAAATGCTAAGGTTATATTTCAAAAGTCAAGAGTTAAATTAGATATCTCTAAAACCTGTAAAATATTGCGTGTTCCGCACATTTATTACAAATATCATTTTGATATTAATAATACTTATTTTTATTTATTAAAAATGCAATGAACTATTATTAAACCCGGATCCATATCAATAAAAATTTATGTTGTGTGCCGTATTTTGAAATACGGATAGCGTGCGTTGTCCGTCCCAAAATTATTTGTGTGGATTTTTATACGGCGCATAGCCCACACAACCAAAATTTCGACAAATACGACCAAATTTGTGCCAAAACAATGCACAACGCAAAATTTTATTAATGTGCATCCGGCTTATAAAGGGTAATTTATGGTGGCTAAAACAAAAATAAAACATATATTGCAGAAGTCTATTGAGTAAACTTAGTATGAAGATACTATTTTACCCCCACTTTCTTACAGAAGAGCCCAATTTATCAGTAATTATATTATATAGCACCTTATTCTATTAGAACAAAATGATACCCACACTAAAAGACAACTCATTATTTTCAGCCAGATTCAAAATTATTTTAAATACGTACAATATAGTCGAGAAACTTGACACTATCGGGTCCAGCAATAAAGTTATAAATATCGCATTTATGATAAAGCGGCATATTCCTTACTTTCTGCAGAATCGGACGAGCAGTTCTAATCCAAGAAAAAATAATAAAATATCACCTTCCCGTCCAGTCTCTATATTCTCCACAGAAGCTTTTAGCATACTATCTTCTCCAAAATACATCCGAACTTTAAACTCGCCGAAACTATATATAAATTTTTGTGATTCTCTATCTTCCATATATGCATTAAAACAACCATACCCTACACAACCCATCATTCAAAATACGAATGAATTAATAAATGACCTAATAACACAAAAATATGAAATTACCCTGGCATGGATCCCATCACATATAAATGTACCGCGATATGAAAAAGTAGACAGTATTGCAAAGAAAGTTACGTCTATGGATATCACCGATATCCATATTCTTCCATGAGACATCAAAACTAACAACAAAACATTTTCTTTACAAAAATTGCTTAAAATAACCACTAAATTATTATATTGAACATTCAATATTATATTATACATATGTTTAAGATTATAACAGTACTACTTGAGGAATAATAACTCTGTTAATGTAAAAAAAATGTAAATACATCTGTAGTATTTGATTAATATTATATTATATCCGAAAAGAAATTATATATGTACAATTTATTTATAATTACGTTTCCTGAATCACTTTATAAAATTAAATTATTTCTATATTTGATATTTTAAATTTCACGATAGATAAATATCTAAGTAATTTACATAAAACTTCTTTTTTTATTAAAATATAAATAGTAACCTTTCTAATTTATACTGCAGTGTAATTAATGACACATATATAAATATAGAACGTTCATTTTATTTCCGGTTACCGTATAAGTAAAATTTGCAACAAAATTTAAATACATGCATCATTACAACAAGTTAATTCAAACATATAGACGACAAGATGATATTGCAAAATGGATGTTAAAAACCGTGACACAAATTTAGTTATTTTATAGACAAGGATTTATTTAAAATTTAAACTTAAACAGTCCGTAAAAGTAGGTACGTATATGTACATAATTATGAAATTTTATAAATATAAAAACAAGAATTTTTGTTGGGTCACAAAAAGTTACAGGGGGAAGGGTTGAGCACATCTTAGTTCCCCCCTTAGGTACGGTTATAGGCGTGCACAGGGGGGTGCCTGGGAGTGCCCGGGCACCCACATTACCAAATTAAAACTATCAAAATTTTCTTAAGTGGTAAAGTTGATTTAAGATGAAGATTTTTACTAAAACTAGTGCGGTTATGGATATAGATGTTTCGAACATAATAGATGGAGTTTAAAAAACTCGTACCATACGAGCGTCGTATGTTGCTGGTTGCTGTGAAAACAGATTTGTGGTCTCGAATAGTATTTTTTTTTGTAAAATTGTATTTATGTTGACAAAATATAATATTTATAAAGTAATATTATGAATTTCATTTCCAATTACATAGGCTCTACCGTTTAATAAAACTGAAGAATATAGTACGAATTTACTTTCCCGTCTGTACTTGGGCACCCCTATTACCAAAACACTGTGCACGCCTATGGGTACGGTCCTATTAAGTTAGTAATATCTAATCACATGACCCATTACTGCCCATAACTACACATAATTGTATCGCTCTTGAGCCTAAATAACAATTTATAAAAATTTTCTACAAAACTGGTTCTTTTATAGGAAAGATCCTGGTATGATAATACAACACTAAAATAATAATATATAATGTCACAAGTGCAGAAAGTTACCAATTTATTAGGTGTTTTCACACTCGACTTGTCTAGTGTTGGAGTCATTCAAGTGAGTGATAGATGGTAGGTAATTCTGCACGAGTGCCATAATAAACATTTTTTACAACTAAATTGCAAACTATTATACATAGAACAGAAATAGAGACAATAATAAATACTGTAAAAATATTTTTTCTATAGCCACTAAAAAAACTCACACTTTTCTCATACTATATAAAGCTTCAAAGTTGCGTATTTCACACAATCGTGGGTTAACGTGTGAGAAATTATTTCTCACAGTATTTGAGCACTGCGCATGTATAGTATGACAAATATCATTTATCACAGTAATTACCAATACAGCCACTACGGGTAGGTATTCTATGTTAGTTTACCTGCACCACATTATTTTTTATATCAAATAGCCTTCGTGCGCGTATATCTATTAAATAGTAGTATGATTGTAGAAAAAGTATAGTATGCTACTTGTGCAGAATCACTCATTTCACACCTTGCTTGATATCAGCACTCGTCTTCGTCTCGTAGCAAAATTGTCACACCCCATACGAAATAAATCACTTTTTGGGCTTGTTGCACAACATTCAATTTTACACTGTAACATATAATTATAAGAAATGTACAAGTTTTTTGTTTTAAATAGTAGGAACATGAAAAATATTAATCATAAAAAATATTTATAAATAAAAATTCCCAACGCAAATTTACAGATGTACCACAACCGTAAAAATTAACTAACAAAGCACCTCTTAACATTACATTACATTAAATCGTAAAAACAATGATTGAATGAAGGCCAGTATATACGCGAATAAACCAGGTATTACCATTCATGGGACCTTCAATTCAGCATTAATATGCTATTCACAAATACACCTTCATTTATTTTGTGTGTTATTGTTATTATTTTATAACTTTTTTTACTGAATTTTATAAAAGTCTACCATGAAGATTGTAATTGTGTTTTTAAAATGTAATTTTGTGTTGCAGGCAGTACAAGAGATCTCCGGATAAGAACAAGGAATTCTACCTGCTCAGTGTGTTCATGGGGGACATAGTGGCGTCACCTAAATTCTGCCAACAACTTGCGAAACGAGGTCGAGCGTGTGCTCAGCAATAACTAGGATGCCATCATTAAATAATAAGTTTTAATGTAGGAAATCTATTGTATCAAATTGCATTGTATATTATTTTTGTAAAAAAATACTTACGCTCAAAAAATATCGAAGTATAAGATGGTCTGAGATAGTTTCGTTGCGCTAATGAAACATATTTAAATTTTAAATACGATAATATAAAATTGTATGTGCAATATATGTAAATGCATTTTGATGAAAATCGGGCATTATAATAAAAATTAATATACAGAACAGAGTCTTTCTATACTTCTGGATCAAACTTTAAGATTATGTAATAAGCTGTATATACAGAGAAAAAATAATTTACCAAAAAACTCGCTAAAATTAAAATTGATTTCGTTGAAATAAGACTTTTATAATATTTTATTTTAATGTTAACATGACGCACTGAAACAAACCTAATTTCTTATATTATGTCTATACCCTCTGTAATTTGCGGAGTATGTTGTACATGTTTGTACAATTACGTTTCAAAGATATTAACACTGTGTAAGAATGACATAATTGTGTAATTTCATTATACGGACCAATCAAATATAGGCAAGGCAATAATTATAGCAGTATTCAACAAACACTGTTTCTAGATCTGAATATATCTTACTTTTTTTCTGCAAATCAAAACTACGAGTTACTTAATTTCGATTTTAGTTTGTCGTTATAACATTTTATGGGATCGATACGTGTAAAGAATAAACGAAAAAACAAGCATACTGTACATCTACATTGTCAAAAAATTAAAAGATTAAAACTATTTAAGCAGATTAAAATTCGACACATTTAAAACGAGCCCTCATATTAATTTATTTCAAGGACGTTAAAATCATGAGGGTACTTTTTCGTAACAAACAAATTACATATTGCACATGGTATAATATTCACAATTAGGTTTAGTTTCAAAAACTGATTTACAATAGATAGTGTAGTTCAGTTTAATGATTCAATAAAAAAAATAGTTCGATTCGATTCCAATTCAACCGAAAATGTTGAAATGATATACATATAGATATCGCGTAGTTTAATAATTGGCGTTCACATACCATTACCACGTGCCAGTTACACAAAAAAATCGGAATAATTTTAATTTTTATTATTACATTGAAACAAATAATCAAATTTATTTTAACTGAGCGTGAAATATTACCAGTAATGTGAGATTACCTATATTATTATTTTGCAAGTCAGAAATGTTTATTTTTAACACTAATACTGTAAAATTATATATATATATATATATATATATATATATATATAAATAAATAATTTATTTTCTATTGAATGATATCAAGATCAAAATTTTTAATTATACTATTTATAACTCAGCATGCAATTGCTTTGGGTTCTATAACACATTTGTGAATCTGATTAGCAAGACAATCTGTTACTAATATCTTAGAACAAACTTATACTTTTGTTTTATTTTTATACAGTTTCTAAGCAATTTCTATTATAATAACACAATTTGCAAAGTTGTGATGTAATTTAAAAGTTTCACTATTTATCATATTTCATATGTTTGTTTTGCTGGTTAACGAAGGTTGTTATGTTAAAGTTATTGTAAATCATATGAATATAAAAGACACGAAAATAAATTTACAGAAAAACAACATATTTTGTCATTTGTTATATATTATTTATTTTGTATTTTGTAAACGTGTAATAATATAGTAGATTATAAGAACAAATATTTGTTAGATATTTTATTTAATCGTACGATTTGTTGTAATAAACTAACCAAGAAATACCAACTATTATATTTTCTGTAATTTTTGACTTTTAGTATCTTAATTTTTGTTTAAAAATTAATCATTTTTTCGATTTTTCTTTCCAGTCTTCTTAAAACTTGTTTAAAACAAACAAAAAAAAAGAAAAATCCGGTAGTAATGTGCATTCTTAAGTTTATGTGCCTGCACCAAGTGAAAGCGTATCTAACAAATTTTTACCATTGTTTCCTTATATTCATTGTGATTTACAACTTATGACTAAAATTAAATAATTAATTTGGATGAAAATTACAATAAACGGAGTGCTAAAAAGGAATCACAAATTTTAAGTGCATGATAACAAAACATAAGTATGAAACTTGATTAGAAGACATATTTGTGCTATAAATAGCTTAATTTTTTTTCAATTATTATTCAGTGTTTCTACACTTATAAATTAATTTTTGAGGATTTATCTGTAAAAAATTGTATTGATAACAGGAAATAAGATTTTTTTACACCTTGTATGAAGTAAAGGAAGTATTGTAACCGCGAAAAAAATCGAAAACAAATATACCCACTTTGACCACCCTTGAATCCATTTTGACTAGTTTCGGCGTGATGTCTGTACTTACATTTGTATGTATGTATGTAAGTATATATATATATATATATATATATATATATATATATATATATATATATATTTATATATATATAGCAGTAGTATATTGAAATTTTGTATATAGTACTGCTATAACATTTAGTTGTGCACCTCTCTTTATATTGCAATCGGCAGTGCTAAAAGGTCACTTTTCTTAAAGGGTTTTTTACATTTTTTGCATAACTCAAAAACGATAAACCCTAGAATGTAGGACTAATTGGACGATCGTATCTCACTTTTAAATGAAATAAGTGCAGCAAAAATGTGGATAATAGGCGTACAAGAAAGTGATGTGGTGTCCACATCAGATTTTCTTAGATTAGTAAAATAAGACTGGTTTACTTATAACACAAACTTTAGTGCTTTTTTTACAAAAATCTAAATAATTAAAATTAGTTATCAAATTCATACATTTATTGGATTACTTTTTTACTTGTTAACATCTATAGCAACTGTGGCACTAAACATGTTTATTTCAAGAGAAATGCTTTTAATTTTACAAAGTTTTAAAAATTATGTATTTTCTGTTATCAACACAGTATTATAATTTAACGTGAAACATATGGTTCAACATATCTATGGTTACGACTTGACATTTGATTGACAGCAATTTATTTGACATTTGTATTTTGGGTTACCATTTTTTTTAACTTTAAATACAATTATTATACTTTTAATCCAAGTTTAAGGCAAATATTCGTGTATTTATACACAGAGTGTAATTTCCTGACAGGCCTACTCCAAATGCAACAATAATTTTAAGAATCGTTAAGAGAAAATGGTCGAAAAGTAAAATAGTCTGCTAAGTCACTCGATCTTATACATCTAGATTAGGTGGGAAATCTTCAAATATCAAATCTATTAAAATTTCAAATTCAAAACATTTCTCAAAATATTATAGTAGCCTAAATTTTGACTGCGATTCAAGAGTTTTGTAGCAGATTGGTTCATTTTTATTGTAATTATTATTCAATTGTTCGTTATATGTTGTTAATTGTTTTGTAATTTCTTACAATATTAATATTACTTCCCATGCGTTATGTTAAATATTACTCACGGTATATCCTTTTAAAGTTTAATCCATAAGTAAAAAAATACTGTATATTCAACGATATTCTTATAAACCAGAAGAGAAATTCAGAAAATATAATTAAAAATCGATAAATAACAGAGAACAACTGGTTGAAAAAAAATAATTTTATGTTCGTTGAAAGAGTCTTGTAAAAGAGAAATTGTTTGTTAATTTGTAATAGTGTACCACTTAAAATGACGACCGCTCCATTATATTGGAAATACTATTTTAAGAATACATTTTGTGTAAATCATTTTTTTTGCGGTTAAAGAAATTATTATATATAATGTATCAGTAATTTAAGTAAACTATAGAATGTTTAATCTATATTGAGAAAAAAATGTAGAAAAAGTATTAATTAATAATAATAATAACCTGCATATAATTTAATTCGATCTTTAATTCTAAAAATAGAATAAATGGAAAAATCCCATTCATTTGAAAATATATAAAAATTAAGAAAATAATTTAAATTTCATCACGAATTCGTGTTTTCAACTAATTGCAGTTGCAATTACTTAGAGATTATACAAACGATACAGTATAATATTGCACTACATGTTAATTACACTAGTGATACAGAATAACAATGCTATTGTTTGAGTTCCGCATTTATGACGCCAATAGTTCATTGCTCAAATAGAATATATAAATAGATATGTTTATGTATGTTTAATTTTAAGATTACTACACTGTACAATTAAATAAATAATAAATCGATTATATTTCTACTAACTTTTACTTCCAAAATATCTCAAATATAAATAAAACAACTTAAATTGTTTGTATATTAATTAGAATAATACAATATTTAACGATGCAGCTTAGGTTTTACAACTCAGGAGTTACTGGTTCAAATCCCGCGGATGTATGTATGTGACTTTCATTCTGTCGTATTTAGATTATTTTCATTCGTCTACATATGACCTTAGTAAATAAGTGGTCGATATTAAATAAATAGTATAATATTTATTATTACTTACTAAATAAATATAAATAATCCTATTGAAGCATAATTCGAAAACGCATTTAAGAAAGTGTATTTAACAAAAGTTCTGATCTCATTTTCGAATATTCAAGAATGAGAATAACAGGTACGATAATTTAAGAAAAATGCTATTGCTATTATTACGTATTATTTCAAGAGAAATTACTAGCACCAATCCATGCAGCTCAACACAAAAACAACAAAACACAATAGTCGCCTCGCTGCATCAAAGCTAGTGCGTCATTGTTTTCTAAAATGATAACCAACAACTATAATATCAGCTGTTACTGTCATACAGGAGTATATGTATGACTGACAGTTTATTTATTAAAATGATGTAATGTTTAATTTACTTTTCTTTAAAATAAAACGTACTCACATTTTTAATATTTACTAATTTGTATTCGTATTCGTAACCTATCAGTCCAGTGGCCCAAAAATATCAGCTCTAAGGATAAGTTCCCTTGAGGTAAGTTTTCAATCTCGGAAAGAGAAAAAAGTCGAAGGATATCAAGTCAGGCGAATAAGGAGGCTGAGAAGTTGTAGGAATGTTTTATTAGACAAAAACTCATTTTTTTTACCATTTTGCGCAGATTTTGTCCCCAATAAATTGATCAAAATTTAATGAACGGTGGTGTAAGTCAAATTCACCTCTTCTCCCATCATTCAGTAATGTCTATCGATGATATGAACTTACAAGATCCCGGATTCTATCGACATTTTCATCAGTTTTTAAAATGAAGGCGTGTTTAATATTCAATCGACTTTTATCCTTCTAAAAATGCCTAAAACCACCGAAAAACTGGCTCCTTGAAATAACATTGTCTCCGTAAGTCTGTTTTGTAAAAGTTTCCGTTGTACTATGCCCAAGTCTGAAGAAAAACCTGATAGAAATTTAAATTTAGACATTAGACAATATCAGAGGCGCACCCAAGGGGAGGGCTCGTGGGGCTTGAGCCTCCCCCAGACCACTAGACTTTTTTCAAATTTTTACATGAAACATTCTGAATATTATGTGTAATCTTAGAACTAGTAAAGTTATTGGTTCACGTCCTTTATATTTTCTTATGATTTTTCTTTTATATTTCAATTCAAGCAGTTCAAATATAATACTAGGCATGTACCACGAGGACGTAGTAGTGTTTAGTGCGAATTTGTTGGTTTTAAATGCATGCATGCACAGCGACTCTCGACGCAACGTCAAAAGCCTAACCATCAAGTGGTTATGCGTAATTGTTCTGTGTACAAAAAGAAATATATCCTACAAAAGTACTAAACTTAGAGACATTCAAGCTTACATCAATGAGAAGTACCTCACTACGCTGTATGTCCACTGTGTATCGCACAGTTTAAATCTAGCTATATCAAATTCGGCAGAGGTAGCATAAATTCCAAATTGTTTCGGCACTATTGAAAAAATATATGCTTCTTTTCATACACCCAAGCGTCAGAATATTTTTCAAAGTAAAATACAAAATTTAGAATAAGTACATCAAACTAAATTAAAAAAGTTATGTCCAACAAGATGCGTGGAAAGACACTATGCTGTTCTGATAATGTTCCAGTTACTACTTTAGCTTTAGAAGAAATAAAAACGTAGAACGACAAAGAATATTCGTTGGGTGCAAAAATCCTGTTGGGGGCAATAATGCAATTTGAATTTATTATATCTCTATTATCATCAGAAAAACTATTAACTTATATATTGTAAAATTTTACAAACAAGTGATGCGGATCTAGTAGCAGCTATAATCGATGCTGTTGAAATAATGAGCATTATAACTATAATTCGAGATTATGCTGCAGTAGAATTTGGTCGCATATTTAAGATAGCAGAAGAAAAGGTAGAAGCTTTGGGATCGACAACAAATGCGATGCAATGTATCCGCCGAAAATTCTAAAGAATACTATAAACGTACAATTTTTATTCCTTGGGTGGATATTTTTAAAAATAATTTATCAAACAGATTTTTAAAACAAATAATTACTAAAAAAATTTACAATTGTACCAATTTTTTTGTAACTCTTCAAAAATATTGCCGAAAAACTCTATTAACGCAATAAATATGTGCAATGATACATTGTATCCTAATGCGTATATGTTACTAAAAATATTTTGTACATTACCTGTTAGCACCAGTACAGAAGAAAGACCGTTTTCAACCCTCCGACGCATTAAAACATACTTGAAATACGATGACAGTAAATAGCTTAAATGATCCTGCTCATCTGAATATCCATAGTGAAATTCATGTGGACCCAGATGAAGTAATTTCAATATTGCAAGAGGTGTACGAAGACTAAATTTTGTACTTTAATTTAAAATTTTTTATTAGTAGTTTCGTTGTGCTGAACATGTATTTTTTTTATTATTATGATATTATATTATATTTAATATTTTAAATAAATAACTATTATAATGTTTTAAGATAATTTATTGATTTTTCATTAAACTCCCAACTGAAAAAAATATGAGTCATATTCACAATTATTTAACATTTATAGAATATGCGCCAACTATATAACCGACATGACTGCAGAATCGTTCTCATGGAATATTATCAGAAGAGCTGGCTAAAAAACAATAGCCCATATGCTCACATCCGAAGTAGCACTATTTCAGAAATGTCAAATTTCGAGATGTCAGTGACATTAAATATAATTCTTTCTCATTAATAGATTGCGTTTAAATGAAATATGTATTAGTCCAAATAAATAATACTCAAAATGCAATTCATGATAAAATTCTTAATTTCTTAATTGAAAGTTTACATTTTACAGTTAAACTAGTGAAAATTTGAAGAATTGCTATTTCGAAGTATGTGAGCATACGAGCCAATGTGTGTATGTGCACACACGGATAAATAAATATATAAAATAATATATGTTTCGTAAGACAATAATTCTTAGCCCCCCCCCCAAGATACAATCCTGGGTGCGCCACTGGACAATATACATATACATACCTATATCATTTTTTTTTTAGCAAAATTTCTTGTTTTTGTTTACTGTAGGTACTATCTTTCATAATAACAAATAAATTTTTGTCGGGCGCAATAATTTTCTCTGACCGGTGCAAATTACAGTTCAAAAAACAAAATAAATCTAATGAGGAATAAACAGATAAACAAGATTCTGTTTCTGTCTCAGAATTTGTAAAACAAAATCAACTACAGTCTAATAAACGAATTTCGTAAGTTGAATTTACAGCAAGAACTTCTACTGACGATATAAATTTGACTTATGGATATTCCGAAAATAATGGGCGCAGGATTCAAAATTCTAGTTTTTATTATTAAATCGTCTTTATTAACTTTACTATGACTTGCTGAAAAATATGAGTAAATTATTAAAAGGCGACAATTTTTTCGCACCCAAATTACAATCATGCCTAGAGCGCCTTATATTTAATAATAAATTAGGAAAAATTTAATGCACCTGTATCTTAAATTTTCGTACATATATAATGTAATGATCTGAATATTATTTAAATCGAACTAAGCAGCATACAAATTTTTATAATCTACAAGTACAACATTTCAAGATTGAAAATGGAACAGGGCCGTAAGTATCTATAGGATATTTGTTTCGTGACATGTTTTATTTGCCTTTACTGAACCTAGAACTCATAATGAGTTTGAAACCACTCGGATACATCAGATTTTATTTAGTTAATAGTTGGTATCATTAGGAATCGAACCCCAGATTCCCAGATCTCACACTCCAGACAATCGAGTTGGAGGGCATTAGCGTATATTAAACGTAATGACGGCTATTTTTCGTATAAAACGTAGAATGAATATTAATAGGATGTTCTGATAAAGAATTAAGTTACAAATTCATTAATATTAATTTAAATAACAACTGGTATGGTGAACGTTATGATTTTATCTAGTGGTCATCTGTAAATCATGAAATGGAAATTTATAATTACAAATTACTCATGATTTGGCATAATACAAATGCGGGTAGTTGTCATTAATGCATAATAGTGGCACATAAGGTGCGTGACGCTTGCGTGTGCGTGCACGCAGTGTGAGTGAGCAGCGCATCACTGTGCACGTGTTGCCATGGGCGGAACCATTTAATAAACAAAACACATGAAGGTAGCAACGGTTCGCTGCCCACTACCACTTTCTGCGACATATGCCACTCTGTTTACAAACAACGTTTCCAGATATTCTTCCCTTCATTATATACAACCTGTAAAATATGATGACTATTCCTAAAGGTGCTTTCGCATTCGGATTCAAGGGCTTGGCTTTTTGCTTCGAAACTTGATTTGAAAATCAAGTTAAGTCTTGAATATTATAAGAGGGGGGTGTTCAATCAATCGCATGATGATTACATTGAAGATTTAGATGACGATGACGCACAACACAACAATAGATCAGTGTATCTCAAACAATAAATTTAAATTAAGAAGAAGTTAATTTCTTTTGTTTAATTGTACTCATAGTATCAATAAGAAATAATAACTTTGATACATCTTTGAATCAAAATATTCTATGTTCATGTTTCGTGTTTCGATATTAATGTGATAGATGGTCTGCTTAGTTTGACTCAATAAATTACACCTAGGATTAATATAGGTCAGTACAGTTATTATTCTATATTATTTTATGTTGCTGCTCGTAAGACGAAAGCGTTGCTTTGTTTTGATACTATACTAAAACGCCGTTTCGCATAAAGAAGTAGTTGCAAATGAAAAAAAGTCACCTAATTCTTAAAACATTTATATTTTTTGATGTAAAATAACCCAATTTTCAATGTTGTCATTCGTTGCTATGGCATTAGTCATGAAGTCATGGCATATTTATCGCTTGTAGGAAAAATGCTGTATATAACACATGTGTTACAAAGTGTTTTTATCTCTTGCTATAATTTCCGCATTCCTCATGCGTTAAATAGCATTCGACTAAAAACATCTAATTTACACACTTGTTGCATAAATAACTATTACATATTTTTTATTTCTAACATTTCTAAACATGAATTCATAGTATATATGTATATAAAATATTTTAAATTGACCTGTAATCAGTTTTTCTGCGACCCCCCAAATATTTGTTTTGCGACATTGCGACCCCCACTTTGAGTACGAACGCAGTAGGTAACCGCGAGAAGAAACGAACACAAACGATTTTCTTGTAGAGTAATTTTATTTGCAAATTCTACATTACTATTATAAAATGAACTAAAATAAATTTTAAACGTTATTTAGCCATTGAGCTGAATATTATGTGTCAGAGTGGTTTGCTCTGATGTACATGTGCTTCTGTACGTTACAGACGATGGGACGCAACTTTTAGAAAATATGGTGTCTTCGCAGGCAGAGCGCATGTACCCTCTTCCCTCCTTACCGTATTTTGTAAAGACTAATCTGCTTTTGGATACTTTCTCACAAATCTAGAATAACAATATAAATTTTAAGATTCATTATCATTATATATTCGATTCTTCACAGTATACTGAGAGTGTTGAGGTTTTTTTTTTAATATGTATAAAGATGATGCAACAATATTACTTAAATTTTTAAGTTTTTCTTAAATATCACATGAATTATTCAACATTTTTGTCAAAATTTCGATTAACATTTAAATTAAAATTAAATTTATGCCTTGTTAGTGTACAAAAGAATATATATATATATATATATATATATATATATATATATATATATATATATCTTTTTTATTATAATATTTCTGTTTTTTTTTTCATTTTGCCCCTCCCTGAAAAAACTTTATGGGCGTCCATGCAAGTTAGAGGTCTTACAATATTCCATGAGGTTTTGAGCCAGTGCTGGTGATCCAAAGGGGCGCTAGGGGAGCGAGACTCCCATGACGCACAACTTAAAAAATAAAAAAAATGCTTTTTAATTTTAGGTTGGACAAATATCTTAATGTAAATAATTATATATATCTATTTTTAATATAAAAACAAAAAAATGCACTTATTCAGATCGTTTTCGTTGTAAGTTTCCTCAACTTATGTAGCTTCTCTCATTAGCGCCCCAATATAACGAGATAGTGCGCTGAGTTTCACGTTTGCTTACTCTTAAGATCGGACCACTTCGATTGTTTTCGTACACTGTACGGCATACCGTTAATTTACGCAATTTTAACATGTAACCGGAGCGCTAGAACTGTGGGCCCAAGATCGCTGTTGTATATCGTATTGTAGGTACAGATGACAAGCAATACTGTTTTGCCTTGCGGACGGGATTAAAAAACTAATAATAAAAATAAGAACCAAAAAAATTAAAAGATTGTTTATGTTTACTTCTATCTGTTTAAAAAAAACTGTTATTTAAAAATTTATGTTTTTCTATTAATGTAGTCCACCCTTCGTGTTACACTACGAGTCGTCATTGTGTTGAGCAATACACAAAATTTAGATATATCAGTTACTCACCCTCTTACATATTGTACGTATCACAAAAAGTCAACGGATCGTCATAAACGCGTAAACTCTCTTCACTTAAGTTCACAAAGTAACCTAACTTTATATACGTCATAGATACGACTAGGCACATTGTCACTGATATGCACAAAGTGAGACACTTTCCTATTAAAAATATTATGAAATAAAATAGCTTAGGTCTTCAAAAATAAAATTCAAATTATAGTATAATACAATAATAATTTTATAGGTAGTTACTTATTTTTTCGGTCATTTTCTTTAGATTCAATTTATTATATTAAAAAAAAATTCAGTTATGAATTATTTCGGGGCATAATATGTTAAACAAAAAAATTCAATTCAATATTTCTAACATTGTAACTGTCCAAATGTTTCAGATACGATACGAATTATTTATAAAATCTTGCTAGTGTGAATATTGGGCGAAATAATTATTTATATTATTTCTTAACATATATCATGTACAATTATTTTAATTAGCTAAAAGTAGTGGTGGCTTACTTCGTTAACGCACTCTGAATGTGAAATCTGGAGTTCAACTCCCAGCGTCGCCAATCTTTCAATCAAATAAAAATACCGCTGTCCGTATGGGTAGAATCCGCTGTCAACTGTAGGTCCCTTGCTGATGCTGTATTCTGGCTTGACTTCAAATGTAAGTAAAATGTCACGAAACAATAACCTTAGTTAATGTAGACTCTGTTTCATATAGAATTGCTGTGCCGTATAAAAAATATTTATTATTTTCAAAAATTCTTTAAAAAATTTTATCAATAAGTCTTATATAAGCAACATATTTTATTATTTTTCTATTGTCTTAAAAATAAAAACCAGGAAACAATTATTTATTATATCTACCTACTTACGTATGTAACTCATTATTTTATTTTGATGAAATTGATAGCACTATAGCTTTGAATTAAATACGGATTTAATGTTTCAGAGTAGGCGATATCTCTGCTTAAGTGGTTATCGTAAAATATAAAGTAATTAATAATAAAGAAATGTTATATTGTTTAAGTTCCTATTCTGAAATACATTTGGATCAAAAGTTATATACTGTACGTGAAATAAAAGATGAGCTAGTGTTATGTAATCACTGCTAATTTAAAGAGCATGTTAATTTTGTTAAACTACTGGAGAGAGCCTATTTGCCTTATTTATCATTTAACTGGATATATTCATTATAAAAGCATTTATACATAGGAAGATCATCGATCATATCATTGGCTGCCAGTGTTTTGTGAATTGTGACGTACATAGGTATTCAATAAACCTATTCCCCAGCCTCATAGTTTATCTCATTTTCATGAAAAATACTCTATTATTGAAGCTACTTCTATATTAGTAATTATTAGTTTAAAAAAATAAAAATTAAAAATAATTATTGAATTAATGTTCGTTAATAAGATACGGCATGATAACTATCAATAACTCTGTATGTGTTACTTAATTTATCTCTAAATCGATTAATTGCACGTGGAAGTAACAGACCATGAACAACTAGATTACCTGATATAACCCCTTTTCATTATGGGGTAGATATATCAAATTACAAGTGTACGGGAAAAGTAGTGCAATGTGAAGGTATAATATATAATTTGCTACACATAACATAACTACTCACATGGTACAAAAAAGTGCTCTACCAATAAAATTTATCGTATTTTGAAAATGTTTTCTATAAATTATTAATACAAATAAATAAATCAAATATGTACAGTACTTATAACATATTACCCATTAGAGGGTGTGCCGGTACTACCAGTAATATATGGGTATAATAATGATATGGGTATAATAATGATATATTCTTATTGTAGAGGCCGATAACCAAACGTCACTTTGAACTGGCGAGAAGAACGCATTAGAAGGGCGAGAAATATTTGGACAACTACAGTTGGTTATTCTTCCCACCAGGCTATTTATAAAACAATATTAAAAATATAAATTACCTTAAAATAGTTATTTGTAGTCCAGAAATTGAAC
This sequence comes from Stenolophus ochropezus, assembly GCA_035578165.1. Lineage (NCBI taxonomy): Eukaryota > Metazoa > Arthropoda > Insecta > Coleoptera > Carabidae > Stenolophus > Stenolophus ochropezus. The sequence goes on along the minus strand of JAQOWZ010000014.1, from coordinate 20,233,979 downwards.
TTTTACGAGAATGAGTTTATATTGCAAATGCGAGATCTCGCAAAAAAGTTTCTGGGCGTGTGATGCACAAGTTTTTTTGCGCTGATGATATTCTTAATTTGTTCTTAATCAATGTGAATTGATACTTTTCAACAATGAACGTAATTGTAATCGTACAACACGAGTACAATATGAAGAATAAATAAAAAATAATGGTTAATTAACGTTTTACATTTTCAATAAATTAAAATTAAAAATTTTTGTGTATATATAATATAATACTAAAATATTTAAGTTGGCATTCCTACATTTTTCTAACAAACAGATAGTTTCTGGACGATTTTGAGTTCTGTAATACTAGTAATATCGGACGGAAGCGAGAAAAATATATTTTACATGAAATTAATTATTAAGTGTACCAAATCTAGATGACTGAGAGAAGGACAATATGACATATGTATATTTACTAATAATAAACACCTGTATTTTATAGACATTAGAAGCAATAATACAAGTTATTGAACGCATAAAATACAGATTGATGGAATAGCCTGTTATGGTTGGATATTATAAAGGAGTTAAATGTTTAATTAAATTTACTGTTGTAATAGAACTTTAGGACTAACAATAATATAGACTCAAATACACATTTCAGATTGAGTTTTTGATACGTATATAAATCTTGTTTCCGAACCAGTCAGTCATAGCAGTATTTTAATTATCGTTAATCAACGCTAAGTTTAAAATCCCAAATCTGACACTGAAATCAACTCGCTAACCATAGAGATTTCCATGTTTTTTTGATTTTTGCATACACATATTATTTTACAAATAAAAATTACGTACTTATTTTTTTATTTTGTAAACGAGTAATAAATGAATAAATTTTCTATAACATTCTTATTAGCATAATACATACAGAGAAACAGAAATAATGATGTCGTCTTTTAGGGAACACGAATTTATTAAACTCACGTTCACATCCGTACGTCTATTTCTGATTCATGCGTTTTAAAAAGAAGTATATTGTACAACAAATCGTTTGTTTCCAATGAGGTCTTAAAGTTTCGACACGAAACGAACTTGAGTGCTGATATCACACAAGGTGGAAAATAAGTGATTCTGCACGAGTAGCATACTTTATCTATGGCCACACTATTATATGTTACAACAGAAATACACGCACGAAAGCCAGCTGATATAAAGAACAACATGGTATAGGTAAACTCACAGTGTTTGCAATTGCTATCAGAAGTGATATTTCCCACACAGAATATGTGAATACTAAGAAATGATTTCTCATAGTTAACCCGTATGATTATACGAAATACGCAACTGGGAAGCTTTATGTAGTATGCGAAAAATGCCAGTTTTCCAACTGGCTGGAGAAAATAGTTATTTATGCTGCTAGGTAGGAAAGTTGTTCTTTTCTGGTCCGAAGGATATGTATACTTTTTGAGGACCAGAAAACAACTTTACTGCCATGTAGCACACACTATTTTTTATCCTACACAACAACACAACATAATAAAATAATATAAACATCTTACGAATACTATGTAATTTGACATTGAACTTAACCTCAAAGAAATTTCTGAAATTGAATACCAACATAATAAGAACAAAAAACAAACATTTTATTTTGACATATAAATAAGGTTAACTACTATGTTCTATTATTTACAGAATATATAATAAAAATACCTTGAATCTAACGTAAGTATCAAAATTATCTAAAGTTACAATATTTTAAAAGCATGTTCACATATTTCATTCTGATTATTAGTTCTAACACATTAAACGCCATCTGTTTGTCCGCACACGAACTGTTTTTTTTTCTTCCCTAGGGAATAGTGCATAGAACTTATAATACTTCGTAAATGGAAGGGGCTTAAAGAGAGACAGTCTGTGGTTAGCATAGTGCAACAAAGACAGAGAGAAAACCACGTGACTTGTGGCAAGAAACGTGTTATCTTCAGTCATTACGCTGTCGAATTTTAAAATATTTTGCTTAATCTCTCTTAAATAGTTTATATCGACAGTTATTATTGGTAGGTATATTTAGCAACTTAGTTTATAAAAATTACCATTGCCAAAATTTAGTTTGAGATTAAAATCTCTTCGAAAATTTATCTTTCCAAGGAAATCGTTCTCTAAACTATACTTAACAATTTATTAGTCCAGTACAATTTCTCATAAATTGTTTATATCGAGAATTATTATTGTTGGGTATATTTAGCAACTTGATTTATAAAAATTACTATTGCCAAAATGTAGTTCCAGATTAAAACCTATTCGAAAATGTATCTTTCAATCTAAACCGTTCGCTAAACATTATTTGACCATTTATTACTCCAACACAATCTCTTCTAAATAGGTTATTTCTACAATTATTGTTGTTAGGTATAGTTGTCAACTTCATTTATTTTATATTCGAAGCATTTTCACATAGAAATGTTCTTTCGCGTTCGTGCGCTAGCTTCGTTTGGAAATTTGGAAAAGTTGCATTTTCTCGTGAATGATAATGGTAATTCATTTTTGCTTGTAGTAATTAATAGTAATTAATTAGTACTAAATAATAACATAAAAATTACTCTTTTTTTGGTGGTGTGCTAGCTTCACTGAGAAGCTGGCACAGCCACTATTTTTTTTAAACGGCAAGGGTAATAATTTTATTTTTGCGGTAATTAATTAGTTATTAATTAGTACGAAATAATACGATAGTTTTTTTTTAATTGTGCCAATATGGCAATGGAAGACCAGTAGAAACAACATCCAAGTTCATTACTGGAGTAATTTATAAGTAATTAATTATCAATTAATTAGTAAATATGTAGTAATTAATTAGTAATAAATGTGTAATCAATGAATATTAAGGAATTTGTTATATTTACTTTTTTTTGGGTTGTGCTAGCTTAACGGTTAAGCTGGCACAACCCCATTTATTTTTTAAAAAATAATAGTAATATTTTTTTTTTGTAATTAATTAGTAATTAATGAGTACTAAATATTCTCATATTTTTTTTTTTGGTTGTGCTGCAATGGTTTTGCTGGCTTAACGTATTTGTCGAACAGCCCTACTGCTTTCTTGCCACAAGTCACGTGGTACAAATCATCTATCCCTCTCCCACTGCAAAACTTCATATATAACCATCTCTCTCTTATGTTAGCCACACCATTCACTGCGTGCAGCTATTCGTATAGCTCCATCCATGTATATTTATTAAATCAATGGAATAGTGAGATTTTGTAGGTCTAGACCGGCAAATGTCTACTTTCTTGCGCACGCACACGCAGGAAAATCTTACTTTCAATATGTGTAGGATAAAAAATATTTTTCCTACTACCGGACATAAAGAACATACTTTATGGTATTCTTTAGAGTTTGTAAAGAATCACTTTTCACGCCTTAGTGCTTGAAAACTAACCTTTAGGTAACATAAACACCTTTCACGCTCTGGTGGATCATTTGGTTTTATTTACTTTTGAAATTAATTTTTATTAATATTTCTGTTGTAGGAAAAATGTTGTATGCAACACGCGTCACGAGAGTCTTGTAATTTTCTTGGTTTTGCCTCAGTCTTTCAAAAAATGCAAGACAAGAACAAGATAAAAGCTACAAACTTCAAAGCAAGACAAAACCAGAAATTGTCTTGCAAGAAATGTGCAAGAATAGCTAGATTTTCTTCAATTCTCGCACTCTCGCACTTTTTTTTTGTTTTTATTACAAGATCCTACCTATAAATTAATAAAAGTACAAAAAAAAGTTAAGTACCTATTAAAAAAAAATTATATTTTTGTAACATATGTATGTAAATTTCATTTTCAAAAAATATATACAAGTAATAATTATTGACTAAATAATATAAGCATTCTTCGAAATCATGTAACCAAGCGTTAAGACACAAAATGATTTGTTATAACCAGGGAAGTTTTGGAAAAACTCTTCTGTTGCTGTTGTGCTAATATATACGTATATGTGCAGCTATACGGTTTTTGTTTTTATAATATTTATTTAATAATAAAACATAATTGTTTCCATGAAATATATTTGATAATTAACATTGATATTATCTAAACAAAAAAAAAAATTAATGTGTGGTACAAGATTATTTATATGTTCAAGGTCATTTGCGATTATTAACATGCAAGACAAGAAAAATGAAAGAAAATGACTATGAAGACAATATTTTTATATACAAGAGGAATGAAAGGCAAGATATACTTAAATTTCTTGTCTTGCTTTTCGAGACAAGACAAGAAATTACTAAACAAGACAAGAAAATCTGGTCTTGTGAAACACTAAACTCGCGTACAACATAAGGTTTCTTGTCTCGTGCGATAATTTCCACATTCGGCCCATGCATTAAACAGCACTGGACTAAAAAACACTTATTTTACCCAATAGTTGCATAAATAACTACCTCAACATGACTCAACTTTGAGGTGAAATTAATAATAAACAAAAAAAATTAATTCAAATTCCACTTCACAGGGATATGCCCAGTTTTTTAATTTAATTATTTATTTATAAATACCGAATATTATTTTGAAATAATTATACTCTATATCACCCTAAAATTAATTTACGATTAATTTTTGTTTTCAGAAAACCCCACTGCGCCACCGCTGCTACATAGTTAGAATTTCTTTAAATTTAAAGTCCTATTGCTACCTTTGTCCATAATACTTACGAATTAAAATAGAATTGACTGTAGAGACCCAACCGTATTATTTTTGATAGAACATATTAGGTACTAATCTTCCATATTGTACAAAACTTATTAACATTTACCAAATGGGTGATTTGGTAAAAGTTATTATAAATGATGCGGGAAATAGTAAATTTATAAAAGTAAACAAATTTCGGAAATGACAAATTAGACAATAAGTGGAATATACAAATGCCTATATTACTTGTCCAACGATGCGATAATGTAAAAGAAACTATGTCCATTAGTCTTCCACAACTAATTACGTTTATTAGCTATATTTCCTTTATTGACTTCTTTGTCTATTACCTGTAATTTCATTAAATCACTTACAATTACGGTTATGACATCATAACATTATATGATATTTGTGTTTTTCTTTTTTATTTTTTGTAAGTTCCTAATTTACTGTAACTTAATCAATATTAAGAGTTGTTTAATGAACAAAACAAATAGCTTTGGTAAGAGTCGCCTTAAATATATGTAATACGCATAACGTTAAAGTAATTATTTTTGTAGAAAAATGTAAAATGAATTGGTATTTGTAACCTGAGTAGAAGCCAAGTATTATTGGTTGCATATAGTACCTACTTTCGTTCTTTTACGTGGTCATGTTTTATGTTATGAATTATGATTTAGTTCTTAGTTCATGTATATTTCTTTATCTTTTAAGATGGGAAATCCGTGACATCCCTTCATCCTTCACGAGTCTTGTATTTTTGTTGTTCTTGCCTCAGTCTTGTAAAAAATGCAAGACAAGAACAACACAAGAGCTACAAATTTCAAAGCAAGACAAGGCAAGAAATTGACTTGCAAGAAAAGTTTCAATACTTGTATTCTTGCGTTATTTTTTTTTAAATTTTAAATATAGATTTGTTTTATCTTGCTATCCATAAATAGATGTCAATGGTTATGAAATAATGAAGTACATATATATATATATATATATATATATATATATATATATATATATATATATATATATATATATATATATTGTATTCTTGCGTTATTTTTTTTTAAATTTTAAATATAGATTTGTTTTATCTTGCTATCCATAAATAGATGTCAATGGTTATGAAATAATGAAGTACATATATATATATATATATATATATATATATATATATATATATATATATATATAATAATCAAAAAGGGTAGGTAATACAAACAAAAATATAACCCAAATTTGAAGGGATTTATCCCCCATAAAACTCAGGGTATATCTACCCTTGGCCCTAAAAGGACCAGACATTTATTTTGTGGAGCTTGAAGTGTTACAAATTTTTGGGGCCCCTAGAATAAATTAATAATTACAATTTATATCTTTTATTTTTTATCAAAAAATATGTACCTACCTGGCAGTTGATAGGAGCCTCTGACAGAAAGGAGGTCCCATTTCTGCTTAACGCAGTTATATTTGAATAATATTTTCTTTCTCCTTTCATATTATCTCATAATACTCGTATATCGGTCTTTATCCTCCAAATGCAACAAAAATCATTGAGTGAAAAATTTTCTTTAAGAAAACTGTTTTATTTTTTGCTGTACCCATTTTTGTTAGTTCCGAAAAATATCATATTCAGTTTTAAAGTGTATCAAAAAATGTGCCAAGATTGATTGTCAGTTGCTCCTACCACCAGCAAAGATTGTTTTACCTAGCTAATATTGTAAAATACTAAAAAAATTTACTCGAGAAAGATCGTTCACTAGTTGCGTTACATATAGGTAATGTTAAGAAATCCTATGACAATTTTTTTTCTATCCCCCTGAATGCTTTCCTTTTCACACGAAAGTCTATTCCGTCGACGATATGAACTATTTCGTGTCTCACTCTTCGCGCGACGAAGTGACTGGACCTGAGCAGGAGCCTCTATGGGGCCCCTTAAGCCGGCTTCCCACGACGCGGGGCTCGGCGAATTTTTACCTGTTTTTGGCGAGCCTCGCGCCATGGGAATGGGGTGAATCGTGGCTCGTTGGCTCGGCTTGGGTTTCCCGTCAGTTGTCGGTAAATTTGACACAAGTCAAAGGAAATGCGCCGCTCGCCTAAGCTCGGCTCGTTATGTCCTTTCCAACGTTTCAACAGGCTCATTGTTTGAAAATAAAACTTGCAGATTATGTTTTGTAGAATTAATTCTCTTCATTAGTGTTTGGCATATTTATAATTATTATTTTTCCGCATTATTTTAAACTACCTCAGCTAAACTATGTATCTTTGATCTACATCTTAATTATTATTATGTTGTTATTATTATTAATATTAGGAGTTTAGAAGTAGCTACAATTGAATATCAGCGTCTTTTTCTTTTGGTCTGTTGTTTTATTAAATGGTCACCTCTCAAAATGATATAACAGCTGCACGAGCAGTAATCTTATTTCGTCGATTATTCATTTTCAACTGAATGGCTTGGCAGAGCTAGTACAAACGAGCCAAAAATCCTCCACAAGCCACGAACCAGGCGCCGTGGGAATAGTCAAAGCGCGTTAAAGCTCGTGCACGTCCCAAGTCCACGAGCGGCGCGAGGCTCACCAAGCTTCGCGTCGTGGGAAGCCGGCTTTAGGTTGTGGGGTCTGAAGCGGCCGCTTCCACCGCTTGTGCGTAAATCCGTCACTAAAAAGGACGCATAAATCCTGACGATAAATGAGACTTCGTTGCTAAATCCGACGACGCAAAATCCGAATTATTTTACAATTATTTCATACTGAAAACTAACTGTCACCATGTATTTTCGTTGTTATAAGTGATAATGTGTTAGATGTAAATCTAGACTTTATTTTAAAATGAATTCTCATCAGCTTAAGAGCTGCTTATTAAATTTATATTATTGTTACAATAGTATTTATTAAATGTAAATATTAAAAACGTAATGTACGTCAGATGTAGATAAATTACAACTATGGTATAATTTTGTTAGACTGCTTGTTTCACATTTGTTGGATAGTATCTTTAGATGCATATCGTTTTTACTAGCAAGTTTTCCCTTTTCCGGTTGAGAATTTATGTAGTCTAAAGTGAACAGCTAATGCGATCATTTACAAAAACTGTTGCTTCCACTATGATGTACTACAACTACTAATTGAATTATAAAACAATTATTTATAAATTATCATCCTTTACATAATAAATATTATATGCGTATTTCTCGTACATTTGTTTTTCGTATAATAAATAAAAATAACATCCGGTAAACGTCCAATTAAAAAAAAGTTGCCAACACTACACAATATTTCAATTTTTTTTATAGGTAACAATCTTTTTTAAAGAAAAAACTATTTTCTATTAAATAGAGAAAACATACAGGTGTACCATTTAAAAAAAATAAAAAATAATAATATCTTTAATATTTTATTCATTTTCAACCGAATTTATGCATATTTAGTTAGCTTATTAAATGTACGAAAATCTTTATCTGAATAATATGTATCTATAATAACTTTTCAAAAAGGTGTTTCTATTTTGCGTTTCCATCCTGTATAACAAGCAGTATTGATGAGACATTTTTTTAATTTGAAAAATTAAGGCTGGTCCAGTAAAAATAAACTAATTTAGTACCACTGGTTTGAATCCTTCTTCATAAAAAATAATTGAAATCAATTATCAAAATCAGACCTTTATTGGTTTAGATAATTTCTTGTATTGTTAATATCTAAATAAAATATTAAAAATAGCTATCAAACCCGTAGCACTAAAAAAGATTGGATTAAGAAAGCATTTTGAGCCTTAATTCTGGGTTTTTATGTAATTATTGTCCAATAATTATTACTATTACATATATATTTTTTTAATAAAGTTTATATACATATGTATATTGAAAAAACATTGTATTCATTTTTTAATAATTACATTTTTTTATACTTGTAGGTAAATAACAATCATATATTTAATGTTACAACATTTAAAATACAAATATATATATATATATATATATATATATATATATATATATATATATATATATAAATTGTAATTATTAATTTATTCTAGGGGCCCCAAAAATTTGTAACACTTCAAGCTCCACAAAATAAATGTCTGGTCCTTTTAGGGCCAAGGGTAGATATACCCTGAGTTTTATGGGGGATAAATCCCTTCAAATTTGGGTTATATTTTTGTTTGTATTACCTACCCTTTTTGATTATTATAGAAAACATTTTTATTTTTATAAGTATATGATTCTTTAAAACAAACTATATTATGTATAAGATTGATCATAATATACGTATTACATATAAAACTTGCATAATGCACCTTTTAATGATTTGGAGTACGCTCATTGAGCTAATTTTTATTAAAAGGCCTTTAGTTTTATTCAACATCGATTTTACAATCATAATTTTTTTTGGGCCTCTACGTATTTGTTAATAGTTTATATTTTATCACATCTCATTCTTCTGCTTCAGTAGAGAATTTGGCTCTACAGAGAGATCTTTGCACAATTTAATATTTTTATTTTCACTTGTATTACAATCACTACAGTTACAGTTTTGTTTAAAATATTTCCGTTGAACAGTAGAACTAATATTAATATTTATTATAAGTCCAAGTGAATCAGTGAGAACTTTAGATTAAATTCAAGAAGTATGTTTCTTTTTCAACCCATAGGTTATTTTATTAAACTAGATAACAGTTCCTATTTTGCATTATGTAAATTATAAAACAGAACCAATTTCAATATTATGGAATAATATATTCTTTGTCGTAATATTAACTAACTAAAATTATAGTAATGTATAATTTTCAAGAAGGAGCACGTGCCCCCTTGGTCTCCTTTCGCTAGGCACAAGGACTCAACATGTCAATGGGGTTTTCCAAAATACAAATTAAAATTTGAATTAAATAGAGTGTAATGATATAAAAATTATTATAATATGTTAAATAATTTAAAGAGAAATTCGAAAATTCAAATTGGGGATGTGCGCCTGTGACGTAGTAACCCGAACGGACTAGGTAGTCTAACTATTCAAATGCTACAATAGTCGCTTCGCTGTATCAATGTCATATACTCGTGTATAATAATCGTGTATGACAGTGACAGCAGATATTATGGTTGCTGGATATCATTTCAGAAAACAATGACGCACTAATATTGATACAGCGAGGTAATTATACCTCAACTTCTACCTAGTTTCTGTCTCATACAGAATACTAGTTATCTTTTTCTTAGAATCTCGGATAGTGACGTCACGATAAATCTTTATTAATTTAATTCTCGTGTATTAAGTAATTTTAACAATAAAAAAATTCGTGTTTAATATTTTTATTTGTAGATTAATACATAAAAAAATGATGGAAAACTCCATTAAGAGGATACCCGGTGAAGTTAGAAATGGGGTAGGTGACCAATTTCTAAATTTGGTATATGTGATAGCTTGTACAAAAATAATATACCCGTATTTTTTTAAAATTGTTAATTATTTGTTGTTATGAAGTAAATAAATAATATAGTACTTGGGAGGGGATTATGACGTCAACTAAGTTCATGAGAGGGGCGAAGGTAGACAGAGACGGAAATATGTGGTGTGAGTGAGATAGATAGGTTTATTGCCACACCTTCAAATTTTAACCAATCAGCGTGCGAACTTAGAAAACGTCATACTAATGGACGCTGTTTCTATTTAACGCAAATTACTAGACAATGGGGGTTTCCAATACAACGCCTTTTTAAAATATATATTCTGCATATCATTTTTGGTCGTGAGTATATTGTAATAAAACTAAAATAATATATAATTGTTGAATACTTTATTTAAAAATTGAAATTAAAGTTTTATTTAAATGACCTTGTGACGTCATTCCCCTGATCAGTGTTGCCAACTATAAGTATATAAGTTTTAATTTCACCGGTTCGCAACACTGCCTCCGATAGCTAGCTTCATGTGATAAAATGACAGTGCAAGCTCGATTTCATTTATATCCTGCCTGGATTTCAAAATATATGAGAACACACACACGTGGTAACTGGTAAATGCAACTATCGAAAGCATGAATCACGAAAGCAGGTTATATTTATATTCAATGCTTGAATTTACGCGGTACTCGTAGCCTAACTTCACTTCAGATTTTTAGCTACTTACAGTTCTATCTCATAGCGCACATGTACTATCTTTTTCTAGTCAGGGGAATGACGTCAAACCCATTGTCCGTAAACTTTATTAATTTTTTTCTCGGATACTATCAACTTTTTGGAAAAATAAAAAAATATGGGTCCAATATTTTGTTTTAAAGTTTATCATATAAAAAAATCAAAAAATCTTGGAAACCCCCATTGCTGATAAATATTTCACTTTTTTAATGTCAACGTTCATAAATAAACATACTTTCTATAATTTAATAGTTTTTTCATTAAAATTCTACCTTGGTCACCTACCCCATTCTTACTTCATATTTTGTGTTTCTAGTATCGACAACGTTAATAAGTTCGACTCTTTTCAATACATGTGTACTTAAGTTTCTGTCTTTTTTCCATTCATACAATAGAAAAATTACTTTAGATAATCGTTAAAATAAAGTAGTACATTTATGTCTGATATTTAATTTTTTTTTTCGCGATTCTATTGTAAATTTTAAAATATATTTGATAACAGGCGAATGCATCTGTACTTGAAAAATTCATATGAATTTATTTCGTATTAGTTTCTTTTCTAGTTTTTGAATAAAAAGAAAAATGCGTAGCATGTATTTTACCATATACCAATAGACACCGGGAATCTATAGGATTCTGAGTGATTTTATTACGCGTAGTAGGTTTAGAAAAAGGAGAGAAAAGATGAAAGAGCAATGATCGTTGCACGCCCTGGTCCATCCACCCACAGCACTTTCTTAGCAGAGGCAGAGAGAAATTCTATTAAATTCGAGAGATCTGGCAGACTGACATTATTTTGCAACGATAGTGTGGCGGTCACATATCACATATCCTCGACCTCTCTCCTCTATCTGGGTGATAATATGCGTGCGGCAACCCTTGTCTGTGTGTTTCTGGGGACGACACCACTTATCGGATTCGCCGTTGCCGTTACGGCCGCCGTCACAACGTAAGTGATTTCTTCTTGTTTTGCCTTTACCGCATATTGCATCATAAAATTTTATTGAGACATGACAGTAAAAAAATCATATCAACTTTTATTAGGTGAAATTTTATATTTATTCTAAGCCATGTGATATGATAGTAGGATTTATTGTAAATTCAAATTGAATGAAAGTTATTGCTTCTAAAAAATAATACTTGAATTTCATATTGCAAAAGCAAATATTTATATTATGATTTTGACTCACACATTTTATTTTCGGTACCTACATTTCTTCTATAACATTCACTGGAAAATATATTTGTAGTAAATATGTATTCAGTATGTTAGAATAAGTGTCACAAACAGTCACTTACAGCGTAGTAAAACATAAATAAACAAGTTTGAATAAACATAAGTCCGCTAAGAATGTTTACAACCTACAACCAGTTTTTATTCTGATTTAATTCCTTTTTACTATTGTTATCATAATTAGTGAAAAATTTGCATAAATTATTCTAATTCTTTAGTTCCACGGTTGCACCCGGAAAATTGTTTACAAAACAACTGTTATAATTAAGTAATATATATTTTTATCTTACAATGCAGGTACGTTATGCATTCCTATTTTGACAAAAAAAGTTACAATTCACAAATGAGTATAGATAATGCTTCATTGTACACAGTACTCTCATCTTTAAAATATACCTATAATAAAATTATTAGTATATACATGTACATTAACTACTCATTTTTTAAATAGTTTAATCATAGCAACCGAGTATTAACGTTATCTCAATAATTTAGAATATGGAGTCTAAAATGTCTGTTCCATATATTTCAAGTAATTTCATATAGCTGTACTGTGTAAAAAACAACGTTTAATAGATTAGTTAATTGTTTATATACATTTGTCAACCGTGTTTAGTTGTCATAAATAATGGTCCCTGCGGTGCACTTACCTACTCAGCTAAAATGCCTGGGAGGATACGTCTAATAAACGACCTCTACGGTAGAAACATATGTTTAACAATATCTGTTATAAAGCATGTTTGGCATACCTAGCAATGAGTCGAAACCGTGAGTAAAATATTTATATATTTTGCATAAAAATTACTACACAAATGTTAAGGTTTATAGAACAAAAATAATTTGTCAAAAAGTCTTAATAATCTAATAATCTACAAACAACCCGCTTATTAAAATATATGTATGTATATACTAGAAATAAAAACTAGAGATACCATCTAGTTTCTTTTAAATAACAAACAATAATTTGTTGGGAAGAAAAATTTGTCGGGATGCAGTCTTCTACGTTTTTTATTAGATTAGATCAACGTTTCGATCAAAACTGTGATCATCTTCATCCCATAGTTACCCTGGCAAATACTGTTGCCGTCTAGACAAGACAAGATTTCAAATTTCAAGACTCTAGATTATTTCAAGGCTACATTTAACTGCGCCTACGCTTTAGACAAGGAGAGATAATTCTTCGACGGCGTTCTTTTTCCAATTTACAATCACTCTTATTTTAGCTCGGATATATATATATATATATATATATATATATATATATATATATATATATATTACATATTTAGAAAATTTACAAATTTTGATTAATCTGGACTTGAAAATTGTCTAGAATTTTCTAGTCTTGATCAAGAATACGAAAGTCTTGTCTTGTCTTTATAGACTAGAGAAAACAAGGCAATAGTCTAGAAAATCTAGATCTATTAAACGGTAACACTACCAGCAAATAATTATTTAGATTAGTTATAAGCTAAAAAAACGTTTTCTTAAAAAGTATATCTATAAACGTTTATTTAAAAATTGAATTCGATTGTGAATATATGTATATATATTCTTTCAAAAAAGTCGTATTTACATTGACATTGATATGATATGATAATAAATATTTATTTTATGATGTATTATGAAATGGTCAAGGAACAAATATTTTATAATTGGACATATTTTATACGTTTCTAATTAAACATTAAATGCATCTTTTTGATGAATCATTGTCAAATTATTTAAAAGGAAATTTAGTTTTGTTAAAATGGTTATTGTATTAACAAACACGCTAAGCTAACAAACCACGATTAGCGTGTTCCGTTTTATATTGAAAGAAATACGATTATAAAATTCTCAATTATTAACTATAAAATACCGATGTACCCAAGTGGTTTAAATCTATAAATTATAAATTGCTAAAAAAACATTATTATAATTTCGATTTCACCTGTATTACGGTCCCCAAAATTTAGTAATTTATATACCTAATATACTTCGTCACGGCTTATTTATCATGGTAGACTGTAGAGGATTCTAATCTAATGTGCTTAGATAGCAGTAATAAAAAAACTGTTCGTTAGTTAGACATTATCGTAACACTATTGTTGCTTTCGTTTATATGTGATTGTAAAATAAAACATTGAAAATATGTTTTATGACTAATATGATTTTTTTGTATTATATGCATAGCTTAAAGTTTACACATTTCCTACAATCGTGATTTCAAACTTGAACTAAGTACATATAAGATCAAATTTCTCACAGTAGTTGCCTAAACTGCGCCTTCGCTTAGGTACTTTTTTTGTCGAATAGCATTGTGGTCGTACAAAAAGAATTATGTATCACTTGTGCAAAATTATATTTTTCTCTTGACTTCGTCTCGTGGCCAAACTTTCACACATTGTTAGGAATAGATCTTGCGTCAATTTGAGGGCCAACGTTTATTATGATTTTTCGACAAATTTTTGTGTTGTATGCCCTTAAAATTTGTGACATTTTTGAATTACTGTATGCCATTAAAAATGACAAAAGTATACAAGATTATAAAGCAAAAATATACAAATTATTTCTAAATAAAAAATGACTCCTGTGATTTACTTTCCACATTAGATGTGAGTGCACGGAATATCTTAAAATATGAAATATAATCATATATATTGGACCTGTTGCACATCCAAAAATGAATAATAAGTAGTGTTTTTAAATAATTTTTAACTCATCACATAAAACTGGCTCCTGTGATCCACTCTTAACGCCAGCTAAAGTTCGAGTGAGATGTATGATCTCTTTTAATATACATATATATATATATATATATATATATATATATATATATATATATATATATATTATTACTGATTTGCTATAAAGCAGATCATACGTCTGTTCGACAAGTGAGCCATTTCTATGTATATTACAATATCTATTACAAAATCCAGTGGCGCCTCGTAGTTCCAAAAACAAGGTGGGCGACAAAATAATCAATATAAAAAATATGTATATGTAGATACTCGTACAGTTGTAAATAAAATGTAATTTAAATTTTGGTTTTTGATGAAAAATCAAAATTTGAAAAACGGTTCTATGTTAAGAATATTATTTTAAAAACATTTTTCTAATAACATTTTTCTCTACAATGTATCACAAATGAGATATAAAAAAGTACGAACGACACTTTACAGTAGAATCTAGAGATCTCAGAGGGATATCTACTGAGTAGATATCCCTCTGAGACCTTGCAAAGTACAGAGCCAACTGCAGAATCAAGGCTGGAAGGTGATAAAAATTTCTATACGTATGACAGCAGCGATACGCTACCTTCATAATTACAAATTAAATAAAACTTTTCTGGTTACGACATTCTCAATAGTAATAATTATAACTAAAGTAGTTTTTTTATTTTTATTAATAATGTCATTTTTTTAGTACGTACTCTGAATAAAGTTATTAAGTAGCTCACTTTTTTAAAGTTTTTGAAAAAGTTATTGTGAGGCAGATGTAATATTTATTTATACTTTTTACAACGCAAAAAAATGAAATTGAAAGTTTGCAGTTTACTAACAAGATCCGTTATTTAGGCAAGAGGACAACAAAATAGAAAGTCGACAAAATTATCCGCAATATGTAAATAACTACCTACATCGGCCTCGACCTCCAAATCATCGCTATCCATATTTGTCAAAACCAGGTTATTATCCGCATAATTACGGATACGGATATGGAGCTGGAAGCGGAGCAACACAAGGGGTGATGGAAGTTCTGGAATCTATTGCTGCTCGGGATGAATTGCATTGTGTTTCCAAAATGTTATGTGAAATGGCATCGGGGCAGGGTAACTCTGGATATAAAAAGCCCTCTGGATTTATCAATTTGGATTCACTGGCTACGTAAGTATTTTATTTATTATTCATTAATACGGGTAGCGATGCCTTAATGGTTAGCGAACTTCAACTTCAATCGAGTGGCGTATGAGATCTGTGTCCGAGTGGTTTGCAAGTCACTGAAGTTTTAGACAATGTTGTAGGTATAATAGTCAAATAAATATTTGAAATAGATTAAGTATTTTAATAAAATATTTGAAATACTTTTTTTTAAGTATTTTGTGCCTGTATTTCAAATACATCTCAAAGGTATTTTGTAATTGAATGCATTAAAATACATTAATACAAAATACTAATTTTCAATATTTAATATATATTTTATATTAGATATACCTATTATTAGTATTATTTTTTAATCATTGATTTAAATCACTTTTTCGGTAATTGTAATTTAACATTCCATCAGATTTACGAAAATTGGAAGAAGAAGCGTGTGGGTAATATTATCATGTGACAATACTTTCAAGAACTACTATTTTTTTTTAACTTCTTTGGTAAAATGACTACTAGTATATTACTTTTAATTTTTGAAGAAGAATTTTTTTGTACTAATCTGTGATTTTTGTTAAATTTTAAATATGTTATGGTAAAATCCGATTATAACGACATCGAAGGGATCCGAAACGATAAAAGTAAAATAACGTTAGCTTATATGGGCTTTTTAAACAAATGGTCACAATTTCGACGTTAACTAGTTTGTCGCTATAAACAGTATTGTTATACGAATTTTACTAGTTTTTATTGTTTCTATAAATTTTTAGTTATTTTCTACAATGTTCTTTTTCTGACAAATATAATTTTGTGAAACACGTTTTTCAAATTATACTATACCTTTTTTAAAAAAATAATAAAAATCTGACTTAAATAAAACAAATATGATTTTTTTTATTTTTTTTAATTGGATTTTTATTCAATCCTAATCACTAAAGAGTTTAGTAGGTTTTTTTTCTATATCTGTACAAAAATTCAGCAACTCACGTACATGTAGGTATAATCCTGAGAATATAATATGGGTATATCATTTTTAAGAGTACACAGACCTCATTGTATTTGAATGTGTAAATTAATTCGGTTCTTAATTTTTGCATTGTTTGAAATATAATTGTTTACAATACTTTTAAATCATAATAATCTTTATTTATAAAAACTTAAGAGTTTTGTAAGAATAATTTTAATTTTTTCTAGTTGTGATAATCCCTTCATAAAGTCCAAACTTTTAGGTTTTTTTTTTACTTTTGAAGGCATATATATTTGGGAAGTCTGAATGTCAAGAGGCATATATAGATGTCACCACTTTTCATAACATAGTGATAGAAAATAAAGTTCAGTTTAGTTCAATTACAGTACAATATAATTAATATATAAAAATGCGAATTCGTTGCTTAAAAAAATTGGTTTAAAATCATCAAACCTGAAAATGTGGCAACCCTAAAAAACCTCATTAATTTTATTCATATTAATTTGTTTTGGAGAGATTAATTAAAGTGTATTTGTTTCAGAGTACTATCAGGCGTGGATGACAGTGTTGCATCACCTTTAGTGAAATTTGGAAAAGCATTCATTCTGGGTTACACTGCTCGACACAATAGCCAGTGTAAATACGCATATCCACAATGTCCAGGCGACCCGGACCGACTGGTCCATTACCTCAACAACCCGAACGGCGGAGTTTTCCATTTCTTTAACAACTTCCTCTCGTCAAACGCAAACACAAACGCAAACCAGCAACCAGTTTGGGGAACGCGGGGGCAATCCGAAGCCGCCAATTCATTTCATATTTATGATTACGGTGCAAGCGAAGATAAAAGACAATATGCTTGGCAGTTCCCTTCTTACGATGACAGCCAAATACATAATTACGGAAATGATGCTGGGGTGCTTTACCACAAAAAGGGAAAATCACTTAAGTTTCCAAACAAGGACGAGGAAACTGGCGGTACTGCTACTTTCTATTTTCCTCACAAATGACTATCATTTACCAACACCAACGCTTCATCTAATACCTAATACATATTTTAGTACGGTGCTTATAACATACAAACAAATAAAAAAGGATAATAGTATACTCGTATTATTTATTCAGTTTTGAAAACGTCACTTTAATTACGAATGTATAGAATTGTTACATAATATAATTTCTCTACAAAATGACATTTGTTCAAAATTATCTAATGATACCCTAATAAAACTACGTTTATTTTTGTGTGATTCTATAATTAGTTATTGATAAATTACGAACCAAATTTAGTTAAATCTAGTATTACTTCTAAAAATCGAATACAATTTATCATAGATATCATAGTGATGACAACCAAAGATGAACTATGTGGCAGGGGAGAGGTTTTTATTTTAATCTATTATTGCTTTTTTTTACATTCCCCAATGACGTGTAATAATTTCTCTTGCACCGTGAAAAATAGGTAAAATTAAATGTAATTCTCATAAACAAAGCTATAGTCACAAAAACTTATTTGAGCAACCGCAATATAGTTCTACATCGCAAAAACAGTTAAAACGTACAGGTAAATTATTCGCCTTGAATTTAAGAAAAAACGTAAAGCGCTTCATAGAAATAGTGACAAACTTTATATTCTTTTGGTAGCTCTTCTTTTGTTGCCACCACTATATTACTATATTTGGTATATAAACAAAAATCATATTAGGTATAAGATAGTATACAGAATGGCCCAAATGAAAATTATCAGCGCAATTTTTGGCCACTTAACATCAGTTTTGCAAAAAACGCTCGAACACGTCAATTTTAGTATAAAGGGGGACACCTGAATGGATTAATACCAATGGCATAACTTCAACCCTAAATTCCAGAGAAATATAGTTTAAAACAAATTTTATCAGGTGTTCAAAATTGCAATCAAGTAGGCTTAAACCAATGACAGAAACTAAATAAACAATTTTTTGACAAGTTGTTTGTAATAAACATCCTAGATTTCTTTTGTGGGATAATTTAAGATTTTTGAGGTGCAGTCCACCCCCATTTTAGGGTTGAAGTTATACCATTGGTATTAATTCATTCAGGTGTTCCCCTTTATACTAAAATTGGCGTTTTTTGCAAAATTGATGTTAAGTGGCCAAAAATTGCGCTGATAATTTTCATTGGGTCCCCTGTATATATATATATATATATATATATATATATATATATATATATATATACAGGCTGTCCCATAACTTCAGGTAGATATTAGAAGGGCATATAGTTCTTAATGTCCTGATTACGGAACAAAAAGAAATGTTTCTAATATGTACCTGAAGTTATGGGACACCCTGTATATATTTATATATGTCGTTGTGATTTTTTGCTTAAAATAATGAAATTTGTATTAATTTATTATTAATAATTTATGTTAAAATGTATATTGTACATCATCATCATCATAATCTATGGCACAACATTTTAGTGTGGAACAGGGCCTCAAGTACATAAAGTACTCGTTTCATCACAGGTTTTACTTGAATTTTAGTGATGCGGGTTATCAGGTCAGCACACACCGAACCGTCGTGCGGTAACCCATCCAATTGGCTAGGGCGGGCAATACTGCATGTCTACACGATCAGACAAGACTTGTCACGACCACACAACCGTACTGTCTGACATATATTGTACATATTTTATGTAATTACTTTTTAATATTATTTTATTGTAAATTTATATAATTCATAATAAACAAATTTTTCTTTGTTGCATCAATGAAATTTTAACTTTCTTTTAAAGCTGAATTCACTATTAATCTGTTACTTAATAATCAACTGATTAAAGAATCAAGTTGGTCCATACATCAACAATTGACATTTCTTCACTCAATTTATATAGATAAAAAATATAATAATTAATGATGTAAATTAATTGTAGAAAAAATATTATTTGTATCTTATGCGCAAAATGCTTTTAGTGCGTTCAACTGACTTTTTTGACTCGGCAAACCTCGTCGAAAAAGTGTCGTCTCTCGCACTAAAAATACAAAAGTAATACAAAAAATAACTATTTTGTCATTATTTGTTTTTCAGTCTTTGTTTATAGTTCATATTTTTTAAGTAAGAATACAGTGAAAGTCATTTATAACACCGTCGCTTATAACAAAAAGTTCATTATTATTTATCCTTTTTTTAAAGCTGTAGGTAGATATAACGTCATGTAACATATACATACTCGTACATATGAATAAGGTATGTTAATTTAATTTTCTATAAATAAAGGTTTATGTTTTAGTTTTTTATCAATTTTTGTCTATTTACTATATGATGCAAGTATGTAATTTCTCTGATTTAAAATATTAATGTCCGTATTTTCAAGTCCCTTCACGGACGTTATCTGTGAGATTAATTGTATTTCAATTCGAAACATTTTTCTCAATTTACCAAATTGTAAATTTCGTTTTTAAATTTTCTCATTCACTTCATTATCGCTCATTTTACAATCGGCTTGTTTTCCGCCATCCAGTGTTTAAATGAGAGTGACCTAAAATAGAAAACTCTAAATTTTAATTATCTTAATATAATATGAAATATTTTTTTAAAAATGAGGATGTTTGTTCCACTGCCTACGGCATTATACAATTTAAAAAAATGGTCA
The DNA here is from genome assembly GCA_035578165.1 of Stenolophus ochropezus. Lineage (NCBI taxonomy): Eukaryota > Metazoa > Arthropoda > Insecta > Coleoptera > Carabidae > Stenolophus > Stenolophus ochropezus. The sequence continues at coordinate 20,213,514 of JAQOWZ010000014.1, read as the reverse complement.
CATAACCCCATTGTATTATTTAGGAGTATTATTTATGTATGCGTATATACGCACATTAAAAATGTGATGAATCGTATTAAAAGCAGGAACGGTAACAAAATCTTTTCAAAGGAGCAACTTTGAAAGTATAAATAATAAATGAAGAGAAATATGGAGAATTTTAGTATAGGGGCGACAAGAGAAACGAAAGGGCGGATTAATCCGCTCGCTTCTTTATAAAAAACATCTCTCGCGATATCTTCTAATTAAAAGTCATAAATTAAAAGTGTTGGTGATGGCACGACTCCAAGGGAGCGGCAGCCGTGTCCAAGAAGCAGCCCTACAAAATGTCACAGCAATAATATGTAGCAATATAACAAAGGCCTTTGACAGTCGCATACTTCAAAGTGTTGACGACGCATCTGAAGCGTCGAGCGCCGGGCGTCGGGCGTCACCAACCCCAACAACGACACCAACTTCCGCTTATCGCCCTAATGCCATACAAATCTCCTGCTCGCATAAGTAAATGAAGGTTTACCGCCTTTCTATCAAATCCCATATTATATTGTTCGCGCATCGACACAGATGATGCGGGCGCACCAGGGTGGTAACGATCGTTTTTAAACGCGCGGCACCCCGCTGTGGACGACTCAGCAAGTTGCCGTGTCGTTGACCGTGCCAACTACCACTCAGTGCTCTATTACATTACACATACACACAGCATGTAATTCAGGTGTGAAAATCACACGTAACCATGTAACCTTCAACCTCTACGCGCTCAATACGTTCCTGCTAATATCTAGCGGTGGCTTAGCGCCGAACAAAAGCCGCAACTGATCAAAGCGGCCATTGTTCTATTCATTTTAATATCAGAAGTGAAGCGTCCACACCGTGCGCCTAGCACTTTGCGGTTACAACCGTATGCCGTGTGACAAATAACACCGCATGCGGTCACCTCCTGCCACGCCTAATTCAAAATTTTCATTGTTCAATTGCATCTACTTAACTACGTTGTCTACATTTTACTCGGCTAATTATATACTACCGATGAATATATTTATCCTATTAATAAAAAATGATATATTGGAACATAATTTGATACATGGATATAAATTCATTTATTGAACTAATATTTAATTTACATAAATAATGGATCCCTATAGTGCTGGAAACAAAAGTTGAGCTGTGCAGCAGAGAAGTTTATCGAACACGTAATACGTCATCGGCTAAAAGCATAGTAAAAATAATGATTTTTTGACATTAGAAGAAACTTTTATCTTTTATATTTTTCTTCTTCTTCACATGCCCTAATGATATGTTTAATAATTTCTCTTACATCGCTTCTAATAGTCTGCAACATTTTGTACAATATACATTCACCTATATGCAGTAGCAACTGGTCCATAAGGGCGCTTCGGCGCAAACCTCTCAAGTCGCAAAGGTTAAAAAATAATCATTAAATATTGTATTTTGACTAAACAATCTCTTAATACAGATAATTATATATCTACTTTTTATGCAAAAACAAAAATTTGCCCTAATTCAACTCCTTTTTGTTGTAAGTTTCCTCAACATAAATATGTAGCTTCTCCCATCGAGTCTAAAAATGTGCGCCCCAGTACGAAATACTGGGCTGAGTATTACGTTTGCTTACGCTTAAGATCAAACCACTTCGGTTGTTTTCGTACACTGTACGGCGTACATTTTATATACGTAATTTTGACATGTAAACGGGGTGCTTGGACTTAGCGCTCAAGATTGCTTTTGTATATCGTATTGTAGGTATATGCAGTGGTGTGCTATGGAAATTATAACAAGGGGCTCGCATGTTTCCTAACAAAAAATATTAAAATATTATGAGGGGGGGTAGTTACGGAAAAAATGCACCTAGATATATTTCATCTAAAATAATTATATATTTAAATGAAAATAAAAGAATTATAGATAAATATATTTCATATGGAAAAACTAAAATTACAAACATTACAAATAAATTCTATAAAAATAATAAAAAAAAGTATTGACTTTAAAATTATGTAATTATGATAGAAGTACCCATATTTTATTTTCTTCTTTTTCAATGTTTTTTGGTTTGATCTCCTAGAACATACAGTGGCTGAGCGATGATTATTTAAAAAAATTTAACGTATAGTATCGCATCGAATTTGCTTAAAGGTTTACCGTTTAAAAGAACGGGAGCTCGCGAAATCACAAAGAATTTTAACAAGGGGCTCGCAAATTATTTAGAATTTTAACAAAGGGCTCGCGCGAGCCCCCCGAGCCCCCTTACAGCACACCACTGGGTATATGGCGTATTCAATTTGTCACTTGGATCTGATTTAACTTCAATTTTTGAATGCAGATCACTTATTTTTCATTCCATTTCAGTGGATCAGTTTACTCCCTCTACAGTATGTAATGATCCCAAGTAACCCCTTTCCCAGAGGTAGATCAGAAGGTACAGTTCAAAATGTCACGTGATTTTGCTGTACTTTTGAATAATTGTAAAGAAAATGGATAAATTACAAATTTAAATGGTGCAAAAAATAAAACCTAAAACTAATTAGGACATTTGCAATATACCTCTACTTCACAAAAACAGGAAAGCGTAGGTACAGGAAAATTAATTGTACTGGTTTAACATAATAGTCAAGTGGTTTGTAATAATAGTGACAAATGTTTTATTCATTTGGTAGCCATTCTCTTGTTGCCAGCACTATACTTTTGTTTTACAAAAAATGAAATTTACTCGTGACTTCCGGCTCTGGCTAAACATAGGGTAAGTCCGTAAGAGATGCAACACATTTTTCTAAAGTATAATAGCTTACCTAAATAACAGTAAAAAAATATTGCAATATTATGTCGATGCAGTAGTATTTGTAGTTTGTTATTGAGTATTGCAAACTAGTTAGTTTTAAAAAGCTTTAACTAAAGAGAAACATATATGAAAAAGGGCAAAATGCCATCTATCCCAACAACACATAAGGTTAGATGACACCATTAGGGTGAGATGATATTAATATATTAATACATTTCTGAGCAGAAAATCACTTTCTTTTAATTCTTTTAATAATAATAAAGTAGGTACCTATTTAAGAAAATATGTAGCAACATAATAAAATACATCATATTTGAACTAGGTACTATTTCTTATACAGTGCGATTTATTTTTCAAAAGAATTATAATTGGAATTATTTTCTTATAATTACTCGGCATGTGTACAAACAATCTAAAACAATGATAAAGATGTTAAAATATAACTGTGTCGTCTCTCCCGATTTTCTTTATAAGATAACATGGTTTCAAATTTCGCGGTTATTCATAAACAGCTGCTAATCCACAGATCTAAACATTACTTATATAGAAAAGTAAAAATACATCCCGTACCCCAAAAACTTTCGCACCATAAAAATGAAACAAATTACCATAACTTACCTAAGAAACAATTTATTGCCAAAATTTCAATAAAACGATCCACTTGTACATCTACATTGTTACATACTACGATTTTAGCATCAACTAACAATTATTTTTAGGAAAACTAGCTGTGTTATATCTCCCGCCGTGGAATTTTCTATTGGACGTACCCTTTCACTTCATCTCGTATCGTCTTAGTGATATCATATCATTTGTTGTATTACTGTATACTTTTTCACTAATTTTCACTGTAGTTATAACTGAAAGTTGGGCTCTTAGTTACTTGGTTAGCGCGCTCGAATTGAACGTAATGCAAGATCTGGGTTACAAATCACTACTTCTCTAATCTTTAACCAAATAAAAATACCGCTATGTCCGAGTGATCCAAAGCACAAAAAATATTCGGTAGTATTTGGCGGTTCTGTATAGGCACAGCAGATTTTCTTTTATTACAACAAATAATCACACACTGTTTTTTATAATTTCATATCATCACATACAGTAGACTATATGATATCAAAGTAGTTTAGTGATCATTAAACAAAAAATAAATCCGTAGGCTTTTTCTGTATATGTGCTGTTTACCAACACGGAAGCCATCTAACCAAAACCACCAGTAGCGTAAATACTTACCATCAAATCACACTAGTACGTCATTTAACCCATTCAACACACTAATTACTCACGTAATCATACAGGCGATGCTGGTATTCTTACGCAACCAGCATAACATTTAAGATGCACAATTGGTGGATGAGTCAGGATGTTGCTTTCTAATTGCCTATTATAATGCACTTAAGAAACTATAAGACTAGAAGTGGTGCATTAGTAGTTAGCGAGCTTCTATGCCCAGAATCGACAATTATTAATTAATATGAAACGATCACCTACTTAAAGAATATATCATTTAAAAAATGAAAAACTGAATTTTTTTGGTCTGCAAATAACGTGTGCACAAGATATCAATTGTTTTACTTCTATATTGTATTTTTTCCAATCAACTAAACAATTTAATATTGGAAAAATATGTACATGCATATATCACTCAAAGCTTGTTAACCATTTTGGGTGTGTAAGATGTAAAATATTATTCTCTATTTATGCTTGGCTTTAAATACCTAAAAACAATTTTCAAATAATTTTATCATCAACGGTTCTAAAAATTGATTATTTAAATCTAGTCGCGTAAGCAGACTATACAGGTTGGTTTTATTTCGAGTATCCAGGCGATATTTCCTAAATTTAAAATGTTAGAGAAAAGTTTTTCAAATAAAACTAGTTCAGCAATATGTATTTCATATCGCAGCATTAAAAAAAAAATTGGGTAAGGTATTTTTATAGAAATTGTTTTTAAAATAGGACCAAATATATTTTTTAGAATTTTAAAGAGGAAATTCTGAGTACAACGATATAATTCACTTATACTCTTAACAAAAATATTGAGAGTAATGCAAATGAAAAAATTTTATATTTCAATTTAAATATAACAGATAGGTAAAGAATGATATGACTGATCATTTAATTTAAAAATTGTGATGACAGACCTATTTTTAAATATTTGTTGATTTAAAATTTGGCAATGCAATGTAAAAAAATCTGATGTGGATTTCCTCCTTTTATTTTATTAAAATGCTTATCACTTTTCCTTATTACATTACACAAAATTATTAGGATACATCATCCAATATTAATATCAATTATTATTAAAGCAAAAAAATAATGAATACCCGTGAATTTTAGAACATATTATATTTTAGTATACGCGCAGCTATAGCTCACATGGTTAACGCGTTTCTATTAGAACAGATCTGAGATTGCTATCCTCCATAGGCGTAACAAGGTAGGGGCCGGGTAGGCATGACCCACCCCAAAATATCTACGACAGATGATATACTTTATTCAAGTTAAAATTTTGTGACATCTTTACATCATATTTGAATGCCCATCTAATTCTAAATGACCATTTATAAAAGTAGTACTAATAACCTAGTAAATAACAATGGAAAATTGAAAATAACACACACTTATAAATGAGCATACTCCACCTATTACACCTAAAATAATAGAATTCATAACTTGCTTGAAATGGTAATTGTTAAATTTACTATAAGAAATATTTATATTGTCGAGCAGTAATGGATCATTTGATTAGTGTGCTCCAATTCGGTGAGCGTAGACAATCCATTAAACCGCTGTGTCCGAGTGGTTCGAAATCCAATATACGCTGTCTGTTACTGGACTTCGGTCTGGTGCACAGTGTAAATTAAAATAAATTGTATGGTTGTCAGTAAAATAGTATCTATATAGTTTGTTCGAAAGCGTATGAACATTGCTTGTGCCTTATGTTTCAAGTTTTAGGATCGAACATTATGTAACAGTTTCCACGATAGTTACATAATATTTCATATTAATATTAGACAAATATGTATTCAGTTTTGATTTCCAGTACCTAATAATTATCCTTCCTTTACTCATAATATAATAAACGAAGCTTGACGCAGTAGATATAAACAGTGAAGTACATAAAAAGCATAAAAAATAAAGTGGGTAGAAGAGGAAGCGATGGAAAAATTGCGGCCTGCTGAACCACTTCGCTCAAGCCATCACGTAAACGACGCAGAAGAAGAAACCAGTGATAAACTGCATTGATCTGCTTCGTATCCTCCACTTAACGTTCAAAATAAGTCCTCAATATGGACAATGCTTGCTGTATTCATGCAGAAATACAATACATCTAAACGAAATGCTGCAGTACATACACAGTATATTACCGTTGATTGAAAATCAACAATAAATGAACAATATTATATACTTAAAAAAACTATGGGAAAGTTAATAATGAAATATTTTTCAGAACTCATAATAACTGAATAAAACAACTTTTTTAGTTTTAGTTCTGTACAGTTTATTTAATATAAATTTAATGAATCAGTATACCTAATGCGTATGATACTTTTATTAAAGCTAAACTTTTATTTTCCGTATACACTTTACTGATATATGTATTTATTTGGTATAGCAATATTGTAGTTGCCAATTTAATTTCTTAAAGATTATCGCTTTATATATGAGAATCACATATAGGTAGTAATTATCACATACATACTATTGGTTGTTAATATTTTATGACCTTAAATCTTATTTCACGTACTCTAATATATGTAGCTGATTGCTGATGAGAAGAAATAAAATAATTTATAATAATACTTTCAGCTTTTTAATATGTAATATACTATTATATTATCATCATCTGTGGTACATTATTCCTAAATGTACTTTAAGTTTTACTTGCATTTTAGTGGTATAGGCGTACTAACCAGGGGAACTACCGCTGCTCGTATTATGACATACGAGTACACATATCGAAAAAAATATAATGGTATTAGTAGATAGTTGTTATTACTTAGTAAATTTGAAATAAGCATGTTATTGTATTGTTTACACAAAGAATAGGTACAGAGCCTTCAGAGAAATCATTTACAAGGGCAACTGTCCCTATAACGATGCGGGTGTTTTAAACATCCGGTTAATTATGACTGGCTGACTGGAACGCGCTAACCAGGTGAGCAACCGCTGTAAATGGGGGCTTAAGACGGGAGCCATTTAGGCACTGGCTTAGGGCGCCTGGCTTATTGGGGCGCCCGAAAAATCTAAAAACTAAAGATATAAATATATAAATAAACATAGAATCAGTGAACAGAATATTTATCTGTGTTAGTAAATTTTGAAGCCCTTCAAAGCTGGTTTATGTAACAAAATTACATTTACGCGCCACTTCACCTACTCTACTGCTACCACCTATCGTAGTAACTAAACTACGAATCAAATTTCAAATAGACACGTAAGCAAGTATAATTTTTATACAGCGTATCTAGAGGAGTGCTGATTGTTATGGTTACCGCATTACAAACATTAGAAACAAATCTTAATGATTTTGAATTTTGAAATAGAAGAGAAGAAGAAGTAGGTATATGTAAAAGTCAGTCTTTATAAACACTGGTGTCATAATTGTAAATATTAATATCATATAAATACAATAATTTGCGGTTTTTACCCAGTTAAATTACATTTACCTATTTAGGAAAATGAGTTTATGTTAAAGAAAGGAAAAATATTGATTGGCAGTTATCACTTCAGCGATGTAAAAAAAAAATTAAAGAATTATTTCAGTAAAAATTTTCGATACTTTCATATAAAAAAATCAGAAATAATCTTTGTAACGAGAAAGGGGGGCTGGGGCTGTGCGTATAATTGTAATTGTATTAGTAATTATTTTAATAAAAATGGTACCGACGATATTCGAGATTCCCGTTTAGACTTTTTAATCCCGCCCACGTCCAATCACAAATGAATAATTTGAATAACGCTTGCTCACGGTCGACCAAACTAAGAAAACTCACAATTACGGCAATTATAATTAATTATTTTTATTTAAAAAGTGTGCTCTATATTTTATATATATATATATATATATATATATATATATATATATATATATATATATATATCATTAATTATATTTTCTTTCGATTGTTAAATATAATTTCAACAATTAAATGAGACAAATGTTACAAGTGAAAGAAAAGTTAAAAAAAATATGTCTTTCCTTTAAAATAATGGTTTTATAAGGGAACCTGGGGGTACGCAAAGGGTTTGCAAGGGGTACGGAAAGATTTTTTTTTGTATATAACATATAAAAAAATATAATAATTTATTGTATTTAAAAATAGATAATATAGCAAATATTACTTATTATTTTTTCCTACACCAATTCAATACACACAGTACTATGCAGGGTAGAATTCTAAAATTATCATATAACAAAATAATTCAGATACTTATTAATTCATTGAAATTATGAATCTTCTTCTTCTGATAAAATAACGTCCTGAGAAAGTCTCTCAATATTAACATAACCAATATTTTATTTTGTACTGTTGATGATGAAATGATTTAAAGATTGGTTCTAGATGTTTAAAGAGAAGCAGAAATTCTTATTCATTTTTAGAAAGTTAGAAATAATAATTTTTAAACGCCATTCGGGGACTGCATGTTATTAAAGAAAATATTGGTATATCTAGATTTTGTTTTTAATGATATATCCAAGAATTTTTTTTACTAAGGAATACGAAGTGTTAAAAAGTATTTGAAAGGGGATAAGCATAAACCGATTGTTTAGGAAACACTACTTTAAAATAAAGTTGTCAGTTAATTCTACATAGAAATGGAAGTGCAGACAAGAATGTCATTAATGACAAATTTATAACATTCACATTCACGTCCAATTACGACTAAAAAAAATTAAAAATAATTATAAAACATTTACGGCATGTGCCCACCACTGTCTCAAGACTCATGACAACACTGTTGCATTTATAGTTGAATAAAGTAAATTTTCCTGTTTTTGCAAAGAATAATACATTGGATTTTCAAGATTTTATATAAATAAGTAAAATAAACCGAATGGCGATCAGTGAGTCACTTTATTTGCGGATTAGAATAATCTAAAAATAAATTGATTAGATATGCATGGTTTTGAAGTCAGGCACGTGCCCCTGTCAATTATACATCAGTATTTGGAGGGATGCATGTAAAGTGAAATACAGGGCCGTAACGAGACGTCACGTGTCAGTGTTTTTATTTCATTTGTAAATCGTCGCACTAGTTGGCACCACCACCACCATCACCAAATTGCAGATAGAAACGTAGAGTGTATTTATTATAATGGCGTGGTGTAAGAGCACAGATCGCATTCTCGTAACTCAGGGGCGTTTGTCGCCCTAATCACAGTGCGGATCCACCACAATTGATTACCAGACCGTGTCGTAAGCCATCGAAATCTGATTGCATTCGCCTAGCTCTAACGCCAAGTAGCACCCGGGTTAAGCAAAGTTACGATTACGACGAACGAATGGAGCCGGGCGGCCAGCAGTCAGATTGATTCCTGTTGCCGGAGGAAGCGTATTCTTTATCGGGCTCACGGGCTCATTCAATTAACGGAAGCTGCATTCGCAACAGTTAACCAAAAACGATCAAAATTTATCTTAACGTCTTTCTCCCGCTATTAAACCAAATTAATCATCTAATAGGCTCATCAACCATAATCAAATTATGATAAATATGTGTTGTAAATAATATTTATATATTTAACAAGTATGATTAACATAAAAAAAATTATTAAAAATTTATTCACTTCCGAGATATTAAGGTTTATAAAATTCATCACGTCATTGGTACTAGTTTTAAAATGAAGCTTCTGATTGGCTAAAAAATGAAAACCCGCTGCTCGCCATTAACTCAGGCAGGCAACATAATGGATACAAATTTATATGCATTTCTAAAATCAAGTCAAGTTTCATATAAAGTAATAACAATAATATAAAGTGTTTACATATCTTAATGTTTTTATATTTTTCGTCTGTGCAGATACATACATTGGATTTTAAGATAAATAACTCAATAGCATAGATAAATCTACAGCAGGTAAATTGCCTGAATCGGCTTTAATAAAACCTGGATCCATTTTATCTAAAAACGAATTACAAAAACTCGAAACTGTAGTATACAACACGAAGTTTTAACATTTTTTCGTAGTTCAAACACATGACTCAAGCCCACTAGCGCCACAGAAATGTCAAAGTGAAAAAAGTTGTCAAAAGTTACAACAATATTTTACCTACTTTCCATAAAAATATATTTGTTAATCTTTTTAGAGAAAATTATTGAACAAAGATAACATTTAATACATGTTTGATTTTTTATCAAATATAAAATGAAGGAAATGCAAATCACATGAAAACTTACTGGTTGAATACCACTATTTAGTACAGATGACGTCAAATTGCAGCGCTATACATTAAATAATTATTTTCTCCCTTAATACTAAGAATTTTCAAACCGGATTTGCACTTATCAACATATTTCTTTATGCAAATTTACAAAAAAAAAATAAAAAAAAAATATTGATGGCCTATTACCCATATGGATCGCTACCTTCTAATACATATAAAAAATGTAATATGCATAATTAGTGGTATCGTTAGTTTGTTTATTGGTGAAAGGGGTTTGGGTTGGTTAGGGTAATGTAATTTTTTATTGAAATTAAATACAAACTATTTTCCAATCACATTCAAATACAAATAATTCGCATCAAATTACACATAAATTCTTTGCGTTTTTTAACATTTCTTTTAACATAAAATGATCACAAATCGTAGTCATTTTCCTACCAGAATTCATCTCGGCAATTTAAACTTTGTACTGGATCGTTTATAGGCACTTTAAGGAAATAAAGTAATCTAACCTTATTTCATCTATCTTTCAGTAAGGAGTTATAGAATTGTGTTCTGAAAACTCAGATTGGCGTGCTGCATTGATGAAAATGCATTTCAGTTTCGACCAAAAATTGGCCGAAACTTTGACCCGGCTAAAACTAGTGTTCATGTCGTTTAAATACACCAGTGCCATCTACATTTAGTTTTTTTCGCGTATACGTAAACGAAAAAAGTAAATCAAGACAATACAAATAAGATCTCATTTGCTGTGTAAGAACATCGTATACAAGGATCTTTCTAAATAAAATTAAGTGTCTGAAGTATCGATGAATATAATCAAGATTTTAAAATTGTAATATGTACTGCGTTAATTTCTTAGGTCACTGTATATTTTCTTTATATGTAACGGGCTCAAAAAAAACTTTAGTTATGGTTCTATATTGAAATTAATTATTAATATCACACACATATAGCAGGTTGTTTCCATGCCTCAGGAAAAAAATTAAGGGTATATACATACCTCGGGAAACACAGAACAAAAGAATATTTTTTTTAATTCGCAAAAAAAATCATTCTATTTAACTTCAATATTTTTTTTACCACTGGTTGATGGCTATTCTTAATAACTTTATTTAAATCTGCTACTACGCAAGTAATTGTTTACATAGCGTCTAATAAATGTCTGATATTGTGTAATTAATAATATAATCTGGCAATAGTTTCGTACATACTTTCGTCGACATTATTGTTAATCTTCTTTCTTTGCTGGTTTCTTATTTTGATTGTGTGAGAATTGTAGTGTATCATTTATTCAACATGCTGTATTATGTTCAGCAAGTAATAAGGATAATTTTGAACAATACTTGTAACCTATAATTAGATCAAAGATATCAAATGTATGCAGTCATATGTAAGTATTTGTTGTTTTCTTTACAAATATTCCTTTAAATACAAGGATAAGATATTTCATATTATTGTGTATTCAAAAGAATTATCTCTAAATGAAATGGGTATTACGTAATATAATTTTGATAATTAATATGTATTATGTTGCTTTCAATAAAATACACTATTCCAGTAGTACTAAACAACTTCATTTTTGCGAATTGTTTTTGTTCTGTGACTTATGTCGTGTAGTATATACCTATAATTTTTGCCGAGATATGGAAACAGCCCGTAGGTATATGTATATAGTAAAAAAGAAAAAAATGCTTCAGATAACGTATCCGAAAATGTTTATATACATACATATGTATATTTTTTAAATAGTCATGTACCAACATTTAATAGACATACATATATTGATATTAAAAAGTAATACATTTATATTAAGATACTTTATAAAGCAATTTATTACTTTCCGAAGTATATTTTAAATTTATTGTTAACTTGAGTGAACAAATAATTGAAGAGTGAAAATAGCAGCAGCATAGCAAGTGCATGAAAGACAAGAGGGTTGGTTTGTATTTTAGACTGTGCATGACAGAATACAAAGGCATGAAACTTGTGCAAACAACCATAATAGCACAGTGTCACTTTCAACGTGACAATACTTGCAATTAATTCAAATTGTATCTGCCTTCGTCAGTCGTGAACGGTGGTGTCGCATTATGTGTCGCGTAAGGCGTGAAATTAATGGCAATTATGAGCAAAATGAACTGTCAATTTGAGGCTTTGTCATAAAGCACGGGGCGTAGGGGCGTTACACGAGCTATTTGCCCACTTGACATGTATTACTTTCCGCAAGCCGCCAGCGGTGTGCACTGTGTTACCATGCCACAAACCACATACACTATTAGTGTTAAACAATACCTTCTCACTTCTACCACCCGTATATCAACACAAATAATCTGCCATTACAATGTCAAATATTTTTGTGGCCGTCATTTTATTCTCTTGTTCTTTTTCAAATTTAACTACTTTACAACTACTGTAGTCATATGTACATATTGGTGGAAAAATAAAAATACAATTTTGCATTTAGTTTATGCACATTTATTCATAAAAATATTGACGATCCTTTCGCTGAAAATCGATTTTTTTTTAGATTCGAGTTAAAATGGCGATATATATATATATATATATATATACATATATATATATATATATATATATATATATATATATATATATACAGGGTGTCCCTATAAGCTTGCTCACTATTGCTAACTTTTTTATTTGAAGAGTTACAAGTTTGGTTAAATGAGTAAAATTGTGCCATTTTAAACAAGAAATTTAATGGTTCTTGAAAAAATAAAATATTACCAGTGGTTGCCAAAATATGGGATAAAATATATATTTTTTAAATGGAATCATATATTTTTTATTTTCTAATTAGAAAGAGTTTTTTTTTCTCTTTTCAAAAAACTAATATTGTTTATGTACAATTTTTACAAATAAACGAGTTATTAACATTTAAAAATAAAATTGGTCAATTTGGCCAAGTAAGCCATGGAATCAATTGTTTTACACCATCTTTTTATTTTATTAACTTATTTTACAATAATATGACTAAAATAATACAAATAAACAAATAATTAATTTAAATATTCAAATTGAAAACCATTATTTCTTAAGCACATTTCACACCTTTTGGAAACAGATCTGACCGCTCTTCGTAACTGATGTCTAGTTGCATCTTGACAAGCCTGAAAAACTCTTTCTTGTAATTCTTCAATGCTATTAACTTCGTTAATATAAACTTGATCTTTGAGGTGTCCCCATAAAAAAAAGTCCATTGGCGTAATATCAGGTGATCTCGCCGGCCAAGCAATAGGACCATGAGTTCCAATCCAACAACCAGGATAATTTAAATTTAAATAATTTCTAATAATATGGGAATTATGTGCGGGAGCACCGTCTTGCTGAAAGTATTTTAAATGTCGTATGTACATTAATGGGATATTTTCCAGTAAGGGCTCAACATCATTTTGGAGTAAAGCAAGGTATCGATTTGCATTTAATGTCTCTTCAAAAATTATGGGGCCTATCAAAAAATTATTTAAAATACCACACCAGACATTAAATCCAAACCGTTCTTGAAATCTGGTAGTTCTAATTTGGTGAGGATTTTCCACGGAGTAAAAATGGTGATTATGTCTATTATACAATCCATTATTAGTGAATCTACTTTCATCAGACCAAAGTATTTTTTGATAAAATTGTGGATCTGCCTGATTTTGTTGTAAAAACCAGTTACAAAATTCGGTCCGTCTGATTTCATCACCCGGTCTTAGATTATGTACTAAATTGATTTTAAATGGCCTGAATTTAAATCTTAAATTTCTGTTGACAGAAGATTTGCTTATAGCACAATGTTGACTTATCTCTCTTGTAGATGATGTTGGATTTGCCGTCACAAAAGCTAACACATTTGTTTCACTTTCTTCATTATTCACAATTCTAGCCCTAGTGTTGTTCTCTTTACAGAATGAACCAGAAGTTTTTAGTGCCAATTCCAATCGCTTAAATATTGTCCTATGGGGTTGATTCCGCTGCGGAAACAAAACACAAAGCATAAACATTGAAAAAAGATTCAATTGATTCCATGGCTTACTTGGCCAAATTGACCAATTTTATTTTTAAATGTTAATAAATCATTTATTTGTAAAAATTGTACATAAACAACATTACTTTTTTGAAAAGAGAAAAAAAACTCTTTCTAATTAAAAAATAAAAAATATATGTTTCCATTTAAAAAATATATATTTTGTCCCATATTTTGTGAACCACTGGTAATATTTTATTTTTTCAAGAACCATTAAATTTCTTGTTTAAAATGGCACATTTTTGCTCATTTAACCAAACTTGTAACTCTTCAAATAAAAAAGTTAGCAATAGTGAGCAAGCTTATAGGGACACCCTGTATATACAGGGTGGCCCAGTGAAAATTATCAGCGCAATTTTTGGACACTTAACATTAATTTTGCAAAAAACGCTCGAACACGTCAATTTTAATATAAAGGAGGACACCTAAATGGATTAGTACTAATGGCGTAACTTCAACCCTAAAATGGGTGTGGACTGCACCTCAAAAATTTTAAAAGGAAAAGAGTGTCAAACATGATACAGTATGAAAGGCCTTTGAATTCTCTTTTCAACAGTTTTTTTATTTTTCAAATCCGATCATTAGTTCCACAGAAATGTCATTTAAAACAAATTTTATCAGGTGTTCAAAATTGCCATCAATAAGTAGGCTAAAACAAATGACTGTATATATGAATATATTACTGTAAATTTGATTACTATGCTATTATATATACTTACCGGCTGTTATATACAATCGCCCATAATTCTGGAGAATTTGTTTAAGAGATAGCACTCTATTAAAAAAAATTAATTAATCCAAACTTAAACTAACCAAACCTCACACAACTTAACAAACTAATAAGTTTTAGAAATTTTGCATAATATCCGCTATGTTTGACAAATTAAGCATACCAATTTATCATATTTCCCGTAACAAGTTCACATATGTATTTTTCAAAAATAAGAAAAATACAATTTTTATAATAAAAATGTATTTATTTACTACAAAACTTTTAATAACAACTAAAATTTATTCTTTATACATATAATAATATCTTAAAATAAAATAATATTTTATCATTTTAATTGTCATATAACAGAAGAAAAAACTTAAGTATCTATTTAAATGTGTAACAAAAAGGGTAAATTATTTGTTAGTTTTTTAATTTTTATTTAGATTTATCGTTTTAAATTTTGATTACAGTATTTGAATAAGAATACCAATCTACTCGCTTTTTTGGTTTCATTATAGATTTCATTTTCGCTTATGAAATAAAATATTTATAATACTATAAAAACTATTAAAAACTGCTATAACTTTAATAGATATCAACAATTTTTAATTTATTTTAAAAAATAAAAAATGATTTTTGCCAACCCTGATTTGCATATACATTTTCAAATTTTTAATTTTTTAGAAACTTAATAATTCCTGCTGTAACAAAAAGAAAACTGATTTAAGCCATATTAGTTTACAATACATTTGTATTCTGAACGGAATTCGTAAATATTAATATATTTGTGGTTCTAAATCAAAGTTTCAGGTTCAACTTTAGGATCGCTGACCTTGAAAGGTTTCGGTTCATTTCCAGTTCAGATTTCAAAAAAACTGGTTTTTATTTTAATTTTCGGTTCGGGAGAGTAAAAATATCTTTGTTATTTATCTGGCACCGGTATTTACTAATGTTATGAACTTAAACATAAAATATATGTTCGTTTAAATTTTTCTCGTTAAAACATTTATAATACTGTTAAATTTAATGTAGAATAATGAAAAACTATTTCTAAATAATATGCGCATTCAAATGCATGCACCTCCAAAGATTTAATTTCCCCTCCCTCCTGGAAAATCTCCCTGGATTCAACATTGATATCCACTACTAGTCAAATTGTTATGAAATGTAAGTTATAATTACATTGTTTCCCGTTTTAATTAATGTTCAGTTTGCCGGGCACAAAAACCGCTAGGTACAATTAAAAAGGACATATTTTATTCGTAATTTTCGTAAAAATTACGGACATTAAGCTATTCATTCGACAAACGAGCATGTGACGGGCTAAAAGTCCCCCATTGCAATGAATTTGTACGAACAAATCGTTTGGAGTTTTTCTTGTATAATTGCAGGGTTTATGCATGACACTGATATTATGATTATACGTCACGTATTCCTTGACACTTATCTGGGGTACCGAATGCAGGACATCCGTAGGGTTGTATTATGTTTCCCTAACAAAGAGGGTAAGATTTATTTAGCAACCACACATCGAATACCAGGCGAAATGTCGAATTAATATTAATTGATGTGGTATTGTAGGTTAGGGTAACGCTACACGCGTTGATGTTCAATTAATTATGAATAGAGTTCGATAAAACGTTATGCACAAATAGATATCCAGTGTTCATTGTCACACGCTGCTATTATCGCTCACTTTTCCAATCATTTTTGACAATAAAGGCATAATTACCTTGCTTTGTTAAATAAACCAGAAATGTAAAATAAATTTATAATATCAATATAAAATGAATACACGTATACAAATAATAAAAATAATGCGAAATATATAATAAACCCATAACCAGGGCATGTAACCGAAAAAAATACTGGTTAACGGTTAACCCTTATAGAGAACGTTATAAAAATAAAGGTTTTAGTTCGAAAACCGGTTTTTAAAAATTGGAAACCGGTTTAAACCGGTTAATATATCGGTTAAAAAAATAATTAAAATTAATTATAAAAAACTGATTAAAAAAATTAAGAATAATTAATTTAAAAAAAAAATAACAAATTACCATCTGAGAAATATATAACTATTAAAAAAAAGCAATTTAATTAATGAATATTCACAAAAATTTCCATAATATCGTCAGAAAAACGCAGGTCACTTTTCAATTTTAAACATGTCTGTGTTAACAAAGGCCGTATTTATTTGGGACTTTTTAAGTAATCTTATCGGCCAAAGAGACTACCTACATTTATGACTCTCTCCAATAAAATGTTAATTGTAAAAACTGTCATGATTCATGTTCAAATACAAATAGAAAGCACAGATATAAAAAAAAATATTAAAATGTTTTCTCGTTAAATGATTTAAAATAAAGGTTAATGTTCGCTAAAACCGGTTTATTTTTTTTTGGTTAACGGATACCGGTATTTTCGGCCTGAAAAATATCGATTAAAATTACGGTTAAAGTTCGCAATTTTCGTTGAAAATATCGGTTACCGGTTTTTATTAACCGGTTTTTTTAACCGGTTACATGCCCTGCCCATAACCGACAATTAGTAGTTGGCGCTCAGGCTCACAATCTAAGTGTTTTGAATTCGAAACCGTAAAAGTATGTGTGACCCAGGGCACAGGGCATGTAACCGAAAAAAAACTGGTTAACAAATAACCTATACTGAGAACTTTAAAAAAATAACGGTTTTAGATCGAGAACCGATTTCTAAAAATTGGAAACCGGTTTATGTATCGGTTAATAAAAAAATTATATTATCGACAAATGAAAAGCGATCATGTTTCGTTCTGCATACAAAATCAAACACGAATATTCACAAAAATTCCTATAATACCTTCAAACAAACGTAAGTAATTTTTCAATTGTAAACTTGATGCCTAAAGCTGACAAAGATACTTCCTACTTTTATGACTCTACAATAAAATGTAAATTGTAGAAACTGTCATGACTCATATAGGCATATACAAATACAAATATAACAGATATAAAAAAATATTTAAATTTTTTTCGTGCTAAATGATATTATTAAAATAAAGGTCAATGTGCGCTCTTATTTTTTTGATTGGTAACGGTTTCGGCATTTTCGGCCATAAAAATATCGGTTAAAATTACTGTTTAAGTTTGCAATTGTTGTTCCAAATATCGACTACCGGTTTTTATTAACCGCTTTTTTAACCGGTTACATGTCCTAGTGTGTCCTGTCTAGGACCGGCTCAAAGATTCATTGCGCTCCCTAGGTAAATATTTCTAATTGCGACCTATTGAGATATACAAAATATAAATATATGCAGATACAAAAATGTAGCTATCGAGATTTATTAATTTAAATTTCAATAACAATCTTGCACTTAACATTTTCAAACCTTTTGTCCTGCTATAAAAAGTAAACAATATTCAACAGAAACAACATAAGACACTATTTGTCTTTGAATACTGTTGTAAAGGTGCCGAAAATAATGTATTTCTCCAAAAATATATATGCTAAACATATAAACTTGTAATATTAGTGGAGTGTATTCACTCTACTATTTAAGAAAGACAGAACGTCTATGTATATCCACATTATAAGAAACCCAATATTTATAAAGACATATAAGTATAGTCAATATCTAAAATATAATTAAATTAGCAACAAATACATTAACCAGTTGTGAAAATACTTTTCAGTATTTGGTAGAAATTGCTGAACTTGAATGAAAATTTCTATTTTTCCAGTGTTCAAAATGAAAAACCTTTTTTTTTGTTTTGGTCTAACTCATCATTCTTTGATTTCATGTATTCTGACTATTTATTTCGGTATATGTTCATAATTATTTTGTTCATGAATCTCTGCACTTTCATTATAAACTATGGGCTGTCGGAGTACTGCAGAGAGTCACACCGCGTGTAAATCGAGAGGATATTCCAATCTCAAGTAACGACCGACTCGGCGCGCTGCCTTTTGAATGATGTGTTTAATTCAATTATGAATTGACGATAGGAAGAGTCGGCGTCACCCACTACGTTACTAACAGAATAGTGATAGACGAAAAAAACTAATTTATAGATGTATAAACCCGAATTCTACGTATCTAATTATGACATTAATTTACATATTATTTCTAAAAAACAGGAAAGTCCATTTCTTTATTTAAAATTCTCGTTTCATTATAATACGTTCTTTCACTGACCGTAAAATATATTTGTAAATATTTATCTACTGAACATTGAGCGACTGCATGTTAGAATGAGTAGAGGAATATGCTCTAATATTGTTTATTTTTATTTAGCTATTTAGGCTCGAAAATTACCCTTATTCTAACAGTAGAACGACTTGGCTGTGCCCCTTGAACTTCGATTGCAGTTTATTAATGAATATCGATCAGAAGTTAAGATCGATCAGATCGATCTTGATTAATCTGATCAAACAGGATATTTTTTCTGATCGATCAAATCAGTCAACGTCGATCGATCTGATCGAACAGGATCGTTCTTTTTTGATCGATTAAGATCGATCAAAAATAAGAATCTATCATCGATCACAAATTTCCCTGATCACACAACGGTACAAAAAAGAGTATCGGAACTTTTATAACGGGATTTCTATTTTTCGAAAAGTAAGTTTTATGTGTGCGGCATACTATCAGTAACCAAGTAAAGTTATTTTTCTAGTAGATATATTCGCCGCATAGCTGTCAAAAATCCAATACTACTGTTGCAAATTTTGATTTATTATTCTCATTCATTCTGAAGCGGAGTATAGGCAACATACACATACAGTTTAATTAACTGTCAAGTGTATTATTAAGTATACAATAATAAATGTAATAAAATTTGTAAAAAAAAATTTAATGTAGACTAAAATAAAATAAGTGCAATTATTTTTACTAAACTGTTTAGTATTAAACTAATTCTTAAAACATTAACATTTATTTGACACGAGTTCTAACATTACATAATTTTTAATTTGTTGCTCTGGTAACAGTGTCTGAGCTACAATTCATGTTACAATTATTAATTGATTTTATTTATTTTTTAAATTAAGTTTTACTCGACTAAAAAACACCTACTTTACAAACTTGTTATACAAATAACTAGTTTTATTTCAGCTCTTAATCATGATAAATGTATTGTCTGAAACTTGTTTTTGAATACTTCATATATACATATTCATACACATGTAAGTAACGTCACGTTTAAGAAAAATTATTAGCTAATATAATATAATGTTTGAATGACATTGACAGTGAGTTGAGTACACAGAGCAGCATTAATGATTCCAATAGCCGATGTATGATGTGTTGCGGATCAGGGATAGTGAACATGGAATGCAACAAGGGGACCAGTGTGAGCACGGTTAACCCGAACTAAATCCGTAATACGAATCGTGATGTTGACACTAAGCCGGTGTAGTAATCCATCACGACGAACACTTTTTAACTTGCATGCGAGTGTAGCGAAGGGTGTCAGCATCAGCGACAATGGTTTCAATTCCAAGCAGATTAACTGACGCACGGTCCGACCGGCGTTCGCAACGAATCTTTATATTTAAATCCAATCATCAACTAATTTCAGTAGCGTATTTGCTCAAATCAAACGCCAGCGTGATCAGCATTCACAAAAAGATAAAGCAGGGAATAAATGAATTTGCGGAAAATTGCTCGTTAAAATATATCACGGAAATATAATAGCGTCTGCCCCTCCTGAGAAATTATACTTTACCATAATTTTACTACATTAATATTTTAACAAAGAATATATTTTTCCATATTTTTGAAATTAATTTTGTTTTATAATTTATGAAATGTAAAATAGGAAGAGTGATTTTGATATTCATGTAACAGGCACGATCGCCTAAGACGAAATCTAGTACCTGACATATAAGGGTTTTAATTTATGAGTTTTACTTGCCTCAAAAGTAATCCACAAATGATATTAATAAACAACTTTTACATGAGACAAGGGTAACGATAGTCGCTGCCACCACTATGACTTTATTTAAAAGTCTGCCGTGAGAGAAGCAGACAAGGGAATGTTAATAATGATAACAGACACGGTTTACTATATGGTCAAATTGGTACAGGGTGGTAATAGTAGAACAAAGTTTTACCTACGCGTTGTGCTACCCGTCACAAAGACAGGGGTTGGAATAGGATGGGCTGAATCAAACACAACAAGAAAAAGAGATTTCAAACTTCGGAGCACCATTTAATGGTAAAAATCCAGAAGTTCTCAACCTATGTTTATCCGACTCTTCTCATCCCCTAAGTATGAACTATGCTAAAAATAACCCAACTATTGATGTCCATCGAGGCATCACGTACCGGAAACGGACAGTTATTTCTTTGAAAACAAGCTTGAAGGCGAAAAATGTGCGTCCTTCAGTATAAATCTGTCCATTTGTAACAACTGAAGTACTACAATACCAAAAATTTACAAAAATGCACAGCCGCCAAGCGACCGTGTTACATTCACTAATAGATGATTGGCGCAACTTTGTTTATGCAAGTAGATTGCGTGAAAAACCTACTTGCTAGTACTTATCCTTAAAATTTACACTAACTCACTTGAATTTTCAATAATCTTAATTCTACTGTTCAAAATGGATTTATGAAAATATTTCAAGCAATAATGGGGTCATTTAAAAAAAAAATGTTACGATTTTTTTTACATATATGGAACCTGCGACACTTACTATACATATTGCAATATAATGTACGCCGAAATATAATACTTTTCATTCATAACTTTGTTATAAGATATTCGCGCTGCGAATTTCGTGACGTCACGAATCAAAAACTCACACAAAGATACATCTCACACATACACGTACACCGAGGCGCTACAAGTTGAACGTTAGTGTAACGCAGGAAGTATAATTTTATACTTTGTGATGTAAAGTAACCTAAAATTTATGTTTATATTAGTGTAGAACTACAGGTTTGTAAGCGTGAAATATAATTGAAATTACATCAGAGTTTAATATATTTATATATTTAGGTAAAGCATGGTGAACGAAGTTTACATTTCGTCCGCAAGAGGGAGCTGATCATTCTGATTAGTGACGTATTGGCAAATGGCGTCCTGTTGAGATTTGAAATCGAAGTCTAATTTCAAAAAATAATATCTACAAAACAATGTACCCAAATGACATGAAAATATTATTTACATATATTGTAGACGGTAGACTTTCAGAAAAAAAATAAAACAAAAAATGTGAAATGACCTCATTGTTGTGATTATGATGTTATGTATAGATAACAAAAAAAAAATCACAAAGATCATTCTACAATGTCAAAACTAAGCATATTCACTGTTAATTTACCTACTGGAGCATACGAATGAGACATAGGAAAATATATTCGTAAGATTGAGAAATTAGGTAAAATATAAACTATCAAGGAATACGTGGAGGCCCGAAGAAGGCTATGGTTATTAAAAAAAAATTAAAGATAATTGGAAAATTGAATTACGTAGTATCCTTTTTCTACGACCATTATATTATTATGTTTTGAACACACCTCGATCACATACTATAATGAATTATTGACACATCACTAGTAAATAGCGGCTTCAACTAACAACTATCAACCTCTAAATAATAAATTGATACTAAATTTATAACCCAATAAAACAATACTATGCAGAACATTTCTTGTATATTTCTTCATTTGTCATAATGTTTTAAATTATTTATAATAATTGTTAATAAACTAAAAATTCCCCAAACTGTACGATCGACACGTACTTTACGCCGTTAAGAGATACTTACATAATCTGTATGTCGTACAAAAATGGCTATTTACATTAGTAGAATTTTTTTTTATAAAATATATTCACAAAATAACATGAAACGGGGTATTACTGTATTACGCGATTACACGATTACACCCAAATACTACATATGTATTTAGCTACAAAATAAAATGCGTATGTTATCCTCTTTTTAATGTTTTATTCAAACAGCTATTCACCCTTTCTATTTATTTGAAAGAGATAAAACGAAACGATTAATGAGCAAAATAAAAGTGTGAATAGAATGTTTTATATAATAACAGGCAAGGGCGGCTCGTAATATCTATATTCATATTCTATAGGAACTACGACAGTGGCGTGCACTCCATGTATTTTGTCAATATAGCTTCGTATTAATTTTTATTCAAAATATGATTTTAAATGAACTTTTATTAATTTATAACTAATCAATTTCTAAAGCTTTCTTAATACGAAAGTATTCAATAGAGATGCGACCAGGTAGTCGAACATAATACGCATCCACGGTAGCAACTGACGGCCACAGAAAACAATATGCGCTTTGCTCAATTACTATTGCAAACTTAAATGCAACGGAGATGCGGAGACAAAATGTTAACGCATCCACGTAGAAAACTATTACTTTAATAAACCGAGAGCGTGTTGGTTTATTGACATTTACTTTCAAATTAAATTTTGTGTATTTATTAAAATCAAAAAGCATTGAATTTTTAAAAAAATCAAATAGTTAATAATTTTTTTGATTTTGCTAATTTTTAAAGATATTAAGGGTTACTGCACTTTTTTAATTGTTTTAAAGGCAATATAAATATTTTATTTCATAAACGAAGACGAAATCTGTAATAGAACCAAAACGAATAATCTGAATAAAACTAGGAAGAGTAAGAAAGAATTTTTACTTTTAGCTACATATTTAAGTACTTGTATTTTTCTTCTATTATATGACAATTAAAGTGATAAAATATCATTTAATTTTAAGATATTATTATTATTATTTTGTGGCAAATAATTAAATTAAACCTTGCCGCTTTCCTATTAAAAAATGTTACCGCACGCCACTGAACTACTGAATTGCACGTCAAATGAAAATAAATATAAAATATACTTCAGTATAATAAATTTTTACAGAATTGATATTATTTTATGTTTTCATATAAACCTTAGTTTAACATAAATTATTCTAATATTAACTAGTAATCAAAGTTCCTGGATGGATAAATAAAAAAATCCCTAATTGTGCGATCGCGTAGGTACTTTACACACGGCCTTCCGTAATATGACAAATAACCTATAAGTTGTACAACAATGGTTATTTACATTAGAAGACGTAGAAAAAATAGTTTAATTCAAGCTTTTATGAAAAATTTGGCAGACAAAATATGGGCGTATAAATTTTAATTTTAAGTGATATAATGTATAAAAAAAAATGTTAAAATTTTATCTCAGAGCAACCCCAAGTTAAAATATCATCCGTCGCCACTGATAACAGGTACTCACCCTTGCGGTTAATTTGAAAGAGATAAAATAAGAGATCAATGATGTAAATAGAAGTGCGAACAGAAGTATCTGTTTAATACTGATTTGTGAATAGGGCAGTGCACTGTAAAATCACAATCATTATTCGGCAATCAAGGAGCTAATCCGTATCATCATGAAAAATGATGGAACAAGAGAGAATGGACAGAACGTTATTAATTACTCCCATGAAAAGATAACAGAATGTAATTAAATTTTTAGTCAGAGCAGACACAAGTCCTATTGGAATCAAACAGCAGATTACGCGAATATAAATTAACTTACATTTCACCCTCCGTTCTGCATTCGCTGATGCTCTTCCGACGTGTCGCGCAGATTAATGCGCAACTTCTTCGCCCGTCATTCGTCATTCGTCACTCGCACAAAAAACCAGATTTGGTCGCAGCGGAAGTGTAGTGTAGTGCTGTAAAGTTTAGCACAACGTCATCCTCTCGCCAGGGTACTCGCACCCCTTTGTTGCAGCAAATGTCACGCCTACCGTCAGGCCGCAACCGCCACATCACTGACAACCAGCAAACACCGCCTTTTATCTTACACACGCACATATCATTGCTTTTATTTACATCAAAAACTCTATGACTAATTTTTGTTTCGTTCCTATTCTCACTGATAAAACACATTTAAATGGTTACTAAACTCATATAAAGCACAGTAATTATCATCAAACATATTCAGGTGGAGTTTGTAAAATTTAGTGCTGTGTATTTGTTATATTCGAAATTCGAAATAATTACTTTGCACCTTTCCGAATTTCGATGTTCGAATTTTGAATTTTAAATTCATGAACGAATTTTGAATTTTGAATTTCGTTTGTTTGTAAACGTGAAAAGAAATTATCTCTTTGGGGAACATAGTAATGTATTAACCTTCTTAACATAATATCATAAATTACTAAAATAAATACTAAAGTAATAAAATAAGTGAAGTACGTATTCTATAGCTTTTAACGTGAATTCAAAATTCGAAATTTCTGAAATTCGAAATTTCTGAATTTCGAATTATTTTTCCAATGACATTTCGAATTAATTTTTTAGAAAATCGACAGCACTAGAAAAATTAAAATATTGTAATTTTCATGTAGACTGACAGCGGTGTCTCAAAGGCAACGGCGAGATTTGGTAGGGGAACTACGCTAGAGTAGGAGCAAATGGGGTCCTAAACAGTTTTTTTTAATTGTTTTTCCTGAAAGAATATAGTGGAATAAGTATAGTAATGAAAACGCGACTGAAAAATATCTCAAAACTGGGTAGAGATACATAACATACGTTCTCCATGATTATAAAAAACAGGAATTTCAGGTTTTTGTACGGGATTTTTTTTCTCCAACATGTTCCATTATCTAAACTTAAGTATATATGGATGAACAGATGGACTAATTCCAAATTAAAATGTGCTGTGTCCAAGTTGCTTAGCTGATTAATTATTCGATTATTCGACAATCAGCCTATTTAGTTATGTTTGCTCTATTTGGTAATTGACGAAATATTTTATTTATATTTTCTAATTACGGTCAAAAACTAAAGAATGAATAAAGTACTGCACTTTTTTATTGTTTTACATTACACGTGATACAATGAAGTATCAATTACCGAAACAAACCCAAGTACGATTTTTTAAAAATGTCTCCGTACTATAATAATAATGAGATTCAATAAATAAAAAATTATCCAGAAAACTTTCAATTCTCGACGCTTAACAGCAAAAGAGAAAGAAGAAGATTAATTCAATATAAAATAACAGAGTATTCGACTGAATTTTATTTGATTGTTTATTATTCGACTGACGGCAAATAATATGAGATAATTTTACTAATTTTATTTTATTGTTATAATAACATTTCATTTAACATAATATATTGAATTTTATTTGATGGTGTATTACCTTCCAAACAATTTTTGTATGAATAAATAATTTATCTCTGTTATTTTAATTTAGACAAAGTGTATTGTTCAATGCCGTTCTTATTACATTTAAAATTTGTATCATATTTCTGTTCTCCTTTGTATTTATTAGATAGATAGTTTTTATTGTGCAGTAGTTTAGAGTCGATCTTTTTTATCATCGGTCACCAATTATATGAAACGCTTAAGTTGCTGGTCCCTCGAAGATCACAATTTAGTTTTCTGTAATGTTATTCAGTGGAATAGTTTCTTATTGGAATCGTTTGTCTTATTTTGTATTCGTAATGTCATAGTTTTATTATTTATTTTCGTCCACATATTATGTTATAGCATGTTGGACGTACACTATTTTCCATTAAAACCAAACAACGATTGAACGCTGATTTTCAAATTATAAATAATTTTATAATATTATGGACTAGCAAACAATGAAACAAAATCGTTTGTTCGTTTACATTTAATTTTATTACTGACTTAATATATTTCCTGAATAATAGCCAAAAGTTATAATTTATATTTAATTACAGTTTCAAATATTTAATATTAAAAAGATCATTTTAAGATTTATGATTATACAAAATACAGTATTTACACAAAAACTATTTTATCTTTTATAATTTACCTTATATTATTTTTTACTAAAAACAATAAAAAAAAATTAGGGGGGTGCAAATTTTATCTGGCACCCCGGCATCAATGCACCTTGGAGCGCCCCTGACAACACTAGTTGTATTATATAAATTTGCGTATTTTAAAATAAACTAATAATTTTGGTACAAAGGTTAAATTAATCATTCAGTAATTTATTACATCGCTGACGCAAAATCAGCAAGTAAATTCAATTTCCCTACCTGCTTTTGTAAAACGCAATGTTACCATATCTTATTTGACAACAGTGGCGGCTCGTACTACATATTTGTGGGTGTACTGCATCAAACAAAAAAGGAAATAAAATATTAATGAAAGGACTTTAATTTTCTTTATAGTTTTAATTTAAATTTTAAACAAATACGCTTTTCCTTGTTTTCGGCAAACTTATCTATTAATTTTTTCAACACGGAAAACAAAGCAAAGCATTTTTCTCATTACAATCACAAATATGTCTTTCTTAAATTGTCTTTTATAAGGTTTATCGCGACTTTCACCCGAAATTCCTATGTTTAGTAAAGGTGTTTGACGATCTGACTGTTTAACTGATAATTGTGCCTGACAAGTTTAAAAAATTAATTTTTATGTAATTGAATAACTACTTTCATTTTCAAACATCAAACATGTATTTAAACTTTAAAGTTAAAACTAATTTAAAGTAAATTTTAAATTGAAAATATTCGTATTCTAACCTTTGGAGTAGGTGAAATATAATTTTTTTTTATAATATTTTTTTCTAACTTTTATCAAAGTGATAATATATTTGTTGACGTTTGAAATCGATTTCTGTATTTTTAAATTTAGGAAAGCTTATACAGCTTCTTTCCTTTTGTAGTAATATAATAATTTCTTTATGATAATTATTTTTCCTAACTTTTATCAAAATGATAACAAATTTGTTGCTTATTAGAAATCGATTTCTGTATTTCCAAATTTTATTATTATCCGCTTATTGAAAATTTTCTAGGCATATTAATGATTGATAAACAGAGAAACTGGAACCACGAAGATTTGACGCTACTTCCCGATTTTAAATGATGAGCCCTTTAAATTTATTGGCATTCCCCATGTCTCTCTAATTTTCGTTTCTTACTGTGTCGCTCCTGTATATAATTATTCTGTTTCTTTTCTTCTATTGTAACTTCATGAAGTAATTTTATTGTTTAATCTTTACATATATTTTAATAATGTACTTATATAATTAATTAACAATGCGCATTTTTATTTTAAATATTTGGTGGTTCTGCAGCTATGCAGACGAACCGCCACTGTTTGACAAGTATATTTAATATTTCAATAAGAAATACAATGATTTATGTGATCAGTAACTAAATTTGAAATTTTATTAACATGTAGAATTTCTATTAAATTAATGATCGAGATATAATAATTTAACGCCAATACGTTGATACGCAAAACAAACAACAAATTGTTGACACCATAATATAGTGTGCATGACAGTTACTAGTATTATTTAAATTTTGGTACGATTATTATTTATCTCGTCAGGGATGTTTCTTTTGTGTGCCATTAGTATATAATTATTATTGAGAATATCAACATATTGGATATTATTGTTACTTTTTGTCATTTATTCGTTATGTTAAACGCTGATGATTGGCCGGATATGAAGTCGAGTTGTCAAAACCTTACAAGCTCAAGAGCTACCGTCTACATACATATTACTGAAATACGTCATATATAATAATTGATATCTGAAATTATGCATTGAAAACCGTATAGGCAATTAGATATATGGAATAATTTTAGAATACGAGTCGTATTGATGCGTGTAATTGGTATGGTGTATCGGCCATCAGCCCGGTGAAATTTAGTATGAGCAATTAGGAAAGCGCGTGCGGTTGACTGATACAAAATGAGCACTTGAACATCAGAATGAAACGATTATTCAGAGCGCGCGATGTCAACCCTTTCAGGGGTCTTCTGCTTTTGATGGACATGTAAATATGCATATTCTACTATATCTCCATTACTAACAGACTTCCAGACCTATGTTCAAATGAAATTTAACCTTAACAAATATTTACACTAAGGTTTCGAGTCTCGACTCAAGCACAAAACAAACAGTATTTTCTTGACACTGACACTGACACGTTATTGGGAAACATTTGTTTCACTATTACACATCTTATACAAGCGGTGCTCTCGAGATAATTCGCCAAACAAAATATAAAAAATTATGAATAATAAATTTATTCAAATACTTTTAAGAAACATGAGGAAGTAATGTTTACAAGATTTGTTTCAAGGATTTGCAGAATTTGTATTTATTTATAAATAAAAAAACGAGAAGAAAACGTAGGTATTTATTTTATTAGAATTCAATATTTGATGGTTATGTTGTGAAGGTTCATAATAAATGTTTTGAAAAAAGTTACTTGTATTTAAGCTCTAAGCACTATATAAACTAATCCCGAATTACAGATAAATAATTACGAACGTTATAATAATACCGTTCAAAAACCGATTTAAAAATATTTTAAGTTAAATATAACTAAGATAAAATTCGTAGAATATAATTATTTTTAACATATTCAGAAAACATAAATAAAAGAGTACAACATAACTTACTTATATATGTATATATATATATATATATATATATATATATATATATATATATATATATATATATAGGGTGGAAATGAATTTGATGTCATAAATTAAAGAGTGACTACTATGACATGTGCAGATTACGAAAGTGAAAGAATTAAGCTAACATTTTTCGTACTACTGGACTACTGTCAATGCATTTGCATTCGTCTGTAAATAAAAACATAAATAAAAAAAGAAAAGTCGAATTTTCGTTTTTCGATTTTTTTTTAAATTCTTTCACTTTCGTAATCTACACATGTCATACTACTCAACCTTAAATTTATGACATTAAGTTCATTTCCACCCTGTATATATACAAATCCTATGGGAATGGATGATGATGAGCTTTTTGTATTATTTTAGTAAGTCTTGGTTGAGAGAGTAAATTGTATACTTCAATAAAATTATTGTATCTAATTTACCGTTGTAATTCGAAATAAAATATTTTTTTCTTAATAGTCGATCCCGATTATTTAATTTATATATACCTATACAGGATATTTGAAAATTGTTGCAAGAAAAATTAAGTTTATCTAAGAACCAAAATAAAATAAAAATGAACCACATTAATAAAAACTATTAATTCAGTGACACAAAAAATGGTAACTTAAAGCAAAGTGCAATTATTTTTGCTATCTGTATACAAAAAAAAATACAAACATCATTACGCAGAGAGCGTTGCAACAATGGTTAAAATAATATGGGTTTGACTTGATAAAAGTTCTAAGTTAAATCAAGTAATTTCTTTAAAAATATTATTGATTTAACTAAATTTTTTAACATAATATACAGAGTGATGCATAATGACAAAAAAATTAACCATATTATTTAATAAAAAATGTTAGATGAAGGTTTGTCCGGAAATATTTTATCATTTTATTTTACTCGAGGTCCCTAGACATATAATTTATTGGCACCTTTTAATATAGGAAACACGGAAAATACATAAACTAAAATTGTTTTAGTTGGTTTCTCTCATATGTTTGAAATAATACAAAAACATAGCAGAAATTAAATAATCTCTAAATGTGAATAGATAAATAAAAATTTACTTGTATTATTCTACAATCTACACCGTACTCATATTTGATATATATAAGAAAAAATATATAACAGAACATTGCAACATTTGGAAAAGAAGTTTGACGTAAGAATGTATTTAAAAAATATATCTGACGCTGGGGGCGGGCCCTTAGGTGAATATGTAATTTTATTACTAGATTATATAATTTCTAATAATTACTAAATGATAATACATATGTTATCTTGTCCTACAATATTTAAAATAAATAAAGCAGAGGTTGAATAATGTAATTATTATACTTTGCGTTAACAACTGCTCTATTGTTATATCGAAAGCGGTTTGATAATATCGGATATTTTTGGTAATTTGTTTTTTTTCAAAATTGATACTTAGTAGTAGTAAGTAGCGCGCTTCACGATAAATGTCAAATTGGTAACCTCAAATATTATCAAATATTTTTTTTTTATATTATTTGGAATTATTGTAAATTTGAAAACGAAATAAAAAAGCTACTTTAAAAGGATATTAAAATTTGATAAGTCGTAATGTATAGATTTTTTTTCACAGTATTATAAATTAATTATGACTTTTATGTGTCCAACTTCATTCAACAGAGTTACCATATTTAACATAAATCTCTAGATCACAAGTAATGAATTTTGTAATTTAAATTTTGCATAAGTGACGTAAAGTATAAATAATAGTATTATATATATATATATATATATATATATATATATATATATATATAAATTTAAGGGTGAGTATTATGACATGTGTAGATTACAAAGGTGAAAGAATTTTAAAAAAATTGACATATTTAAGGAAAGTTTTCATTAAACTAGCATTTTTTATACTACTGGATTACTGGCAACGCATTTGCATTCTTCTGTAAATAGAAACATAATTTTCGTTAAAAATACTATTTAATGTAATTATTAAGAATAATATCTTATACAACTAATTTTGAATGTATCTTTGATAAACATATTTTTAATGAAATATGAATTAAAACATGTCATATTAATCACCCATAAATTTATGACATTAAGGTCATTTCAACCCTGTATATATATATATATATATATATATATATATATATATATATATATATATATTATATTTATTCTATACGACGTAATGTTCCATTCGTTTTTTTGGAGAAATAATACGTCTTATAAAATTCGTATAATAATGTACAATTATGTATATATACATACGTATGTAGGCATCGCTCGTGTAAAAAAATCATGAATAAAATAACGTTTATCAAACTTGTTATATAAATCTTATTACTGTCTTAAAGCCTATTATTCATATTGGAAGTTTAGCAGTGCGGCTTAGGTACACCTGTGTAATGATAACTTGTAGAACAAATAAGTAGAAATTTCTATACAAACAATGCGTCAATCAGAGGATCCAAAAGTAAATAAATAGTTTAGATTTCGTGTTGCACAGCACTTGTTGGCTTTACCAATTCAGAACTCATAAAGCAGAACATCATATGAGTCCCTTATGAATAATTTATGCTGTAATAATCTCGTGTAGAAAATAAGCTATAGGCAAATCAATTGACTGGCATGCCGAGTAGCAATAAATCGAAAGTAATGACGAACACGCATTTTCGTTTTTGTGACCTATGTTTGAGAAAGATTGCATCTTATCTTTAATTCAATCTGTATACTCTGTGAAATTTACTGCATTTCGGGCCACTATTTCCGGCATGTGACCCTCTGATGGGGAAATAATATTCTTTTCATTTACACGTAAAACGTGAAATGCCAGGAAATCATATAATATTCCGTTTGGCGGTGAAAATTTCTTTCATTAGTTTTACGACCATAAACAGACACAAAATTATTAACGCAATCATTTACTCTGTTTTTATTTGATATTTTATAGTAATTAGCTGCGTTTTAATATTAAATAGAACGTAATATACGCAATCAATTATTTACATAATACGATAATTAGTAGGCATTAAAGGCTGACTGGTAAGCGTGTATTGACTCAAATTGAACAGATCTTGAGACCGGGGTTCAATTCCCAGAGTTATCCTTCCAATATATTTTACTACTTTCACCGAGAACCCTGCGTGTACCAGTGTACGTATGTGTGTGACAATTTTTTCGACTATGATAACTCATTTTAGGTGAAATTGAAGAATGAACTTAAAACTGTTCCGTAATAATTTTTACTTGCATTTTCCGTGATATGGTTGTCAGCCTAAAGCCTCTGCAAGGAAATTAGAACTTAAGGCAAGTTCCGAACCACTCCTACACAGCGGTATATTTCATTAGGATATAAAATTTGAAACCCAGATCTCACACCTCACTTCGAATCATAATGCGCTAACCAAATGAGACATCGTTGGTCGTATAAATAATGAATAGTCAATATAATATTGTTTTTTAACCAAGTTGCATTATATCAAGTGATTAAAATCAGTGATTTGAATTAGATTTAAATCACATTGATTCTTTTAAAAAAATAATAATATTACCATGTGACAATACTTTCAAGAACTACTAAATTTGTGATTTCGTCGGTAAAACGACTTTATTGGTATATTATTTTGAATTTATAACTCATAAAATTTTTGCACTAATTTGTGATTTTTTATTAAATTTACTTTGATATGTGTTATGGTAAAATCCGGTTATAACGACATCGAAGGGAAACCAAAAATGTCCTCACCACAGTCGTAAGTCGCTATAACTAAAAAAAAGTAAAATAACGTAGTATTTCGACGTTGTCTAGTTTATCGCTATGAGTAGCAAGTGGTAATAACAATGTTGGATAGAGTAAGCAATGAATCCATAAGGGAAGAACTTCAATGCAACCCAATACAAGACATTATGTAAATTAAAAATTAAGATTAAGCAAGAATGTATATATATCCTAGACCTGAGGGTGGAAGGATATTATACCGAATTATCTTGCATTTTCGTCGTTATAACAGCGAGTTTTCTTTATAAACGACGGTGTTATAAATGACTTTCATTGTATAATGGATAAAGCGTTTTCGAATTGAGTGAAGTACAAAATCTGCGATTCTAATACTAGCATTTAGCGTTCAACAAGTAATTAAATAAAAATATGCTTTGTATAAGTAGTTTAAAAATAGGGTGAACAGATACATACATATGTATACAAATCACAAAAGAGAGACATTGTTCAATATAATATACATTTCGAATCGGATATGAAAACCGGAGGAATTAGGTATGTGTGTTTTATTATGGAACATGTGTTTTATATAATTTCAATTTTCAGTAGAAAAAGATTTATTTGTTTTTTATTTTTCTACTTACGCATTTCATTCTTTAATTAAACTACAAAAAAATTACTAAAAATATTGTAAATTTTATTTATTTATATTCAAAGTTCATGCGTAATTAATACTTATATAACACGATATATTTTAATGGATTTGACACCAAAATGTTTTGCATATTTACGAGACTAGTCTTGCTGTGAATTCTAGTTACGCCACTGGTGTAAAGTAAGTGTTTTTAATCGAATGCTGTTTGAAATTATAGCACGAGATAAAAATACTATGTTACACACGTGTTGTATACAACATTTTTCCTACAACTGAAATATTAATAAAAATAAATTTCAAAAGTAAACAAAACCATCGATAAATGTGTCGCCAATGCGTGAAAAATGTTTATGTTGCCTAGCAATGGCTAGTTTTCAAGCACTAGTGCTTGAAAAGTGACTTTACAAACTCTAAAGAGGGCATAAAGTATGTACTTTATGCTCGGTTGTAGGAAAACACATTTTCATATTTCACGGTAATACATGGGCGCCCATAGAATATTTTTCAAGGGGGGGCAAAATAAAAATAAAAAAACTGACTTATTATAAAACAGATATATATTTTAATGCCCAGTTGTGCTAACAAGGATTACATTTTAAGCAACACTTCAACAAAAAAATTATACTTAATCGAAACTTTGACAGTAGTTTTGAATAGTTCATTTGACATTCTGTTCCGATGAGATTTTGTCTATTTAAGAGAAACTTACATATTATAAAAATAAACAGAAAACATATACTTATTAGTAAAAAAAAGTAGAATTGTTCAAAATTAAAGCATAAAGTAAAAATTCTTACTTATTTTTGGATTGGTGTGTAAAGGTTATTGTTAAATTCATTCACTCTTTCGAATATTCCTCGAAAAAATCTTTAAGAACCTCGATAAAATTAAGTTTATTGTAGTTAATTGTATTGCTTCTACTTTTTAATGACAGTTGAAATAACTAAGCACAAATAATAATAGGATAATTTATTCCACACATAAAAAATATAAGTCCTAAAATACATCAAACATTAATAATTTTCTCACAAAACATAACGATGGTGAATTAATTACGTAATCTGTCGTCTTTTTAAAATTTGCAAAAAGTCAAGTGAGGGCACATGCCCCCCCACCTGAGCAAAAATTATTTTTAAACATTGCTGATAGTTCTTTTCTCTTCAAAGAGAAATAAATTTTTTAAACCTGTATTTTTAAATGATTTCGTAAAATTATAGTGTTATCTAGCATATTAGAAAAATGAGCAATTTTCATCTTCTTAACAATCCTCCACATTCATGTAGATGCATTTCTTCAGAAGCAAATATTTACGTATTTTTTCAAAAGAAACTTATTTACTTCAAAATGTTAATTTTTAATTAATTATTAATATTAATAAATTGATCAATTCAGTTCGAGGCATTCGATTATGTTTCATATATTAACAGGGTAGGCCCGATGTAAATCATTGATTTTTATCAAAAATAAAAAAATACAAATTATAATAAAAACATATTAAAAGGGATTATTTGTTAATAAAAATGTATTATTAGCTACAAAACTATTAAAAACAACCAAAATATGTTCCGTATTTAATAATATCTTAAAATCAAACGATATTTTATGACTTTAATAGTTATATAACAAAAGAAAAATTAAATATATAAAGGTGTAACAAACATTAAAATTTTTGTTACTCTTCCTAGTTTTCTTTAGATGAATCATTTTGGTTTTATTATAGATTTCGTTTTCATTTATGTAATAAAATATTTATATTGTTTTCAAAACAATTAAAAAAGCATAGTAACACTGAAATATCTTTAAAAATTAAAAACATCAAAGAAATCATAATTTATTTGAATTTTTTAAAATAAATCATTATTTTTGACAACCCTGTTTATTAAATACATTGTTTTCATCTTCTTGGACTATCTTCAGAAAACATACATAAACTCAGTTAGCTATTGGTTAGCCTTAAATATCTAAATCACTTTATACACTACTAAATCATGTAACTTACATCAAGTATTTTGTAAATATATGTATTTTATTAAATTTATATCAATTTAATACTTACTTAAATATTCCAAGTCAATATGTTTAATTTTTTATTGATTTACTTAACTTATTTTTCTTTAGATATAAATAAATGATTATTTTTTATATTAAAATTTACTAAAAGTTATAGCCTTAAACATAGTTTGAACGACTTCGTATGAATTTAATGAGGAGAATATAATTAAAGTCTTCCGTTTTAATAATACGTTAAAATAAATGTATAAATATTTCTTACGTGCTCAGAGAAGATGAGACGAATCGGTCCATAATGTTGACTTATTTGACTTTCTTGCAGGAGTAAACAAATTTACTGTTGTTGACTAACTAACTGCCTATCTTTACTGTAGTGTTGGTTGCATATAAATACTTATTCACTATTGGACCAGAGCATGGCTGACTCATTTCGTGTGTATTTGTGAACTGGGTTTCATATCCCAACTTTGATAAACACTATGCTCTATGCAAATAAAAATACTGTTGTGTCCAAAAGGGCCTAACCCACTATAAAAGGTGTCACTTACAGAGATAACCAAAAATATATTACCCAAATATTACTGAAATACGCATTTTATATATTGTTTTGAACAATTATTATGATTTTCTTGGTCGAGTAAGTTCCTTAATTTATTATTAAATATCCTGTAAGTATAATACTAGACTCTTTTGGATATTTATTCAAATAAAAAAACTGAAACTATTATATTAAAAATTATAAAAAATATTAGACCAAAAATACATTACATTATTTGTTGTATGAATGATAAGAAACATTTGTTTCCGACAGTTAAAGAATTTTAAGTTTTTGATCATAATTTTGATAAAATGGTTCTGTTTTACTTATTTCTTCTTTTATGTACTTCAAGAAAGTGTATCAACATTTATTTCTTTCTATGATCCATGTTTCATTTTTTGAATAACCCTCTTTGAAGACGACAAAAATCCCATTTACCTTCTTTAAAATTTAAAGATCCAGCATTTTCAACATTTGAATATATGGCACTAATATTTTATTGTAGGTACAAAAAACATTGTGTATCAAAATAAACAAAAGTATTTTCAAAACCGTACAATACTTGGGTATTTAAGTAAGTATTTTGAAATGAAATAAAAAATTATAATTGAAATCCCTACATAACCCCTTAAGACTCTTTGATCCCGTCCAAGGTTTTAGTGATCCCTGGGGCAATATTAATACTAAAATTATAAATTACAAAGAAATATTACATATTTATAAATGAATTTTCAAAACAAAATATATAATGCAATTTTGTGACAATATCAATAAATGGGTTTAGTCAAAGTTACCTATGAATAAGTAAACGTATTCAGTTCTGCTTAGTAAAATTTTAAAATTTTCTCATGTAGGTTCTGTTACATTGTTACATAATTTACGATACAAAAAAATAAGGGTTTAATATTTTTATTTCTGGATTGCGATGTAAAAAAATATAGTAGAAAACTAGATTATATTTGAAAAATCGATTGTAGCCGCAATAAAGTATTAAAAACATTAAAAAAATACGGTATTTACTAATTTGTTAGGGCCATACTACTTATCTTCATGATATCCTTGAAGCTGAATACTGAAAATGTTCGATTTATATGTAAATTTCAAATTTTTTTATAAATTTTCCTTACAAATTAATGTTTTTACTTGTTTTTTGTGATCTAATGAAAACTAAGGTTTTGAAAATTGACTCGAGTACCATCCAATTTTTCTGCGGTGCACTCTCCACCTCAGTTAGACGACCCGAGAAGTGACTTCTTGTAAAAGTATTCTACGATATAAATATATCTTCATTAACGATATTTACTACACCCAACAATGTGTAATAGGCCGTAAGTGACATTTATTTTAAATAAGTTAAAATTGTGTCTTAATTTTAGATAATTAGTTTATTTATCACATTAACAGAAAAAGATATAACATCGCTTTCAAAATATATGTAGATTTTTTGTTTATTGTGCTATTATGAAAATAGCAAGTGACGTATTGTTGTACGTTGTATGTTATAAAATAGAAAATAGTAAATATGCGTAGTGGTATAATGTACGTAGCACGTAGGTAAGTAGTATTTATTTAGAATTCAAGGCTGAAGTAAATTAGTTGTTAAGTGCTTTCGTTATTCTGTGCCTAACGGTTGTTTTTACATCAAGGAGAGATGATGTAAACACCTCGCACTGCACACAGCACACAATGGAATCAGCTGCAACGCTATATAAAGAAAAAGCAATTACCTCTGAGTAGAAAAACCAGATTGCCGTGGTATATCGTTATCACGCGACTGTCCTCCAACTCGGATACTAAACCAATAACGATGCTAGAATGTAGACAAGTAGGATATAATCAAACAATGCATTCATTATGTGTACATGTATTTCAAAAAATCAATAACTATATAAAAGTGAAAAACTGTACAATTGAAAGACTGTTGGGAGCGTTGATAGTGAGTATGGCGAATGCGAAGTACAGTCGTCCTTAGCTTTTGCACAAAAAATACAAAATCTCTCCCATACATCACAAAAATATAACATATTATGTTAATAGCAAACATGTATAAAACTTATTTATGTTGACATATATAATATATATATTTTTATTTATAATATATATATTTTTATATTTATATAATATATATTCTGAAATTATGTTATGAAGCGATTCTAAAATAAATCATATTGGTTTAATTCTTGGTCAGCCCACGGCATAAATTATCACGAATTGGGCATGGAGACGCATGCGCATGGCACACACGTTCATACACCACTTGGTCCAGCATCAGGTATTTCATTACACAAGAGAATCATAGATACAGCAACGCGACATACAAGGAGACAGGGTACAGAATACAGACTATAGAATGTGTAAACGCAATGAAGCAGTACGAATTTGTAACGAATTCACAACCCCAACCAGAACCAAATCCAAATCAACCCGATATTCTTTCCCGCAGTTCCGTCGTCCGATCGTGTTTCGCGTCCACTCTCCTCGTCCTACACGTAAAAACAAACAACACACTACACTACTACAATAATAAACCATCTGAAGAGAAATAATAAACTCAAAAATAAAATAATATCTATGTAACCTCTAGTCAAAACTAAAACAAAACGACTATCCTGACTAGGGAATTGAATTATATTTAATAAAACGAAAACATTCGCTACTAGAAATGTATTCGGAGATCAATGGAAACAGGATTATATGCCGCAAGGGCAAATCACAGTGGTGTGCTTTGATGTGCAGAACCGCTTACTCGCTACTAACTATGTAATCGTTATCGTATCGTATTTTATCTACGAACTTATTTATATAATCCTACAACAAATTGCTTTAATTTTTTAAAAATATCATCAATGTATATTATTTATTATCAATTATATAATATATATTTAATATTCGTATATATTTATATATGTATGTGTATATAATATTTGTTTTTCCTGTCGCAAGGATATAGCTGACATTAGCAAATATACTAAATAATGGCCAATTGGAGGAAAGTATAGACTATATGCTTACGACATGTGGGTGTGTTGTGTAGCTTACAAGGGAAGTAAGGTAAAGGTCTGGACAAGAACACAACACAAGCAATATGGTATGAACATTGCGACAATACGTGTATACATATTATATACAAGACGGGCCAAGAGGCGACAGAGAGTAAGGAGCAGGATGGAGCAGGATGCAACAGGATCACTGGACTAGGACTAGAGGATAGACATGCGAGAGTAAAACGAAATCAAGCGCACCGGTATTCGTTGCTTACACCGTCGTCATCTATTCTAATATCGGAGATCATTTGAAAACTAACTGCATATTTACACAACAGGGCCGAATGGTGGGGAGGTTTGAGTTTGAAACTTGTCTAATCGCAAAATTCCTGAGACATTGCCGCAACTTCTACTCCTTCGTCATCTGAGATCATTGTTTATATCAAATATTAGGTCTGCTCTCTTTGGGCGAAATACTATTCAACAATCTACCTATCAATACTACCTAACGAAACCTTCTACTTCACTAGCTCACTTCCATACCACCAGCGTCTTACAATAACGTACAATACAGGCTTAATTAAAAACACCGAGCCCTGGCATCCACCAATTACAATTCATTTCCCGGATATTCTAGGAACACGTACAATATTCATATCAAAAAATATTTAGACAAATGCTTAAAATTCTTGATTTAAAAATATTAATATGTCACGAGAATAATTACATTATTGCATTTAAAAATAAAATCTTACAATTTATCACTCATAGTGTTTTCCTAGGATTCCAGATTGGCAGACACCAAAGAATAGCAATAAGAACGAAACCTTTTATGCAAAAATGCACCGAGAGTTCGAGAGATCTATTTATCTAGGTCAAATAACTATGTACATATATATCGCATATAAGTTTCATTCAATTTATGTTCCGATATCAAAACAAATCACTTTTCTGCATATATTTCATAATGAAACGCAATCAAAGACCATTGCAACTTTGGATGAAAAGTATCAAATGGTAATGATGTTGGTATAAACAAGAGTTACCGGGCACGCGCAAGAAGTCGCCAACCTACGACGAACAATACAGCAGTCCAAATGGAACCTCCAAACGGTGGGGGGACAAGCATAGACAGCAGACTAGCGTCTGCTGGATCGCACGGCCGTTTACCTTCTTCGCTTACCGACTGAACTTGGACTTGACTATCGTCCTAAAATCAAACAAAACACGTCACGTTAATACTTCCACATGTACACAATCTTTGCACGCGATGACTAAGCTACTGCCAATATCAAATCAATATCAAATATTTCAAAACAATGAAATAGCTTTCGCCTCATAATAAGCTACACTACACGCACGAATGTAGTGCTGGCAGTAGACCAACAGGCTATTTCGTTGTCACCGGACCAATAACATAAATCTCCGGACGACAAACGATTCAATCAGGTGGGCGAAGGTTCGCAGTTAAACGAGACTCACCTTGCCCACCGAAGCGTTGAAGTCATCGGCTATCTTGCGCAGATTGACACCAACCTGGGTCCAGTCTGGAGTTGTCGCAGTGGGCGAAACTTCCGACGCGCTATTCTTTGTCTCATCGCAGTACGACGAGTCGGACGCAAGTCGATGGCGACGGCGACGTCTGCGGACTGGACTCCTCTCTCCGTTGTCGTTGGCGTCTACTATTGCTGAGCCCAGACGGAACAGGTCCGTGTGGTCCGACGCTGTGGATGTTGTTGGCGCCGAGGAGGCGATCTGCAGAGCGAACTCGGTGTCTAATAGTCGCGACGGCCTAGGTGGTTCTGGCGGCGGAAATAACGGCGCGGATATTGACGAAATGTCGGATGCTTCACCAGATCTTCGAGAGCTGCTTGTTTGCCCACTTCGAACTGGAATCATTGCAATTACATACTAATTTAATTACTAGTTACTATAACTTTGTAATATACAGATACAATTCATTTTCAAGGTCAAATGCATATTCGCGTTTGCCTTGTACATTGTGGAATATTTTTAGTTTCTTGAAACAAGAATACTGTTACTAAAAACTGATCTAGGTTTAGGGGGCCAATATTTTTACACAAAATTACAGAACAATGAAAGTATACTGATTTTAATTTTATATAACTATATTTTGAATAGATTTTTCTTGCATTATTTCATATTACAATAATTAAATATTAATTTAGAAAACACATACTTTTTCAATAATTTTTGAGTTAACTACGAAATATAATTTGAAACCTAAATATTAATATCCCGTTATTTATTAATATTTAATAATCACATAAAATCAAGAGAAATTAACGAAAATGTCGATATTTTATGACAAAATAATAATTTGCTTGTAATAGATTAAAAAATTAATAAAATATTTATTAATTATCAAAAATCTAAACCTAAGAACACAAAACTGTTCAGCGATAATATTATTTACATTTCTTTTGATATTCAAAATAAACATTTTCTTTATAGCACGCACACAGATTATATTTGCTGAAATAAATATTTTGGTTTTTTCAAATTTATGTATTTTTCTCAATCAATAATTCATAAGTATAAATTAGACAGATAAATAATACTCCTCTTCCTTTTATATTTAATATATATTTCACTTACTTAAAAATTAAAAAGTATTATTTTCCTTTAAATTTTATTGTTTCTGGATATGCAGTTACAAATACTAATACATAATTTTCAATAAAAATACGATTCAGCATATTTTAATATTTGGCTATAAATTGAAAATTAAATTTTTGCACTATAATAATATCTATATTAATTTTTCAAAACTATATTCTTCATATTTTAATTTTTAGCAGTTTGAAAACGAAATAAGATTTTCTTATTATTTCACTTTATAAAATATTTATATCAATGTTACCGCGAGTAGTCAAGATTATAGTTTTATTTTTGCTGCTACACAAAGACGGAATATCACAATCATTTTTAGCCTACAATTAAGACGCTGTTTATTCTTTATGGTTCATTTACTTCAAAATGTTATTGAATTTCTGATAAAATTTATCATGTTCTCTATCACTTAAAAAATCTATCGTAACATTGAAACCGAAGAAAATAAATGTTCAGGTATGTACACAAAATTACAAAAAACAATTGTTTCATTTATTTGTAACGAGAAATTATTTTATGTGTAAATTATTTTATATGTGTAAATTATTTTATTTGTGTAAATTATTATTATAGTATGTTTTCAATTTACTTTCAAGTCTGAAAATGAATGCGTCATGTCACAGACTAATGATATTTTTCTATGCCATGAGCATTAGATTACTATTCAAGTGAAATTGTTATAGTATGATTTATTTCTGTTTACATTCTCGTTGCCGTTACATTGTAAGCGGTCGCGTGTATACGTCTAAGCGAAAGGACGCAACAGGTTCAGGTATGGCAAACACTCACAAGATTATTATTATTAAGTAACAAATAATTTTACGAAAGCACTATAACACTACCCACAGTTTAATGCTTGTATTATTCACTGTCACTAACACAAATGTCACTTAGTATTTGCACGTGTTCATTTTACACAAGTTTCGATTTAATCACGTAGTTTTCTTTGTGTATTGTAAACATAAATATCGAGTATAAAATATTAGACGCTATCCTATTGTACGTACTTACATCGTTGTGTAATCTGCGTAGGTTGTGCATCACGAATGCGTCTTTGTGTCACTAATATTTGTTGTAGCACAACGTAGAGATCAGACAACAACTGATCCAAACGCTGGTAGTTGGCTTCGGTGTCATCATCACTGGGAAACGCAAATGGAATAGCCATGGTGCAGTGAAATGCACTTGGCACAATCACAAACTAGCACAATATCACTATTCTGCAGTACGGAACGAAAGGGAATCACGGGTGAGAGTGGAGCACGTGAGTGAACTCGTCCGCACGCAGCAACGTTCAGATGACAACTGTGTTACTGCACGCGCTGCAAGGACAACACAGAGCGCTTCCCGCCACGCTGCTCTTTGCGCATGACACAAAACAGCAAATCGTAAACACAACCCAAAATGCTTAGCCAATGGCAGACAAAAGGCGTGCCACTGCACTAAGCCGGGAAATATTCAGTACTTGAATGAGATATTCTAATACTTTTCGTAACTTGTGCAGGGCACATATTTAGTTTTAATAATACAAGATTGTACTGTATCACTAAAAATAACGACCAAATTGAGCTGAGGAAACACTATTTGTATATATTTTTTAAATTCTTACATATTTTTGTACCAATAACAACATTACCTCATCACAAATTTGCTATGTCTAAATAACCAATACAGAAATTCTCAAACAAAATTGTATAAAAGTACATGGTTGAGATTTTCCGTGATTTATGATTTTATTTTATAAAAAAAAACATCATAGTACATGAGAAATTATGACGCAACTATCATCATAAGAAATAAGAGACAGAAACTTTTTGTGTGTGAGACAGTAGACATGACAGGACTAGGTGAACATAGCTATACATAAACAAAACACGTTAAGTCATGTCATTACTTATTCTAGTCTCAAATTTAATTTAAATAAATATATATCGATAAGCACAAATAACAGCACTTTTTATTATTTTCATTTTTACGTTTATTTTTATTTAACAATATTTTATATAAAACATAAAGTCGTTTTGAAGATGTAGTTTTTTGTTATTGCTGTGATAATGATACAGGTTACATACAACACAAAACAAATAACCCACTTCATTTTGTAATAAATTCACTTATTTTTATATATATATATATATATATATATATATATATGTATATATATATATATATATATATATATACATATATACATTTTGTAATCAAATTAAGTACTTCATTATAGTTATACTTTATTTACCACTTAAACTGATTTGCAATGATTTAAATGCTATCATTGTGCAAAACTCTATTGAACAATGTTCACTGACTCGTAGACAATTATAGGTAAAAAAACTACATTCTTATTTTAGGGCTAACGAAACAAGTTGGTTAGATTAATATGACCCAATGTTGTGATGATAAAATTTATTTTATTATTTTATTTGCCGTTTTGTACGGTTACATCAAGAATAAAGTGTATTGGAGTCAGTTTGTAAATCTTGTATATTGTGCAACAAGTGTGGAAAATTGCGTATTTTCCATATGTGAAGTTGAGTGCTGTAA
Organism: Stenolophus ochropezus; assembly: GCA_035578165.1. Lineage (NCBI taxonomy): Eukaryota > Metazoa > Arthropoda > Insecta > Coleoptera > Carabidae > Stenolophus > Stenolophus ochropezus. The sequence goes on along the minus strand of JAQOWZ010000014.1, from coordinate 20,169,067 downwards.
TCACACAAAGTGGGAAATAGGTGATTCTGAACAAATAGCACAAAACACTTTTTCTACGACCACATTGCTAATTGTTACAAAACAGAAATACATGCACGAAAACTATTTGACATAAAAAACAATATAGCGTAGATAAACTTACGTAGAATACCTTCACTCATGTGCAGTGTTGGCAATTCTTGCCAGAAATGATGTTTCCCACATTGCACAAGCCATGGTGGTCGTAGAAAAAAAAATTCCATTTAATCAAAAAGTAGCAATTATCGTCACTCGTACCATTTGACTGCCAATGTTTTATGACGTATTTAACAAATACTCTCACAAGTCACAAGTCAAGTCATTTCTTATTTCACGCACAATACGTCACGGGAATGTAAAAAATAGAAACAATATTAATATTTTTCACGATTCTGTTATTTTTTGGTATAAGTATACACAGTATATGGTTTTTGTATCAACATATAATAGAGTACAATACTTACTTCATTTAAAAATAGAAAATTTAAACATTGCAAGCAATATACTGTGCGTGAAATAAAAAATGAACTATGTGGAAGAGCACATATACCTATAATTCTAATAAACTTATTTGGACAACTACCATCATTATAGTTCTACTCCACTAATCAGTAAAGCACAGTGGTATATTAATCCAGGATGAATAAAATTGTCATGCGCGTTAAAGTAATAGCGATTAAAATAACATTCTTGCACTGGCTCATCTTTTATTTCGTGTACAATAACAATTTAGCTTATTTCCTTATCTGCAAATACCTCGAGATTGAATGGCAGTGGAGTTTCCTGTTTGTGCTTTATTTTTGTATCAATATATATGCAGTTATTCAAAACAAGTAAATAAGCTATACTCAGCGATTATTTCGAAATTGAGCGTTGAATGATATAGAAGGTATCAGTCTGCATAATATTCTCGGCACGTGTAAAAGATCAACTTACAAAGGCGTACATAGGAAACCCATTTAGAGTGTTGGAACCTGTTCCGAAAACGAAAATTGAGATGAAGCCAGAGATTATATATTAACCTTATTATGGACACAGTCATTAATATTAAATTACGGTGTATTTTACTTTTTCTGACATTATTTTTGTACTAACGTACTATAAACATGAGCTAACCTATGTTAAGGTCAAGAATAAGCTAACTTTAGATTCTTTAAACGTACAAATCAAATTTATGTATTTAAGAATCATAACAAAATAGTTTTCTATGACCACTTATGCTACTGCATTTTTCGCGTTCTAATTAAAGCTTCAAACTTGCACAATTCCCATAATCGTAGGTTAAAGTGTGATAAATAATTTTTCCCAGTATTTACCAACACTGTGTATGTGCTGTACGAAAATATCAAATTGCTATTATGTATGTATTTGTATTAAACATGATTTAGCCGTATGGTTTTAAAAAAGTATTATCTCTTGATAAAACTTTCATACCTCGCATAAAATAGGAATATTGTACACCAAAAATTGTCAAAATGTGTAAATAAATATTGATTTGTAAAGTACAGTTTCATAAAATATCACTAATTTTTAATTACTTATTGAACGAAAATATATTTAATTTAAAAATTTCATATGATTCATAAGTGAATTTATTATACATTCATATGTCCAATTTGTTTCAAAATTATTTACTTTATATCTCTCATTAAAAGTGCAATTTTATTCATAAAAAAAGTAATGTTTTCTAAAAGTCATTACTGCATTAACAATAGTAATAATAACAAGAGAAGTATTATGTTATACATGAAGAAAATGAGAGAACAAAGAAAAACAATTTTTCACAAACCAAGCAGAGATCGAAGAACCAAACACCATCAAAACAATTATGCAGCAGGTTGAAACATGTTTGTTACAGGTGTACTGCATCAGCATAGAAGAGTAGTAGAAGCAGTGTTTCATCATATTATCGTATACATATATATTTTCTGTATATACTTACATATTATTATTATTAAATGCAAGTATTTTCAATAATTATAATACATAATATTTTTAATTGATACTCTAAATTCGAAATTCTCGAAATTAATTAACAAATATTAGCATATTACTCAACGCGTTTTACCTCTAACTGAATGTGTCAGATTTGCTTTATAACATTATAAATGGAGTTTGCAGACGTTACCTCCCGGGCACTCTACAATGCGTGGAGAGTGCACCCCATGAGCCAATTTTATATGGCAGATATATAGTAAAGAATTTAATTTTGCTGGACACGTGTTTTTAAAACCACAACTGATCCTTGTATGCACTTGACCACAAATCGCATTTAATTAACAAAGTTTCATATAAAATATCTTTGTAACGATTATTGTAATTAATTTTCCAATTTATTATTGACCTTTTGGTTTATACTTTACATTTTATAGAGTAGGTGTGAATACGTATTAATATTTATAAAGTGCATTGAGTTTTGTTATAAATTAATTTTAATTTAAATATGATTATTAGATATTCATGCTATATGCAAATAAGCTTTATTTAATTTGTATATTCTAATAATACAAATATTATATGTAAGTAAATATAAACATGTAAATATATACTCACAAATTATTTATCCATCTTTAGTTATGCCAATTGGCTGATTTTGATATTGAGATATTTTTACCAAGCATATCCTTTGAAGCACTCTAGCGGAGAGTGAATCAAGGGGTCATTTATAAGTGGTATATAGATGGAAAAGAATTTGACTCGAAATCGAACTCAGGGTTTCAGAACAACAACTAGTAATTCTACCAGTGGTAGGATTTCAGAAATTTTTTTGTAGGGGCATTAATAGCATCTTTATATCAACTTTAAAATATATATTTTTTATTGTAATAAATATGTAATTCTCTTTGCACCCTCCAAATTCCGTTACTGCGTTCTACTTACTAGACCAAAAACCCCATTTATATGTATATTTATTTTATTTATATTAAGTTACCGGTAGCCCCTAGACGACAGAAATATATATCCACCACTGCCCCTAATGAAATTCTAAAGAATTTAATTCAAAAGTATCTAAACGTCTGAAAGTTTATGAAAAATCAGATATTTTATAGAATCAAGTAATTTTATTGAAATGTATGCATATTTATTTGTGTTTGAAAAAGATATCAATCAGTAAAATTATAGTATACCCACTCCCCTGTATTCCCTAAAATTTCGAAAGAAATGACAAATAATAATATTTTTGTATTTAATAATAATTAAAACTAAATAAACCTATAGCAACGTAAATAATAAGAATGAGGAAATTGATATAATTACTACATCGGTTAATAAATTTACTATTTATATTAAAGTAGATATGATAACTAATGTTTATTTATCATATCCATTTGTGAGAAATACATATGGTTATGATAATGAATTTAATTCCTTGTCTCATATATTAATTCATATTTTCATAATCATTTCAATCTTGTAAAAAACAAAACAAAAATATAATGGCACATGCTTGTTCATGTAAACACAAACAAAATAAAAAACTGATACTTATTTTTTGTAAATTATCCAATTTTACTATTAATTATACCATGTGTATGATGATAAGATAATAACAAGGTCAAGTTCACAATAAAAGTATTATTTATTTTAAACAAACAGATTAGTGTTAATATTTTAGATTTAATGTAGTTACACTTTACAGTACAATATATGTGATTTACTTTATTATTGAGTAGTTTACATATCATTGCATATAATAGAAGAAAACATATGCAAGAAATTTGTATTGAATTATTCAAACATTTAGAATTAATAATAGTTCCAAAAGGATTAACTAGAATAAAAATTAATTATTACAGAAACATAAAAATTGGTTATGAAAATATAATTAATTGTGCAAATTAAAAATAATGGATAAAAACGAAATGATAATTCACGTTCAGAAGATATGAGAAATGGGAAACTAAGTAATAGAAAGTAATAACAAAAATGACAAAAGTAGGTCATATGGACGAAAAAATAAGAAATTTAGAAAAATAAATTCAGACAAAACAAAAGTACCTAATGTATATTGTATAAAAACGATGTCAACCAAATATTTATTAATGAATAAACATTAAAAATGAAATTTAGTTACGGAAAAAAGTATAAACATTCTCAACGATGAAAAAAATTCAAATGTTTTAACTTTTCCTTTTATATTCAAATTAATATTGTCGTTAATTTCGATATTCGTAATTTCGTTATTATCTATAATTTTGTTGACAAAATATCATGTTAAAGTATCGATCTTTTAAGCTTAAAATATCATCGAATACCAATATCATAAATAATATGTATGTACCAATATTTATACTTATCTTGAATCCTGATAAGTGGTATGTATATTCATTTGAAATATAGTAGTCGATATAATAATATTTTGTTTTATACAACAATATTTTTGAATATTTGAATATGTATCAACATTATGGTAAATGCCGTAATATCGATAATATTGATATTCGATATCAATTTATCAATATCGCCCAGCCCTAATATATTGAATATAACCAAATTTTCTAATGAGTTTCTTTTTGTTTTGAGTATCAAAAAAATAAAATTTTAATTATGTTATTATTTATTTATAAACATAAAAGAAAAAGGTGAATGTCTAATTATTATATTTATTATTATATATATTATTAACGTAATTTGTGAGAACTACATAAAAACATGCTAAACCTAATTTCGATTTGTAATATTTATATTATTTAAAAAAAAATCCTTAAATTTGTTAGATATGGTATACCAGTGGCGTAGATGAGAGAAGGTTTTAGGGTTAGAACCTCTCCCGAGCCACCCCGAAAAGTAACGTCATTGCGGGATACTGCTCATGATTTCCCACCCTGAATTTAATATCGGATACACAAATGTCGGAAACGTATTTTATAAGAAACTTAAAATTTATGTAGGAAAATAATGATAAGAATAATAATTATTTACTTGCTAAACACAGATAAGAAAATTGTGTATGAATCATATACATAATGATAGTAAAGCTAGAGATGAGATAATGCTGTTATGTAGGTAAAAGTGTAGTAATTTGGATGAATAATACCCAAGAGGTCGTTAGCTACTATCCGTTAGCGCTTTAAGCACGTTGCCCGCATGTCTCGATGTGTTCAAAGGCCGCAGCTCGTGGAATTTCGTACGCAGTTCCAAGAATAAGGTGCGTTGAACAGTAGATAAACAACCCCACGGAACACGAGCACGACCATAAACAGGTCCAGTTTTGTTTGGGTTATAGACCCTGCCCGGCTAGGGGAAATGGGGGTTAGGTTACTTGACCTTGACCGGCAAATACAAGACTTGAAAACGAAACAGCGAACAGAGAACAGCAGAGATGGACCTGTGACTCATGTAACGTAACGTGTAGCGTTGTCTACCAGCAGTCTGCGAAGTACTGGTCGCAGGTGACTCATTTACCACCATGCCAGCAGGTAGTCAACGCGTACATATACAATTCGTCACTCTCTTTCCATCAGAATAACGGAATTCATGCTAAAATTACATTCCTACTTAACTATATTTCTATTAATTATACTACGACTGCGCACTTATGAATAATAATGATAATCAAAGTGATTTTGTTCATTTTACTACTTATATGAATATTATGAAGTAGGATTGCTTGCTTGATCTAATGAGAAAATAATTATATCACTCGAGGCAAAATCGTTTTTTCAACAAAATAATATTTAAAAAATTAAAAGCAGTAATTACATTCGTATATGCATCGTGTAATGATTATTACAGTGATCCTGAAACTAAAAACATTTATAAATTAATTCATATAAGTACATTTGTTTACTCAATAAATTTACATACAGGATATAACAACTAACAAAAATATGTACATTAAATTTAACTAGTGATAGAAATCGTCGAGAGTAACAATATTTATAAGTAATTTTTTTCTTTTTTTTTTTGCATTTTTACCACCCCATAAATTAACGAATCATTTAAATATTTTCATAATAATTTGATTCAGTGAAACAATTATTTATACAAAAGTGAGTTGTCAAATAAATTTTGACATTAACATATAAGTGACATTTTATATGTCAAAATTTAAAAAATTGTATTATACTACAGGCGGGTAGTGAAATTTGTGCCCAAATTCGAGTTGGTACGAGACTCCGAGATCAGTCTTTTTCGTCTTCGCCATTACTTCACTTAAAATTGAGACCGAGACGAGACTATGGTTGAGTCTGATCAAAAGACTCGGCAAGACATATTATTTTTAAATAATATAATTGTTATTAATAAAAATTTATAATATAAAAATATTAGAGTATATATTATAAAATGAGAAATGCATAAAATATTTTTTCGAAGTTATTAATTAGTATTTTCAAATATATTAGTTCAGTCGTATCTCCACAGATGGCGTTATTTGAATGTTTCTCATAAGAAATACTACAACTTCTGAATTGGCGTATTATTTTAAACAAAATTATTTACAAATTTAAATTATTATGTATTTAAAACATAAACCTTGATTATTTATTCAAAATATAATTTTTATTTATATTTTACATATATTATGAAATTCTATAATTTTTTTTCATGTCTAAATCACCTTCTGAAAATGACTCAAGTGGGACCGAACCCGGTTGAGGTTGATTGCAATTTTTAAATAAACTGACTGCATTTAAATTTTGCATTTTATTGTCTTACATGTCTGTTGGAACTACCTATACCTATACTATCTAGGACTGGTGATTCACTAACCCATCGTCATGGTCTTGTCATTAATATGTGTGATAGGTTCCTTGTCTAATGGTAGGACTGAAAACATGTACTTCAGTACTTCTATTTATTAGAACTAAATTATATATGAAAAGTGATTTCTGTCTAAATAAAACAAAGTCGATGAATATATATCGTTGTAATCTATAAAAGAAGAAATTTCCGATTCTGTTAAAAGGATTGAAAGATTTTAATTTTATCACGGGCACAATGTAATTGTCGTATTCATCAATAACCTACTTTGTGTCCTTGATGCAAAATATACTATTTAGTCTGATCCTTCAAATCTGATTTTTCCGCCCCCTAAACTGCGTCATCCATACTCCCCATAGCTACAGTACTGTGTGCGTGCCCCTGCCCCCCACAAAATTTTAGAAATTCGGCGTGTCTGCACGTATTTATAAACTTTTCATATTAAATTTTTTATATTACATTAACCATTTTTATTTTAAAATAATTACACGACAATAGTTTAAAACTAACAATTCATATTCGGTGTTTAATAATATTCGTTAAATTTGTCCGTCTAGTGCAGAGACAGTGTCATTGAAACCTTGGACATGATTTACGTATTGAATAATATAAATTTATTATATTTTCGCACCTCCATTCAATATGACTAGTATTATAGAACTCAAAATCATCCAGAAAGTCTGTATTTGTCGGCCTAGGCCGTCGAGTCGAATGTAAAAATACCAACTTAAATATTTTAGCATTATTTTCTGTCAAAAATGTTAATTTTACTTTTTTATTATTATTCATATTATACTCGTGTTTTACGATTATGACTACGGTAATTTCTGAAAAATATCAATTCACATTCGTTTTATTTTTTAGGTTAGTGAAAATGTCAGTATTTTTTTTCAATAAAACGTGAATTCTTTATGTATTCATGTGAATCGAAAATGGTACCAAGATAAAAACCAACAGTGTATAATATTTTAAGTTTAAATAGTAATAATATTTGTTTAATAAATTAAAAGTCTTATCGATGCAAATACCTTATATATCAGACGCCCAGAAACTCTTTTGCGAGATCTTGCACTTGTTATATACCTAGGTATGTATAAACTCGCTCTTACAAAAGTTCAGTTTTTGGACTAGTGATACAAATAACTATTTTTAATCTTCCGCACAGGATTAAAGGCCCATTCACAAATCAAAATTAGTGTTAGTTTTACGTTTTATGTTTTACGGCAATCTGCAGTAGCATTCACAAATCATGTTTTAGTCGTGGCTTTAGTAGGTAGTGACACCTATTGGCAAATAAAGACACAGATTAAAGAATTCGGTAAAACAGGAAGCCAGCACACATTTCAATCGCGTGATTCATGATTCCACGTGGTTGACTGTTGTTTTGTTTTGATCTACACTTCATATAAAACAAGAAAAAAGGTAAATATAAACAAAATATTATTCATAATATTGGCAACAAAACTTGACAGTTATAGACAAAAACAACCATATATCGCTATTTCTTTCTACGATCTTTCCTATTGGTTCGTTCTTAAATATAAAACATAAAACTAAAACCAAGTTTGAAGTTTGCAATGTTCTATGCTAAAGCCAAAACTAAATACTGATTTGTGAATGCTTGAATCAGAAACCAATGCTACAAGGTCACTAAAACTAAAACGTGAAACATAAAACTAAAACTAATTTAGATTTGTGAATGGCCTTAAAACCTACTTATTGATATATGTTCTTAGATTGTTTGCATTATTTTCTTTTTACTTGAAGTTACGGACAATTTTATTTTTTATTATTGTCGTCCTCTAAGACACAAAATTCCCAGATAGAACAGTGCCATGGGTACCCAAGGTACTTTTTTTGGCAAGTTTAATTTTATTTTAGTAATGCAGGTTGTCAGTCTACAGCCTCTACAATAGATGTACTGCTTAGATTCCGAATAAAACAATTGGATACGTAGTTAGTTGTTATTTAAATTAATTTTGGACTACTTCAAATACATGATTAGATAATTAGTGTTTTGGGTGTCATTCATGAATGATGTCATGTTAATTCAATGAATTTGATAAAAAAATTAAATAGAAAAGTGTCTGATTTTATCATTCCAAATTAATAGTTCTTTGTTTATTAATATATCTTACAGTAATACTTTAATTCTTTTTTTTCTTCTTATGGCATATGTGGGACAGGTACATTTTTTGCACTTTTACTTCAGAAGTTGGTAACCTCCAGCCTACAACTTACAGTAGGTTCCGAAACACTCGGACACGGAAATATTTTTATTTGGATAAAAATTGGCGAGGCTGGGATTTGAAACCCACAAACGCACACGAAGTGAGTCATCCATGCTATCAGGTACACCACATTAAAACTTTTCTCATTTCGAATCGCAGTTCTCTAAGTGAGGCCTTGCTGATCGTATAAATTATAAATGATCAATATAATATTGTTTTTTGGTCAACATAATTCATAAAATTGCAATATAATATGTAGTCTATTTTTCATTAATAACATTTTGCTGCATATTCAGCTGTATCATAATTTCTATGTTGCTAACACAAAAGCGCTGTGTGAAATTTATAGAAATAATAATTGTGTTATATATTTTTTGTTCCTAAACATGAATTCGTAGTAAATTTATAAAATATATGAAAAAAATTTATTGGTTATCAATTTTTCGATAACCCAAATATTTTTTGCCACCTCTCTTTGAGAATCAAGGATTTAGAGGTACGCATATGGATGTATAATATATATAAATAATACTATATTTTTCGTTAATATTATTTTTCAGAAATATAGCGAACTGATGTTTGGTGTTGTTTAACCATGCTACCAGAGGATTATCTTAAATAAGTATCTACATTTATAGGTATCAGATATGACTTCAAAGAACAGAGTTAAATTTAATTATTTTTATGGTTGAATTTAAAACTTATTTCCAAAAATTTTATTATTTTGTTTTGAAATCCCCAACTTTTCACTTTTTTCTAATGACACACAGTTTGTTTTCATATGTCCAACTTTAATTACGGACAAGTTTATCTGCGGTAAAACCTGATAGTGTATTAATAATCGCTTATTTACATTAAATCATTACTACGCTTTGCATCATCCTACAGATATTCTACGGTTTCTTAAAAAAAAATGATTATGAATCTTTCGTAATGAAAGTCCTATGGAATAAAATACACAAAGAATCAATCCAATAAGTAAAACTTTAGAATCTATTGACTGCTTAATTGCCACGAAAGATTTAAAAATATAGATAATTATCCAAGTATTGTTCATGAAATGTACGAGTATTAGTTCTGTAAATTTTATTTAACCCCAGAAATAAAAGAAATAATTAAATAAAATTTGCAGAACTCAAACGTTTACGGAAAATTGTTTTATACAATTATTATGAGTTTTGTTGGATATTTATTAATTTTTTTTAAATACTAATAAAGCAAGTATATTAATTTTATTAGGATTTTTATTTGGTCTGTTCGAGTGCCGCAAAATAATTTTTCTTTGTCTAGTGTGTCGTAAGATAAAAAAGTTTGACAGACACTGGTCTAGAACATAAGATATAATTTCAACGAAATATAATCAGACGATAAAGACCAGCAGATAAAACATTTGAATCCCAATCGAAACAGTATTGTTCTTCCGGTTTACGAGATTTGCGTTCATGGTTATTGAATATACGATGTAAAGTTGTGTGTGATGAATTTGGTATATTTGAATAATTGATCTTGGAATGAAATTTGAGATATATTCGTATTGTAGAGCTGAATGTCCAATGTCCATAGATTCTCATTTGCAAGTCAAACAATGACAACACTCCGCCGACACCTGTCACTATGGAGTGAGACGCACAGCTTTCTCGGCACGAGCTGGCGCCAAGCGTCGACACTATTGCGGGCCGTGAACACTGGAACTGGAATGCTACATTTAACATGAGATGTATGTAGCATGTGCAATGTTGGCGCTGGCGCTGCTAATGGTCAGCAAACTCCCTACTGTTCCCTCATGTCAATTTGCTGTATATTCACCATAACCTTACTTGCTTACTTGCATATAAACCAGAATAAAAAAGTCGCTAACTGAACCCATCATCCGACACGAGAAATCCCAGCGTCTAAAATTACGCATTAAACAATTAAATTTCACTGTAAATAACAAAAGTTCTCAGGAGTAGATACAAGGGGAGTATAATGAATGTAACCACCCCTCTGAGATTCTGGCTTGTTTATTAGAATAAATAAAATATTAACGAAATAGCTGTTATAAACACGGAACACATAGGCAGGGCCATCGAGAGAAATTTTGGGCCCCGGTACTCTGACTTTTAAAAATATCTATTGAATAAGCAAATAAAAAAAATAGATTCACATTTAAAATAAAAAAGTTGGGACCCGTATTTTGAGAACCACTAGTTTTAAAATAATTTTGTTTGTTTCATGTTAATAGTGTTGTAAAATAGAAATTGTTTGCTAATTTAACCGACCTCGTAGCTCTTATAGTTCTCGAGATAGCAATAGTGGACAAAATAAAATGAACACCCTGTATATGCAATAAAAAGAAATTAAATTAAATTTATTATATATGTGCTTTCCGGGATTTATGATTAGCAAATAAATCAATAATTGCAGAAAAATCACATTAAAGGGAAAAGTAGTTAGTTTCATTATATATTTTCAGAAGTTTTAAAATTTCCCTAGATTTGTGATTTTTATGAAAAAAATCCATTTTTTCCTTTGCCATATCAAAAATCCCTAGATTCGGGAAAAATCCCTAAACATGGCAACGCTGAGCGTTGTTATTTTAGCTTTCCCGACTGCAACAGATGGCACCGTGTAAAATGTAACAAAAATGTTACTAAGTTAGCGGGATATTTAAATTATAAATATTAGTTTGTTTACGAAGTATTTAATCTATTCAATAATGACAAAAACTATGAGGTAAATATTATATGGAGAAAATATTTATTTTAAAAATATTAGTAAAATATTTTATTTTATTATTAAAAATAATATTTTTTTTTGCTCCGGGCCCCTTGGTAGAGGCCGGGCCCCGGGTAATTTACACCCCCTGCACCCGGCTCTCGTCAGCCCTGCACATAGGTAATAATAAATAGTATTTGCATTATTTAGATATCAAAATAAAAAATAGACCAGAGCTGTGTATGTACTTAAGTATTTGTATTTGTATTTGTACTTAAATCCATTCTGTTTGGAATTGTTCTTTTGTAGTCACAAGTACATGGACAAATACTTTTTCACGTTTCAATCTACAAAACTACTGCTCGGACAATTTAACTTTGCTAGTTACAGTAATTTAAAAAAAAACAATTTAGTAAAGCTACAAACATTATAGAAAATATTAATAATTTATTTATTACATACAAGTATAAATAATAATAAAACGTCAGGTACAAAATGCAGATCAAAAAGGTAAAACTGAAATAAAATGTTATATGTACATTGCACTAACAAGGTATTGCTATTGATATGTTTTTTATTTATTTTTGAGTTTTTCTTGTAATTTGTAGAAGTGAGGACTTAATTCTACCCTTTGTTTTCACATTATTAAGGTCTTAAGAATAGCCAGAAGTAGTAATTATGGGTTTTTATAGATTTTTTTTAATATTGCCATGCACTTCTATCATCATGATAAAAATTCGTCTTTAAGTATAACAAATTTAATTACAATTAATTTTGATACCGTCTAAAATGTTTAAATCGAATTATTCTTATCAAATAATCACAGTGAATTAAAAGCGAATTATAATTTTAGTCAATAATTGAATATTTAATATTAAACAGGTATATTTGACGTTTAATAAAGTACATAAGCTGCTCCAAGTATCTTATAATTTATTTAGCTAAAGTCAGTGTATTAGCTAAATAAAATTTATTATGATGTGCATATAAAAAAAAATATTTCTTTGTCTTTTTTGAAAGTATTTGTATGTCTGTATATGTTTTTCAGATTGTCATTTTGCCATAAGAAAATTTAATTTAGTTTTTTATTTAAAATTTATTTGAAATTGCGCAGTTTTAGGGAGACAGAGACTGAGACCAAAGATGTATTTAATATTTTGATAATCTCGAAAGTTCTGTAAACAATATATCGCAACTCAAGAAGGTTGACGTAAATTTTGTAAAGACGTGGTTTTAAAAATTTAAAATAGGAATTATTTTATTTAGTTTTTCAGTAAGTACCCTTTACGTATACTGTATCTGCCAAAAGGGCTGATATTTTGATGTGCCTTTTAATGCGATTTATATTCTTAGTCCTGTAATTGTTCGTTTTGGTGTTTGTTTAAAGAAAACAGATAAACCGTTAATACTATTAATTTTTGTTTCAATTCCATGGCTACCGCTATTTTTGTTATGATTTACGTCATTTTCATACATAATTTCTGAGATTACAAGGTACGTAAAATTAATTTTGTTTATTGATTCAGATACAGAACTTTATGCTATTATTACCCAAAATAATTAGGAAAGCAGGAAATTATGAAAATATGATTTTACATTTTAAATCTTTGTTTGAGTGTTTGAGTTTGATTGCATTTTTTATGTAGCATGAACTATTTTTGTATCTGTACGTTGTAATTATACAAATTCATTAAATATAATAATCATTTGGGACATTTCGGAATTAAGGAAAATGTGTCAATTAATTAAAATTATGAACTCAAGTGTTACGAGCTACAAGAAAGAACAGTGCAAGTATCATATATTTTATTTCATATTTGTTGTTATTTTTTAAGAATAAATTAATGTGTAAACCTAATCAAATCCATAATTTATTAGAGCCACGAACTTAAGCCTTTCGATCCTTTTATAAATGTAATTCCATATAATATTATATTTAAATAAAACAACTATTTTTGTTTAAGTTCTGTAATATTTATTTAAACCAACGTCTCAGCAAAATAAACTACTGGCTTCTTCAGGGCAATGACAAACACAACATTTTTTTTTAATACATATGTTTTATTCTATACATACTGGTTTACTTGCATATACTGATTATTAAAAAAGGATCCCTAACTTTAACGGTATATCGTCATGTAGCATTTAAATTTTATACAATGCACATTTATTTTAATTAGAGATTATACCACTTAAAAAAAAATCAACAACAAAATGTTATAATAATGTTATTGTTATTTCGTTATTATAACGTTAAAATAAATTTATTTTTTCTCGAATTTGTAATAAAAATTCATAAAAATTAAATTAAAAAAATATTCTTGAAATATTAATATCTTATTATGTAATTGACAAGCATTATTAATTACCTTAACAACAAAAATGACACACGTAACATTGTATTGGCAGTAGGATGTTAGAAGGTTTGTGATTGGTGTATTTGTAACAGTCTTCCAATTCTACTAGTAACATTTATGTAAAGATAATACATACCGAAAAATATGAAAATATCAATACATATGTACATATATTACGAATTTATATTCTCCCAAAGGCAAACAACGTTGTAGTGTATAGTTATTAACAAAAAAATAGCAAATGAAACGTTATTATAACGGGTATTGTTACAAGGAATGACGAAACCTGAAAATTTTGGTACCCGGGTACCCAATATGAATACCCGGGTAGTACCGGATACTCGATAATTACCCGTTACCCGATAATTACCCGATACCCGATAATAACCTGATGCCCGTTAATTACCTGATACCCTTACAATATCCGTTATTCTTTCATGTTCATCTTTTTAATACAAATTTTTGTTATTTGCATATAAATTTATTAAATTAACAAAAAAATATTATTTTCTGATATGGAAATTAAAAAAAAACATTGTTATTTTTTATAATATACGAGTATATCAGTAATATAAAATTACAAAATTAAAGAAGTACATTTGATTTAATTACTTAGGAATATCATATTTCTATTCGCAAATATCAGCATGGATGATGTATCTGCACCCAGTCTTGATCTTCGTTTTGTTACGATGTTTCCGGCAGCTGAAAACTGTCTTTAATGGGGGTTTCCAACACAACGCCTTTTTAAAATATATATTCTGCATATCAATTTTGGTCGTGAGTATATTGTAATAAAACTAAAATAATATATAATTGTTGAATACTTTATTTAAAAATTGAAATTAAAGTTTTATTTAAATGACCTTGTGACGTCATTCCCCCGACAAGTGTTGCCAACTATAAGTATATAAGTTTTGATTTCACCGGTTCGCAACACTGCCTCCGATAGCTAGCTTCATGTGATAAAATGACAGTGCAAGCTCGATTTCATTTATATCCTGCCTGGATTTCAAAATATATGAGAACACACACACGTGGTAACTGGTAAATGCATCTATCGAAAGCATGAATCACGAAAGCAGGTTATGTTTATATTCAATGTTTGAATTTACGCGGTACTCGTAGCCTAACTTCACTTCAGATTTTTTAGCTACTTATAGTTCTATCTCATAGCGCACATGGACTATCTTTTTCTAGTCAGGGGAATGACGTCAAACCCATTGTCCGTAAACTTTATTAATTTTTTTCTCGGATACTATCAACTTTTTGGAAAAATAAAAAAATATGGGTCTAATATTTTGTTTTAAAGTTTATCATATAAAAAAATCAAAAAAACTTGGAAACCCCCATTGGCAACATCAGATTTTAGGTAATGGGTAGATTTCGGGAAACGGGTAATAAACGGGTAACGGGTACATTTCGGGTAATCGGGTACTATTTTTGATACCCGGGTACATTATTATCGGGTAGGTTCCGGGTACCCGGGTACCCATCGTCATTCCTAATTGTTACGTTACGTTTTCTAACCCTGATTTTAATATTTTCAACTTGTTATACAGCTTATAATAAATTGATAAAAAAAGTTACTAAGAGATTTATTAAAGGAGGCAGTGTGTAACAACGCTTAGCTCATTACCTGTAATAGTCGATACCACAAGTGGTACAGGTGGTCCCAGGGGGATAGGAGTTCGGCTTACCACCCTAGTAAGCCGCCTAATTCGCCTTGATACTGGATCCCTGCTGCTGTTTTTTACTGTTTCACAAATCATAATGCCATTGGGCCCGGTTACGGATTACCTCTGCTACGAGCTACGAGCTACTGTTCCAGAGGTCGCGATAATCATTGTTTCTTTCCCAGTTCCCAGACATAAAAGCTTTGGAAATATAAAATGATAACGAACGTTATCACTATAAGATAGGCGGGGACATGAAGCTTCTGGGGAGAGACTATATATAATCTCATTATAGCTTGAATTAGGGCTGTGTTAGTGATTGTATTTTTGCGAGATTGTTAGCAACGAAACGGGAAATATAATGGTACCCCCTGTGGGACACGTTTTTATGTCATTACGTACATCTCTTTACTCACTCCTTAATTATCAAATTACTGCGGTTAATGATGACGATAATTTTACTTATTTATTATAAGGATGAGTGGATTTGATTTGTCTTGTGAATAATGTTTCTCGTAACTAAAATAGAAAATTAAATAAGAAATTTTACCGTGAAAACATATTTTATTGCTGACCAGGTTGTCATTATAAAGAAAATCATATACTTTATGACACGAATACCGTAAAGTCGTAACAATGAAATATACAAACATCAACAATTATTAATTTTTGTTTATACATACGATATTAATACAATGTGAAAGAAATTGTAATAATCGAAATTTATGTATTTGTAAAAAGAATAAAATCACTTCATTGTTATTCAATTAATAATTAAACTTCCAAGGATTACTTCTATAAACAATAACTTAATCACATTAGTCGTCCTAGTAACAAATACGTTATAATTTTATATACCTTAATAATTATTATTTTAGAAAAAATCTGATGTGGACACCGCGCGCAATTTTTTGCTGCACTTCATATTATGAAAGTCCCACATACAACCAATCGTTTTTGACTTACCTATGAGAAAAATTCAAGTAGTCAAAATAGATTCAGGAATGGTCAAAATGGATATTGTTGTGCAAACCGGAAAAATGATATTTTTCGAGATGACAATACTTACTTTACTTCGTACCAGGAAGTAAAAACAAATTAAATTTCTTACAATTAATTGTAATGTTATTGGACAATAAAATAGTATATGAAATTAGTTTATAATTCATTACAATGGCTTTCATGAAATTATAAACTAATTTTATAATATACTATTAAATTTATGCTCTTTCTTGTTTATAAGTACATCAGACAACAATTTGTAGAACCTATGCTACATGTACCTGTTATATAGGTATGTAACTGATCAGAGAATTGTATTGGCTAATTTAATGTACAGTGTATATTTAAACCTGTGTAACGAAATTTAGGGGTTTATAGCAGGGATTTAATCCTAAAAAAAGTGGATGAGCGCTTATATTAGACAAAAAAAAAACAATAAATTGCAATATCTTGAAACATTAATTTGAAAATATCTAAATCAACATATTAAATCAAAGTACTCAAATATTCAGAAATATGCCTTACAGTACAGGATAAAATTATATTAAAATAATAAAAATAAATTATGTAGTATTTACAACTCTAGGTATACACAAACCAAAATATACTATTTATGAATTTAAGTTTCAAGTAAAATAAATTTATTGATTACCGAATTAACAAAACACCCTGGTTTATAGTAGATAATAGATATTACCTACACACATTAATAATGAATAAAAAATAATTTTGTTAAAAATTATAAAATTAACAGTAGTTTCCAAAATAAAAACATTTTGAGTGGTTACTACTAGGCCCTGGATGTCACTTTCCTAAATAAATAAAAATGTATTGTATTGACGATAGTGTCCGATTACCCTAGGCGAAAACCATTAACCAAAAATATATTAGTATCGAAATGCTGTAATTTGTAGATTTGTGATTTATGAATCTACTTATTGTAATTGGAAACCCAATGTGATATAACGGGGACTGTAAATGATTAAAGCAAATTTAGTGGTTGACATCCCTGATTAATTGCTATTGGTTAGCCTCGTTATTGACAACTTGTCACCTCTTGATTCATTTTTTAGGTTACAGTTTGAAAGTTTTGTATTTGTATTGTCATGAATCCACTTTGTTAATATATTGAACTTCAATATGAAAAATGGTAAATACTACATGACAAATGAATAAAGAAGATTTGTTAAAATATGTTATGTATATGGTGGTTTGCTTGAAATAAACATTTTTAGTTTGATAGGTGTTTTTAATTTTTAACAGGGTTGCTTTTATGTGAATCACTTGATTTAAATAACATGGTTTTTAAAAATCATTGATTTACATCACTTTTTTTTGCAACTGTTATTTAACATTTCAGATATATTAAAATTGAGAGAAAAAGCGTTTTAAAAAAATCTTTCACTTTCCTAATCGACACATATCATACTACTCACACTTAAATTTATGACATTAAGTTCATTACCACTCTGTGTATATATACTTGTAATTCTATTTAAAAATTATTTTTTTTAATTTTTATTCAACCTTTGTTTTTATGTAACAAATCTTTCATAATTTTGTATTTTTTTTAAATGATTCGTTATCATTACATCATGTATTGGGCATTTTTTTTTTATCAGAAGTTGTAAAACACCGAGTATGATATATTTTACTAATCATAATAATAATATTTGACGATATAATTTTTGGAAAGTTTTGACCGCAGGTGAAATTGAAAAGTGGAGTTTAGATTCGAACTTCAAACCTAACACTCCGTCTAATTCGAGTCAAGGGCGTTAAACCCTTATGGCACGGGATTTGTTTTAATTTTTATAAAAACCATGAAAAAACACTTTGCATAATGTGATTTCATAAGATAAAAATGTATAGGCATAAATAGAGACTTTTATTGAACATTTATCAGTAATTGTTCACAATTTATTTTACACTTCCATGAGTAAAATATGTACAGTTGTCATTTACGATTAGGGCGATCATGATTGTTACCCTTCATCCTGCTGTTCCTACGTATCGTTCTCCGTCGTTCTTCATCGTACGGGCAGTAGTTACGGCCCGTAAGGGACTTTTACTTTTACTACTTTCAGAGGTTTATATCTCCTTATAATGTCCTCGTGTTAGACTTTAAAATGTTCATTTTACTACATTATTTTATAAACATTGCCCCTCGCGACTATTAAACAAAGAGTTTGGAAACGCCATATACTTTTATGGTTATTGAACGGCAAATCCAATTTTTGGGGCTATTTAAGATGTTCTGTCAATTTAGTCGGCTTCGGAAAACGTGGTGTCGTTTCAGTCTGCGCCTTTGTGTTGACCCCTGAAGAGAGAATGGGGTTTTCCATACTTTTTGATTTTTTAATATTTATATTTAATTTATAAAATTCCAATAGTAACGAGTTATAAATTAATAAAATTATCTTCACATAGATCTATACAACCCGGTATTCTCCTAAAATGAATCCTATTACAGATTTTTGTACTATAATAAAATAAAGACTTTATGATTAGTTTGTTATTACAGTTCAGAATATTTTTAATTCATTTCATATCTAACATTTCCTTCATAAAATGACAAAAAAAACAGCTATTTTTGGTGTTACTAAAATCGGAACCGAACTTGCCTTGATCCACGCATGCAAATATAATCCTTATATATTTCTTCCACTTTTTTAAATTTTACCATAAACCTACTTCATATTTACTTATTTTATCTTTTAAACTTACTTACATCAAATTTGACATCATATTTCAAAATTTGCGAACATGTGAATAACTGTTTTATAAAAATTCCTCAGCCTAAACGATATGTAAAATTATCATAATTTATATTTTTTTTCTGTTAAACTGGAAGATATACATAAACGTAATTATGCAGATCAGTAGAAAATTAAAAAAAATGTATTAAATAATAACGTAATTTGTGAAAAATTGTATTTAGAGGTATTTTTTAGGAAATAGGGTTTAAAGCTTTAAGTGAAGTATTACTTCAGGTTAACCAATTGTAGTCAAAATCTAATCAGTTCACCGTATTTGAATATAACTCTTAAATACCAAAAATGATATTTTTTACATACAAAAATAGTAAAATAGTCATAAAAACTCACACTCGAGAAATTTGACCAAAAACAATACCTCCCTTATCTATATATTGATAGGTAGAAGGTAAAAAGCTGAAAATTTGGTAATGTACCGAAAAAAAAAGTATAGTCACCTTAGGTTAGAACTATAGACTTGTCTAACGTACACTACATTTCATCGAAGTGATGCATTGTTTTGTTTGTTTGAGTTGGACTAAGGTCGCATAGACTGGTAGGTAGTTTTTGTGCGAGGACCAAGGAAGGTAGGTTCCCTAGTCATATATCTGCAACAACGCAGGTGCGCATAGCTATAGACAGCGACCGGCACGTATGAAAGGGTGTATGAAGGGTTCGGTGTTCATACGCATCCCCTGGCTGACAATGTGTGTAATGAACTCGGTGCAGTCACAGCCGTTGTAGTTAGGCTGGCGGGATGAACGGTTTCCAATTAACTCTTTTTCATAATCTCCCATCTTTCCGCTAATTACGGTTGCGCGAATGAGCTTAAATTGGCGAGAGCCATGGCAGGCGCGGTGTGCGATGGGCCAAGCTTACTCCACCCAATTAACCATCATATCGTACGCTACGCCGTACGCCATTCGGATAGAAATGAGAACAATTACCGCATGGAGATTCAAACTCGCTAAGACGCTACTCAATTCATCAAAATTCTCATTCGGTTTCCTCTAAGCTTACTAAATGCTCCAAATCCACTGGGTTTTCAGTGTTTTACCTTCCGCCTTTCAGCATATAGATAAGGGTAGAGTGACCATTTATTTCTAATTGCGTCAATACTATTGCTCTAATTTATTGCTATTGCTATTGCTACAATTAACAGTTCTTTTCAAAAATGTTTTCAAGTCATTAGTAGCAGTGGTAGAAATTTAAGTTAATATTTAAATTGTATAAAAACGTATAAATGCCTATCATTAAATGTTTACAAAATATGGAAAATCAGTACATTCAGTATGGTATGTAAAAAAACTAATACAAAATGTATTTAAAACAAGTACTGTAGTGACAATATCAGTACGAATGGTCACTCTAGATAAGGGAGGTATTGATTTTGGTCAAATTTCTCGAATGTGAGTATTCAACATATGACCATGAATTAGAGTCCCTAGAATATGATTTTACTATTTTTACCGTGTTGTCTGTATGTCCGTGTGAGTGTCTGTGACGATTTTTCGTCCCCGATAATTCCAATAAATTAAGCATCATATCGTAAGCTGTGCGCCGTACGTCATTTGGATAGAAATGAGAACAATTACTGCATGGAGATTCAAACCTGCTAAGACGCTACTCAATTCATCAAAATTCGTATTCGGTTTCCTCTAAGCTTACTAAATGCTGCAAATCCACTGGGTTTTCAATGTTTTACCTCCCGCTTATCAATATATAGATAAGGGAGGTATTGTTTTTGGTCAAATTTCTTGAATGTGAGGTTTCAATATTTGAGCACGAATTAGAGTCTCTACAATATGATTTTACTATTTTTACCGTGATGTCTGTATGTCCGTGTGTATGTGTCTGTGTGTGTGTCTGTGGCGATATTTCATCCACGATAACTCCAATACCATACATGTAAAAAATATAATATCCGGTATTTAAGAGTTATATTCAAATATGATGGACTGATTAGATTTTGATTACAATTAGTTAATCGGAAGTAGTACTTTACTTGATGCAAAACACCGTTTTTCCTAAAATATACCTCTAAATATCATTTTTTCGCAAATTACGTTATTATTTAATACAAAGTTTATTAATTTTCTACTGATCTGTATAATTACGTTTATGTATATCTTCTAGCTTAACAGAAAAAACATAAATTATGATAATTTTACATATCGTTTAGGTTGAGGAATTTTTATAAAACAGATGAGATATTGATGTGTTCACAAAATTTGACATATGATGACATTGGAAATAAGTAAGATTAAAAGATAAAATAAGTAAATATATACAGTATTTTTATTGTACATATTTGGATGTGTGAATCAAGGTAAGTTCGATTCTGGTTTTAGTAACGTCAAAACAGCTGTTTTTTTTTTGGTCATACAAATTTTATGAAGGAAATTTTAGATATGAAATGAATTAAAAATAATATGAACTGTAATAACAAACTAATTATAAAACTACAAATTGAATGTACTGAAAAACTTATATAGAATATATTCCTACAGTGGCGGGAGGTAATGTGTTAGTTTTAAGTTCTTATACATATAAAAAGAGATAAAACAATGACATTTCAATATTTATAACAATGATTTACATTTATCGTTTATTAAATGAAGGTGTAAATTATACAGACATTTTTTCTTATTTATATCTAGTTCACTTTAAACATAAAAATAAAAGTGAAGTGAAACGGTTGACAAACCTAGAATTTACCAATTTTATCGTGTACATGTACGAAAAATTGTAAAGGTCATCTACTAAGTCCTAACAGTGAATACTAGGATTTTCCAGCTCGTTATAAAAACCTAACTGCAAGGGCTAGACAACATCTAGATAATAATGATTAATGCATAATTTTAATTCTATTAAAATAAAGAAATATTAAATTTCTGTAGCACTATTTTATATTACATACATATTCTATTACGAGTAGAATACAGAGTTGCAAAAATGAATGAAAATCTTTATATGATTAAAATCATTTCGGTTCTAATGGTTAATTCTGCGGTTTTCAGTTCACTATAGAAACGTCATTGTTATACAGTTACACAATCTCAGACACATAATGTTAATTCTTTTAAAATAAAGAAATATTTAAATATATTCAGTAGTACTAATCTTTTACACCTTAAAAAAACTACCCTTAATTTTGTGAATTTATAACCTCAAAATTTTTCATTTTCTAGTACGAATATAATTCGAAGTTCCAAAAATTGATTTAAATCTTTTTTTGTTTGCAAGGATCAATCTATGGATCACCGATTATGACTCTTTGTTCATGTAATTTTTAAACCATGTGATACCTATTATCTATCAGATTTCAATTACAAAATGTGTAGTTAAATTCAGAAAACTTACCAACGATTTAGACACAAAACAAAACAGGTGAATTCTCGAAATACAGTTAAAAATGCCTTTGTAATAATTCTCTTTCAAAATTGTTTAAGTATAAAAAAAAAAGATGTATACCTTTGCTTTTTTCTGTATTTTCGGTTAGATTTATTATTGTGAACTATCTTTATTTGTTTCATTGTTTCCATAACAATATTTCGGAAAATAGTTTTTGTTCTTGTTCTCCAGATTTATTTATCATTATTTTCAAAATTCAAATATCGTGCCTATCTAGGGGGGTTGTGGTTTAAGCGTTCGATTAACTAATAACTTACTATAAACAGTGCAATATTGTAAGATGGTAATAGTATATTACGTACCGTGAACTGTAAGTGACAGTTTTTAGGTCGAGAATGTTGTTTGGGAAGTCGAGACCCGAAGGGTCGAGATTTCCTAAACATTCGAGACTTCAAATATCACTTACAGATCAAGGTTAGTAAGCTATTTTTTGCAATACCTACAAAAATAATAGAAAAAGAAAAATAGGTTTCAAAATTAACGTCTGTCAGATTGATGTCAAAAATAAAAGTTGAATTGCAATTGAGAGTAAGAGTGCCATGAATGTTTATGATGATGTGGAAACTAAATACTTACCATCCACCATGAATTGTAAGTAACAAACTTACTGTCCACCGTGCACGGGAAGTATTTACTATAACCATGGAAACCAAATCTGCAATAAAAGTTCCACTTACTGTGTTTAAATTCTGTTATTAATGGGTAACTTACTGTGCAGGTATTGCAAAAATAAATATACTTTGTGAATATTCGGTTTTATTGAATTTTGTAGAAATGCAAAAAGTTTTAAAAATTGTAATTTGTAATGGGAACGTGTTGATGAATAGAGGTAGAGATGTTTGATGTCGCGGACAAACGGCTTCTTCAATTACCACGAGTAATCGTATTAATCACACCGTGGTAAGTACTAATGAGAAAGGTGTAGGTTGGCTGTGAACTGCGAGCTTCCGCACCACTCCCCCGTCGACATGCAGCGTCGTGCAACAACTCCATTGATCTCTCAGGTGCGTAATTGAAAGTCACCCACATCTGGCACTTTTCGCTTTTCAATTCCGAACCCGTCGAATTTGGAACTTTGTGTATGTATGCAAATACGGCCATTTTCATATCAAAGATAATGCAAATGGATAAATGGTTCATGTTTGCGAGATGAAATTCTAAACAAGCCGTGCTAATAGCATACACAATGATGCGTAAAAGCCGCAGTGGCGTCTGTCGCCAAAACGACATAATTGAATTTATTAATCGAGGCACGGAAAGTTTTTAATGCTATATTCGCAGTGCACGCGATGAAATTGGTCTGATGCTGTACCGCAATACCACTGTGCCTCTGCGCCCAACAATTCGCATTTATCTCACAATGGGACAATTCACTCCAAATAGTCTACAAACGATGTCATTTCGGATTCACCTCGCAACATCGCACCCTTCTATGCTCACAATGTGCTTGGGTCCCGTGTCCTTTTCTATTCACCGCTTCAACACAACACAACACACACATTCTATAAACTTCACGCATCTACATTTACTTACGTTAATTAATAAACCATTAAATACATTGTAATAATTCCTCATTTCTTACTACTACTTGATCACTCGACGAGAGATTAGATAAGCAAACCCGGTGCTGACGAAACGTAATAAATAAAATTTTGTCATAATGGGAGTGTTCATGAGAACGGCCTGTAATAGTATATTATTTAACAAGCATAATATGTAGGCTATATTACACGAGGATGTAATTAAAAATACGAGCGGTAGCGAGTATATTTAATCAACCGAGTGTAATGTAGCCATATTATGCAAGTCAAATACTATACTTTATCTACAACTAACAGGCATATAAAAAAATGTGATATTATTTGTTAAATATTCAGTAAGGTGTGAGTAGTTCATATATAGCTTAACAGATGGCGCCACAGTAGCACTTAAATGTCAAAATAACTATTCAAATTGTATTTATTATACTTTTATAATCATTTATATTGATATTTATAATAAAAAATATATTATTAATAAATTAACAGTTTATTAAAATGCTATGTGTTAAATTATATGCTCTATTTATTACAGAAAAGTGTAGCGTGTAATATAACATTTCATATTACACAAGTGTAATATGAGTAGTATATTATATGTAGTATCACACGTATAATGTACCCATATTTCAATAGTTGTAGATAAAGAAATTATTAATTTTATGATAATATAGAATTTATTACAAAAAAAACTAATGTGTCCAACACAATACCTCCCGCCACTGTCGAAATATTGTAACATTTCACTTTTTGTACCTCACGATTTTGTCTTATTTCAAATTAAAGTTTTGTTTTGTTTATAAAAGTTTGACGACCGCTGTCGGTTGATGAGTCGTTCAAGGTAACTTTCTTTTATTTCAAATTATTTAAATAATAATCCTAAATTAATAAAAGAAATAGTAACAAAAATTTACCTTTTGACTATTTAATTTATCGTTCATTTATTTGAGCATTTATTCACTATTTTGATATTTATTAACATTATATTTTTTATATTTTGGGACTTTGTTTAATGTAAGTTGTTATCACTTGCTACTGTGGTTAAAACCGGAGATTCGCGGTAGCGGAGCTCTCTCTCAGGTGTTCGTGTGCGTATAGCTAGTAACCTTCAGATTTAGTAGCATTTTAGTGCACATTTTTTATTGTCTGAAATTTTTCTAAGCACATGGTGTACTTATTGGAGGCGAATTACACAGGTATGTTCCAAGATTTCTTTTTTCTTTTAGTTTTTTTGTAGATAGTTGGATTTAGTTTGAGTTCGTCTCACTTTTAGAGATTTTTGTAATTTTTTGATCCAACTGACCTACGCTTTTTTGGAACCTACTTGTGTTAAATTTTATTCATTTGAAGTGAATCGTATACCTTCACTGTACACCCTTTTTGATTGTTATTTAATATTTGGTCCTTTTAGTGGACATTATTAAATTTTGATTTGTTGCATTAGCTAACGTGCCTGAGCAGAGATATATATTTTTTGTAATATTTAATTTTTGAGTCATATCCTTTGAGAGATATTCCTTTTGCAAATTTTGTCCATTTAGATTCAAGTGGCTGCAGCATCTGATTTGTCCTTGCCTGTTCTTATCTTGACTTTTTTTTGAGAATTTTAGTTGAAAATTTAGATTCATTTTGAGTCTCTTAAATTTCTTATTTAAGATTTTGAAAAATATTTTAATTAAAAATTTTTACGAAAATTTTGATTTTCTTTGGGATCTTACTAATAATTTTGGGATTAATTTTGGGTTTACTTTTGTGTTACTTTATTACCTTTTTTTTTGACGTCAGTTAGAGTCAAAGTTATATTTTTGGATATTTAAAAACCTTCGTAATAAAAAAATTGTAATTATTTTAATTTTGATTTATATTTTGGCTTTGTAAAAATTGTTAGAACAATTGTTGGTCCAAGAATTTTTTAGGAACCTTAGCCGTGGTGGTACTCTCGGTGAAGAACCTCGGGAAGATACGCTCCAACACCATCCTGGACTTCAATTATCAGCCTCCATTCAAGATTTGGGTATCATTTAATCACCATGAGGGGACGCCCTTACCAACAGCCATCAAAGCTTGGACTTTGGAAACAACAGCGACGTTATTTTCACCATTGGTGACGTGTCTCTACGAGGAAGTTAAGTCCAAGGAGTCCCCACGGAAGAAGACAATAGCTGGATTATTTTAGTTCACGTCGAGGATCAAATATTTTTGTAAGGGCCAACAATAATTTTATTTCTTATTTAACTTGTTTGCGAGTTTGTTTTAATAAATTTAAAATTTTTTTGTCATTCTCCAAATTCTCTTCTTTTATTCAATTTTCACACTTCCTAGTTGGTGTGAAACTAAATTTAAAACTGGGTAGCGCCCAATTAATGTTTATTTTGCTTTTATTTGGTATTTTGGTTTTATTAGTCTCTTTTACTCACAAAAAAAAACTAGTTTTAATTTGGTTCAATACCAAAGAAATCCACGACCTAGCCGCCGCTACTAACCAAAGCAGCCAAGGTATTCTATCAATAACCGGTAAGTCAGTTTTTGTGAAATATTTAAGATTTTTAGTTCATCAGCTGTTATAATATATTCTATATAAGTTTTTCAGTACATTTAATTTGTAGTTTTAAAATTTGTTTGTTATTGCAGTTGAGAATATACTTAATTCATTTCATACCTAAAATTTCGTTCATTAAAGTTGTATGACATATATGACAGCTCTTTCTGACGTTACTAAAACCGGAACCGAACTTACCTTGATTCATGCGTGCAAATATATTCCTTATATATTTCTTCCACCATTTTTAATTTTAGAACTAAACTGCTTCATATGTACTTATTTTAAACTCACTTACATTATATTTGACATCATATGTCAAATTTTGTGAACATATGAATAACTCGTCTGTTTTATCGAAATTCCTCTATCTACTCTAAACGATATGTGAAATTATTATTATTTATATATTTTTTTCTATCTAGCTAGAAGTTATATATAAATATAACTATGCAGATCGGTAGAAAATAGAAAAATCTCTATATTTAATAATAACGTAATTTGCGAAAAAATGGTATTAGAGGTATTTTTTTAAAAAAACTGTTTAAAACTTCAAGTAAAGTACTACTTCCGGTTAACCAATTGTAGTCAAAATCTAATCAGTTCATCATATTTCAATATAAGTCTTAAATACCAAATATTATATTTTTGACATGTGTCGTATTGGAGTTATCGTGGACGAAAAATCGTCACAGACACATACACAAACACACACACGGAACGGACATACAGACATCATGGTAAAAATAGTAAAATCGTATTTTAGGGACCCTAATTCGTGCTCATATGTTGAAAACTCACCCTCGAGAAATTTGACCAAAAACAATACCTCCCTTATGTATACAGGGTGTTCCATTTAAAAGTGCCACCATTGCTATCTTGAGAACTATAAGAGCTACGAGGTTGGTTAAATTAGCAAAGAACCACCATTTTACGAGACTATTACAATGAGCAAAAAAAATATTTTTTTCGATCAGTGGTTCTCAAAATACGGGACACAACTTTCTTATTTTAAATGGGAACATATATTTATTTTTAGATTATTCGATAGAGTATTTTTTTCTGAATTCAACGATAGGAACATATCATATAATAATATAACAAAATATTTGAGAAAAATTCATGTTAGATTTCTAAGTATTTTATTTATATCTGGCTGAAACAAGAGTGCTATGGTTAAAAAACATAGACATAATGTTCTGTCTATCATTGTTTGATTATTTTTTGTTAAATTTTATTTTCTTAAACTGTCAGTTTGAAGAAGAAAATGAATTGTCTTCTATCCAAAGCACTCTTATTTCAGCCAGATATAAATAAAATACAAATAAATGTAACATGCATTTTTCTCAGTTATTTTGTTATATTAATATATGATATGTTCATATCGTTGAATTCAGAAAAAAATACTCTATCGAATAACCTAAAAATAAACATATGTTCCCATTTAAAATAAGAAAGTTGTGTCCCGTATTTTGAGAACCACTGGTCGAAAAAAATATTTTTTTTGCTCATTGTAATAGTCTTGTAAAATGGTGGTTCTTTGCTAATTTAACCAACCTCGTAGTTCTTATAGTTCTCGAGATAGCAATGGTGGCACTTTTAAATGGAACACCCTGTATATTGATAGGCGGGAGGTAAAAGTCATATTATTCAAAAGTAAATTTTGAATATTAAAAAAGGAGGAGTGTTCCTTTCATGACGTAGCATCACTCTTACAAAAAAAAAACATGTTACGCTCTCGCGACAGGGGCGGATCCAAGGGAGGCGGTGGGTCACAGTACGTCAGGATATTATATTATTGCTTGTATTTTAGCGATATGGTTGTCAGCCTGTGCAAAGGATCCACAGCTAGTGGGTTCGAAACCATTCAGACATAGCAGTGTTTATTTTTTTGTTAAATGTTGGCGAAGTTGGAATTTGTATGCCAAATTTTGCACTCCGCTCAGAAAATCGGAGCGAGCTAAGCAAGTGAGCCAAAATTGTCCAAAAAAATATACATGTTAATATTATTTATGTTTTTATGTTCATAACATATATTTTTGTAAATTATTAATAAAATGCCTCAATCGTTTTTTCTTTCCAATTGCCTGTTCAGAGTATCGATTGTCATAGAAAAAATCGTCACAAAATATGTTTTAATTAAAATATCACCTGTTCACAAAAAAAGTTGTAGGTGGAATAAAAAGGTATTCAATTTGTATCACGCAGGCAAAAAAACTTCAGACATGATAATTTAACTACAATTATTCAGTTTTTTCACGCTAAACAATAGAAATGTATATAGAAGCCCCTATTAAAAATGGGGTGGAAACGATGTTTCATTTGAGGTTGTGCGTGGTAGTTGGCGCATCTGACTAAACATGCAACGCTAATAACATCATTTTGAATAACGAGTATCAGTCAAACAGCTTAATGTATGTACAAATAATCTATTGTCCCACAATTCTTAAAACCGGAAGTTTTAACAAATAAGGATCTAATGACACGTTACCAAACAAATGAGTTACTAAGTAGAATTACCTATTAGTTTACAGAACAAGAATTCTTTTATCAAAATAAATGATTTTGTCAGAAAAATCATTTCTATTTGATTGGTCAGTCAATTAATGAGATCGATCCACAATTCTTTTTTGAAGATTTAAGTTTTTTATTTTCCGGAAATTGATTTTATTTAAAATATGATGTTTTGAAATTATTAAGTACAAATATTCTCATAATGTCACTAATTTGAGACTGTGCAGAAAAATATCGCATCGAAAAACTATTGTAAGTTATTTACTATTTTGATGAGATATTTTTCTATTAATCGACGGTTACGCTAACAGGCACTTTAACCAGAGATGGAAAAACCGTCCCTAAATAGTTTCTCTGTTCATAATAAATTTTATGAAAAATAAACCGAATAAATCACAGAACAGCAATTAACACTGACTAGTGTTTCTAGGCCCAATTAGAGTGACATTTGTTTGAATCATATATCTATGTAAAGTATGAAAAAAATTAAAATTTAAAATTTTTAATATAGTCAAGTTAATGAACAATATTGCAACATTATAAATTTCAAGAATAATGAATTGTTAAACATAAGTATTTGGGAGTAACTTGTTTCTAATGAATAATTTTGTATAAATGACGTCACATAATATAGTGCCAAACTTTATTGACAAAATAATGAATGAAAAGTTTCAAGTTGATAAGAAATATCTACAGATGTGTTATTAAAAATAACTTTTGTTATTAATACAATATTTGTGTAGGTATTGTCCTATACCACAGAATAGTTACACATAGAAGCGACACTCCGTGAAGGTACCTTTCATGTTCCCCTAGTCAGTTCTATGACCTTGAAGCATTGTGTAGACCTTTAAATTTGTGCTCTTCCCCTATCTCTCTCTCAGATGTTAGGAAGCTTTCCGATTTTAAACAATGGGCCCTTTAAATTTGTGCACATTCTCCATCTCTCTCTAATTTTCGCTTCTCTGTCTTACTGTCGCTTCTGTATAAACCTATCCTGTGCCTATACCGAAATCCTTCGATAACTCTGCAAAATATTGTTCAACAACTTCCTTGAGTACTTCACTAGAATCAACACGCTTTCAATTTTTTCAATTGTTAAATGAAAATAAGTCTTACGGGCTAAATGTGTATGACTTTACTTCGTAAACCCAGTCATTATGCATTAAACATCGACTGAACTTGATTATGACACCATAATTTTGTCCACATCTACTATAATTAAAAATATGAAAAATTTATCGAAAATATGAAAAATGAAACAAAAAAGGTGCAAATTGTATCTTGTAAAAGATACCTGGCATAGTATGGTCGCGCGTATAAATAGCAATAATTAGCAAATCAGATATAAATCCTACTCCATGTCAAATGACTTTATCTTAGAATGTACTGGTACTTATTCGGATATTTTGTGTTTGTTTGGTTTCTATTCGTTTTACTTTCTTATTTTTGTTTATTTGTTTGGTTGTGATATTGTGATTATGTGACCTGATACACTTCAAAAATTTTAAATTCTTATAGTTGCGTTTGGAATTATTAAATTTCTGAAATGACAAATCCATAAAAAAATAAATATATTGTTAGATTACAACAATGTACCTTTTCGGATTTTATTCGTTAATTATCCGATACACATTAATTGTATTGATTACTTTCAATTTATATTTTTAATAAAATTATTAGTTATTGTTTTAAACAAACAAAACAAATAAAATAATACATTGTTTTTAAATCAGAAATTCAAATAATTTTGTCTGTACATTTTACTTAGATTAGGAATAACAAGTATTTGATTAACTAAGAATTAATTTTGTGCTCATTTTTTATTTAGAGTATTTGAATAATACATGGGTAACAAGTACATTTTAGGTAATTGGGTAATATATTTTTTACCAGGGCTGCAGCAATTTATAACGCTTGATTTAAATCTGTAAATTTAAATCAGATTTAAATTACTTTGATAATTCTTAAATCATTGATTTAAATCACTTGTTCTGCAATTGTTATTTAACATTCCAGATTAACGAAAAGAGGAGGAAAAAGCGTGTGGGTAAAGTTACTATGTGGGAATACTTTCAAGATCTACTGTATCTGTTGAACATCGTCGGTAAAACGACTTTACTGGTACATAATTTTCAATTGATAACGATGATTTTTTTGCACTAATTTATGATTTTTTATTAAATTTACTTTCATATGTTGCAGTAAAATTCGGTTATAATGATATCGAAGGGATCCTGAAAATAGTCAGAAGTCGCTATAACCGATAAAAAAGAACGTTACCGTATATATGGGCTTTCAAACAAGTGATCACAATTTTGACTTTATAAGCTATATCGTTATGAACGAATTTTATTGTAGTTTTTTTGTTTCTTTAAATTTTTACTTTTACAATATATTTTTTCATAGTAAATGATACTTAGTGAAACACGTTTTTTAAATTTTATTAAACGTTTTTTAAAAAAATCAAAAAAATTCCGAGTACCCGGATAGGGATATGCGATAATGAGAAAATAAGCATCAAAACTTGTATCAGTAGTTTTGAAACATCCTTATAACCGGATATGTTACTGATACTCTGTGGTAATTCCTAGAATTACCACAGAGTGAATTGAAGGATACAAAATGTTTTTAAATTATTTTGTTTAATAATAAAAATTATGTGTATTTAAATGTATTTGTTACCGAAATTGAAATTTAATTTTAACGTATTATTATATTAAACTAGGGGAGGGCAAAGGGGCCCAAAATAATATTTTGCAGAGAACTGTATGTTTTATATAATAGGTACATACTTTTACTACATGTGTTACTAATTTTAGAAAAAAGTCAATCACGCCCCGAGCGCCGCAGTTTGGGGGCGACAAAATCAGATTTGAATGACCAGATCAAATAGTATATTTTGTATCAAGGGCGGAAAGTAAGTTATTGACACATATGACAATTTCATTGTCAATTAAATCTTGCGATTCTTCCAATAGAATCGAAAATTTTTCTTCTATAGATTATAACGATAATCACAGACTTTGCAGCAGTTACAACTAGAAAATTTTTATAAAATAGTAATTTATTCATGTATTATTTAAAAATTTCAATGAATTTTGTTAGGAAAAAACTACTTATTTTGTATAAGAAAACATTTTATTATTGGGAGTGGTGGGGCAGCGACCAACATTTGCCCTGGACCACAGAATAGTTACACACAGAAGCGACACTCCGTGTCGGTACCTTTCATGTTCCCCTTTTCAGTTCTATGACCTTGAAGCATTGTGTAGACCTTTAAATTTGTGTTCTTCCCCTATCTCTCTCTAAGATGTGAGGAAACTTTTCGATGTTAAACAATGGGCCCTTTAAATTTGTGCACATTCTCCATCTCTTTATAATTTTCGTTTCTCTATCTTACTGTCGCTTCTGTATAAACCTATTCTATGTCTGAACGCTAAAAAAGCCACTTAGATTAGATATAAAAACTATTATACGATCTTTCTCAACCGCAAATCTTCTTCAGGATAAAATTAAAAAGTTATGTTATCGTTCGAAATTACGTATGTTGGTTGCAGGAAGATAAGTAAGAAAATAAAGAGTTAATATAATACGTATTTTCCATGACTGTGTAGATAACATGCGTGTATTGTATTTTGTGAAACAAAGTGAATGAAGGAATATTCCTTATTTAAAAATATGTCACCAAATGCCAACAGCCTACTTAATCAACGTTTAAAAATTAATTGTAATGCATTTTTGCAGAGTAATTTACATTTTGAGAATAGTTGAACGTCAGTGCACAATAAACATACGTATTAGAATATAAGGTTTTATGCAGACCGGTTTAACCTTGAATGTTGAATATCAGACAGTGTGTTGAGTGCAAAACACAGATAAATTAGTGCTAGCCCCGAAGAGAGTTTTTTGTTTGATGTTTTGATAGTCGGGTTTGGAAGTTGGCTTACGTCACACTGCTGGAATGTCCGGTAGTCGAGCGCGAGCTATGTGGGTTAACGACTCACACGCATAGGGGTGCTCGGCTGTATTGTGTTCGGCCGCTTGCGAACTTCACCGTCGTCCGTCGTAATTACACACCTTACAGGGCACGATACGGTGACTCACTGACGGAACACTGCCACGTGAACAAATAAGCTCGCATTTCATTTTATCGCTTTCGGAATCATCGCCGATCACTATTATACACTTTATCTCTAAATTTTTTTTTATTTTATAATCATGTACCTATCCACTTTAATTCTATATACTAATTTGAGAGTTATTAAATATTTTAACTAAAATTAATTACAAACAATAGTAAACCAGCAAAGAAAAGCATTTTTTATTATGTAACATTTTATTATATTTTATTTAATGTATTTTTTATGTAAGAAAAATTGCTTCACACATTGTATATTAGCATTTAATAAAACTTATATCCATACCATGAGTTTGAGCTCAGACGCAGCATTTTCAAATCTGTCATTGATCTATGGATACCACTTGTATATGGCACCGTATCTTTTCAGATAAAATACCACATAGTAAACATGATTGTCAATGTCAAATTAATTTTTCATCATAATTTACTAATTTCTAAATAATATAAAGTAGAATAAACATCAGTGGCGATTCGTCTTTAAGTGTTGCAGAGCTGCAGAACCACAAAAATGTTTAAATAAAAATGCGCAGTATTATTTAATCATAGAAGTATATTATTAAAATATATGTAAAAATCAAATAACAAAATTACTTCCGTATATTTTACATTATATTGTGGCTTAATAAACGCAATTGCGCTGAAATGTGATATAATCGGGCAAATGATCACTAAATAGAAAAATCCACACTTTTGCTGGCTAATTACGGTGCTCTGCTACAGTATTTTTCGCTATTCGATAGACGTCGTCTACCATCGGAAAGAGTTCGGCGTACACAATGTTATGCACGATACGAGCTGCAAGAACTGCAGCTCATTAAGCTGATATCTGGTGCAATTCACGTGTGCTTCTTATTTGTTAAAATTTATTATCATACAATGGTAGCAATATGAGTATTTACATATTAAATTTACCTTAAATTAATTTTGACTTTAAAGTTTAAATACATGTTTTAAAATGAATGTTGTTATTCAATTACATAAAAATTACTTTTCCAAACTTTATTTATCAAAAACAATTGGCAGTTAAACAGTAATGTCACCGAAAACCTGAACTACACATATGAATTTCGAGTAAAAGACATATTTAAGAAACAACTGGATTTGTGGATGTAACGACAATAATGCTTCGTGTTATTACGGACGATCGTGGTGAAAAAATATGAACTGAAA
Organism: Stenolophus ochropezus; assembly: GCA_035578165.1. Classification (NCBI taxonomy): domain Eukaryota; kingdom Metazoa; phylum Arthropoda; class Insecta; order Coleoptera; family Carabidae; genus Stenolophus; species Stenolophus ochropezus. The sequence goes on along the minus strand of JAQOWZ010000014.1, from coordinate 20,134,306 downwards.
CTAAGGTGAGATATTTGTTGCATCTAACTGAGAAAATAATAAAACAAAACCACAATTAATAGTTAAGTTTACCGAAAAAAAGAAATTAAAAACTATAAAGAAAATTTATTTTTTTTGATTAATATTTCATTTCCTTTTTTGTTTGATGCAGCACACCCATAATATGTAGCACGAGCCGCCACTGATGAGCCTCTATAAAAATCAATATATTTACTATAATAAATAACAACATATTTTCAAAAATTGTAACGTTATGGAACAATAATTGAGACGATTAAAAAATTAGACAGTCGATTATTTCCTTCTATTGCACGGAGTAAATTATTTTTATTTTCTTCATTTAGCGTAATTTATAATGCTATACTTTTCTTAGATTGTATCTAAACATCCATAAATTTTAAATTTTGTAAATATTTTTGAAACTATGCAAGGATTTGGTCTATGAAGGCCAGGATATCATATCACAAAAATTTCTACAACTAACCAGAATTGTACCCAATAATAATTCGATTTTTTTCTTCATTAGTAAACATCTAAACTAAACCTGAAGTTGGTTACAGAACGCTAATGACTTTTAGGAAAAATTAAAGGTTTGTCAGAAGCAAGAGACACACAAAAATCCGTCAAATTTGAATGACAGATGGGTTTCACAATTAAAATACCCTTATTAAAACCGAGTGATACTATGCAGATGCAAGTTGACATTTTGCGGCCAACTGTAGTTTTGGCCATATAGTCGAGTTTACTTTGATATCGACAACCTATGTTCCCTATGCTGCATTTTATATGGAACGATACGGTACTGATAATGATTAATGACAGAATAGAGAATGTTGCATTTTAGCTGAAACTTATACTAGATAATTTTGGATGTCAATTATCTACTTAAATTAAATAAGCAATTTTGTTATCTAATAATTTTGTTCACATATTCGTAATTAAGAGCTTCTTTTACCATTGAAAGAATTTGTTGTTTTCTTCTTTCTGTCATATGTTTTCTTCTTTCTTTCAAATTTTTGGCATTGTAATATAATATGGTTCATTGATAGCGGGTCGTTGCATTTTCCGAATATGGTTGGGTTATTTCCTTCAAATAGATATATAGGCATGCGTAAATCTTATATGACCAATTCTCATTCTTGTCATAATAGTTTGACCTCTTCTCTAAAAGTCGAAATAGTTAATTAGGAAACAAAAGTCAACAAACTCAATTAGTCGATGATAAAAATATTGATATTATCGAAAATCTAAATTCAATTAATAGATACAACGCTTTTCAAGAATCGATCGATCTACTTTCTTAAAAAGTCGACTTAAATCGATATAGCCTTAATAGTTTTACGAATGAAATTAAACAGATTTAGTAGTTCCTGAAACAATTTGCACATGGTAACACTGCCTACATGCTTTTCCCCCAAATTTTCGTAAACTAGGGATTTTAAATAAAAATTGCAGAAGAGATGATTTAAATCAATATTTAAAAAAAAAATCGATGTGTTTTAAACTTAATTTTAATCATTCATTTATATGTTTGACAAGCGTATTAGTCAATTGTCACGCTAAAAAAGTTCGATGATAAATAATTAATTATAAATAAATGGGAATATAATTTTAACTTTCAATTATGTTTTATGTTATAATTATTCACATATTTACGATTTCAAAATATTTTACATTTAATTTCAATATCACGTTAATTTTCCCTACTGCAAGTGTAAATACTTTTATTAAATTGTTTGCAGGTTTGCATAGAAAATCCGATTTTTTAAAAAATCAAAAAAAATGATTTTTTTGTTTGAAATAATATTTTTTTGATATAATAGGTAAAGTATAATTTCAGAAATGTGTTATAAATTAAAAATAATATACCAGTAAAATTGATTTACCGACGAAGTTTAACTGATTTTATAAATCTAGGATGTTTAATAATAGTTGCAGATCAGTGATTTAAATCAATGCAATTCTTATTGTTTCTATTGAACCACAGCTAGTAACTTGTTTTTTTGTTTATTAAAACATTTAAGCTGGGGGGGGGGGACGCAATTCGTATATGCCCCAGGGCCTCTCCAAAGGTAGTTGCTGTTAACCTAAGGTACTCTTTTGGTACCAAAATTTACTTGCATTTTGACAATTAAAGTCTGGTTTATGCAACTTTTCATAAGGAATAAGAATAAAACATAGTGATAATACATAAGGCATAAGAATAAAGTACGTTCATGCACTTCTCGTAAGACATAAGTTTCAACCAATGACAGAAGAGATGGCGATTAAAATTAAATTCGTGTAATCAGGAATACCAACACTTAAAAATGAAATGCACTTTAAATTTTTTTGTTTCACATTAACAGTGATTTAACAGTTCGAAAATTTAAATTGAAGTTTGGCAGAGGAATATTTTCATTATTTTTTGATCCATTTTTAAAACTTACAAAATCAACAAAACCAAACCTAAACTAAAACTTTACGAAAACAAACCTAGACAAAGTTTAGCAACTTTTGTTATTTTAAGTAGGCAGTGTCACTACAGTCAGCGCATGCGCTCTTGCCAATTTTTGAGATAAGACATAATACATAAACATAAGAAATAAAATTTGCTCATTTCTTATGACTTATGTTTATGTCTGTTATGTTTATGTTTTATTCCAAAACTGCATAAACGGTTAAACGTATATGTGTACATTTATATTTTATGTTTTATTCCTTATTCCTTATGAAAAGTTGCATAAACCAGCCTTAAGAGATTAAGGTTCCGAACTAGTGGCGTATTTACAGTTTGTGCTGCTCGAAGCGATCCTCCTATTTGCCGTCCCAAAATATTTTAATATGTTAATTAATTTAAATAGATAATTAAAATGTAGATAATTTTTTACAATTATTATTTATCTAAGTTAAAAATTCTGCAATGTTAATTCTTGTTTAGATCTGTTCATCAAAATTGCAATAATCTAAAATGGTACTTTTTATCATTTTCTTAGAATAAATGTGAATAACATTATTAAAGTCGATTTCTTGTATTAATTCTTGTTCTATGGATAATAATGTAGCATGGTTTTTGAATTGTACAGAATTCATTGTTAATTCCCACATGATTTTTTATGATTTTTAATTTTGAAAACATTTTTTCACAATTAGTAACAACTCTCTTATGAGTACTATGATTGTATAATAATATTTTAAAAAGAATTCTTTACAAAATACAATAAAAATGTTACAAAGATTTCATTTAGGAAAAAAATGAGCCAAAAAACATTGAAAGCGCATATGAACTATAATGAAACATTTTTATTTCGATGTATTCGAATTTTAAATGTTTTAAAATGGAATAAATTTTTACAATTTCTTTTCCTTTTGCCCAATAATATCGCCTTAAAAATGTATCGCGCATCGCTCCTTCCGTCCCTCTCTATTACTGACAGCACGTTCCGAATTTCTCGGACACAGCAGTATTTAATATGTTAAAGATTGGTGAAGCTGGAATTCAAATCAGACAACTCACATTCCTTGTTTTTTAAAAATATACTTAACAGTTTCAAATCCGTAAAACGGATGTCATACAATGTCGTTAAATAGTACATTACTTATTAAAATAGCGAACAAAATTTGAACTATGTTTGTGTTATATTTTTTAGAAATTATTTCAAAGTGTTATACGAGTATATATATTTAATACAACAAAAAGTAGCCAATTATTATTTTTTATATACACCTGAAAGCACCTGTGCTTAAAACACATCACGACAAGATTGTTGTGGATAAATATAACAATTGAAATAGGTGAACTGCTAAAAACTAACGCTGTCTCATTTCAACGGAAACAGGCAATACTCAGACTTGTGACTCATCGTTGCTTTCATTTCGGTCATTCTCATTTAGATCACCCACATTTAGTGTTTACATCGTAAAATATTTCAGATACTTTTCTTCTTTCTCATTGATCTCTTTTGCGGTGTCGTGATTCGAAATTTTGATGACATTTTCACTTGCATTATAATGCCTTTGCAAAGGACCTACAACTCGTTAGAACTTTAAAATAGGGGAGTGCATATTTTCAGCTTCCAAACACTTTAATATTTTGTTAATGACGACATTATTGTCGTTATAGGAGGATAATTTAAGAAAATATTTATATATAACAATAATATACCTAATTATAAAACAAAGGGGGCAGAAATCAAAACGGGAGGGACGCATGCACCCGTAAAAACAATCTAACGACGCCACTGAGAGAAGCAGAGCAAATATATAGATGTAGCATAACTTGAGGTACGTATTATAATAGCATGTACTCAACTACAGAAATCGTACTGATCACAGAGTAAAAAAAAATTAAGATTATGGTTAAGTGGTTTACTTGAAAGAAATATTTTTAGTGCTAGTGGTTCAAAAGGTTTTTTTTAATTTTTTATTTAAAAATTACCAATACAAGCAATTACCTAATCCGATAAATGTCTAATTTTAATCGTTAAATTCAATTATTTTGTTTTTATCAACAAAGACCAAAATATGTATTAAAATTACACTACCCATGATTTTTCGAATTTTTAAACATTTTTTTGTTTCATGATCGTACTGATCATCGTAAGCACAATGTACCGCAAGTTATAGAACACCTGTATAAAAATGAGTAAGTATGAGAAAAACATTTTAGCTTAGTTATTTTTACATAATGCCAGCAGTTTACCACTAAACTTCAGTGCATCCAAGTCGTGCGAAATTACTCAACATGTATAGATGAAGCGAGGAAAGAAGAGCTACGCGGGAGGAGAGAGGTTTATAATAGGGCTGGCAAACTGAAAAAAAATTGAAAGTCGATTTTCAACTTTTTGAAAAATCGATTTTTATCGAATAATTGAAAATCGGCAACTAATTAAAGATGTCGACAAATTGAAAAGTCGAAACTCGATACAACGAAAAGAGTCGAAAAAATTGAGAAGTCGAAAAAGTCGCAATAATTAAGAGTAAAAATATCAGATACGACGAAAAAGTCGAAATATTAAAAAAGATAAAATATAGAAGTCTGAAGTTTTGTAAAACTTATAGTAAAGAATTTTTTAGGTAGACAGTTTTTTTTATCATCTAATAAATGAACTGTACACCTGAAATTTGCGTTCAAGATGTTTCTTAATTATATTTTAAATCTGCGTTTAAGTATTCGAATAAAAATGTATTTTAAATGTACTTTGTTCAACTTTTGTATTTATTGTGTCTTATTTTTCTATTTTATATTTTCAATAAAAAAATGAAATAAAAAATTGTACTAAGAAAATGCAATAATAATTTGTCTGTCGGTAGCTCCTCTCTTCTTTCCTGCACTATACAGTGGCGGATCCAGAAACTATCATAAAGAGGACTGAATTACCGTTTTTTTTGTTGTACACATAAACAATAAAATATATAATAATGATAACCACAATATTATCTAATTAGCATTAGAGAAGTAAGAAATTATTATTAAAAATTAAATGAAAGGTGGAAATCTGATAAGGATCTTGATATATCAAGTAATAGTAACTATTTGTAATAATACAAACATAGAAATTGCAATGGAAGAAAAGTATGATATTTCAGAATTTCATTTGCCCTTACGGAATATCAAATTCATTAAAGTTAGTCATTTGTGTTTCCACAATAATATTTCGGTAAATAGCATTTTTTCTTGACAATTCTGTTCCAAATCAAACATAACTTTATAATGTCTGTGTATATGACACGCTTTTGCGCTTCAAATTTATTTATTATTATTTTCGAAATTCTAAAACCTGGCCTTTCTAACGTCGTCTCCCATTCGAATGCGCCACTAGCACTATAAATACTCTGTATTACTTCTGATTTACTTATGATGAGAACTTAGTTCTCGAAATAATTGTCTATTTTTAATGATATAATGAAGGTTAGGGATGTTTATTTTTATTTTTTCTACTAAAAATAATAATGATTTTTCAATGTTTTATCGACAAGATGTTTATTAAAATTATATTTAAAATAACGATCATTCAGAATAAAATAAAACTTGTAAAACTTTAAACTAGAAAATGAAACAATAGATTACGTTAATAACAGCAAAACGATTAAAAAATTGAGAGGAAATAAATTATCTAAAAAGTCTTCCATTTCATAAATAGGAAAGTTATCAATAAAATGCCGTAAAAGTTAAAACAGGAAATAAAGAAATACTCATGTTAATATTGTTTTTCGGTTTCATAATTGCATTTATGCTTATGCATAAGATTAATATAACAAAGCTAAAAAAAATGATAAGTAAAGTGGAAGTGCAACGCATAAAATGTTGTTATTTCAAAGTTTACCGTTTCCCGTGCTGAATTATTATATAACGAATGTTTTTCTCTTATTCATACTGTGATTCACCAATGTTGAAACCATAAATTGTGTGCTCATTCAATATGAAGATCAAAACTGACCACTGAGCAAAAAGTAGAACGAATTCCTACTTTGGACGTACCAAGAGGATGACTCATTCCAAGACAAGTTCAAACATGTTTCCTGTATTCAGGAAATAAAAATAATTAAAATATCCTCTATTACTGACAATTCAAACTTTTTAATGATAATGATAAACTGTTTAGAAAATGCAGAAAAAATTCATACATAAAGTGGAAGTATCAGTTACTTGTATTTTATGTCTAAAATAAATATGTCAAAAAATAAATTTAAGATTTATGTTGTAGGTACATAAAATAGCTACTAAAGCATCTAATAGGTGAACTTTCACCAACCAAATCATCCAAAAGTTAATAAGCCGCATACAATGTCATTCTTGACACATTTCTTTGTGTACAATAAACAGTTATGATTTCGCAACCATTGATATTGTTACATTTTATCTTTTTATTATTATGTTTTTAGATAAATTAGTGATATATAATAAAGGCGTTATCAGAGATGAGAATATATATATATATATATATATATATATATATATATATATATATATATATATAATATATATATACAAAACATTAAAAAGAATCAAAACATATATCAGGAAAACAACATCTCAAGTAAGATTAAATGGACTAGTAATGCTATCAATAATCAATCTATCGAACACAACCCATTTCACTGGTTGTTATTAGAAATGAACTAGTCCGAAAACCAAGACGTTTAAATTTTATGAGAAATAAAAAATGAACAGGATTGCAGTCAAAATATTTAATAACGTCTTATGTCATCGTTTCGCAGACACTTACAGCTTCATCAAGCCAAAAGACTACAGATACGAATAAATAGAAGCATGTAAATAAAATTTTTGAAACATAATGTTATCGTCGGACATAAAATAAATTTGTAAAAATTAACAAGCGTAATTCAGAAGACAAGATTACTTTAGTGATGAATTCTACAAATTTTATATTATATTTTTTTGTAATATCCTTTTTATACAGGTACACATGTAATTATAAATTAAGTCGTCTGAAAACCAAGGCCTTTAAATTTGGTTTATTTTTTAAAATATTTTTTTGAAATGACTGTGAATTTGGGTGATATTTTTAAGTACATTGGAAATAGGTTCACAGCCGTACGGGAAAACGAGGCTACAATTTTGGTTGAGCACGTCCTAAGGTGCGGACTAGTAGACACTTAAATAGTACTTGGATTATATAATACAAACATCGGGTTTAAATAATAATCCCCCTACATTCGTACTATCAAATTTACTTAAATGTGCCATGGATATCCAGCTGTGGGAGTTTCTCGTTAGACACCAATTGGAATCAATTTAGAAAAAATATACGCAAAGTTTCGAACTCGAAAATGAAAACCGGATACTTACAGGTACATTCAAATAAGTGGGTACCCGGGTAATAATAGAACTGAAATGGAATCTAATTGGACCCGGTTTCCACTATAAGTATATTTATATTGTGTTACTAGTTCATGAAATTCTAGCGTAATATTTGCAATTTTATTATTAATTTATACTAATAGAAATCATTATATTGACCATTTATAATTTATACTGACCAAAAATGTTTACAAATACTGACCAAATAAATAAATAAATGTAACTGCAGTATTTAGTTGACGAGATTATAATAAAAAATATATATTTGATATTTGTATCTATAACTGTGATTTTTATTGCACGATATTTCATAAATTATCCTTTAAAAATGTATTTTGAAATGTAATTTTGGAATTTGAATAATTCACACATATATTTATGCGTCATTTGTGCTAAGTTGGTCAGCAGAATGGCCAATAGATTGTCCCTCTTCTTTGAAATAGTGGACCCCTATTTATCCCAATCCCCGCGATACTAATATTTCAAAAAATGTGCATTTACATTCCCCGGTTTGAAACAGCGTCCACTGCATTGAATGTGAATAATATTGGTAAATGTAAATGACATGCTTGCTAGACAACCCTTGCTATATCGTGATGCTTCATTTACCTTTATGTTTTTGATTTTCAAGCTATCCCTCAACTATCCAGCATTTCCCTTTTTATTGTAGAATAACAAAAGTCAAATTTGTATCTAGGGAATATAATAATAATATCAAGATACCAGGGTCTGGAAAACCAAAATACCTTATAATTCTTTCTGTGAGGTACGTGTTGTGAATTTTTGCAGGTCACTCTAAATCACGATGTGATAACTGAAGCATGAATTAACTTTTTAATCGTGATGAGGTGTGAACATGAATATTGTCGAATCTAACCATGGGCGCCCATAGAATATTTTTTAAGGGGGGGAAAAATGACATTATAAAACAGTTGTGTCAACAAGGATTAAAGTTTAAGCAACATTTCAACAAAAAAATTATACGTAATTGAAATTTTGACAGCAATTTTGAATAGTTCATTTGACATTCTATTCCTATGTGATATTGTCTATTTAAGAGAAACTTAAATATTATAGAGATAAACAGAAAACATATACTTATTAGTAAAGTAAAAAACAGTAGAATTGTTCAAAAGTAAAGCATAAAGTAAAAATTCTTACTTATTTTTTGGATTGGTTTATAAAGGTAATTGTTAAATTCCTTCCATCTATCAAAAATTTCTGAAAAAAATCTTTAAGAACCTCGATAAAATTAACTTTATTCTAGCTAATTGTCTTGCTTCTACTTTAAAATGACAGTTGAAATAACCAAGCACAAATAATAATGGGATAATTTGTTCCACACATAAAAAATGTAAGGCCTAAAATGCAGCAAATATTAATAAATTTCATACAAAACATAACGATGGTGAAATAATTACGTAATCTATCGTCTTTTTAAAATTTGCAAAAAACCAAGGGAGGGCAAACGCCCCCTCTTGCCCCCCCCCCCTTATGGGTGCCCATGAATCTAACATTACTCACGCACACACTCTTACAAAATCGAATTCAAATTTTAATTTATTTTACATTATTTTTATTCTTTTGCTGAAAACTGAAATTAATATTGAACAATTGAAAACAAAGTTAATTTGTAAAAATATAGGCCATAATTTTTATATTTTACAAAAAGAAATCTAAGAAATCTAATAATAATAAATAAATATCGTGAATTTTTCCCAGTTTGATCGTGCGTGAACAAGCATTATTCAAATTATTTATTTCTGATTAGACATGTCCATGTCTACCTCTACTTATTAAAAATAATAATTATTCACACAAATCTATTTTTTAATCAATAAAAAAAATGTTCAAGAAGAATCTATACCCCTTGTTCAATATGGCAAATACATGTTTTGGTTAGGGCCACAAAATTATTTTTTTTACCCGATTTACATTAACTTTTTTTCAGTTTGTAGCTAAAGGATAACTCTAGATCTGTCTAGTACCACTTTTTGATATTTTAAATATTTTTTATAGGATGCTAAAGTTAAGGTACTTGTAGATTTAAATAAAAAATAAAGAGGAACGATATTCAAAAAACTAACACTAAAGGAACCTGGCAAGGTCCTTTATCTACAAGATACAAAAAAAATGTTTAAAAATATTTATAAATAATATCATTAGCGTGGCCATTATTAAAACGGGATAAGAGGATGAATCTCAGTACATTCTGCGACAAAATTAAACAATGTAACACAAAGGGTCAAATTCAGTCAATCGTTTGCATCTGTATTATGTGGACTTTCCAAATCACGTAGGGGAAACATTCCACATACGCATACTTATAAAATATATAATTAATTAATTATTATCAAAGTAATGAAATAGTAACAAATTAATTTCAGTTAATATAATTAAATAAAAAATAACTGAATTAAAAACATAAATTATTTAGATCTAACTATTGCACAAGTTAATAAAAACTTTTATTTTAATAAGGGACCTATACCTAACCATTTAATGAATAATATTTCACTGGTAAGATTTTCAAATAAAATAGTATTCCAAATACAGTTTATAAAAGGTATCAAGTATCATCAATACCTAGAATTAATTTTATGGAAAGATAATTTAATTGTTAACTTAGGAATCGTATAAAATAAGAATAAATGGAATTAAGATCAATATCCTGGGTCCAATGAAAACATGTATATGTTGTTTTTCAATTTGTGATAGTAAATATTTTAAAAAAATTATATGAACATAAGATTCAACATAGTAATTTATTAGAAAACTTGTTAATTTTGTACAAAATATTTGCAAAACAAAAAAAGTTTCAAACGGGAAACTACCGCAAAAGAACTGAGATTTGTATCATAAGCCCGCGCTAATAGATCACATGTTAATAGAATGTATGTGCCTTTACAATGACCAAAGTTAAGTAAATTCGGCAAAACAAAACAGTTACTTTGTTACTATGGGCTATTGTTAGTGTATCACAGGACAAGATTTTGTGGCTTGTTTAGTAATTTCTTGTCTTGTCTCGAAAAGCATGACAAGAAATTTAAGTATATCTTGTCTTTCATTACTCTTGTATATAAAAATCTTGTCTTGATCATCAATTAGTTGCATTTTTCTTGTCTTGCATGTTAAAATTCGCAAATGACCTTCAACACATAAATATTCTTGTATCACACATACATTTAATTTATTTGGATAATTATCAATGTCAATTTTCAAATATATTTCTTATAATACAATTATATATTATTATTAAATAAAAATAATAAAAACAAAAATCATCACAACAGCGACATCTGTGTAAGCAGAAAAAGCTTTTTTCAGAGCATCCCTGGTTATAAGAAAGCATTTTGTGTTAAGTTTTTGTAACATGATTTCGAAGAATAATTATATTATTTAGTCAATTATTATTACTGTTTTATATTTTTGAAAAATAAATTTACGTTAAAAACTTTATTAATTTTTTATTACTTACATATTTTTGTATTTTTATTAATTTATAGGTAGGTTCTTATAATAAATCTATATTTAAAATTAGCAAAAAAAAATGCGAGAGTAGAAGAATTGAAGAAAATCTTGCAATTCTTGCACATTTGTTGCAAGACAATTTCTTGCGTTGTCTTGCTTTGTAATTTGTAGCTCTTGTTTTGTATTTTTTGCAAGACTGTCGCAAAACCAAGAAAAATACAAGACTCTCGTGAAACACTAGCTACTGTATTCCAATGACCAGAAGATAAAAATATCAAGATGACGCTTTTTGAGTTACAATAAGCAAGAAAAATTAATTAATTTTTACATATATTGCAAAATAGTAGATCATCGGTGTAAACGGAAAAAGAAAATATTTGAAATTAGAAAAATATAAAAACTGAAATCTTATAAAATTAAAAATATAAACAACATTCGTATAAATTTCATGGTCACAGCAAAAATAATATATCATGAAAGAATTAGATTTATTATATTTTGCCTTTACTATAAGAAACACAACGTTTTATTATAAAAATTGAAAATTATTTTATAACCGATAGAAATTCTTATTGGAGTTTACTTAGAAATCGAACAGTTTTCAATGAACTCAAATATGAAATAAGTTAAATTTATTCCATTCATCCTTATAAGAATTATTGGTAATTCCAGTCTTTTCTAATTCATAATATCGATAATTCTAAGAAAACTTGAACGAAATGGTGTTATTTTTTTAAATCATTCCTTACTAGATACTCCTATAATATATATATATATATATATATATATATATATATATATATATATATATATATATATATATCTTAATTTTATATGAAACAATTTCTTAAATGGTTTTGAATTTAAAACTAAATTAAATAAGAAAGTAAATTACTGTAATTTAAGTTTATAGAATTTTTCACATAACGCGGAAAAATGCCCCCACATGTTGTGAAAATACAAAAGAATCAAAAATTACATTTAGTATGTTTATCTGAAATCATTTTACAGTGTACGAAAAATTATTACTGGTCAGGATGGAATACAAATAAACCGCAACAACTAAATTATCAATATTTGATGGTATGTAAATACGCATTAATATACCTAATGAACATAATTTATTTCATCTTTAACAAAGAAGTTTTAGTTTGTATTATTATGTTTATACGTAAAATGCGCTCAACTTATAAAACAGGAGTGAAGTATTTACATTTTTGTTTATGGTGGGTAATATTTTTTTGTTAATGTAATTAATAAACATTTTATAGGTTTACGCGGATTTTGCGAGTTTAAAATTAAATCTCTATATTTGCAAGTATATATATATATATATATATATATATATATATATATATATATATATATATATATGTATAAAATATAAGTAAGAGAATCTTGTAAAGACTACACCAAACGAATGGAGACCGCTTTTTTCAAGATTAATTCGTCACGGAGACGAGACCAGCCTGTCGAAGACTAAAAGTAAAGTACAATAATTTAAGGACCTAGCTGTATTTTTTTCTCTAATATTTATTATTTAATTACCATAACACTTTTTGCACCTTGATGGATGTTGAGGTCCTTGTTTTTTATTTATTTTTCTTGTATGAAATTTAAGAAAATTTTTTAGTATAGCCTCATATTCAAAAGTTCTTGTAAAGTTACTTTTTTGTAACAATATGATATACTTGAAACTATATATTTATTTTTATAAATAAAATACTTATTAGTTTACCTGTTCTTATTAAATCCAGTGGCGGAACTAGAGGGAAAATGTTAGGTGGGCCACGCGGTGGGCACCGGAAAATCTTGGTGGGCCGTGCCATTGTTATATACCGAGTGTCTACTTTAATTTCTGAACATAGGAAATTCGATGTTACTTTTTTCATTTTTCAATATATCTTTATTACCTATTAATTTAGAACAAACTGTGAGATATGTATTTATTTAGAAATAAAAACTGCATCCAATGAGGCAATAAGAATTGGCCAAATGCCCTTATATATTTAAAAAATAATAAATAATTTTTACAATATTCAAGCAATTTTCAGTAGGTGTCATGGAAACTGAACGACAGGTTTAAATTTTTTTGAAGTTGGCGCGAAATAATCTTTAATTTTGTTTTTACTCTTTTTAACTAGCACGAATCATCAAAATTCACATAAACTGCATGTTCTAAAAGACACGATAACTACATGTACACTGATCTATTGTAGATGTAGTGGCAGATATGATGACGGTCAATTGACATCAATTATAAATCAAATCGGCATGCTTTGTAAAAGTGCGCGGCAATGACTATCACAAGTTTCTACGTAAAAGAGCGGTCTCATCAATCGGCTTAGCCCTTAGCGCAATTCTTTGGTTGTACAAGCACTACCACCGTGCAGACACAATAATACCAATTAAATATTTCAAGACAAAGATTACGCCGTCTTTTTCGTTTTACAAATTTTTAGAAAAATTACTGTAATAATGGTATTATATATTTTATTGATGCCTGCATTGTTTACGGGGGGCACGAGGGTGGGCCAACACTTTTAAAGGGGGGCACCGGCCCACCCTGGCCCACCTATAGTTCCGCCACTGATTAAATCATAAAAAAAATCAGATTAAAAAAATAAATAATCGGAATAGGTAATCGTTTTACACTGGTGAAAATTTATTATAAATTTACCTAATCTAATCGCAGCAAAAGACAAATGTTAGTTAAACAATTATTAAGCCAGATAAGAATTGCACTGTTTATATTTATAGATCGTTAGTATAATGACATTGGCACTTATTTATGTACATACGTATAAAATTAAAATACAATGTTTAATTATATTTTAAATTATTATTTTTTTTAAATGTTTATTTAAAATATATATATATATATATATATATATATATATATATATATATATATATACATATATATATTAAATTTTAAATAAAAATATTACATACGCTTTTTTTATAAATTCCCATAGTAAACGAGTAATAAATTAATAAAATTTTCGTCAGCTTATCTATCAGTGCAGTAAGTAGAGATGGGACCGAAGCCGAATAATTATTCGGTATTTGGCCTATTCGGCCATATTTTGACTATTCGGTATTCGGCTTATTCAGCCTATTTTAATACCGAAATTCGGTTACAAGAAATAAGTGAAGGCCAACGCTGTTTTATTACATTACAATATAAAATTATAGAAAATAAATTATTAACAAAAGATATATGTTTAGTTATTACTAAAGTATCTATATTAAGAGTAAATAATTTATCTAGTTATATTGTTTAACGGTAAATCATTATAATAATAATTATTTCTTGAAACTGAAACAATGAAATTTAATATTAATTAAATAAAAATTTACTTTAACAAAAACAAATGAGGACCACCAATCAGGCTTTCAGATTATAGAAAAATATATTATTGGGTAATACCGAATATTCGGTTAAAAATTCATCAAATGTTCGGTTATTCGGCTGAAATGCTATTCGTCACATCACTAGCAGTAAGTACAAGAGAAATAAGTCTGCTCGGAACTCTAAAGTTATAGCCCTTATTTAGACCCCTGCCAAGGGTAACTGTGCAAAAGATTTATAGGAGTAAAAATCCAAAGAAAATCAGGGTTGTATTTAATTTTTTCTGAGTTTGTTCAATTACCTATACGTACTAAAAATACATGAATATAAAATTTACATCATAAATAAATAACTAGATAATAATAGTAAGCTGATAATACAATAAACAACGTATTATTTTAAATATATCCGAAATAATCCAATCCTGACTGACAGATACCGAACTATCCCGCTAGTTGCGGTACACCCGATTAAAAAATCAGAACCAAAATCTTAGATATCCGAACATACTGTTGTAATGTTTTATTGCATATAAGAATACGACAAACAAATTTTGATTTAATTATTTATTTATAATTTCGAAATCGAAACCCACTATAAGCTCTTAGTCTCTTGCAGAGGCTTTACGCTGTCAACCGACACCACTGAAATGTAAGTTAAATTGTCCAGAGACAGATTGAATTCTCACCTCACTTTCATCTGCCCCTTGTTTCTCAATTGAATGATGGGATACTATTAAATGGTCTACGTCTATTTAACCCCAATATTAATTTTCAATGTATTATTTTCTCAAAAAATGCAATTGACTATTTTCACAAGACAAGATGTCTTGTTTTGTTTTGTTATTTCTTGTCTTGTATCGAAAATGAAGACAAGACATCTTGTCTTTCATTACTCTTGTATATAAACATCTTGTCTTGATCGTTATTTTCTTGCTTATTCCTTGCCTTGCAGTTTATAATGTAGTCAGGGATTCCCTTTTTGTTAATGAACATATAATTTCTTGGTATCACGTGTATTTTGTTTTATTTTGATAATATAAATGTCAGTTATCAAGTATATATCTTATAATACAATTATTGTTATTAAATGAATATTATAAAAACAAAACTACTTATCTATTTTTTAGCACAACTGCAACATCTGTACAAGCAGAAAAGCTTTTTTCCAAAATTCCCTGGTTGTAATAAATAATTTTGTGCCTTAAGTCTTTCTAATATAATTTTAAAGAAAAATTATATTATTGAGCCCATAATTATTACTATTGCATATTTTTAAAATGAAATTTACATATGCATATTGAAAAAAAATTATGTCTTCATTTATTTTAATACTGGTACTTAAATATTTTTGTACTTTAAGTAAATAATATCTATATGACAATGTTACAATATTTGAAAAATACAAACTTCATTATTTTTGTAATCAGTTATATATTATTATATAATATAAATTTCTTCCACTTTTCTTTCAAGGCATTTTCTTGCCTTGTCTTGCTTTGACATTTGTAGCTCTTGTTTTGTAAATTTTTGCAAGATTTATGTAAGACCAAGAAAAATACAAGATTCTCGGGAAACACTATTTATTCATAAAACAGTATATGCAAGATGTAACAGTTTATATATTTTTGTATATTAAAAATAAAGTATTTATTTACGTTTAAAACCATATCTATTAACTGGACCACGTCACATTACGAATCTCAACAGGTTATAGACCCAGTTGGAAATTAGGTGACGGAAAATTTAAAAATTTTGAAAAAGCCAAATTTTGAAATCACGAAACGTCATAATTTTTAAATATGACGGACGAAGTTGAAAAATATCGAATTCCACTATTCGATGGAAGTAACTTCGGAAATTGGAATTTCAGAATTGGAAACCTTTTAATGGAAATGTAATTAATAAATTATATAAACGAGAAACACACAGAAATGATTAAGCTTCAAGAAAATGATAACAAAGAGGAACGAGCGAAAAAGTTGCAGCAACAAGCTCTTCATGCAAAAGCTGACCGAAAATGCAAATCGCAAATTATCCAAAGGCTTGCTGACAGCCACCTTGAGTATGCGAAAGACAAGGAAACTGCGTTTGACTTGTGGAATACTTTATGCAATGTATTTGAAAGAAAAAGTTGAAAGAAAAGGTTTGGCCAGTCAACTATTACTGTGTAAGTCACTTCTTACTATGAAACATAATATTTCAAATAAATCACTAATAGACCATTACTTAAAATTTGATAAAATGATAAGAGATCTAAAAAGCACAGGAGCAACCCTGGAAGAATCTGACGTGATATTTCATTTATTACTAACAATGCCCAGAGAATATAATATTGTAGTAACTGCTCTTGAAACATTATCGGCTGATGATCTTTCATTGAGTTTTGTTAAAAATAGACTACTTGACGAGGAATCTAAACGAAAAGAATACAGCAAAAATAAAACTAAAAATTATGATATACCTTCTTCTAATGCATTTTCATCCCAAGCTATTAGTTCCGGTGTAAACAGAAACTTTAGAAAGACTGGTTACAATGAAGCAAATGCAAATACAAACAAAAAAAATCTGATGTGTCCAACACAATACCTCCCGCCACTGTAGTAACATATTCTATATAAGTTTTTCAATACATTTAATTTGTAGTTTTAAAATTAGTTTCTTATTGCAGTTCAGAATATTTTTAATTCATTTCAAACCTAAAATTTCCATCATAAAATTTGTTTGACTAATATGACAGCTATTTTTGACGTTACTAAAACCGGAACTGAACTTACTTTGATTCACGCATGCAAATACATTCCTAATATATTTCTTCCACATTTTTAATTTTTACTATAAAATGACTTCATTTTTATTTATTTTATCTTTTACACTTACTTACATCAAATTTGACATATGATGTCCTCTGGCTGTAACCGTGAATAACTCATCTGTTTTATCGAAATTCCTCAGCCTAAACGATATGTAAAATTATTATAATTTTTTTTTCTATCTCTCTAGAAGTTATATATAAACGTAATTATGCTGATCGGTAGAAAATTAAAAAATCTTTGTATTTATAATAACAAAATTTGCGAAAATATGGTATTTAGAGGTATTTTTTAGGAAAAACGGTTTAAAGCTTCAAGTAAAGTACTACTTCCGGATAACCACATGTAGTCAAAATCTAATCAGTTCATCATATTAGAATAGTACTCTTAAATACCAAATATTATATTTTTTACATGTATCATATTGGAGTTATCGTCGACGAAAAATCATCACAGACACACACAGACACACGGACATACAAACATCACGCTAAAAATAGTAAAATCGTATTCTAGGGACCTTAATTCGTGCTCTTATGTTGAAAACCCACACTCGAGAAATCTGACCAAAAACAATACCTCCCTTATCTATATATTGATAGGCGGGAGGTAACAACCAATTTAATTTTCAGTGTCACAATTGTGGAAAATTTGGTCACAAAAGGACTGAGTGTCGAAAGAACACACGTCCAAATCAGCAAAATAGAAACTCCGCTCACGTGGCAACTGACGCTAATGGACATGATGAACCCAACATGCCATATTTCTGTTTCGCAACTGACACAACTAATTCGTCAGGAATAAGCACCAACTGGGTAGTAGACTCAGGAGCAACTGAATACCTAGTGAACTCTGAGTCACTCGTTACAAATTTAAAGAAACTACAAACCCCGATAAAAATAAAAATTGATAAGTCAGAATCATTTTTGGAAGCAAATGTCAAAGGTGATATCGGCGGATATGTTAACGTTGGAGGTAAAATTCATTGTATATCCATTAAAGATGTCTTAGTGGTTCCAAGTCTTCAACACAATTTACTATCAGTACGCAAATTGGAACTAAATGGAATGGAAGTCACTTTCAAGGAAGGCATGGGTATTATTTCTAAAAATAAAAAGACTATTGCTATCGCTAGTAGAAAATCAAGTCAATTATATGTGTTCAAATTGACAACTAATCAAGAAGAGGCGCAAATTTGTGAATCAGGGGGAAGTTTTGAATTATGGCATAGAAGACTAGGACATCTAAACTACAACAGCATTGACAAACTTCAATCTCTGGTGAGCGGAATGAAAATTCACAAAAACGAGAAAACTATGAATAAATGTCACACATGTATTGAAGGGAAGCAGACTAAAGAACCTCACGATCAACATCGGAAAAGAGCACAAAGGCCATTAGAATTAATTCACAGCGACCTGTCAGCCCCGTCTCGCATAACGGAAAAAGATATGTTCTCACCTTTATCGATTATTACACTCACTTCACAGCGGCATACACCCTGGAATCGAAGACCGAAGTTTTACACTATTTCAAGATATATGAAGCAATGATAAATGCTCGTTTCAGTTTGAAAATTAATCGTTTTAGATGCGACAATGGCCGCGAATATATTTCAAAATAAATAAAAAATTATTTGATTTGAAAGGTATTCAATTCGAATTTACAATTAGATATATACCAGAACAAAATGGTGTAGCAGAAAGAATGAACAGGATAATTGTAGAACGCGCGAGATGCATGCTACTAAATTCAAAACTTGGAAAAGGTTTTTGGACAGAGGCAGTAATGTGTGCTGTCTATATTGTAAACTGAAGCTCTACTATGGCTCTAGATGAACAAATTCCAGCAGCTCTATTGTTCAATGAGAAGCCAGATTTAAGGAAGATGAGAGTTTTTGGATGCAATGCTTTTCTACGTGTACCTAAGGAGTTGATTAGAGACAAATTTCAATCCAGAACTCTTAGATGCTATATGGTAGGTTACTGTCCTAACAGATATGTGTTATGGTGTCCGGAGAAACGAAAACTTATAAACGGAAAAGATGTCATTTTTGAGTCTAAATTTACATTTGAAGGTGCGTCTAGCAAATATTGGATGCATCAAGCCGAATCAGAAAATATCTACCAAGAAATTCAAAACAATGGAACGGACGAGACACCGGAAGAAGAGAAACAAAAGGAAGATGAAGAACAGAAGGAAGAATTATCAGAACAATCCAACACTCTGGACTACTTCGAACCTCGAAGAAGCTCAAGACTTAAGACAAGATCTCACTGTCTACAAGATTATGCTGTCATCGCATTACATGCAGAATCTTTTGTAGATGAGGTTCCAAGTTCATTCGAAGACATTAAAAATTTTGAAGATAAAGTTCAGTGGATGAAAGTAGTTCAGGAGGAACTTGACGCATTGGAGAAAAATAAGACGTAGAAATTGGTGAAGACACCAACTGAAAAAAATATTATTAACTCCAAATCGATTTTCAAGATCAAACGTGACGGAGATGGAAATATTGATAAATACAAAGCTCGCCTGGAAGCAAAAGGGTGTGCTCAACGAGAAGGCTACGATTATAATGACACTTACGCTCCAGTAGTAAGGCTAACGGCACTTCGGACACTTTTATCAATTATTAACGAAGAAAACCTTTTAGCTGACCCAGATGAACGTAAAAAACGTTTTCCTTCACGGGGAACTAAAAGAAGAAATCTACATAACACCGCCCTCTGGATACGAGCATGAAGACGGTTTTGTTTGTGAATTACAAAAGACATTATACGGATTAAAACAATCCCTCCGAGAATGGAATGCCACATTCGACGAATTTGTAATCAAGATAGGCCTACAAAAATCTAAAGCCGACAAATGTCTTTATATTAAACACTTTAAAGACTCAAAACTATTTTTATTGTTATATGTAGACGACCTTATTATTGCGGGAAATTCGAAGAACCAAATCGATAATTTAAAAAATTCACTAAAAAGAAGATTCAATATGAAAGATTTGGGAGAACTTCACTCATTCTTAGGAATAAAAATAAAGAGGACTACCGAAGAACTGCATGTAAGTCAACCAATTTATTTTCAGAATCATTTGAAATTATTTGATATGGAAAACTGCAAGCCAGTTAAAACGCCAATTGAACTAAAACCACCATTAACCAACGAACACGAAGACAAACGTACCATACCGAGAACTCATTGGATGTTTTCTCTACACAACACTGACAATGAGACCAGACTTAACGTTGCTGTCCACTATTACAGTCGATATCAAGAAAGGCCAACCAGCTCACTTTGGAAGGGACTGAAGAGAATTCTTCGGTACATACAAGGAACTCTGGACTACGGTATCTGTTACCGCAAAAATGCAGAAGAAATAGTAAAATGTTTTGCTGACGCTGATTGGGGAAGCGATCTCGATCGCAAATCAACATCAAGATTTCTGCTACATATCTTCGGAAACACAGTCGGCTGGACCACCAAACGGCAGACATGCGTAGTTCTTTCTTGCACGGAGGCGGAATACGTATCACTTTCTTCAGCAGCAGCAGAACTGATGTGGCTAAAACAATTGCTCGTCGATCTACAGATGAAATTCAAATTACCACTTAAGATCTTTGAAGACAATCAAGCTTGTATCCTTTTAATTAGTAAATGGGAACATAAAAGATTAAAACATATAGACGTGAAATATAACTTTGTTAAAGATTTATTTAAAAAAGGGTTAATAAAGTTAATTTATGTCAATATAAAAAATCAAACAGCAGATATTTTAACAAAACCATTATCTTATGACATTTTTGTTAAACTTCGTTATAATTTAGGAATCTGCAAGTTCAAATAAAAGTGTTTGTAATTTATTCTTCTTTATTGTATCAATATTTGTACATAAAATTGAGGAGGAATGTTGAAAGATCAATTCTATGTTGATTATTGATGGTAGCAAGCTTATTATATAATTAATTTTTTCAGGATCTAAGTAGTTGTAGTAGTAGTCAATAAAAAGTAATTGTACCAGTTTGTATATTTTTGTATATTAAAAATAAATTGTTTATTTACGTTTAAAACTATACCTAGTAATTGGACCACGTCACATTACGAATCTCAACAGTATTTATACATAGAAGAGCAAAGGCAGAAACTAAGTATTAACTAGCTTTACAATGATAGGAAAATCTAAAAGAGCTTAAAGCGGAGTGATCAACAGAGATTTGACTAAGTCAAGTTGTTCATTCTTTAGATTTTTCTTTTCATTTGAATTTCCAATTATTCTAAGAACTCCATTATTAGCTATTAAAAATTTTCTTTAGAGGTACACGATCAGTTTTGGTCAAGTCATCAAAAAGTTATTTCTGTGCTTGCAGTTAAAATTGTAAATACGAATATGTGGATATCCTGAGAATATAATTTTGTGGACGTAAGTCATACTGAAAACAACATTCGGAAGAAATAGTTCAACATCTAACAGAAAATCAGTCGTCGACGTCGAAAAACTGGAGTTGCAAATATCTGTCCTATGACGAGAAGAATATGATACGGCCTTGTTCTTACTTTTCAAGTGATACCTTTGAGTTGGTATAATTTATATCTATACTGACTACAAAGCTTAAACCCCCGCTCCCCCCATAAAAGGTTACAAAATCCGCATAAGTCGGTTTCATATACATATACATCTACTTCTACTATATCGATGTATCACTAACCGAAATAGAGTGAAATAAAGTTTTAATTGAATTTTTACGGGGAAAGTAGTGCGAGGTTATAAAATGCAATAAAGAAGATAGAGGTGCTAACATCTTTGTTCGTTGCGTCATATAACAAAGCAATCTAGGAAATGTTGGCCGGCTCGAACCATTACGATATTTTCCCCCGAAGTATCCCGCAATCAATAGCGCAGCTCAGCGAAGTGATTGTCCTTCTTACTATCACTGGAGTGTCTGCTTCTCGCCGAAGCCTTCCACCTGATAAATCAATTATATTTTGTGCACTCTGACATTACTTCCGTTATCAAACTATCTCTGTCTATCTCTTTCCGACTCCCTTATTGCTTTAGATACTCTCTTTGTTGCCCTGTAAATGTGCGTTACGATACGACGAAGAAACGCAATACTGGTTTTCAATGTAAAAGTTATAGTGAGTTCCGAATTCCAGTTAATATATATGTTATGTATTAGTGTTGTAAGATGCATATTACGCACAAAGTGTAACAGTAATTACGTATTTTTTCGCACAATAGCAATATTTGTACAAGCAGAAAAGCTTTTTTTTCTGAAAGCATTTCTGATTATAAGAAAGCATTTTGTGCCTTAATCCGTTGTTATGTTTTGATAGAATACTTATATTATTCAGCCAATAATTATTACTATTATATATTTTTCTAATCAAATTTAAATTATAGGTACACATAAGAAATCTAAATTTGAAATTAACAAAAAAAAAAAACGCAAGAATACAAGAATTGAAGAAAATCTTATTATTCTTGCACTTACTTTTGTTGTGTATGAAGTATAATTTTCAGAGATTTAATTAAGTTTTTGTATGTTCTACATATTTATTTTGCACATATTGTACTCCTTGTTCTTTTTTCATATTATAAGAAAGTTTAATATACAAAATTTAACATATGGTATTTTTATTTGAATTAAAATTGACGAAACCATTATTCGAACCCCAGATCTTATACACTTAATTCGGGTCAGAGTGTCCTCCCTAATGAAGTGAACCATCGCTTCCTATATACGATATCCATTTAAAAATACCTACATTTGTAGGACAAATTATAATAAATAGTAGTTTATTGGTAGCCTTGGTTAGCCGTTAATACTGTTAAAGAGTGTAATCCGCTATTCTATAAAATAACTAACTAAATTTTCTTATAACAAATGGGTAAAGTAGATTTTATTGCTATTCTGTAGATTATCTGCTTAAAAAAATATAAGTAAAACATTATTTATGTTATATAAATTTATAAGTTAAATTAAGTTTAGTTTATTATTATTATACACTTGAAAAGTAGAAATAAATGAAAAAAAAAAAAACATTATAAAAATTCTGTACATTAGCTAAGTAATTATTTTATGGAATCCCAAATTTTGTATATTATATTGTATTTATACTTCAAATTGTGATATCCGTTTCTTTTCTATTTATTTAATACTTTATTTTGTAAAATTACGTTATTTTATAGAATAGATCACGTACGCAATAAAAATTAAAGTATCCAATAAGAGAAATATTGTAATTTAAATACCATAAAAATATATTTCCTAGAACAATTAGATATTCTATAGAAAACTGAAATTATACCTTTTTTAGCGGTAAAATATACATATACAAAAATGAAAAGCAAGCAATAAAAACCCAATCTCTTAATGAAATCTTTGTTGTAATTTCATGATTAGTTTTCAGTTTTCCATAGAAATTACTATTTCGGATACAACTAAAAAAGATTTAATCCTATTCGTAAATTAAATAGGACGTTTCTTGTTTGAGTATAAAGTCTAATTCAATAATAAAATGGTAAACAATATTTTTTTTACCTAAAAGTCAATATATAACTTGCAAACGTTTTAATAAAAATTTTACTTGTAATTTATTTTATTATGTACCCTTAAAGTTTGTGACAGTTTTTTACCACATTGTACTAGGATAATAAATTCAGGTTCACGAAATGGTTGTTTCTGATCCGGATCTATTTGAATGGTTTTATTTTGGAAAATAAGTATTGAGAATGTGTTCAACGGCATGGTAATGAAACACTATCGCATCGTACATGTGCTCCGTGATAAATGAACGAATTGGAAACTTCAGATGTGTACGTTTCATTGGGTAATGGATAAGATTTGTTGTTTACTTTATTGTTTCAGACACCTTGGCGCTACTCTGGGAACATTGATCCATCATTTTAATTGCTATTGTTACAGTTAATAGGTTAGGTTAATATTACATTATCAATGAACAATGATAATTCAAGTTATTTTTACTTTTCTTTATTGATAAGTAAAATAACGTATCTATATACTATATTAACCTAATTTTAATATAATTATGAGACTTTATCTTTGAAATTTCAATAACAATAATAATATTAATAGTACGTATTTATGTATATATACTAAAATTTAAACTGCTAGCTGCATAAATTTAATGCTTAAAATTAGTATTGCTGATTAATTAATTTTATAGCTATACAGGGTGTAACAGAAATAAGTACATTTAATTTATCTAGAACTCGTTGAGAGCAACAATATTTACTAATAACTTTTTTTTGTAAAACTTATAGAAATTGATTTAAAATAAAAGTTCTATCACTGGTTTAATTTAATTAACTTTGGTATGTCCTAAATTTCAATTATTTATTCTTGTTTTCAATGAATGATTTGTTTATGTATGTGTAGATATTGTATTGTATGTGTAGTTTTCGCTTTAGTATTTGTTTCCATTTACCAAATTTTGATCTACATACATATTATATTTATATAAATTCTAATCATTTTAATAATTACTTATGAACCTTTTCCAATGTATAAAAAGGCAAAATATTAAATTAGCCCACAGGTCGTTTATTACTGTATCAATTTTAATGTGAAATGTAAAAACATTTTCTATTTCTAAAATTAAGTACTCAAAGAAATTTTATTATATAATTTGATTTTTCTTTTCTCGTATACGGATACATAATATGTTTTCTTTTTTAAAATAATCTATTTTACGAAATCATTTAAACAAACAAATATTTTATTTATTTTCATGGCAACTACCAGCTACGCGTATAAGTAAAAAAAGATTTAATTACTTTTAAATTAAACTATCTTACATTCGACATTTTCTCATTAAATGTAATTACGTAAATGTCAGAACATTTAGTACGTAAAAATAAATATCGTTTGGTACAAAATTTATATTTTAACGTATAGGAAACTGATAAATAACGGCAGCAAATGTGACGTCATATAAATTTAAAAACAAACGCACTACTACTAGGAACACGTGTCAAGTTTACCTCTCATACGTGTTGAATGTTTGACGTCACAAGGCGAGATAAAATAATATTTCTATTATCGTTCAATACTTTTACTTAAACAATATCTTTTATATACATAGATTTTACGCGTTACTATATGTATGCGATGTATCTTCTTAAACATCTCGTGCATTATGTTTATTATACAGCCTTGTCCCTAAGGGGTGCGGATTTTTTTTTAGGTAATCATAAAAAATAAAATAAGTAATAATGTTAACCACAAAATTGAATTGAATAATTGAATTAGAAAAAATTATTATAAATTAAAATACTGCATAAAAATAATAACTAAATTTGTAATAATTTTTTTTTCGTTGATGCGAAACGAGTCAATACTTTCTTTGAATTAACTCCTTTAAGGAGTTTTTATATCCTTAATATAGAAAACTACTAATACACCAACGTTTCGACTGTAAATCAGTCTTCATCAGGGTGCTGATAACATACAAAACATACAATCAAATATTCGAACATACATTCAACACAGGTACCAGACTTACATAAATGGTATTAAAATCTTATCAAGTAAATCATGTAAATTATTTTACAGAAATCTTTCGTCAAACATAGATAAAACATACACACAACCATGTTACTTAACAGTTATCAACCAACTAACTTATACAAGAAGTTTCAAGTTGAGTAACAGTCTAAATTTGTAAAGACCTACAGCTAGCCAATCAAGGGCCAGCACCAGATTGTACAACATGTATAGCCAATTAAATATCACAGATTAATATCACAAAAATGTAATTGTACAGGGAATAAACTATTGTAATAATTGTCCGTAATGTTTTCTCAAAATCCCAGAATAAATGGAGCTGAGATTCTGAATGTCGGTCTGTGAATTTACAGATTGTTGATCCCTCTGTATACATAACATTTCAAGCGTGAGACGTTTGTTTAAGTTCTTCTCCGTAGCTAGTATCCTAGTGTCTTCAAAATCGAAAGAATGTTCTTCTTTTTGACAATGTTCCACTAGGGCACATTTGGAGCTCAAATTTGGTTTTACTGCGTTTCTTGTGTGTTCCTTTAATCTAGTGTGGAGGTATCTTTTAGTTTGTCCAATGTAAGCTTTGTTACAGTCTTTACATGGAATTCTGTAGACAATGTTTGATCGTTGCATTGTGTCAATGGGGTGTTTGGTATTACTGAACAAATTATTTACTGTTTTGTATTGTTTGAACGTAATGTTCAAATTCAGGTGTCCGTTCAAACAATACAAAACAGTAAATAATTTGTTCAGTAATACCAAACACCCCATTGACACAATGCAACGATCAAACATTGTCTACAGAATTCCATGTAAAGACTGTAACAAAGCTTACATTGGACAAACTAAAAGATACCTCCACACTAGATTAAAGGAACACACAAGAAACGCAGTAAAACCAAATTTGAGCTCCAAATGTGCCCTAGTGGAACATTGTCAAAAAGAAGAACATTCTTTCGATTTTGAAGACACTAGGATACTAGCTACGGAGAAGAACTTAAACAAACGTCTCACGCTTGAAATGTTATGTATACAGAGGGATCAACAATCTGTAAATTCACAGACCGACATTCAGAATCTCAGCTCCATTTATTCTGGGATTTTGAGAAAACATTACGGACAATTATTACAATAGTTTATTCCCTGTACAATTACATTTTTGTGATATTAATCTGTGATATTTAATTGGCTATACATGTTGTACAATCTGGTGCTGGCCCTTGATTGGCTAGCTGTAGGTCTTTACAAATTTAGACTGTTACTCAACTTGAAACTTCTTGTATAAGTTAGTTGGTTGATAACTGTTAAGTAACATGGTTGTGTGTATGTTTTATCTATGTTTGACGAAAGATTTCTGTAAAATAATTTACATGATTTACTTGATAAGATTTTAATACCATTTATGTAAGTCTGGTACCTGTGTTGAATGTATGTTCGAATATTTGATTGTATGTTTTGTATGTTATCAGCACCCTGATGAAGACTGATTTACAGTCGAAACGTTGGTGTATTAGTGGATTTTATTAAATGACTGCAACTCCAAACAACATCTTCCTTTCATCAATATCCAGTCGATAAAACCAATCCTGCATAGAAAACTACGTTCAGTCGTAGTTATATTTGCAGGCAGTGTCAATAATATTGTTAGTAATTTATACTTAAAAATAAATATCAATACCGAATTGTATCATAACTTCATTTACATTGACGGGAATATCAGATTCATTATAAGGTAGGTATTTGTGTTTCCACAACAATATTTCGGCAAATAGTTTTTGTTTCTGACAATTCTGCTCCAAATCAAAAAATTTTCTTTATAATGTCTGTGTATATGAGATGCCTTTGCGCTCCGGATTTATTTTAAATTTTTTCGAAACTCAAAAACTTTGCCTGTCTAAGGGGAGGCGATCGTCACATCCCTTCCTCCCCTCAAATTCGCCACTGCATAGATCTGATATATTATTTTTATAAAAAAAATTATATAGCAATCGCGTATAATGGTTTTTTATTCATGCAGACGTGTCTGTATTTGCTCTCATCGGAAAATATTATATATTGCCAAATCTCAGTCGGCTAAATTATGAAAATTTTCGAAAACTGCAAACGCATTTCCCTATATTTCTCATTTGTAAAATGTTTTTTTCTTGCAGTTCTATCTTTTATATTGGACTATGAAGCATGTCTCTTGTTGTCTGCTAAGTAAATTTTTTGTTACAGTTACATTACAATAATACTATAGGCATATCTTAGTGGCAACAATGGCTCACTTATTTTATTTATTATCAAATAAAAGTATCACTGTGTCCGAGTGATTCGGAACCCACTATAAGCTGTAGGTCACTTGCAGATGCTTTAGGCTGACAACATGGTCTACCAACATTGTAATGGAACAGGTGAACTTCACTTCTCAATTTCTCTTACGACCAAAACTCTCATATGATCGTTGAACCAATGATAATCATCTTAGTATTTATAAATCATGTTGTTCTTACTTCTTTAACAATTTTACGATGCTCTCTTTCATAAATCTTTCAGGTAGTGTATCTTTCAGGCATGGACTCCCTGAGTAACGCCCCCTCCCCCTGTAGAAAATTACAGATAAATAAAAATAATTTAAACCTATTGAAAAAATTAAAATATAAACATAGGAAATTACATTCTTATCTTCTCGGTGTATTGCAGAGACACCGAATCTTTCAGCTCGATTTGTCAAAATTCGGGAAAAATCGTATCTTAACTCGGATGTCGGATGTCACATCTAAAAATGTCTATAATTTTGTGACATTTGCAGCCTAGTAAAAAAGAATTATATTTTTTATGTATTTATTTATTAATGAAGTGAAGACAAATATTTTTTTCATTAGTGACTTTTTTTTGCTGAACCGAATTTGCCAAATTTTCAGTTGCAGTTTTGTATTTCTTGCAATTTATACTCAAGCAAACGCTAATAACGAAATCAGTCAGTCGGTTTTATTTTAGAAAATAAGGTCTCACGAAAGGACTTAAACGAAAAAGCGAAGACTGTCCGTAAACGATGCATGTCTCCCAAAAAGTCTTGGCATGTGTCTTGGTGTATAATGCAAATTTAATTAAAAGTTGTATAGTTTTCATAGGTTTAAGTAAATTTACTTTTGCTTCCCCGGTCTTCAAAAATTCAGGTCATCTTGAACACTCGAATAGCATTTCGTATAGAATACGACCATGAATTGGTGGAAGGAGTTTCTTATTCGATACTAACAAAGAGCGAACTTAAGTCAGTATAGAACGTAGAGATAATTAGTCTAAGTTTAACAATATCATACTGATAGTGATTATATGCTTTCGATTGCTCATCTTTTGTTTTACTTAAATCAAATGAATTAATGAATAGATTTGTTATTGCAACAGTTTAGGTTAAGTTTAATTTGATTATAATTGTTCAGTTAAGAGAGAAAGAACAATGAAAATTATTTAAATAATAAATAGCGTTTTAAGTATTTTACAGTATACAATAGATACAAAGCCAGGAACATGTAGTTTGGTTGCGTATTATTAAGCTAATGTACCATACAAAGCACAAACGTCAAGTTTAAATCATTTATTAGTGAGTGAGAGAGTAAGAAAGTGTAACATGTATAATTGCGTGATTTTTGGTGTTTTTAGTTATTTATTAGAGAGTTGAAATTGGTATTATGAAATAGTATGTAGCCGCTGCATGCTGCTATGCTGCATCTGATAAATGTTGAACACGTTGAGCACATGAAGGTCGCAGTTGCAAAGTATGTTAGTGAAAATGCAGAAGTGAAAGGTACGGCGTAATCGCTGCAACGATTTCTGTGCTACGTGCTACGTGCTACATGTGCGACGTAGCGACGTAGGACACTGTGATTATGGAGTGACAGAGCCCAGCTGTCTGCCGCCACTCACATACCAGCTCTAACTTGATCTATAATAATCATTATATACTCATAGCTTGTCAAACAATACTACTACTTTCAATTATCCACACGGTGATCATAAATCAGGGTTGCCTGATTTTTCAAATTTGAAGTCGGGACAATAACACAAAAAAAAAGAATAAAGGAACATTTACCATCAGCAGATTAATATTTATTCGCCAGAAATTATTAATAAGATAACAGCATAATTATTATAAAAAGATGTATTAGAAAAAATCATGTCAATATATATTCTGACTAATGGGGTATGTGACCAAATTTTGATTTTTACATTATGTGATATTACACAAAAAAATTAAATACCGCATTGTTCAAATCGATTCATTATTCTAAAAGAAAATAAATATTAAAATTTGTGGAAGGGATATTGTAACGTCAGTGTGAAAGAAAAAAGACTTAGGTACTGAAATTCGATTATGGTCCTGGACGGACCATTGGTCCATACCCCATTGTACCGTTTATAAAAATAACAAAAACGAAATCTTTCACAATATTTTTACAATTTTTCGCCCCACTGCTGACTAAATTTGCAGTTCGGCAATCATCGAAGTTGACTGGAACTCGCGTAAGCGTAAATAAATAGGTATTTGTAATTTTAATTTATAAATATTTTTTTGCAAGCTATGTGAGACAGCGGGATTTTTCTACCAAAATCGGGACATTTCCGCCGAAATTGGGACGTCTGGCAACCCAAATGTATTGTTCAAATTCAGGACGGTGTTTTTACTTCCTGCCTTGCAATATATGGATAAGGGGGGTATTGTTTTGGGTCATATTCTCGAATGTGACTTCAACACATAAGCACGAAGTAGGGTCCTAGAGTTCAATTTTTATATTTTTATGGTGAAGTCTGTATATGTGTGTGTGCGTCAAAATGAGTTTAACGGTTATACATTTAAACATGAGATTTAGTAGAAGTACGAGTTTACTTGAAGCTTTAAACAGTTTTCCTACAAAAATAACTCTAAATACTACTTTTTCGGAAATTATGTTATTATTAAACATAACGGTTTTCAATTTACTATTGCCGGTCTGCATAATTATATTTTATATATAACTTCTGGCTAAATAGAGAAAAAATTTAAATTATATTAATTTTACATATCGTTGAGGCTGAACGATTTCTATAAGACAGATGAGTTATACATAAGTTTACAAAATTTGACATTTCTGATGAGCGGGGAAACAAAAGTAAATAAACTTAAACCTATGAAGACAGTACAACTTTTAATTAAATTTGCATTATATAATTCACCAATCATGGGTGCCGACTACATGGGGGCATCGGAACTCATGCCCCCAAGGAAAAATTTAGCAGGGGCAATGCCTACAAAGAGTCATTTCCTTTAGCGCAGCATTTTTTTACATCAGCAATAAAACCCTGAAATGTTATTGTGTTAAATAATTATTATTTTTTAGTTACTGATTACTACCAAAAAATGGGTGTGAGTTACATCCTTTAAAATATTATCAGTGAATTCCTCGCATTAAAGTACCTGTGTATAGAAATTTTCTTTTTTAAATTCCCACTAGTATAGCCGCAATTATAGATCAGCCAATAGGAATCCATATGATCAGTAATAATGCGCGTCTTAGGATATAGTCGACTCTGATTAAGCTCGCAGCGCCAAAGTGTGAATTTGTGAAACTAACGAAGCTGTGATAATTTTTGTTTTGACATAAGAATCAGTGTTATTTAGTAGGCAATTTTCTTTATTTTTTTGAATTATAAATGTGTTAATATTTATATTAACTTCTATACAATAAAGTTTAAGTTATTTATTTTTGTTTAATAGTATAATTTTCATTGTTTAATACATATATTTGTTTTAGTAGCAGTATATAAATTATTTGATTTCTCTGCATCATTTGAGAACGTAGAACGAAGTTTGAAATTCTTTTTAAAGAAAATATAAGAATTTTTGCCAGTAGTTATTAATATTAATTGAAATTGTTTTTGAATTAAATTTTATGTCTTTACTATACGATGAATGGTTCATTAAAGCTGATAAAAAGAATATTTTAAATGTGTGTATCGGTGAGAAGAATTTTTAGATTCTCAATATATTTTATTAGGTGGCATTTTAAATAATAAGAATATAAAAAAAAAACATTTCTAATTTATGATTAAGTTAAAATTATTTATACAAATTAAAATTAGTTTTTAAGGAATTTGTTTGCGAATATTATTTTTATTTAGTTTCATTATCTTTTTATGTTTTTTTCTAGTATATTTCAGGAAATATATAAAGCAATTGGAAATATTGCATATAATATAATAAAGTGTAATAAATATTACATTAAATACGATATTAACTAACTTCTATAAAAGTAGCCAATCTCGTCAAAAAAAAGAACACGCATTCATATAATCTGCTTACGGGTTTTTTAGTTTAAAAATCCAGGCCTTCAATTTATATATTTTTTGTATTTTCCTAATTTATTATAAATATTTAAAGAACATTCTGCTTTTTTTGTAAAATAGTGGAAACTTATATTATTATATTGTTATAATCAATAACAAATATGTCAAATTAAATGGTCAAATAAATTCTGTAAGCACCACACGCAACTAATGCCGTCTATCACAGCTCCTCTAGTTTTAAAATTCGCCACCAGATAGAGTATCGCTTAGCAAGAGTCGCCTATACCGGGGATCCTGAGACGTAAGCACTCAGTCCCGCCCTGCGGGGCGCCGAGGGGGTAGTAGGCCTCTGGGCATCTTCGCCGAGTGGTGGTCTGGGATCTAATGCCCTGAAGGTGATCTAGTTCAGCCGGCCGGAAATTGGGGCATTCTTCAGCGTGTGCTCTAATTCTTGGTCTGTTGAAACCAGAGCACGTTCTGGAGAAAATTTAGCTGCTCTGAATCATCCTCTGGTTTCAGGAATTACAGCACTCTGAAGTATATGCTCTAATTTTAAATCTGCTGAAACATTATAGAGCAGATTTAGATGCTCTGGATTGTGTTCTGTTTTCAGTACGTCAGGAATTTGAGAATTCAGAAGTTTGTGTTCTAATTTTATGTCTGTTGCAACCAGAGCACAATCCAGAGTAGCCAAATCTGCTCCAGAATGTGCTCTGGTTGCAACAGACTTAGAATTAGAGAGTTTACTGTGCGATGTGACATAAGCTAGGAGCTCTGGACACCGTCTCTTGTTAACGTAGACAAGATGGACATAAGTACTTATATCATTCCTTTCTAGTATTTCTTTATTCTTGCTTTTGTTTTCATTGTGGCCCCAAGGAAATTTTGGAAACTCGTCGTACGCGATACCAGTGATGACGAACCTATGTATGGCAAAGGTGACACCTTTACGGACAGTCTACGTTCTTTTGTGAGACCTTATTTTCGTCGATTAATAATGTGAAACCGATTGACTAATATTAAATATTAGCGTTTGCTTGAGCTTAATTTACACGAAATACCAATTTTCATTTAAAGAGTAAGTAAATTCAACAACAAAGACGCCACTATTGAAAAAAAAATGATTTCCCTTTATTAATATATAAATACGTCAAAAAACTCCTTTTAAAGTAAGACTGCAAATTCTATCATAAATATTTAAAAAATAATATTGAGATCCAGGATAACAGGTGAAAATATCAACGATTTCTTGACTTTGGTCATAACATCATATGTAGAATAAAATGTATAATAAATTAACGAAAATCTGCAAGTTCGGACATCGTATTGATTGTTTTTTTGTCATTATTATATGTAAAATATTGTAGCGATAGGTCACGTCGGCCGCTAGCAGACATGTTAAGACCGGTTCGCAATGCTTCTATTATTCTGTCGTCTCGAGGATGCGAGAACATTTCCGAACGTAATTGCTTTACTATTTAAGCCCGAGCAGGGAAGACCACGAAGACAGTCTTATATTAATACGCACAGTGAACATAAATAGTCGGTGGAAATAAATATCGTGCAAATAAATAGTTAGTTGTGTTAAATGTTTAAATACATATTCCTAATGTTTAAGATTTTTAATTAATAATTGTTATTCTTAAATTAGTGTTTATATTTGTTTATTCATAGTGTTACTTACTTATTATCTTTTATTATTCATATTTCGTTAATTAAACTTAGTTATACAAATATTCGTATTTCAAATATTTTTACACTTCACCTAAATAAATAAACGTTACAATATATAAAATTTGATTTCAGCTCGAGCTGTCATATATTGTCACCATTGGTATAGAATCTTGTGCAAATTAATAAGAAGAAACATCAATTGTTAATTTATTAATATTATTTAAAAATATTTACATTATTAAATTACGAAGTATTAGTACTTTTATGTTCTCCCTTGTCCTTGATAATCCTTTCTACCCTCTTTGGCGTTGAATCTATTTGTTTTTATCTTTTCAACCCTCTTTGACATGGAATCTATTTCTTTTTCTTTGACGTCAGTGTGATTACACTATACCTAATCACTTCACGTAACATCATTTCTTTGGTATTGCCGATTATTTTCTTCGGTCATTTTTTAATTGGTTTACAAATTGTCAAAAGAATATATAATTATTATAATTTTAAAAAGACGGAAAAAAGACTGCAGTACCAAAGAAAAGATGATTAGTGAAGTTATTATGACATAGTTTCATAATAAATACTAAAAACTTGTAACTTGATTAGTGTACATATTTTTAAGTAACGAACTTACTCAAAAGCAAAATTATTCGTTATTCATATTAATATGTACAAGACTGTAGTTTTTATAGGAAATTTCAATATTCGCACTATTAATTGCCAAATTCTCCATTTTTTGGCTGGAAATTCAAGGTCATCTTAATGTAAATGTTCGGTGTTTTCGAGGAGAAATATTAAAACGCATTTATGAAGAGGTATATGAAAATGGCATTTTGGGGACGTCGCTATAACTCTGAAATATAAATAATAACAAAAAATATAAAAGTATGATGTAATTGTTGTTAGTCTAATTCAAATAGAAATATACAAATATACCAAAAATTATTAAGAGCTGGCAGAAATCAGAAATAAAAACGGTTAGAAATCCTGATACATAGAGGATAAAATCACCAATGTTAGTACTCGTCTATGATTATAAGTAATGTATGAATTAATAATATCGTTATTTGATTTGATTGATCTCATAATGTGAAATACTAATTACTTTAATGTTATTATCATTAATTTTAATTAGTAATTTTCTCATTTTATCGACATTCTATTGATATCTTAGGTAAATACTTCTATTCTTTATAAAAGATATTACGAGGTTCACTACGCTACGTTATAAATAAATATAACATTGACACATGTTGATTTTTATCGAACTATAATTAAATTTCACGATAAGATTGATACTACAATAAACGTACTTTGATAAAATAACCATATTAGGAAAGATTTTATTTTAAAATTGCATTTATAAAGCAATATTTAATAACAAATCAAGGACATTTGATCATTATTTAAAATTAGATATTAATCATCACTGTATATTGTAAAATAACTCATTCAATATTAAATAATACCTAATATATGTATTTAAATCATATTTTTATATATACGTAAAATATCAAACACGTGATATTAAATATCGCAATCAGTGATTCATAAAATCTAATGAATCACCTAAATAAAATAAAAGTAATTTTATCTACTATTACGGATTTTTAAAATTTTCCTATAAGTACCTCCTATGAAGAATTATTAGCTGACTTTCAATTTTCTAAGCTTTCAATTAGACGTGAAGACTTTTCATTAATATCTATATTTATATAAAATAATACATAACCTAATCGATGACCCAAATTCATTATTGATGCTACGTATTCAATCTTCCAACAGACACACTGTTTCCATCTTCCAGTTGAATACTCAAATCTTCTTAACCAGTGGCGGTGCTAAAGGGAAGCCATGGTGCGTGCCCACCCTACGTTTAAATATCGGCGCCGCCACTGTTCACCGTCATAAGCAATGTGAACACTTTACAACGACATTAATAATGAACTGAATGTTTGTTTCAATCATTGATTATAATCTTTCATATAGCTTAACATAATTTTGGTTTCTGGGTTTTTAATTTTTGAGTATTAAATGTCTTAATTGTTATAATTTAAATATGTTTGTTACTTTGTATTACTATGTTTTGTTATATTTGATCCGTAATTGGGCCTAGGCCTTTTGATCCAAATAATTGCTATTTTTTGTACAAGTGAGCAAAATATGTCTTTTTGTCCACGTCCGGACAATTGGACAAATGATATTTTTTTTCCACAATCTTGAAATATAATTTTTTAAAAAAAATAAACATTGTACGTTTTTATAAATGAAAATTTAACATTACATATGTTTATAATTGAATTTAATGTAATGGTACAAACAAAGATTTTTTTCCTGTAGAGTGGTAGATTTATTGTACAATTAGTAACTTCACCAAATTGTATGAGGTAGATGGATTAATAATCATATTTTTATTTTATTTTGCTCACTTGTGAAGAAAGTTATATACTTCGCTTATTTGTGATTCAACATGCTGTTTTACTCACTATTTTAAGTTGCATAATATATAATTTTGCTGAAGATTGTGGAAAAATAAATAAATAACTGACTTTCGGTTTTAATGGACATCCGCATTAATCCGTTATATCGAGGTACTACTGTATAGATATTGAGAAAATAATGGAAAAAAACAAAAGATAAAAATGAATAAAACACAGCTACTAATAGTACGATAAGAATGAAGTTGAAGAAGAAAATAATTAGTTGAATCGAAAGCCGGTTCTGGAGTGAGCCGAGCGCACAGGTGTACTGAATCCCTTGAACGCTTTTATCTCCG
Source organism: Stenolophus ochropezus (assembly GCA_035578165.1). Classification (NCBI taxonomy): domain Eukaryota; kingdom Metazoa; phylum Arthropoda; class Insecta; order Coleoptera; family Carabidae; genus Stenolophus; species Stenolophus ochropezus. The sequence goes on along the minus strand of JAQOWZ010000014.1, from coordinate 20,097,592 downwards.
ACTGTACAAACAAAATCTGTCTTGGCTATTAGATTGATGCTACCGGGCTTAGCTGCGTAACAGCAGCAAGAAGCAGCAACAGCAGCAGCACAACGGGCAACAACATGCTTCTGGCTCCCGCTCAACGCTCAGGCTACCGGCCACTAACCTAACAAGTTTTTTTTCTTTGTCTTTCTTTCTGTACTTTTTGTTTTTATTTTTTATATTGCGTGCAATGAAAGAGTAGTTCAATGTATCCCAGCCGATAATAGGCCACAGATCGATGAGCATTGCTACCTGAATAGAGGCTACATAAGTGCAACTGAATCACATTCTCGTATTATTGTCACCACAACCTACACAAAAAATACTCATTTTCCCCAACAATAAATATAATTATTTGTTGTTTGCACCGCTGCTACGTTGCAGGCCGAGGCAATTTGTGTCCATTTATATTTTATATTTTTTCAAATTCAATTTAGAAATAAAAATAGTTTAAATATATACTACAGAATAGATGCATGACACAAATGCACAATTTATAATATGAATAGAAATGAAAATGTATGTCATTTCTTCTTAGAGTGTCCTATATAAATATGTAGGATATCATATGTATATGGCAGTGGCGGCTCGTCAGAGGAGTCATTTGAGACACTGCCTCACCATACAAAATGAGGAGAGGAGAATTTTACATTGTATTTTAAAATTTCAATTTTCAGTTTAGAAATTAAATCTAGTTTTCAAATTCTCACTATTTTGCTATCCTATATTTATATACTGTCCTATCGAAAAAAGCATTCGTATTCGTACGTCCAACGCAGTGCCAACTATAGAAGGCAAAAAATCTCCTGTCTCAAAATTCATCAATGTGTGTATACGACTATTATGCTGTTTTTACAATATTTATAGTATTTATCGATTTTTCTCTCACTGCACTACCTGAAAAGGGAGTCTTGAGGCATGCCTCAAGTGCTTTTTGATTAGTCAGTTTGCACATGGGCAAAGCAAACATACGACTGAAATGAATGCTTTTGAAATTTTGGCCGCTGTATTTGCAGTTGCAATTGTTCGAATATAGTATAAATGGATGGACGTAGACACCGGATATCTCCGAGCTTCATATTTAAGTTTACTTTTAAAAATTGGCAGCAGTTTCTTTTGGTATGCAAGTAATAAATGACATTCCTATCGTCTGCCTCATCAAAATTTTAGTTCACGAGCCGCCACTGGTATATGGTATATATGTAGCAGTATAGTACGACAAAAGATCTCAAGTTGACGTTTAAATTGTTTTATGGTTGTGGTATCTATTCAAAGTTTTGCTCCAGGTACCCAGCTAAGCACTGGATTTGGAAATCCCAAAGTAATATTAGCATGCCTAACTTAATATAGATGGATTACTGTACGACATGGATATAACTAGACAGGGATGTATTTAAAATTTTAATACCGTTAATTTCTTAGCAATAATCATTATCTTCGTGGAATTGCAAACAATTTTTGCATAAAAACGAAACTGCTATAACATAATATTTTAATTACCAAGAGTACATCAACGTTACTACAACTTGTGACAATTATTAGAGTATTTTTCATAAAACATGGTATTAAAATTTTAAATACATCCCTGTCTAGTTATTTCCAGGTTGTACAGTAATCCATCTATATTAAGTAAGATATGCTAATATTACTTTGAGATTTCCAAATCCAGTGCTTAGCTGGGTACCTGGAACAAACAATGTATTCTAATGGATTTCGTACAATTCTATACCCTATAGCAGAACGCATAAAGGTCACATTTCTTTCAATTCTTTCACTCAGGGAAAAACTTTGAATAGATACCACAACCATAAAATAATTTAAAGGTCAACTCGAGATCTCTTGTCCAACTATACCTACATATCAACCTTAACTTTACTCAACTAAATCTCGCCTTTTTATAATACTGAAAATACATTAAACCCTATTTTCCACTGTACAACAAAATCATTTCAATTAAGATTTTACATAGGCATATAAGAAGGTATACTTGTAAAAACTTCAATATTTTAATATTATTTAATCTGCCACATATTTATTAAATCTCCTATTTATTCAGCCCTAAGAAATTACTAACAAGGAGAATACGATGTAGCAGCCGAAACAGAACTAAATTATTATTCTTTACTTAAAGATCTTACAAAAGAGAAAATAATGTAGTATACTACTTTGTAGTAGGAGCTTAGAAGCTTTTGTTCCAATGAATAGGCTGTATTATTTACTCTTGTATTATCACTTACACTTATAATTTTAATTGTTGTTATCTTTCTTTTAGATTAAGTAATTACATTATTAATTATACATTATTATTGTTGTTAATTATTTATAATTTGTTACTAATCTTTTTGTATATGATTTGCGAAAAAAGCGAAAAACAAACAAAATTTATTATTTATTATTATTTCCATATACATGTTGGTTAGGTATACGAAGTTTTCCCTATCTATTTTTTACATATTTTTCATCAATTCTTATCATTCCTATTCAGTTTTTTATTATATTCAGTGGCGGATTTGAGGGCGGGAGGGGGGTTGGTAGAGCGAAGGGACAATCGCCTGGATCCGCCACTGATCGTATATAATATTTCTATTTTTCCTCTATAATAAACGGGTTTTTCTAAAACATATTCAAATACTGTTTATATAGTTTACCATAATGTACTAATTTTTTTAATATTGTTACTCTGTTGACATGACAAAAAATATTAAATGTTAAACCTCCTAAAATAAACGAATACAAATCAAAATAGAAAGCAAATAAAAAAGATAAAAGTAATAGACTGCAATAGAAAAATATGTCAAAATTATAAGAAAAAAATAATGTTAGTGTTCACAAATAACAATTCACATTAGTCACCAACTAACATAAAATTTAAAACTTTAATTTTTATATAAAAAGTACATAAAAGGCCCAAAACAAAAAAAAAAAAATGTTTCATTTATAAAAAAACAAACGCATTAGCTCAGTTACAATCGGAGCGCGCTAACCAAATGATACATCAATGCCCTTTGATTTACTAATTACAAATACAAAAAAAAACGATTATATTCGACTGGTCCAGATAACACTATAAGCTGTAGGAAGATTGGATAACTGAGTCATATCAACGGAAAACAAAAATAGGGTTTTTCGGAAGAACAATTTTTCAAGTTCATTTGAAACTTAATTTTAGGCTTTATACAGAGTAATGATACAAATGTTACTATTAAATGTTCAATGTTTATAAATTAATAATTACAATAAAAAAAGTTGTGTCTGAGACGTCAAATCTCCGGTTAGAGTGCATGTAGTATTTTATTTTGAAATATATATATATATATATATATATATATATATATATATATATATGTATATATATATATATATATATATATATATATATATATATATAACCAAATAATAATATAATCAAATGAAACTGCATATTATTTTTTTAAGCATTTTGTTTTCTTATTAATTCAAAATCCTGTTTTTTGAATTACTCTGAATAAATTAATGTACTTATAAATGGATTAGTTGTTGTAAAAATTATATTTAACAAATTATATATTTGTATTTCTAATATTAAAGGTAAATATATTCTGACAATAAGAAGCTAATGAACACTGTAACGTTTTTAGTAAGATAAATACATTTAATGTTTTTTTAAGTATTTGAAACATTAGTTATACATTTTTTGTGAATGTAGACCAGCAAGTATTTAACGGTTATGTAACGTTCAGCAACCCTTATTGAATACAAATCATTAGCCAGACATTTTTTACTTGCAATCCCATGGGTGTTATATGTATAGCCAATCCTTATTAATATTATGCAAATGAAGCATTGCACAGGTGTCATTTGGTATGCTACGAAAACACTATTTACTATTCTAATTGATGCGATGAGAGATTTTAATTTCTAAACCACTAGCACTGCGAAAGAACCCCCATGACAAATTGATGACAGATTATATTAAAAAACGACTGTTTGCGTAGTAAAAAATTACTAATTCAAACCATCAGGTAAACCGTAACCTATGAGGACGACAGGTTATTTCATTAATATTTATAAATGTTTCCTACTCATATCTTGTAAAACTAGTACAGTACCTGACAAATATAATTACACACTTATTATAATTATTACTTTGTTTGAGAAAAACTACTAACGTTCTGTTTTTAATTTACAGTTTTAATGTAAACTACAGCTGTCCAGACACGAATGTACCAGTTTCATCGTCCTAAAGGCACAGCATTTTTAGGAGGAACTAAGGTATTTATTTTGTGAAATTTAATTGTATTATAGTAGTCCACACACACCGAATTATTGTGCAATAACTTATCATCAATTAGACCAGTGTTTCTCAATCGGTGGTCCGCGAAAAGTTAAAAAATGATTTCATAATTTTCATTATTGTGATCTATTGGTCTTTTTTTGGGATCTTTGTTAAATTTTCTGTTAATCTTTTATACACAATTTTATATAGTTACACAGTTATTTTACAATAAAATCTCGATATACTGGACTTCGGATATAATGGACAAAATGTCCGGTCAAAAGTGAAAATCCATCCTGTTAAATCTATACATGTTTAAATCCAAGTACTATCGATTGTGAATGCTACACTGACATTTGTAATCAATCCGAGTTGCTTTACATGTGTGCATTGCAAGTCTATATATACTTCAGAAAACTTATTTTTATATAACGGACTTTCAGCTTTAACGGTCAACCGAATGAGTCTATTTTATGGAGATTATAATGTTTATTTAAGAAAAAAATATTTTTGTACAATATTACTCTCTTGTTTACGGAAGAAAAATTGAATATTTTAATGGTCCGCGGGATAAAAATACAAAATTAGACGACGAAATTGCATTTAACGTTAATCAGACGACTCTCCAATGTCGTACCCAGCAGAGATTGAGCAGGGATCAAACCCCTCCAAAATTTTCGACGATATCATAATTTTTAAATTTTATTCCGAAGAAATAATAATTAATCGACTTGCGGTTGAAAAAGATCGTAGAATTGTTTTTGTACTGTAAATCTAATCTGTTTATGTACGACAACTAATTGACTTTTTCTAAAATTAGTAATACATACAATAATTAGGTATCTATGTTACATATGGTTCGTATGTATGTAATACTATAATATTTTTCGTTTCTTATTTCTTTTTTAACCAAGTAAATATATTTTTCTCATACTAAATGTTCAATAAAATATAATATAGCACTTTTGTTTACTTGAAACCCCCCCGAAAATTATGTCTGGTTACGACCCTGCGATTCTCGTTTTGTCTGCAAAATTCTATTGGCTGACAATTTTTTGTGTTAATACTTATATAATAATAATATAAATCCTCAATTTCGCCTAACAATAATAACAAAAAATTAACAACGACAAACAAAAACACGTGTTACTTTGTGTACATAACACACAAGTATGTTAGGAGATTTAGATTTGAAAACAGATGGACTTTTGATAAAAACGAATCAAATAAATGAATATCTACAATATCTTTTATTTTTAACCTTAATAACAATTTTTTGTTTATATGTATTTTTGTAATATTTAGTAATTTGGTTGAGATTAATATTTTACAACTGATAACATTGCGCAGCAGAATCTCAAATGTCAACGCATTTTGCGTAATCATTTATTTAGAGATAAATCACCATGGATCATGGAGTCACCGACAACAATTGTATAAATGGCAAAAAAATATATTGCACCCATTACTAAAATCAAAATAAGTAATATTTCTTTAATTAAATTATAGCATGAATATAACACTTTTTTTTCGTTTTAGTTTTGTAAATTTTAATTAACCCAACGTTTCAGCAGCATAATCTGCTGCCTTCTTCAGGGTAACGACAAATAAAGCATAAATTGTTGCCTTCTTTATTTGCCATTACCCTGAAGAACAGTTTATGCTGCCGAAACGTTGGATTAAATAAAATTTACATAACTAAAAGTACAAAAATGTTTTATTTCAAAACTGTAGGTTAACAAAGTACACTACAAAATGCAAGTAAAACTGGTTACAAAACAATTACTTCGGAGCCGTCTTTAAATTTCGTAACGCAAAGTTAGACAATTTTTGATACCCTTTTTTCCTCCTTGTAACACATCCAAACACAAAAATGAAGCACCTCCCTTGAATAAATGAATAACAATTTATGTTAATAAAATTATTACATTAATAATCATTACTATGCATATACCAATACAAAGTTTTTTACCCGAATGTTAGAAGCAAATTTAAAAATATTTTTTCAATTATATTTAATTGTTACGTAACACATACATTTACCCCTCTTACCCCCTTGTAACTCAAGTCTGGATCCCCACTCTCCCTTTTTGGAGCGTTACGTATTTTAAGGATAGTCCTTTGAAGCCTTGGACCACTCAAGAATGTTGCGCCAAAGATTCTTATGATTGGTAGCTCCTCATTGTAAATTTTGTATGGTGCACGTGTGTTAATTACACATCTCACTTGGGGGAAATGCCCTAGGTAGCCTATGAACCTGGTGGAATATCTCTATAGGTATATCTAAGAGACGTTAATGTACTTACGCGATAAACTATTGCACCGATTTTGACAAAAATTTCTATATATTGTAATTTTTATTTATTTAGGTGAAGTGTAAAAATTATTGAAGCACTAATATTTATATAACTAAGTTTAATAAACGAAATATGAATAGTAAAAGATAATAAAAATAAGTAACACTATGAATAAATAAATATAAACACTAATTTATGAATAACATTTATTGATTAAAACTTAAAAACTAAGAATATTTATTTAAACATTTAACACTACACACAATTTATTTACACGATATTATTTCCACCAACTATTTTTGTTCACTCAGTATTTATTAAAATACTTAATACTACGCACTATTTATTTACACGATATTTATATCTACCACCAACTATTTATGTTGACCACTCTTATTAATATCAGACTTTTCTCCGGTCTTTTATGCTTCGCGTTTATATATCAGTGCAATTAAACTCTCGAATATTCTGGCAGCTTCGATACGTCAGTACAATAGAAGGGTGACTAACGTATCTGCATGACCTTGTAATCACTACAATGTTGATGCCTGCCATGAAGGTACGACGATGAGACTGAACAGATAAGAAGATAGACCATAATATTCGAGTTTCCGAATGAGAAGAGAAAATGATGTAACCTGTCAAAGGCTTTAGAGAATCCCATATAAATAACATCAATTTTGCATCATTTGCCTCACTATTAATTGTTATGTTTAAAGACAAGTGAATGGAACTGATATTTTTGTCAAGTAAATAGAATGACAATTATGATCAATTTCAAAATTACCTCTGAAAATTTGTACTACCCTTTAAACTAAATAATTAAGAGAAATAATGTCCGTATTATTTACATTTCCCTTTAATAAAAGATAAATTTAAAACACTTATAAATTTTAAAATGTTATTTTTTAACTTTTTTAAAATAAAATTAAAACCTACTAATACATTATCTGGAATATTATTGACAATTTTGTTATTATTACATATAAAATTAAAATATGTTAAGTTCAATTTCAAAAATAAACTATTTTGTTGCCTGACAGGAGTGACAGGGACAGCAAAACGTAACCCAATTCGTCAAATGACATTAAAAACTCAGCAAACACAACCTCACGGAGTCTTCAAGTACTAATATGCCCATTTATGCAATTATAGAGGGTGCCAGTTATAATAATAGATATAAACCATAATATATCTATGGACGTATATATGGAATGGACTAAATAACCAAATAATATGATGGAAACATTATGTCATAATTGTTTAGAATTTCTCTGACATGGTTTATTTCATAAATATGTAATGTAAATTCCTTCTTTTAGATATTAATTGAATACTGATAATGAAATATTTATTCTTGAAAGCTGTTTAGGTTTTGTTAGTTCCTGTAAGAAGACAGTAACTTAAATTATTACAAAGAAATATGACAAGTAAAGCAAATATGTGTGTTATTTTGTATTAAAAGGAAAAATAGTTTAGTACTGAGTCAGAAATTGAATGATTCCATGTTTATTGATTGTGTATATCGTGAAGTTGAAACCGCGCAACAGTCTGCTGTAGGGTTAGAAGTTGGGGACGGATTTGAATTATCTACAGACGACACAAAGCACGGGCGTAATTACTTTATGTGAAAATGGCATGCACTTCCTTGAAGCGCATGAAAACAAAACACTCTCGTGTTGTACCTACACCACTTGTCATTTTGGAAATGTCACGACACGACTGAAAACATAATCCTGGTCACTTGATAAATAATAAAGAATGATATTGTCTTCAAGGCATCATTAAGGATGGTATGGGGGTGCTTCAGAGTTCAGACGACAAAGCCGGAAAGTAAAAATTTGTTGGATAAGATGCTACATTAATTATTCTTTATCCTTATATAATACAACATGCAATAGGGTTTTATGGATTTGAATTGGTGCTTCAAATCTTGTCTTATAATTCAAGTCAAGCTTTAAAGACTTCAAACCAAGGTTTAAAATTATCGGGTCCGTGAAATAAGAGCAAAAATAATTTTATTTTATATGTACATACGAATGATCTTCATGACAAGGGTTATTGTAGAAGTAATAAAATATTGCAAATATTTATATATCTCAATTTTTTTTATTTTTAATAACATTTTGAATATGATTTCTAGTGCTGTTAACAGTCTACAGTCTCTACAGCGGTATTTTTATTTGTTTGAATTAGAATACCAGATATTATACGTAATTCGTGCGCTAACCAATGTGGTTTTCAACATTTTTTTGATTTTATATATATATATATATATATATATATATATATATATATATATATATATATATAGGGGAGAGTAGCCTAATTTGGACCGCTGTGGTATCCAAAGATTGATAAAATCTGTGCGATTTTAGATAGACTACTTGTTATACGTAGAGATAGACCAGATTAATGTAATCGTGTTTGTGAAAAAATGTCTCACGGTTACATTAGGAGAAGGGTTATTTGTTTGACTACGAAGAAAATTTGTTATTTTGATGTAAGAGTGAAAGCCGTTAGTTCGTCCAAACGTAAATAATTACAGGTCCTCTTATATCATCACAAAGCTTACTTATCAATCTATAATTTCCTGTTATAATTTTATGAGTTTATGTTACTTTGACATTTTTGTATAATTTTAAGTATAAAATATTCAAGTTGCTCAAGTTGGACCGAAAACAGTTGCCCAAATTGGACCGACAAAAATTGTGATTACGGCACAGAATAGTACATAAACAAGCGACACGTCGACATGTCGGTACTTTTCACGTTACCTTATTCAGTTCTATGATCTTGGAGCATTGCATAGTACTTTAAATTTGTTGACTTCTCCTATCTCTCCCTAAGATGTGACGAAACTATCCGATTTTAAACAATGAGCCCTTTAAATTTGTTGCCTTTCCCCATCTTTCTGACAAAATGCGAAACATAAAAAAGAAAAAAGAAAGAAAATGGTGATTCATGGTTTTGTATATTGTGTGAAGAAACCAAGGAAGAAAATATGATACAATATATGAAATGTCGCACATGGATTCATTCTCAGTGTGCTGGAAGTGCTGTAGTTAAAAGGTTCTATTGTTGTAATTTTCGTTAAGAAAGCTAATGGTCCAATTTAGGAAGCTAGCGGTCCAAATAAGGAAACCGGTTTCCTATATTGGACCGATGACAAGATTTTTTTGAATTTATTTTTTACTATTATAAATGGTATTTAAAATTTAATAAATGGTTTTATTTTGAAGGTACACTTAGTGAGTTTCTTTTCTACTACCTAATTTTTATTGACACTTCTTCCGTGCTTTTATATAGTGAATATTATAAAATTGGTCCAAATTAGGCTACTTTCCCTTATATATATATATATATATATATATATATATATATATATATATATATATATATATATATATATATATAGACAGGCACCGATCGGCACAGACCGACAACGACCAGATCGGCAGTAATAAGTTTCCATAGTATTTTACGGAGGTGTGCACACTAGTCAATTCGCTAGCGAGGCGATGCCATCGAAAGCGTTGGCATTCTTTGCAGAGAATATTTTTCTGGCCGATCGTGCCACAGTAGACAAGTAAACGGTGCGATAGGAAACGACCGGATCGGCAGTATATTTTTACTCGAGTTAGCCGAATATATACGAAATTCATTTGCTTAGATAGGTAATCAATTTATTTTCATTTCTACTGAGTTCTCAATATGTTATATTTTTAAATCATGACTGCCGAGGAAGAAAAACTCATTTAATTAGTTAATTCTAATTATTCAAATCATAAAGTAAAAGAAACTGTTTCCTTTTTTTCCATTTTGTTTTTCTCTTCTTTTTTTCCCTTTTATGTCAGCTTCTTAGCAATCTCGAGTCACAATTACTGTTTCTTCGTCTGAAAAGTTAATATTTTTGTGTTCTTTCCGCAGATTATCAACCGTCTACTATACTTTTCTGCCGACTAGTGTGCGATAGAATCAAATTCTTCCAATCGGCGTGCCACCGGTCTGTGCTGGTCGGATTACTAAGTCACATGCAATCACACGGCCCCTTTTTAATTCCTCTTGTAAATATTTAACATTTAATAATGTATCGTTAATATAATTATCTATGAAATGTACTTATTTTTTGTTCTCTTGATTCCGAATTGTTTGTTTTTTATTGTTTTAAATTCTAAGTAGAGAACAATTGCTTGATTTTTTAAACCGGAGTACCGGCTCACTAGGCATAAGGTAAAAATATTATTGTAATCAGGGCATTAAACCGAAAAAAATACTGGTTACCGGTTAACCCTTATAGAGAACGTTATAATAATAAGGGTTTTAGTTCGAAAATCGGTTTTTAAAAATTGGAAACCGGTTAATATATCAGTTAATAAATACTTAAAAGAAATTAATTAAAAAAGTAATTATAAATATTTAATTTAAAAAAATTAATAGAATAATTAATTTAAAAAAAATACTATTTGAGAAAAATATAACAAATAAAAGAATGCAATTTAATTAACGAATATTCACAAAAATTCCCGTAATACCTTCAGGAAAAAGCAGGTCACTTTTCAATTTTAAACTTGCCTATGCTGACAAAGAGACTACCTACTTTTATGACTCTCCAATAAAATGTTAATTGTAAAAACTGTCATGACTCATGTTCAAATACAAATAGAAAACACAGATATAAAAAAATATTAAATTTTTTTCTCGCTAAATGAAAAATAAAGGTTATACAGCTCTATCATGTAACTCATCGCTTATATTAATCGATGTAGCTTAATTTTAACTATCGACTATGTTTTAAGCGGGTATTGCTAAATTGCTCAATATATAACAAGTGTCGCTAAGACAATAGCTACACTTTTACCGATGTCGATAACAAATAAGAGTGACGGTAGCAACAATTTAGGATAAAATATGTTTGACAACAGTGTAAATTTGTACATATGCGGTTGTTTTGAGGTTTTTCTTGTCAAACTGATTGCAAAAAACAGGGTACAGTAACTCAAGTTAATGACATTTAGTTCATTTTGTCCTGCCATCTATTGGTTGATTTCCAGAAGTTTAATAAAAATAATAATTTAGTTGGCTTTTAATTTATATAAAATACATTTGATTTTTTGTAATAAAATGGAGTACTTCAATACGATTGACAAAAATGACAACTGTCAAAATATATTTCATGGGAAATAGGTAGTAAATAAATGAAAACAGTTAACTATTGCTGTGCAAGTTTTTGTGTGATTAAACTTTGTGTAATGGAATAAAGAATAGTAACAAATATTTTAATAAAATTTTGCAAAAGATTTGGGAGGGAAGTTCGAATATGCAGAACGAATGGAAGTTGAAGTGATGACACATTTCGCTATAAGTTTTGTTTCTATTAAAAAGATTTAAAATCTACCAGTTAGATATTTCTAAATGAATAATACGAAACATAAAGACCGAAAAATTGTAGAAATTGTATACGCCCGGAAAGCAATGTTACCTTTTATTACAAAAATAAGACTTTAATGAAACTATACAATATGAGACTAAAAAGGAAGAAGAGAAAAGAAAATTAATTAAATCTGTATTTGCCATTTTGACACTTAAAAAATGTCTTTAATATTTTAGACACAGTTTGTCTTTAATTATTAACAAATTAGCGAGTATTATTGCCTATGATCGCTTAAATTTTTGATACAATGATAAGATTTTAATACCAATATCTTTAAAAACGTTTAACTACGTCGCTTAAAATAAGTGATGTGTTACATGATAGAGCCGATAGTTAGCTAAAACCGGTTTATTTTTTTTTTTGATTAACGGTTACCGGTATTTTCGGCCTGAAAAATATCAGTTAAAATTACGGTTAAAGTTCGCAATTTTCGTTCAAAATATCGGTTACCGGTTTTTTTTAACCGGTTACATGTTCTGATTGTAATTAACTGTAAAACATAGATTTGATGAAATGATTTGAATACCTAGTATTTGTTTGTTATGGAATGTGTTTATAGGTAAGGAATTTGCAGGTACACATATATGTATATAGAACATGCCAGCAAAGCAGAGAGATATTGTTTGCAAGGGTAGCTCTACGGTTATACAATGATGTTTACGTTTGTGTTTGCGTGGCGTTATGCAGTACAGCAACATGAACATGATTGATCCGATACAAGTACCGATGACACATGACTGACTGTGCTATCGCACTGGTTTGCCAGATATACGTCGGCAGCCGCTGATTAATGACCGACAAACCATTATGTGACTTATTCCCTGATCGCAGGCTGCGACGCTTGACGCTCGACGTGCGCCGCGCCACTCTAGATTCTATTAATTCATTTCATGCACTCCAGCCTGCAGATCCAATTAGGTTTACTCCCGATGCGCCGTCAAATTCGTTCATCAGTGCGGTGACTTGCATCTTATCCAACATATTTCTACTTTCCTGCCTGGTCCTTGCCGTTCACCCTTAATCATGCCTTCGAGACAATATCATTCTTTATTATTTATCAACTGACCGGGATTATATGTCCACAAGTGACATTTCCAAAATGACAACTGTTCTAGGAAATACGACACGAAACTGCTTTGTTGTCATGTGTTATACAGGGTGTTTTTATAATTATGGATCAAGCTTTACGGGTTATTTATAACAAGCTATACTAATAAGAGAACAATAAGATTTTTTAATTCGTAAATTTAAGGGTGGTTTACATGAATAAACATTATTAATGCCATTTAAATGAAAGATCATAATTCTGTTCTTTTTTTATAAAAGTTTATAACTTATTATCTTGTCTATGTGTTTTTATAATTTCATGGAACTTACTATATTGTTAACTCTTAACTTTTCTTATACTAATGTAAATTTAGTCTTTGGAAATAAATGAATATTATTATTATTATTATTGCATTTGGGCAACCAGACGTTCCTGATTTCCGGAATTCTTCCCTGTTTTGAGTCGTTTATCCCGGTATCCCGAAAAAACTTTTCAGGAATTACCATTTTTCATATCCAACTAAAACAATGTTGTCTACACAAATGCTAATCGGCCAGTAAAACCACACGACTATCATGTAGGAAAATTATCTAAATATTTTTACAAGAGGACCTAATTTCGAGTCCTAAAGAACTCCTTTTCTTTTGAACCATTACGAGTATCTGTAGCACTACATTTCTAGATAAAACAGTGCCTCAAATATTTACGGTGTTTCGTGTAATAGTAAGGAATACTTAAGTACGAAAAAATCGTAAATAAATAGTGCATAGTATTAACTGTTTAAATAAATATACTTAGTGTTTAAGTCTTTATTGATAATTAGTGTTTATATTTGTTTATTCATAGTGTTATTATTTTTTCATAATTTATTATTCGTTCATTATACTTGGTTAAATTAAAAAAAATGCAGTATTATATTCATTTCATTGAATAGTTAGCACGAAAAATATTCATTTATTTACAATTGGGGAGTAATATCACGATTTCTGACTTTTAAAAAGTTGGAAAGCTAATTGTTCATTTTGTAAAAGGTTGGGAAGTATGACGAGTATCGCTGGGGTTGGGAAGTAGACACTTTTCAACCCCAACTATATTCATTACACACTTTCCAACCTCAATGAAATCAGTATTTAATGTTAGAAATTAAATTGCCAGTTCCTATGACAGATGAACAACACCAAACCAAAACATTTGTTTATTCATGTGAGATTATTAATTTGAGATTGTGAATAAAATAGTATACAAACCTCGGTGAAAAGTTTCATTACTTCCACCTCGGTTAGTAATATACTATTATTTACTACTTACTGTATGTATTACTAATTTTTGAAAAAGTAATTATTTATCATATATGTATATTTAGATTAGATGAACAGTACTAAAACTTTTCTACGATCTTTTTCAACCGCAAACCTGCCAATTATTATTTATTCAGAATATAATTAAAAGTTAGGTTATCGTTGAAAATTTCAGAGGGGTTTGAATACCAAATCCTCTCCCCCCTGGTACGGCCTTGAGAGTGATTTTACACATTATGTGCAAATGATACACAATGTATTATTTATTTACAATTTACTGTAGTAAAAGAAGCAGTTATTTTTGGAAATACTCTTATTAGGGCGATTATGAAGAAATAAATAAAATATTGTGAAATAATTGAAGTGGTTATTAGTAAAAATGATATGTTTATGTTGATGGTTTTGTTTTGTTGTGAACTGGTTTGGTGTGAAGTGAGTGTTTCTGGAGTCCAGATGTTCAGTTGTGTTGGTCGGTGGTGCTGGTGTTGTACACCTGTGCGACCAGTGATGCGCGCAACTAAAGCACAGCAAAAACCCTTCATTCACGACTGATGTGGACGTGATGACGTGATCGTTTTGTCAACTCAACTTCACGCCGCAACAAATATGTGCATTCTCTTTCTCAACTATGTTTTATACTCCTATTATAACTATTTAATACATATTTCTCAAAAACAAGAAAACTTCAAAATGTAAAATTAATCTGTATTGTGGTCGGTTGTCTAATGAAAGATGTTTAACCTTATTAAGTTAATTAGCGCCATAGATAGCCTGTGGTTCTAAAAATCTAAGTTCGAGTCTTGTCGAGTCAAATCCTTTACCATCTATTCTCCACATAAAAATAACCAATGTAATACACTCTCCTCTCCAGGTAAAGGGCTAGTTAGATAAAGGTTAAAAATAAATTTATAAAAATTTTAAAAATCAAACGAACAGTTTCGAACAAATGTCTTGAAAAATTAAAAATTTTGAAGAGAGTTTTTTCATTATCGCGATCCTGAAATAATACCTTATTAAACAGTGAATAAGACTATATAAGACCTTGCAATTCTTCAGAGTTTAATCTTCTGTAGATGGTTTAGTTAACTGAAATTGCAACATACAACAAGTGTATTTATTAATTATTATTTTTTTTGACAATATTTTGCTCACAGCTTCATACTGTCAATTTATACATATATATTTTATTTTATAATAAAACACAATAGTACATGAAAAATAATTAATAAAATATTCTTAACGACACTTGACTTGGTGCTCCAATACAATATGAGAGACAGAAATATTGATGACATCCTTTAGTTACAACGTGAAAGGGTTACGCCTACTTTTTTTATTTAAAAAAAAAATGTTTCAATATTTACTTAACAATATTTAATATTTTATATTGGTGATCCCGTCCAGTCCACCTTTTATCATTCAGTTAATTCTTTTGGTTATTATTTTATTTATATGAGTCCTTGATTTAAACATAACTTAATCCAACGAGTACGTACAATATGTTTTCACGCGAGGGATTAAATGCATAGATTTTACATATTGCAGGTGACATATGTATACAGGAGATAATTTTCTTCAATTAAGTTTAGGGGTAGTTAGTAAAACAGGTATGCATATATAATATATTCATATGAGGGTAGCAGAGTGGCCAGATGTAACCTATTAATACACTTGTGTCTGTGAACTTAAGCTGTTGTATAATTGAATCAAATCAGATAGTAGGAATCTTTTTTAAATATATTATCATAAACAAGAGCAGCATATGTTTCCGTATAGATAGCTGCAATAAGCACGCAAAATGCAAATTGCACCGCTAGTAAAACATTTAAATAAATGAAAATTCAGTGAGGGGTGGCTGAAATGCATGCCGCATATGAGACATACGGCGCGCTCTGGAACACGTGCATACTTGTTCCTCCGGTCCTGAGTTCAATGCTAGCTCATCGCACTATTCACCAATAATTTCCATATTAATCAGATAACAATCTGTGTCATAATGTATTACAGCCAGAACATATGTGCTTGATTCACTTTATTTCACATAATAATTACGTTACATAATGTGAAAGATTACAGTGCAAAGCCTAGTTTATGCAAGTTGTCATAAGAATAAGAACAAAACATTTACGCATGCACTAATCATTTAAGCAAATTTCTAACCTATAACATAAATACTACGTATTTAACGGAAAATAAAATACATATGTACATATTAAAGAACGATTTTCATAATTGTCATTTTATTTGGTGAAAATAATTTGAGACAGGGCGCTTAGTGGAGTGGTTCAAACCAAAATAATCGAAAATGATGGTGTACTATTATGATTAGTGATGTGATGAATAATAGTTCAGCCGAATACCTGAATAACGAATATTCGGTGAAATTTTAACCGAATATTCGGCATTACCGAATAATATATTTTCCTACAATCTGAAAGCGTGATTGGTGGTTCTAATTGCGGAGTGTATTTATTCTGAAATGCAGGCGTTTATTTATTATAGACAACTTATGCAGTAAAGAAGTAAAGATATCAGTAAATGAAAAATATCAAAAGTGTGAATTAATAAAAAAGTTCAATGTATATCATTTGTTTATAATTTATTATCCATAATTTATCTATATATTTTAACATAACAAAACAACGTTGTACTTCAGTTATTTCTTGTTACTGAATATTCGGTATAAAAATATAGACCGAATACCGAATATTTTTTGAACCTCTAAAATAAAAAATCGTAATTTTAAAATTTTGTGAATTGTCGTTTGATCTAATATTAACATTAATTTTCGCCTCGGTCTCAAGTCTTGATTATCTTTGTTTATTATTAAATATTTCATATAATTAAAATTTATGTATTGTATATAAACATAAATAATTTTAATTAATTTTTATTGAAATACAGGACTACTTTTGAAAATTGTAGTTTTTAAAATAAACAACAATAATACAGCACAATTTTTGGAGATGCAAATTTACCAGAACCATATTTTTCATATATCGCATTTTATAATAAATATTCTAAGAATTATTTATATTGATTAATAAAGTGATAATAATAATTATTTTTAATAATAATATTTTGGATGAGACTCAAGACACGACTAATCTCGAAACCAACTTTTAAGACGATTTTCATTAACATTACGAAATGTCAAACTAGTTTTCAAAATATAACAATTATTCGCTATCTTTTTCGTTGAAGAGAAAATTATCTAATATGAATTCCAGCTGATGTATATGATCTGCCTGACGTAGCAGGTCACATTTTTAGAGTTCAGGGGATCGCACATTGGGAGAATTCCCGATGTATGTTATATTTATTTTCCTTTTCAGATCACATATGGCGAAATATTAGTATGTATTGTTATATTTATACTTGATTTGATTTATTATGAAAAGTAGCATAAAGCAGAGGAAAATCGATTTGGAAAAGTAAGAGGTGGAGGTGGGAGTAAGAAGGATGAGGAAGAGACTAAACAGTAGTCATCAGTTGAAACCGGAGTGTCGTAGCGTAATTGTGGCGGCGCATCTCATCTAGATTCCATTGTAGAATAAGTTTCGGTCGGACGTAACGAGAACGAGGCAGTCGCAGACTTTATCACTCAATAAACAACGCTGCAGCGTAGCGAGGGGGCGGTGAGCGAGCGATTTGTCCCCGAAACGATGGAAATTTGCGAAACGCACGACAAAACTTTATTGCTCTGATTTAAATTTGAAATGTGATGGAACCGTCAAAAGCAGCCGCAATAAAAATACACAGTTTATTGGATTATGCATTTGATCAGCAGCGACGGGCGAGTGGGTTCATGTACTCTTTCTTGTACTATAACTTCCATTACGGAACAGATTTCCTGCAACGCGCGTCATTTACATAACCCGAATTCTGCACACGACTTGCGTCCTCTTTTACGTGCACTTAAACTCTAATCAACAAATCCAATTGCATTTTTAGGGGATCACAACGAATAATTGTTCCACTTATTCAATTCAAGAGGGTGGTAACACGAAACGTAAATAAAATAAATTCGACACTTAACGCAACATATGTTGACATGTAATATACGAATAGTACAATGGGGTTGTAACGTGGCACAGTGGAATTAGATCTGGCATCTTGGGTATACGAACCCTGCGTATTACAATAGGGCGCTAAGCTTTAACCTGATGGTCATCTTACACTGTCAAAATACAACATTAAACACAACAGAAATTAGTCTATAAATGACACTTTTCTTTTTAATCTTTTGAAGTACAGGAAGCTTACGGTCTTCTTATTTATTTTTTAAGAAATGATACTCTAAGCCCAAATATAATACCTTAGTACAGGTTTTATAATAAAAATTTTTAATGATTTATCACCAAATAAGTTAAATAGATAAATTATGTACTCTTATTGTAGATACAATAGTAATAACTAAACATATATCTTTTGTTTAAAATTTATTTTCCATACTTATATATTTTAATGTAATAAAACAGCGTTGTACTTCACTTATTTCTTGTAATCGAATATTCGGTATTAAAATAGACCGAATAAGCCGAATACCGAATAATGAAAATATGGACGTATAAGCCAAATACCGAATAATTATTCGGCTTCGGTCCCATCTTTAATTTATATAATTTAGTAACCTGCGAACCAACCCAATCCATTGGAATTTGAGCAACAGATTTCAAACTCCGCTCATTTCGAATCGGAGGCGCTATTCAAATGAGCCACCGCCGGACATCAGGGCTTACCCTCTTCTAAATATATTAGATAAGCATGCGTACTAGCGTGTAAAATGTTTAAAACTGCAGGTTCAAACTTGTATGATGAGCGAACGCCAACATATGTACAATGAATGAAAATTTATGAGCTAAATAGTTAATACACCTAGCACGTGTACAAATGTGTATTTATACAATATATTTTAAATTTACTATCGATGTAAAAAGTATATATTGAGTGCAAGCGAAATGAGGTTATGAAAGTTTTAAAAATTTTGATCAGAAAAAAAGAGGGTGCCATTGTAGTATTAGTATATTATTATAGGTATTATTATCATATTGTAACACTTATTGCCTATGGCTCGTGAACTATACACTTCGTGAATAATAGCTAAAATATGTCTTTATAATATGAACTTTACTTAAAGTTGTCATAAATAAAATACATTAATATTTATCCACAACTGTCAAATACTTAATGTACATAACAATGTATATAGTCGATACAAAATTATTATTACATCCCGATGAAATCTGTAATAGTGCAGTGTAATTAACTGTCCCTAGTGTAGCACGTGTTACAGTTTGCCACAATTGAGATATAATTATGAAATAAATTGTTGTAATCATTTGCAAATGTTATGAAATTCTAATAACTGTATAAAACAAAACATCTACTACATAGAATTTGTTACAAATATAATCATTTTCTATATTTTGATCTACATACGAGTATATCTTGTATCTGTAATGTATAATAATCACTGTTATTAGGATCTTCAGAAATTATTGAAATTATTTAGTACTATTATCACGTATCTATTGCTTGCTTATGATTTTTATATCAAAATTTACCTTTTCCGTTTTGGTCGATTGTTTTAAATAGTTATTCATTTGCAAAAAAATTCATTTACTGTAGATAGACTATCCTTTTAATATTACGAACCCCGTTTACTTATAAAAAATACTGGGAGCCGCAGGAAAACTGAGATAATATCGCAATTGTTACATTTAAGTATGTAATAAATTTTTATACAATTACTAATACCTAAGAATTAAGCAAATATTTTAAGGAATGAAATATTGAATAATGTAGGTGAGAATATAAGTGGAAGGTAATGGGAGTAAGTAGACCCCCCCTGAGATCCCGACTTATTTATTTGAATAAATAAAACATTAGCAGGATGCATGTGATACGAATTGTTTCATTTTACATTTAAATATAATTGTTGTTTATTAAAACAAAATCTGTCATAAATATTACTCATGTTTTCTATTGTTTATGTAGTAATTAAAAACCTATGGAAAACTGTACATGTACAATATAAGATAATTTAAATATTCCTTAAAAATTTATCAATAAAACAATGCATAAATTGCCAACTTGAAATTAGGCGGTATAATTAATACTTTTCTTGCATTTAATGAATTAAATAAATTCGGAAGCTCAAAGTTATTTGAAAAGTGACAGTTCGCAATATTAACCTCTAAGTCAATAATAATTCATTATTGACTGTTATAAAGCGGTAGAGAAAATAGTTGAAGAATATATGGCGAATAAATTTCTATTCGTCTAAAATATTGGCGTATAAAATTCTGTCGTACGAATGTTACCGTAATACAAATTTCTAAATTTTAATTGCATATTACAATAGTGCGCAACAACTTCATAGTAATGGTCTTCATACTCGAATCTTTCGCCAAATGAACTAAAAAGAAACAAACATTATGATAAATACACACCACAACCAAACGTCAATTATGTTTTTCTAACAATGTGTATACTTCGTGTAACTAGTAGCACATATTTATTCCGAACTGTCTTGTAATATATCTCCTGCATTTACTTTCCTTACGGTACCACACACACGTGTAATATTGTTTAGTTCTTAAAACTAAACATTATCGTTTGTGTGTGACTGATTTAGAATTCAGGGAACCCGAGCAATTGCAATTTTTCGCGATTACAATACGTCCTTTATTTTTTACAAGGAAATAAAAAGGATCGAGTGTTTCTGGCATTGAGACTTTTCAGTTGGTACCAAAATAAGTCGGAAAAATGTTATTTTTAAATTAACATCGATTCGGCATGTAGTGACGTTCCCTTTTGAGAAGTCATAGACATCAACGTCAATTCCCATAACAATACAATCACCGGTAGAAAATTATGTACTTAATTATTAAAGCAATGCATTCGACGGAATCAAATCTGAATTTTCGTTCAAAATCAAAAAAATCATGTGGGGGCTGGGTCGGAGAAATATATTTCCCACTGTGCCGAAACATTGCCAATTCGCCTTTGTCATTGGTGTTTCTCGAGAGAACAATTTGTAAATAAAACATATTGACATTTTTATTTTTTAGGCTAAATATCGTATAATGATATAACAATTAGGTCAACTTCATCTCCGATTTCGATTAAATTTAGCAAAAAGTTTTTACTAAGCATAACAAATGTGAGAAAAATAAAAAAAAATAGCGGTCAGACTAGATTGATCTTTAAATCGCATTTATTTGTTATTAAAACTATGTAAAGCAAAAGATGTGTACAGACAAATGTTCCTCACCTAATCTAACCTAACTTAACTTATACAACGTATAGATTAATTATAAAAAAATAAAGGGAAGAATATGTTTCAAAACAACTTATTATATATATTTATTACAACTAACCTTTGAGAAAATGAAAGAACAATGCCCTGTTTCTTTTATAGGAGGTAATTTAAAAAATAAAAAATGACATTTTCGTATTTTTAGGCTTTTAATATTCTGCACAAAATTTTAGTATATCTAATCACATCTTAGTTCTCTCACTTAAATTATTTCTTATTTTTGTCATAAATGATCTTTTAATCACATTTGCAGAATTGGGTTATGTTTTGCTGTCAGGATATTTTCTTAGTATATTTTAATTCTGTTTATATACAAATAATTGTTGCATAAAAATCAAATTAAAAAAAAACGAAAATTCAGATTGTTTTTCAAGAAGGTACATGCTTCACAAAAAAATATTTATTATGAAATGAAAAGAATAAGTACGATAACTTTAAAGAAACAATAAAAATGCGCTATAATTCGTTTATAAACATACCGCTCAGAGCGACAAATTGGTTATAACGTCGAAGTTCTGACCATGCACTTGTTTGAAAACCCATATACACTAACGTAATTAAAATTAATCAAAAAATCACATATGATTGCAAAAAATTTCTACGTTATAAATTTAATATAGTACATAAATAAAATCCGACGAAGTTTTACGTTATAAATTCAAAATGATAATATTTTTCCCTCATTTTTCGTAAACCAATATAATTTAAATCAATACACCCCTGAAACAATAGTCTGAAAAAAAGTGAATTTGAAATTTATAACGGTGTTTTAAATTAAACATTAGGGGCAACTATAAAATGAAAATGTAAATAAAACTGACATTAATCCATTTAATTTATCCAATTTATAAATTTCTTATAGAACATAAAGGGGAAGTAACAATTAATAAGCAATATACTGTCTTTTTAAAAATTTTATGGGCGCCCATGGTATGCTGGAGAAGGCTGTTATGAATAACCACCAAACTGGGGTGGGATTCCATAACTCATAACAACTACAAATAACAATTGTACTTGTTATTATATCAATTTCTAACCTCAAACGTCAAATATCACCATAGTGGAAATTCAAATTTGGAATGAATATAAGGCATTTTCACATGACAGTAAACTTGTAGAGTGTTTTTTATATGTGTAGGTACGTATTTACCACAAATAATGATTATTGTTATAGAATTACAAGCTCACTTTTTAGTTGATATTTGCAATAGATAATAACAATAATAATAATAATAATAAATGTTTTATTTCCAGAGACCAAAATACATGGCATAAGAAACGTCATAGAAATTTACAAAAAAATACAAAAGTGTTACAATAATATTTAAAAATACTGTGGTTTTAAGGCTTATCATTATGGAATTCGTCTAAATTATAGTAATTTTTGTTTAAAAGAAATTATTTTTTTTCTCTTTTAAACTGACTTATCGGTTTAATGTCTTTTAATCGTTGTGGTAATTTATTGTATAATTTTAAACCAAAGTAATTCGGATTACCTTTGGACTTGTTAAGTTTTATGTTCGGTATACTTAGATTTAATTTAGAACGAGTATAATAACTATGTATGTCATTCTGTGTTAATAAGTTGTCTAAATTGTTTCTAATATGCAAAATAACGATGTAAATGTATATGCAGGGGAGATTTAAAATTTTTTAATTTTTAAAAATTTCTTTACAGGATGTTCTACAACCGAGTAAAAAAATGTTACGAATGACGGTTTTTTGTAATTTAAAAACCCGTGTAGCCATAGGTGAACAACCCCAAAAAATAATTCCATAAGTTAATATGGGATAGAATTTGGCAAAATAAAACATTTTTGCTGTTGAAACGTATGACATTATTCTTATGCGTCTTATAAGACAGCATAAGGATACTAGAGTCTTGCAAATAACATCAATATGCGAATTCCATATTAAGTTTTCGTGGATATTGAGGACCAAGACTTTAGTGCTTTTCACTTGAGATAGCATTTGACCATTGCAACAAATGGATGTATTTTCATTTTTGTTGCGGTTTGAAAAACTAATTATTGCTGATTTACTAACATTCGAAGACAAATTCAAGGATGCAAACCAAAATGATAATCTTGTAGTTATTTTTGAGATTTCATTCGCTTCAGTAAGTAAAATTGACACGTCATATCATAACGAGTCCAAATAATAGCTACTAGGAATGACGATGGGTACCCGGGTACCCGGAACCTACCCGATAATAATGTACCCGGGTATCAAAAATAGTACCCGATTACCCGAAATGTACCCGTTACCCGAAATCTACCCATTACCTAAAATCTGTTGTTGCCAGTTAAATACAGTTTTCAACTGCCGGAAACATTGTAACAAAACGAAGATCAAGTCTGATACATCATTCATGCTGATATGTGCGAATAGAATTATGAGATATTCCTAAGTAGTTAAATCAAATGTGTAATAAGTTTTAATTTTATAATTTTGTACTGCTGGTAAACTCGTATAGGTATTATATAAAATAACAATGTTTTTTTTTATTTCCATACCAGAAAATAATATTTTTTTGTTCATTAATTAAATTTATACTCAAATAACAAAAATTTTTATTAAAAAAATGAATATGAACGAATAACGGATATTTTAAGGGTATCACGTAATTATTGGCTATCGGGTTATTATCGGGTATCGGGTAATTATCGGGTAACGGGTAATTATCGAGTATCCGGTACTACCCGGGTATTCATATCGGGTACCCGGGTACCAAAATTTTCAGGTTTCGTTATTCCTAATAGCTACCAAAGTTATAGAATCCCACCCGTGGCCTGTTACATATTGAATTTTTAGTGACATAGTTTAATTGGGAATTGTATGAAGATAGTATAATTGTGTGTTGCGTGCAAGAGTGCAACACAGCACCAGGTCGCAATTGCACTGCCAGGGCAAAGCAACAGCAGAGCAGATAGTGCGTGCTGAGCCGCCCACGCACATCTGTCAATAAGCCAGCTATACGTTAATTACCTATTAGCGTAACATGACAGGAGGGGCAAGGGGCGCTGCTGCTGCAGCTCTGGCGACTTACATACAATGCTACGTGTGTGTGTATCCATGGCCAATAATAACATGAATCCAACCTAACTAACTGGACATGCTTTACGAGAAATTCATTTCCAAATGACATAATTGCAGGGATGCTCCATTACTTCATTTCTTCTACGTCCACTCATTTCATGTTAAATTTATTTGCGTCCACTTAATAACTCACTATTCATGCTAATTATAAACATGCTACTGGGGTCATCATTTCTCCTAAAACCGCAACTCATTGAAAATGCAGTGGATTGCAACTTATTATTATTCCAATTTAAGTTTATAGGAAAACTTCTTCGGGTAGAGATGGCTCACTTGATTCAGCACTTCGATTCGAACTAGTGTTTCACGAGAGTCTTGTATTTTTCTTGGTCTTGCAAAAAATGCAAGACAAGAAAAAGGCAAAAGCTACAAATTTCAAAGCAAGACAAGACGAGAAATTGTTTCGCAAGAAATATGAAAGAATAGCAAGATTTTCTTCTATTCTTGTACTCCCGCATTTAATTTGCTAATTTTAAATCTAGATTTATTGTAAGAACCAACCTATAAATTAATAAAAGTACTAAAATATGTAAGTATTAAAAAATTTAATACAATATTTTTTAACATATGGACAATATAAACTTCATTCTCAAAAAATACGTATATAATATCTATTCTTCGAAGTCATGTAACTAAGAGTTAACACAAAATACTTTCTTATTATAATCAGGGATGCTTTGAGAAAAGTTTTTCTGCTTGTACAGATGTCGCTGTTGTGCTAAAATATACGTATCGTATGTGCAGCTATACGATTTTTGTTTTTATAATAATGATTTAATAATAATTCATAATTGTATTATAAGAAATATATTTGATAATTGACAATGAAATTATCCAAACAAAAAATGAATGTGTGATACACGATTATTTATATATTCAAGGTCATTTGCGAATTTTAACATGTAAGACAAGAAATATGCAAGAAAATGACGATGGAGGCAAGATTTTTATATATAAGAGTAATGTAAGACAAAAAATAATTTTTTGTCTTGCTTTCCGAGACAAGACAAGAAATTACTAAACAATACAATTCGAACAAATAGCTCTGATATTTCTATTGTTTCCATCTTCCAATAACCTACCATGTACGTTTTTAATTTAAGTTTACATCTTTTAATGGCTTCATCAAGCACTATGTTGAGCAGTAAAGGGCCTAGAATGCATCCCTGTTTAAGACCGGTCTTGCTTGTAAACATTTCGGATCTTTCGTTTTTTATTCGAATATAACTTTTCGTATTTTCATATATTCTTTTAACATTCTCTATAAGATCTTGATGCACGCCTCGATGTTTTAAAATATTCCACAATTCTTCTCTTCTTATCCTATCGAAAGCCTTCTCCATATCTATGAAGAATATATGTATCTGCCTGTTTGTACTAATGCTTTCTCACTCATCTGAGTAAGTATGAATATTTGGTCTTAAATCCCTCTTTCTTTCCTAAAATCAGTTTATACCTCTTCTATCTGACTTTTCAGTACGTTTCTTAATCTTTTTTCTGATTTTCTTGTGTACAGTTTCCCGACTGTGCTCGTCTTGTTATGCCTCTATAGTTTTTACAATCTCTACTATCTTCTTTTTTATATAATGGTACTATTAATCCTCTGGTGTAATTTGGTCCATTTTTACTTTGTTTAATAAATTAACTAATTCATGTTTGCCTTCGTTATTCAAAAATTTAATCAATTTCGGTGATATTTCGTCATGGACTGGTGCTTTTCCTATTTTTATTTTTTGTAGTGCTTTTTATAATTCTTCTAGAGATATTTCTCGCTCTTCATTTATTTCTCGTTGTTAAAAATTTTGTTGTGTTTATAATATTTCCATCCATATTCTCCTCTAGGAATTCTTCATTATACGCTTTCCACCGCTCCATAATTTTCTTTTCTTTTGTTATTATTTGTCCTTTTTTGTCTTTTATCTTTTTCAGGATTACTGGTCTCGGATTCTCCATTTGCTTAGCAATCCAAAGAATAGCTTTTGGTTTTCTGAATGTGATTTTCCCATTTTCTCTCCAAATTCTGACCACGATCTTTGTTTACAATCTTTCACTAAATTTTTCACAAGTGTCCTTTTATTTTTGTACTTATCAAAGTCTTCTGTTTTTTTTTGTCGCCAGATATTTCTTCTAATGCTGCCTTTTTCTCTTGCACTTGTTTTTGTGTTGTTTCGTTCTACCAGGCTGTCATCTATCTTAGCCTATATGTTCTAATTTATTTCTTTATTATTTTTCTTTTATTTTCTTCAAACTATCTACTTTTTCCTTTAATCCACAATCTCACTAAGCAATGGTCACTACCTATTTCAGCTCCTCTTTTTACTTTTGTGTCTTTAATCTGTTTCCGAATTGTGGAGTTGACTAAGTAGTAGTCTATTATTGATCTCTCATTTTTATTTGGTTCTTTCCTTGTGTATATATGTATATCCTTATGCTCAAATTTAGTATTTGTAATTATTAGATCATTTTCTACTCCAACGTACAAAATTCTACATCCTTTGTCATTCCTCGTCACTTCTTCCTTTTCAAGCCAACTTTCTAGTCCTTCTAGGGCTGTAGTAATATTATATGTCCTGTCTATTTCTTTTTGTATCTCACCATAAAATTATTCCTTTTCGTCGATTCTCTCATTTTCACTTGGTGCGTATCCTAATATGAAATATCATTTTTCTGTACCGATTAATATTTCCAGAGTAAGAACTTTCTCATTTATGTACCTTATCTTTATCTATCTATTATTATTGCTACTTCAGCTTGTGTATGTATTGCCTCTTCTCCTCCTATCCATCCGATTTTATATCCATTTGTTAGTGTTTATAGTCCCATACCTTTCTTTTTCGGTTTCAGTTATTCCTAAAATTTTAATATTTATTTTTTTCATTTCCTGAATTATTTCCTTTTCTTTTCCATTTATCCCTGTTACATTCCAGATGCCTATATTAATTATGGTATCCTTATTTTTGTTAATGTAGGTTTTTCTAATATCCTCTTTCTTTGCCCCTGTCAACTTCTCGTTTTGAGTCCTTCCTTTTCCTCTCAGTTTTTTGGAGTTGAGTTTTGTTTTTCTTTTATATTAAAATCTGTTCATTGCTCATTCTCCATATACCATTTCCACTTCTTTCCATCTATGAGAATTTTTTGGAATCCTGTTCTAATTATTTTTCCATTCTTTTTCCTTTTTATTGCTATTTTGTTTATTTTCTTTGGATTTCCAATTCGTTTTTGGTTAGTTCGTTATATATGTAAATCTTTTTATTTTCCTTTATCTTTCGGTTCTCCTGTTGATTCTCCAATTGAATCTTATACGTTTTGGGTCCCATTTTTACAACATCTTTAATCTGAGTTTTTATGTCTAATTACTGCTTAACAAATTTTTTTATTGTGCTTTTGAGATCCTCCCTATTATTTTTATTAATTTGTAGTCCTGTTAACACAATATTGTTTTTTAGTTTTTTTTTTGTTTTTCTATCTTCTCAATTCATGTTACACATTTTTCTCTGAATTTGTTTATTTTGTTCTTTAATAATTCATTGTTTTGTTTTAACTGTAATATCTCTTCTTGGATTTTTTCTGGTCTCGTTTTATTTTTTGCGTACCTTTTATTAGTTCCATCAACATTTCCATTAATTTATCGATTTTGTTAACCTCTTTTTTCTGCTGTTCTTGCTATCTTTCTACTTTTCTCAAATATTCGTTCTGTTCCTTTCAGATCCTATTTCTTTTTACCATCTTCTGACATATACTCGTCACTCTCCATATTTATTGCCTTTAACAAAAACGAAAACTACTTAAATATTTACACCTATTCCGGCTCTGTCCGGCCAATAACTAAAATTTTGCGCGCGCCGCACAAGCACAGCTGACTCGGAAATGTTTTATTAATTAAATTAAATACAGAGAAAAATTTTAAGCACTCCCTATTAGCTTGACAACACTTTATTGAAACTAAATCACACACTTCACTACCCTCTACACATAAAGTAAGTTAACTTTTTATGGATTAATCTATTTATATTTCATTTAAACACTATAAAATTAAATTTGTAAGACAGAGCAAATGTCAAATTTGTTCCCTATGTTTAATTTTAAATGAGACAAGCAAATATACATTGCTGTCAATAAAATATCAGGTCGTAACCTTGGATATGATTAATCCATGTTTCACGTTAAAAATTACTCACTGTAGTTCACTTATAATTATTTGTGTATGAGATTTTTACTGATATTTATCTGTGATGTATGATAACATCTATAGAAAAGGACAAATAAGATCAGAGAGAAACATACAAAAATATTTCGTTTCGCTATCAACTTAAAGTTATATACTTATTCATAAAGGGTCTGGAAATAAAAAAACCCCACTCCTTTCCCAATAATATTTAACAAAGCACCAAATTTGAATTTTACCTCAATTCTGGACGTCTGGATAAATTAAAATTGGATAGTCTAAACTAGGGTTGGTAAAAAAGTCAATATACCGATTTAAGTCGACTTTTTAAAAAACTCGTTTGATCGATTCTTGAATAGTATAGTATCGATTAATTGAATTTAGATTTTCGACTTTTTTATCGTCGACTTATTTCATTAATTAGACAGTTGACTTGTTTTCAAATAACTATCTCGACTTTTAGATTTCGACTTCGACTTTCGACTTGCGATTATCTGAAACTTTAAAATCCTTTCTAGTTTTTTATGATGGGAAAAAATATCACAAGAATAAATCACTGATTGCAACAATTATTATATACAGGGATTATATAATTTACATCTTGATGGCAATTAGTTTCAAATAAATATCCTGTCAAAATCTTTTAAACAAATTGCCAAGTAACCAAGTGTTCATATAAATAAAAAAACATCTCGTGGTATGTCGGTAGATATCGGTAATAAGTTTTTTTACTTGATAATAACCATACTGAAAAAATAGCTTATAAAGAAAAATGAATATTTGTTTAATTGTTACGTTTATTCGATATGTAACGCGATTTTCAGAATTTTTGTTTTGTTTTAACTTTTTTAATATTTTGATTTTTCTGATATTGTCACTTTTAATTATTTCGACTTTTCTATTTTTTCTACTTTTCTAAATAGCTAACAATTTTCGATTAGTCTATAAAAATTGATTATTCAAAAAGTTGAAAATCGACTTTCTGTTTTTAAAGTCTGCCAGCTCTAGTCCAAACTTCACAGTTTCGAGATTCTACTATACCTATATAAAATTTAACACTTGTTCATGATTTTTATATAAACGTAATGGAAAACGTGAATAAATGAGTATTATCCTTAAAAATTATAGCAATTATTGTACTGTAGATAATGCTATTGTATATTGGCATTGTTGAAAAGTTTTTAAGCACACAATATTAATGACAGGATTTTTACAAGTTGCATTATACGAAATTGGTGAACACCTGGTGATGTTTCTTTCATAACAGTTAATGATAGGTGGTAAACAGTGAGGGTTAGGAACAATCAGAACAAGTGAACTCTATTCATATACACTGTTTATTTTTTGTAGTTGATAATGATGATGTACACGGGATTACGTATTGATTAGCGGAAGTAGATGAATGCAAATGTTGTCTCTATAAATGAATGATTAAATGTGTGTCTTCCCGTGATATTGTGCGTAAATAAAAGCATAACGTAACAAGCAGGGGGCTCAGATACCATCAACCCTAAAACGTGCTTTTTGTTTTCTATTTGCACCTGTTCTATAATTTTACTCAATCACGGAATCCATGAATAATGATGGTTTGTTCCTGTACACAAAGTATGACAAGGAAATATATGTGTGTTGCTGTTATTATCATTAATTTGCATACAAAATGTAACAAATATATAAACAAGGTACAACAGGATATTTTCCAGTGTCTATCAATAATAAATAAATAAATTTATTTTCGTAATTATCAAAATGTAGTAAAAATTATGAGTACAAACTAAATATAAAAACATTGTACAAAATATTCATGGCATTTAATTAGCTTAGAATGGGATAGGTGACCATAATAGAATGTTAATGAAAAAAACTAGTGATGTGACGAATAACAGTTCAGCCGAATAGCCAAGTAACGAATATTCGGTGAGTTTTTAACCGAATATTGAGCCGAATGTTTGGCATTACCCAATAATACATTTTTTTTATAATCTGAAAGCATGACTGGTGGTCCTCATTGTGGAGAGGGGTGTATTTATTCCGATGTGTCGAAACTTTTTATTTTTTGTTAAGGTAAATTTTTGTTTAATTACTATTAAATTTAATTATTTCAGTTTCTCGAAAAATTTAATGATTTACCATCAAATAATATAATTAGAAAAATTATTTACTCTTTATACAGTAGTAATAACTAATAAATAAACATAGATTTTTTGTTTAAAATTTATTTTCTACGATTATATACATATATTAATGTAATAAAGCAGCTTTGTACTTCACTTCTTCTTGTAACCAAATAATCTATATCACATAATTAATAATTTAAAAAAATAAGTCTATTATTTTCTGATAAATTATCATACACGAATAGATAAAATTTAAAAATTAGTCACCTACCTCATTGCGGTCGTACCACAGAATAGTTTTATACAGAAGCGACAGTAAGACTGAGAAACGAAAATTAGAGAGAGATAGGGGAAGGCACAAATTTGAAGGGCTCATTGTTTAAAATCGGAAAGTTTCCTCACAACTTAGGGAGAGATGGGGAAGGTACAAATTTAAAGGTCTACACAATGCTTCAAGGTCATAGAACTGAATAGGGGAACATAAAAGGTACCGACTCGGAGTGTCTCTTCTGTATGTAACTATTCTGTGGTCGCACCATATTTAAAAAAATATCTGAAAATTTAAATAAACCAGGGTTGCATAAAAATCAGATGTTAAAAAACAGATCCTTTTTATTTAAATTAAATTTTAAAATAATAGTTACCTAATATATTTTTTAACACGTGTAATTTATTATGAAAAAAAAAAAACATATTGTAAAAAACGTAACTATTTCACGAAAGAAAGAATACTGAAACATATTTTATAAAGACACCGTTTATAGCGACGAACAGGTTATAACGTCGGAATTCTGAGTAGTTGTTTGAAATTCCATATAACGCTAATATGTTACTTTCATCGTTCATTGACGTCCGGCATTAGCGACGAAGTTTTTGGGTTTCCTTCTATGTCGTTATAACCAAATTTTACTGTATCCCACTTCAAAGTAAATTAAACAAAAAATCACATATTAATGCAGTAAAATCGATTTATTAATTCTTTAAAATGTTATTTTTCTTATACCTGGGATGTTAAATAGAACTGCATAAAAATTTATTTAAATTAAGTATTTTCAAAAAATTGATATGAAATAAACTTATTACTGTAGGCACTTATTTCACCAGGTCCGCCTTGAGGAGTGTGCAAACTAATTCTTCGAACAGGGTCTCAAAAAATTAGGGGTGCCAGGGAATATAAAAATTTTAAAAATTACTGTTGTATTAAATTGCGATTGGGTTGCAAAGTTTTATATAGATATTACAAAACATCATCTTCTCAAATGTAATTATTTACTTTATTTGGTATGCGTAAATTTTAAATTATGTGCGTATATTTAAATTTATAATTTATGCGGGCGCAATATGAACAGGGCGTTGATTTACGTAGAGATGCTCTTTATATCATCTAGCAGATTATTTGAAACAAATGTTCACACACGAATTTCTTAATTTCTGTGAAAGGTGAATAATAAAATATTTATTATTTACGAAATGAAGCCATTCTATAAAACACCAATTTGATGTTCCCTTAAAATTTTAAGGCAAATATAACTATTTCTTTTGTATAGTTAAATAGTTAAATTTAGTACAATTAACCACGTTTGGAAAAGGCGCTAAAATAATTTCATCCTTTTTGATCAAAACATTGGAATGTCAAGCGATTATTATTTTTTAAGTGTAATGTGCCGAACTACACAAAGATGTAAAAATTTATGATCGTCTAAAGAAATCCATTTTTTACTTATTCTGTGATATGCTGCATACCTGTACCAGATTGTACATAATTAAAATTCAATATTATTATCATTGTTAGGAAAAGGACATAAATTTCAAATGAATTTTTTTAAAATATAGTGAATTTACAATTAAAATATATTGCACTATAAAATATTATTTCATTACAAACAATAGCAATTTTATACGTTTTATGTTCGTTTTATTATTTTGGTTAATGTTTAGGAGATAAAACGCAGTAATAAAATAGAATATACAAAATTTTGATCAATAAAGCTTTTGTTCATTTGTACAGCAATATTTATAGATTTTTTAAAATGATTTGTTACCTGCCAGATTTATTATAATTCAATAATTATTTTCTCTATTTCCGTTCTTAAAATAAGACTGGACATAATTTGTGGCTTTAAAATGTTACATATATACTCTAATACTTTGCATACGTGCAAAAAATGTGTTACTCATTTATAATTTCTTTAGATATAATTCCAACAAAAACAGTGCGAATTCTCCTTATTTAGTAATCAGTGTGGTTTACCATTCGCGATATTGGGTGGCTGTATGAGATGTATTTAGTAAAATATGAAATACATTTATTCCCGTAATTTCTAAATATGAATAAAGTTTGAAATGAAATATTTATGTCAAATAAATCTTAGATCATAGTATAATGTGGTAGGGGACCATAATAGAATTTTAAATATGAATGTTGGCATTTAATATATATATATATATATATATATATATATATATATATATATATGTAAAAATATTAGTTAATAATATTGTATAATTGAAAATATATATAAAAATAAATATAAATTTAACGAACACAAATTTTGCCGTTTATTCTAGTCGAAATCTGACAACTCAATAATCATAGCAACTAAAAACCTATCGTAAAACATTTTATTGAACAACACCTACTACTTTCTTTATGAAGCAAGCAAAGGGCACTACACAAGCCCTCCCCAAGAAAGGAAGTAGTAGGTTGTAAAAAATCAAAAAAATTAACAATATAACGGAATGACAGTTGTGTCATTGAGGTTGCTGAACTGTGTTAATCAAAATGATTGATATAAGCTGGTTTAAGTCTATCTATTGACACTGTTTCTATCTTGTCATCTATAAGAATTTTAAAAAATTTATCATATCTTTTGACAACTTTGAAAGGTCCATTATATGCTGGTTTAAGAATGGGACCAATAGTGTCATTTCTAATTAAAATATGGGAAGTTTTGAATAAATCTGGATGGATGTTGTGTGATGTTTTTGTTGATAGTCTTGTAGTGATTGGAGTAAATTTATTGATTGTGTTTTTTAATAGTGTTAAATATTGATTTGCTTCTGCTTTATTTAATATGTTATGTTTAGTTGTGGGAATTAATTCTCCAGGAAATTTAAGGTTCGTGCCGTACACGAGTTCTGCAGAACTACAATTTATATCATTTTTTACGGAGGATCGTATTCCAAGAAGGACCAACGGAAGGAAACTGATCCATTGTGAAGGATTTTGAAAGGTTTTTAAGGAAGTTTTTAATTGTCTGTGAAAACGTTCAATAATGCCATTTGATTGAGGGTGATAAGCTGTTGTTTGTATATGATGTGTTCCTAAAAGTTTTAGTAGTTTTTGAAAAAGAGAGGAATTAAATTGTTGGCCTCTATCAGATGTAATTGTTGCTGGTACACCAAACCGTGATATCCAACCATCAAGTAGAGCTGTTGCAACTGATTGTGCAGAACAATCTTTTAAAGGTATTGCTTCAGGCCATCTGGTGAAACGGTCGATGCAAGTAAGAAGGTAAGAAAAACCTTGTGAATTTGGTAACTTGACTAAGTCGATATGAATTGAACTGAAACGTGAAGTTGGAGTTGTGAATTGAAAAATAGGTGATTTGGTGTGTTTAACTATTTTAGCTTTTTGGCATTGTAAACACTGTTTTGTTTTGTCAGTTAAATATCTTTTCATATTTTTCCAAATGAATTTTGAAGTAATTAATTTAATTGTTGATTTAATTCCCGGATGTGAGAATGAATGAAAATGTTTGAATATAAGATTTTGGAATTGTTTTGGTATGTATGGTCTGTAAGTGTTTGTTGAAATATCACACCATAATTTAACATCTGTTTTAGGTAGAGATATTTGTTTAAATATTAAATTTGTATTTTTGTTTTCGAGTAACTCTTGTAATTCCTGATCATATTGTTGCATTTTTGCAATCTGATTATAGTCTATTTGACTATTTGAATATAGGATGTTTATGGAAATGCGAGAAAGGGCATCCGCAACTGGATTATTTTTGCCAGAGATGTGACGTATGTCATTTGTGAACTGAAAAATGTAATCTAATTGCCGCATTTCGCGAGGTGAATAAGTATTATTGCTGGCTATTTTTGTAATGAAAGTTAGAGGTTTATGATCAGTTAAAACAAAAAATTCTTTACCTTCAAGGAAATATCTGAATTTTTTTATCGCTGAAAATATAGCCAAAAGTTCCCTACTAAATGTGCTGTAACGTTTTTCAGTCGAGTTAAAAGTTCGCGAAAAGAAAGAGAGTGGTTCCCATTGATTATTGACGAATTGTTGAAGAACAGCACCGATTCCGATGTCTGATGCGTCAACCATAATATTAATTTTTGCACCGTGTATTGGAAAAGAAAGATTTGTTTCATGTGTTAGTTTAGTTTTAATCATATTAAAGGCTCTAGTAGCTTCCTTAGTCCAAATTATTTCTTTAGAACTATTTTTTTTGTTATCTAATAGTTTGTTGATTGGATGTAAAATAGTAGCGCAGTTTTTGATGAAGCGATGATAAAAATTTACTAAACCAAGAAATTCTCGTAGTTGTTTTTGTGTCTTTGGCATTGGAAATTTATAAATACTATCTACTTTTTCATGTACAGGTTTGATTCCGGAAGGAGAAATGTTATGTCCTAGAAATAATATTTGATTTTGACCGAATTGACATTTATCTTTGTTGATGAAAATACCAAATTTTTGTAATCTGTCAAAAATAATTTTTAGGTGTTCATAGTGACGTTCCGGAGAATTGCTAGCAATGAGTATGTCGTCTATATAAGCGAAACAAAAGTCTAAACCTCTCGTGACGATGTCAATGAAACGTTGAAAAGTTTGAGCGCTGTTTCTTAAACCGAACGGCATAACTATGTATTCAAAAAGACCGAATGGAGTTGTAATTGCTGTTTTGGCTATTGATTCTTCATCCATTGGTATTTGATTATACGCCTTTACTAAATCTATTTTAGAGTAAATTTTTGAATTTTGTAAGTTTGCCGTAAAATCTTGTAAATGAGGAAGTGGGTATCTGTCCGGAATCGTTTGTGAATTGAGAGCTCTATAATCTCCGCAGGGTCGTAGTTCTCCCGATTTTTTTCGAACTAAGTGTAAGGGTGAAGCCCAGCAACTAGAAGAAGGTCTTATTATACCCATCTCTAGCATATTATTAAATTCTTTTTTGACTTCCATCAATTTTTCAGGAGCTAGACGGCGTGGTTTTGCAAAAGTTGGGGAACTGGTAGTAGTTATACAGTGTTTTACTTTATGTTTGATTTGACATTTTGAATATAATTTATTTGTTAATAGAGAAGGATAATGTGAGAGTAATTCTGAGTAAGATTGTGGTGAAATAGGAGTTTGGGTTTTTTTTATGAAGTGTATTTTGTTTGTGTATTGATCCGATTCTAAAACTTGTTTCTTTGACATATTGACAGTTAATTTGAAATGTGTCAAAAAATCTGCTCCGATTATTGAGCATTGAACATTTGCAATGACAAATTTCCATGTAAAAGGTTTTGAAAGACCGAAATCTAATGTCAAAGTTTTGAAACCGTATGTGTCAATAGATGACTTATTGGCAGCTTGTAAAGAAATAGGTAACAATTTCAGTTTAGATTCGTTAAATGCAACCTTAATGACACTAACCTGAGCACCGCTGTCCACCAGGAAACGTTGCCCAGACGTTCTGTCCGTCAAATAAAATAGTGTTGCAGATACATTAAGATGATGACAACTTTTTCTTTTTGAAAGAATCTTCCATGTTGCAGGGTGGTGTGCATTTCTTGGCGTTGCTTCCGAATTTCTTGTGGTACCAACAGAGAGAAGGTGATTCCGTGGTCAGAAGTTCTAGTTGTGACTGCAACTTCTTGACATCTTCTGATAGTTTTTTGATAGAAATTGTTTCCTGCGAGATCGATGCTATTGAAGGTTGGGAAATGCTCGCGATTTTGTCTGCGACTTCTGCCTTCTCTTCAAGGGAACAGTGCAACAAAGAAGAAATAATGGATTGAGTTGATAATGGTAATTTTTGCATGAACAGTTCTTCGAGGATAGTTTCGTCAAGTAGCTTCCCTGAGACCAACTGACGCATGTATCGTAGGACTTGTGAAGGCTTTTTGTCGTCAATAATAGAAGATGTTAATAGTTGTTGTAGCTTTTCTTTTTCAGAAATACTTAATCGTTGAATCAGTGCCTTTTTAATTACAGAGTACGGTTGTTCCACTGGAGGTGCAATGATTAAGTCTCTTACCTCAGCGGCAAACTGTGGGCCTAAGGCACTAATTAGTCTTACGAATTTGCTTCTCTCTGAAGTGATCCTCTGGGAAGCGAAAATAGCTTCAACTTGAGAAAACCAAAGCTCTGGATCGGCCGGCCAAAATTCAGGAATCTTAAAAGAAGTGGAGAGGGTCGAAAGTTGAACAGATTCGGCTTCCGAAGGATGAAGTGGTAGAGAGTCATGGTGTACATCTTCCATGACGAAAACGAAGGTGCGAAGATCACGTCGGGGTCACCAATGTAAAAATATTAGTTAATAATATTGTATAATTGAAAATATATATAAAAATAAATATAAATTTAACGAACACAAATTTTGCCGTTTATTCTAGTCGAAATCTGACAACTCAATAATCATAGCAACTAAAAACCTATCGTAAAACATTTTATTGAACAACACCTACTACTTTCTTTATGAAGCAAGCAAAGGGCACTACATATATATATATATATATATATATATATATATATATATATATATATATATATATATATATGAGAAATTATTCATTAATTCATGTGAAATAGAAGTAGCGTGCGTGTGGTAATGTGACGTAGAATATTTTTATAACACTGGGTTAAAAAAAGACGTGGCAGTCATACCACGTGGTCTTGTCATATTAGCAGTTATCAAATAGTCAAAAAGTTGATAGACCACTTTGTTACTAAAATCTTTTAGAGACTCATTTTCTTTCAGTCTCTAGAGGGGGGCACCTGCCCCTCCCTGCTCCCTCGTGGCGTCGCTCTTGCCATGGAGTCAGAAATCACCATTTCATTCTAGCTAATATCGAAAACTAATTATTTCGTTACATTAATTTACAGAATAATAATCCAATAAATAAACTCAGTTCAAAACACTTGAACATTATTTCTAGAGTAATAGTTTCTAACAAATTAATTTACAAATTAGTTACCCTTCACTTTTATTTAGAAAAACCAGACCTTAGTTATAGATATTGAAGGGAAATATCAATTTATAAAAATACAATATAATTATTGTCTTAATTGTAAAGTTTTGAATTTAATATTATCTTGTGCTGATGGCATATGGTTACACTATACCAAACGTCAATTCAATATATTTCTGTTAGAATTGGACTAGTTTATTATATAGACTCGTAACTAAAGTGATGTTTATCAAACTTGTTATATATACTTCTAGTAGAAACAAATTACTCACATTCTCACATTGTGTTAGTTACGTGTTTTAACTTCGATAAGTGCACGTATAAGTGTTAAGTTTTAGAAAAAAATATTTTGTCATTTTCACAGATATATATATATATATATATATATATATATATATATATATATAATTAAAAAATGTTTATCAATTTTAAGCATGGCAAACATATGTTAGAAACGTGAAGATTCCTGGAAGATTAATTTTTGTTCTGGCATATTCTTTTAATCTATCTGTTATCAAAATTTAAAAAAATATTGGAAACTCGAATTTTTTTAACAAACTTGGTGAACCTGATGCTGGCAGCCGTGGTTTTGATGGATAACAAATTTATCTAAAGAATTAGTTTTAATTTTTGATCGATTCATTAAATGCATATGGTTAATAGGTAATTATATTGAATGAAAATATATTATATCAGAAATATTTAGTTTTTTTTTCTGGGCTACGCCAACTATTTATCAGTATATCCTCGTACCAAAAACTTTATAGGAAGAAAACTTCTTGACTAGTTAATGGATATAAAATGAAAATAAAAAGATGTTTTAGGAATTCAATCAAATTTGAACCCTACGTGGGTATTTTTATATCAACTTATATGTCTTTATCAAAAGCGATATTCCAGTTATCAGAATTGAAATGAATCGATTGTGTTTAAGTTTTCTCGTAACGTATTAAAATCTAGAAATTCTCCATAAGATCAATTTTGCATTTGCTCATTGTCACTAGAGTGCGAATACGACTAATAGAATACAGACCACGCATGCAAATTGGTTGAATAGGAAAAATAAAATATTCCTTACACGAATAAATGATGTGCACACTAACAATAGTGCTGTGATGAATACAATTTGTATAAATTACCTTGTGTAAGTTCAGGATAGTGTCAGAAACTGACAAGCTGTGACAGGTTCTAGTCAAATTTGACAAAGATGGCAGGAGTGTCTAAAAATAAATATTAACTCAGAACGATTTTGAAAACTTGAATTTTAAATTAATTAATATATTAATACTTATTTGTAATATATACAGTGGACCCCGGTTAAAGTGGCATTCTAGGGACCAAATTTTTTTAGTTGTAACTGCGGTAGAGCCTAAAATCAAAAACCTAATGACGGATTTATTTTCACCATGTGAAAGAATTGTCTTATTCAGGTAATAAACTAATTGTATAAAAACCACAAATTTGAATACTTACAAAACATGATCTTGTTTCTACCAAAAAAAAAAAAACAGGAATTGTTTAGTGAGTAACGAAATTGCTATTGTTTTCTGAAATAATACATGAGTGTATGACAAGAACAGCAGATATTATGGTTGTTGGTTATCATTTCAGAAAACAATGACGCAATAGCATTAATACAGCGAGGCGACTATACTTTTATATTTTATACATATATACAACAGTTGAAAATTATTATCAACCAAAACATCGTGCATACGCTATTATTAAAATAAAGACAATGTTAGTTTTAATAAAGTTTTAAATGTGAGTCAATCATTGTTTTAAAAATTCAAAACAAGTTCTGTATTATTTTAACGATTTTTTTGTTATATACACTCAAACCAACTAGTCTCCGTACACACATCTTTACACTTTGTTTTTGAAATATGTAAATCACCTTGAAACCTGCTGGAACTCAATAATTGTTTCAGATGAACCAAAATAAACCTTTTGGATCAGATGAACGAATTATTGTTTGGAAAAGGAAGAATTAACTGAAGAAAACAAAAAAAAAATACCCAACAGAGAAATATGGAGGAGGATCTATGTTTGTATGGAGCTGTATGAGTGCAGAAGGAGTGGGAAACATAATTTTTATTGATGAGAAAGTGGATTATTTGAATATTTTAAAAGAGAATTTGGAAAAATGTGCTGAAAAATTGGGTTTAAGGGATTCTTAAATCTTTCAACAAGATAATGACCCAAACATAGTACACGTAAACTGCCAGAATAGTTATTGTTCAATGGGGAAGTTTAGCGTGGTTGAAATTACATGTGAAATATCTTTTAGTCGTAAGTATATGAGTAATTATAACTTAAAATGTAATTGAAAGTTAAAATTATGTTGCCAATTAGTTATAATTAATTAACTCTGACGTCACAAGTGAGATATGCGCTTGCGCAGAAGGGATGGTGAGACCTGACTTTTTGAACGTAGGTTGTATCTTGCGGCATTACACCACACGCTTTTCTGTTGCCAGGGGAACCCAGCGCGCGCTGGTTAAGATAGACGATACGTTCTCCGCGAGCCACTCTGACGTCATTGCGGTATAAAATTTCATTTTTTGAGAAATCTAGGCATCTTTGGGTAATATAAAATGTAGAATATCACTTTTGAGGGCAATCTTGATAAAATAAAAAAATAAAAAAAATTCGCCAAACTTCCCCATTGAAGACAACAATTAGAAACGCCTCTACAGTTTTCAGATATGAATTCCATTGTGATTTATTTAAAAAAATGTGTAAAACAGAACGCCCAAAGAATATAAAATAACTACTACATTTATGGTAGAAGAATGGGGTAAAATTGACTCCCAAACTCACAAATTTGTGGGAATTATGACAAACCATTTAAGGGAAGTAATTCTAATGAATGGGGTTCAAAAGGTAGTGCACGCGAACCGCACGGAGTATGTCTTAATGGCACCGCATAGCCTCTCCTACCTAATTCCGACTTCCACCTCCTAGTGGTGAACCCTGGTAACCTGAGCTAGCTTAGGGCTAACGGAAGCGGGAGAAATGGTCCTCCGAAAAGGGGGTTGGGCGTAGGGCTAACGACCAGATCCCGGAAAAAAAACAACTGTTACGAGAGCAAACGAAGAAAAAACCGGACAGACCCTAAGAAGACAACACATGCGAAGAAAAAAGGACTTACGATTATATTCCTGGAATGTCAGAACGCTGTATAAACCAGGAGCATTAAAAATTTTGTTGGAACAAATAGACACCTACAAAGCAGACATAACAGCAATCCAAGAAATGAGGTGGACAGGAAATAAAATCCTGGAAAAAACAAACCACACGATTTTTTGCAGCGGCCACCCTAAGGAGCACATACTTGGAACAGGCTTTGTAGTAAATAAAAATACTAGAGAAAATATTATAGACTTCCAAGCAAAATCACCTCGGCTTTGCAAACTACGA
Source organism: Stenolophus ochropezus (assembly GCA_035578165.1). NCBI lineage: Eukaryota > Metazoa > Arthropoda > Insecta > Coleoptera > Carabidae > Stenolophus > Stenolophus ochropezus. Next base: position 20,055,914 of record JAQOWZ010000014.1, on the reverse strand, counting down.
TTAAAATCAGAATTTTTTAACTATAGCATAATTAATGCACATGCCCCTACTGAGGAAAAATCAGAAGATGAAAAAGATGTTTTCTATCAAGAACTTGAAAACATGGTACAATCTTGTCCTAGAAACGATGTAAAAATCATCATAGGGGACTTAAATGCAAAGGTGGGCCAAGAAGTACAATATACCCCGACAATTGGAAAACAAAGTCCCCATAAAGAAACGAACGACAATGGATTTCTACTTATTCAGTTAGCAGCTTCACAAAATATGGTAATAGGAGGATCATTCTTTGAACATAAACGGATCCATAAAGTAACATGGATATCGCCAGACTCGAGGACGACAAATCAAATTGATCACATTTTAATAGACTCTAGACATTTTTCGGATTTAATAGATGTGAAAAGTCGGCGAGGAGCAAATATCGACTCGGACCATTACTTGCTTGAAACCAGGCTAAGAGCAAGAATATCAAACGCAAAGAAAAATCCTGGGAAGAAAAGAGTACGATATTGCACAGAAAAATTAAAGGATGACATGGAGATGCAAACCTACATAGAACAAATTGATAGAAAGTGTATGGAATATACTGAAGCCACGGAAATTGATATTGATCAAAGTTGGCAGATATGTAAAGAGATTATATTAGAAGCTGCAAATGAAACAATTGGAAAACAAATAGGACAACAAAGAGAGCAAAGTTGGTTTGACGAAGAATGTGCTGAAATAACGAAAAAGAAAAACCTAGTATACAATAAACTCCAACAAAGGTCAAAAACTAGAAGAGGATCGGAGGAATACAAACAATTACGACGAGAAGAAAAACAAATTCATAGAAGAAAGAAGAGAGAATACATGAAAAAGAAGATACAAGACCTAGAGACTTTAAGATCAGAAAAGAAAGTTAAAGAATTTTATAACAAAGTTAATGTAAGTAGGAAAGACTTCCAACCAAGAACAAATATGTGCAGGAACAAGAAAGGGGAAATAATAGGTAACAGAGAAAAAGTCTTGGAAAGATGGGCTGAAAACTTCGAAGAAAAATTAAATCCAAGACGAGAGGAGGAAGAAGAGCAAGAGATCATCATTGGATACGAGGAAGAAAGTGATGAAAGAGAAAAAGAAGTCCCAACCATCGAAGAGGTAAAAACAGCAATAAAAAACTTAAAAAATAGTAAGTCGCCGGGTACCGATGAAATACCTGCAGAACTAATAAAAAATGGAGGTGAAAAGTTACAGGAGATGATACAAAAAATTATAAAAGAAGTATGGGAACATAAGACAATGCCCAAAGAGTGGAACACTGGTGTACTGATACCACTACATAAAAAGGGGGACCAGTTGGAATGCGAAAATTATCGCGGAATATGCCTCCTAAACATCGCATACAAGATATTGGCTAATATCTTATACGAACGATTAAGACACTATACAGAAAATATCATCGGTAAATACCAGTGTGGTTTTACTAGAAATAAGTCAACGACGGACCAAATATTTTTGCTGAGACAAATTTTAGAAAAGACATATGAGTACAATACAGAAACCCACCACATATTTGTCGACTTTAGAAGTGCTTACGACACAGTCAATAGGAACGCATTATACAAGGCAATGGTAGAATTCGAAATTCCAAGCCATCTAATAGCATTAACAAGATTAACGCTAGCACAAGTAGAATGTCGTGTTCGAATCCAAAACGATCTCTCACGCTCCTTTAACACCCAACAAGGACTTCGGCAGGGAGACCCGCTATCCACCATTCTCTTTAACATAGCTTTAGAGAAAGTTATTAGAAAAACTAATATATATACTCGAGGAACCATCATAAATAGAAGTCTGCAAATTTTAGCTTTTGCAGACGATCTAGATATTATAGCAAGATCAAAAAGAGATGTGATGCAAGCCTTCATAGCACTAAAGAAGGCAGCGAAAGAAGTAGGCCTAGAAGTCAACTACAGTAAAACAAAATACATGGTTGCAGGCAGAAAAGTAATGGAACAACAACCACGACAACAGCAACATCTAATTATTGATACAGACAAGATCGAAATAGTATCAGAGTTTATTTATCTAGGATCTAGAATCACTAGCAATCACGATACAAGTCTAGAAATAAAGCGTAGGATCTATCTAGGAAACAAAGCATATTATGGACTGCAAAAACATTTAAAATCAGATTTAGTATCTAGACATACAAAATGTATCTTATATAAAACCTTAATTAAACCGGTACTAATATATGCGTCGGAAACATGGTCGATGACGCAAAACGATGAACAGGTTCTAGGAGTGTTTGAGAGAAAAATATTAAGACACATATATGGAGGAATATTAGAGAATGGAGAGTGGCGAAGGCGCTATAACTTCGAACTCTACAAGGAATATGAAGAACCAGACATTGTTACAAGTATTAAAATAGGAAGACTGAGATGGATGGGACACGTGATGCGAATGCCAGATACAGATCCAGTAAAACAAATAACAAGACAAGCACCGGCAGGGAGGAGACCTAAAGGAAGGCCGAAGATACGGTATTTGGATCAAATAGAAAAGGATGTGAAAGCACTGAAGATAAATAGTTGGAAAACAAAAGCACAAAATAGGGAAGAATGGCGAAATCTTCTAAAGCAGGTCAAGACCCTATAGGGTTGTAGCACCACTGATGATGATGATGAATTCTAATGAATGGCGGTTCAAAAAAATCATTGATTCTATATATTTTTCAGGTGTACGGGCACTAAATTGGCGTACTTCGTAAGTATTTTTTTCTCCATTTCATTACGAAAATTTCAATACAGTATTTTATTTATTAATATTGTATGTTATAATATAAAATTTATTTCATGTATATATATTCAATAAAAAAACTTTAAAAGAATATAAAACTTTTTCTTTTACTGATGTACGGAGACTAGTTGGTTTGAGTGTATCAATTTTGCCAACGCACTTTATTTTTGCTTCTTATCATAATTAAAATTAAATATGTGGTAATCTGGTTATCCAGCCAACAAATGGATATTTGGTTTTCGGACAAATTTGCTCTCATCAGTGCCGTAGCCAAGATTTTTAATAGGGGGGATTTGTTGTTTTAATCAAGTAAAAGTGTGTTTTTTTCAATAAAAATTATAAATGCATTTACATATATTATTTAATATTAAAAATATCTTAAAAATCGCAAATTTAGCTGTTGGCTTATTATACAAATAAGTTTATATTTTTTTTTATTGCTGAAAAGTAACGTCTAGCGTTAGAAATCATAATAAACAGAGGTATACGAGAATTTTCAGAAGTTTAGGAAACATAAATATGAATTCACTATTAAATTTCATTTTATTTTTCAAATTCAAAAGGGTGGGATCTCGTGATTTTGAACTTTTTAAATACCTATTCAAACAAAACACATCCGTTGACTACGCCAATCTACAACCCATACATAGTATTCAGGTTATATATTATATATTATTTAATCATTTCAGGTGTGAACTAGAATTGTGTGATCAGAGAAATTTGTGATCTATGACCGATTCTTATTTCTGATCGATTTTATCGATCGATCGATCTGATCGATCTCAATTAAAAATGGATAGTTAAAAAATACGAGAAATATGAAATGACAGTTGAAAGTGTTCTATCCAGGTCCAAATGCAGACTAATCTTGCTAATACATTGACCGTATTCTGGTCAATCAAGTTCGACTTGATCATTTAAGTTCAATTTGATCAATGAAGATCGATTTGATCAATCAGAATCAAACGAACAAATTAATTCATCGATCAAATCAAAAGGATCATAAAATCAGATCGATATTTTTTTAAAGAGATCATTTCGATCGATCAAATCGATCTAATCGAACGTTTTTTAGAGACCTAGTGTATACCGATCTTAGTGACAACCTACAGTACAAAAAAATCAGTCCGAAAAAATTATAATGATACTCTGTACAGTAGAGTGTAGAGAGAATTGTAAAAGCCTAAAGTATGTTTTTATGAAGTTTACAGAAGTGAAAAGTAAATATTTAATTCCGTAGTTTACTTGTAGGCTTAATTATTTAAGTAATATAAACATATTTAAATTTAACTACTATGAGCTGAAAGTTATATATACCTATATATGATGGTTCAGAACCAGGATTGAAAAAAAATTGATTTCTTTACAATAATGAAGTAGGTAATTATTATCAAAAATCAATTTTAAAGTATTTTGGAAAAATCAACATTAAAATAATTCAATATTCAAAGATATAGTTTAATCCAAGTATTTATGAAAAGTAGTGATTGTACTCCATATAATAATTCATTTATTAATTTGATATTCTCAAGGAAATATAAAACTTAATAAAATTGTAAAAATAATTTTGTATATACTTTTTAGATCTGATAACTTTGCACTCTACAATTTCTGCACATGTTAAATCACTTTGTTCACACCTAATCGGTACCACTCGGCAAAATCTCCAATATTTATCTTTTAACAATATAAATTATAAATTATTTTATAGATAATTTTTTAAATATAAAATTTCCGGTAACGTTGGGCTAGTAGTTAAAACTCATTTTTCGCAATTCTGGTGTCGTGAGTTCAAATCCCGTGGAGACATGGATGAGTGTACGTGTGTAACTAGTCCGTAGTACCACTTTTACGAATGCAAAACACCTTTCGTCCTGTGCAAGTTTTAACTTGATTATTATTTTATATCAGACAGATCTAATCGTGAATATCCGGCCAACAAATACCATATGATATTCGATATTTGTAAATTTCCGTTGCATCACCATTGTAAATAGGAGGTTCATTGCAGAATTTGTAGAATTATTATTAAAATAAAATGCAAATAAAAGTATCCAGACGCATAAACAATAAAATTTATCAATTAACTTAAAATCGTTAGAATTAGAAAAGATTAAAATTAGATTTATTAAAAAAAATAATTATTCGTATAAAGAATACCTATACATTTTAAAATTTAGGCGACACAACTGCTTTTCGTCCATGTCAATTGGATCAAAACTTTCCTCGGATCTAACTCCTAATTGGTAATTTCCCTAATATAGAAAAGTATTACTACGTTCAGCCGTAGTAATACTTGCAGGGTGCCGTACTAATATTGTTAATAATTTATTTGCACTGATAAAAATATCTGATTCATTATAAATACACAAGATGTGTTTCCACAATAATACGGCAAATAGTTTTTGTTCTTGGGAAGACTGATTTAAATCAAGTAAATCTTTATAATGTCTATGTATATAAGGTGCCATTAGAGTATTTTATTAATATTTTCGAAATTCAAAAATGAAGACCGTGTAAACAGAAGGAGTTGCCCCTCCCTCAAATCCGCCAATGTCCAGATACTCTTCACTTAAAAACAACATAGAGAAATTAAGGGGGTAAATTACTTAAGAATATTATTTAAAAAATATTTTTCTAAAATGTATCAAATATGAGATATTAGAAAAGTACGAACGACACCTTTGCTCTAGGTAGACTATCTCCTTAAGACGAAAGTAAAATTAGAGACGAGTATAAAAATATAAATAAAATTTATATGTACCCCTAACCTTAAAGTTAGGTTTTAATTAGTCTTTAAAAACATAACTTTAAGGTTAGGGGTATACATATAAATTTTATTTATATATTTATATTATTATAACCTTAGACTCTTTAGTTTTATTTTATTAGAGACGAGTAATTAAAACAGGAAATGTAATTCCATGACAAACTGAATGACCGGTGAAATGGAAACGTTTGGTACTTGTGGTTTTGGTGTGACGCAGTATGTTTATTACAACTGCAATGACTAGTAGCAAAATGTCAAGCGATATACTGGATATAATGATTGTACAATAAGCCAATGAATTGAATGATGCTCGTTGCGTAGAAACAAGAGGAACATTGAGATGGATAACAGCGAAAGTAAATAAAAGAAGTAGTATTCGCTTGCGGGCTTGTGGCGCTGCGATGGTGCCATGGTGAGGAATACGTTAGCCCGCTTGTCTACCCGCGACCGTGCCCCGCACTCCGCCCCAAGCACTGAACTTGGCGCCTTTACATTGCTACATGCTGCATGCTGCATGCACTACGTTCCACAACGCCGAATCCCATGCGGCTAAATTCTCACCTCATCACATATCGCTAGTTTTACCCCCACCGCTTCCCCCTCTACTTTCCCCAATCTGCCCAATAGACCACGTTAGTGAGGTTAAGATTTACATTTGGCGCGAAACCCTAATTCAAATCTGAGTGTATGCATTTCTTATGGGAGTACATTTTCAATTCACGATATTAAAGCATTTAGGCGATTCTTAATTATAACATAGGGTTTTTTTACATTCTAAAACATTACTCTTTGGTTTCCGTACAGAAAAAGTACAAATAGAAGAATAAATTAAGAAAAAATTTATTTTAAAGAAAGTAGTAACACATATAGTAACATATGTCGTTACTTGGTGCAGCAGCTTAAAAACGCCGCATTAAAATGACAGGTTCAACTGAATACTAAGACAGCTACGACATACGTTTTCAGAAATTTGTACCTACTGTTTAAATTGAAGTTTATTAAATAATATTATGTTTTTTGGGTGTATATACATTGTGTATTACATTAGAAGATAGATAAAACATTAGAGATTAGTATTTATAAGGTTTAATAGTCAAGATTTGCATTTTATAATAGTTTCTAGCAGTTTAAAGATATCATCTTTTTATTCCCATAAGAATAACATGGGCGTATAAATCAGCAGAGGCGAGTTAGGGTTTCAGTTTGAATTTAGCGCCACAAAATGACCGTTACACTATTGCAGTCTATTTCATTCCAACCATTTTGGTTATAGTTAAAGGGTAATGTACTCATTCAAATTTAACCCAATAATTTTAAATTGTACTACGATAAAAACATTAAATATAAATATTGTAACGTTTATTTATTTAGGTGAAGTGTACACATAAGTGAAATACGAGTATTTATATAACTAGGTTTAATAAACGAACAATATAAATAAACAAATATTAGCAATAATTTAGAAGTAATTATTAATAAGATTTAAGCACTACGAACATTTATTTAAACACTTAAAACTACGCAATTTTTATTTCCACAATATATTTATATTACCAACTATTTATTTATATCACCAACTATTCATTTATATCACCAGCTATTCATTTATTTCTCCTTTACATGTCGCTGACATGTACTGAGCAACACTGACTTTCTTCTGTGACTCTCTGCACATTCTGACCGATACTAACTTACTCTCCTGCATGAGCCATTCAATGCGACCCTTATATACCTGCCACCAATTAATCTCTAGAACATTATAGAGCCTTCTGGATTCCATAAAATTCTCGAACAATAGCAGCGTCGTTCCTATTCCACTTGACCTTTAACGCGACTACCTGCTCAGATCGGTCAGCCGTGATGACTTATCTACGGTGAGTCTCGCTCGATACAATATGTATATTATTCATGCATCGTTGTAGATGCTGAACAATGATAAATATTGTTAGAATGATATTTGACTAAATGAGAAAAAATAGTGGGAGAAATTTCAACAACAGAAATAGTGTTGTTTAGCGTCGTACGATTTCGATTTCATGGCACTGAATCGAATTAAGCAGAAACATTTATCAAATAAAATAATTGTAAAGATGTTTTTCATTATTCTAATTCTGTTATTTTTTAAATATAAACATATAGCAGCAGAATAACTCATGTAACACAATTTGACGTATACGAAGACAAAGAAAAAGATTTTTAGAATGAATATACATACGAAAATCTGTGCTTTGTAAAAAATTCCCACTAAATAATTCGATAAGGACCAAAAATCGTTGACATGAATTTCGATTAAGAAAGAAAAGCATTCAACATTAAAATGAAATTTAGTTAATTTGGAAAAGAAAAAGTTGTAAAGTTTGATAATTTGTAATACCTACGTTGCCGATTTTGCGATTTCGGTCTCACGGGATTCGACAGTCCGGGATTATACATTGCGGTGGCTAACGCATAATCTTGTGTAAGAATATCAGACGAATGGATAGAAGCAGAAGATTAAATTCGACGATTTGGGATATTTGCGTTATTCGACGAGGTATAATTTCGACTGCATGGAAATTCGGAATGAAATATGTTGTAATGGCTAGTAAATAGTGCATCGTTCCTTGTGCATAAAATTCGACTAACTAGGATGTTACTGTATAGTTTTTTTCTGCAGGAAAGTCGACTGATTAGGAATTGTATTAAGGATAACTTGAGACGTGATATCCCATGCTACTCTATTCGACGGATTCCGATTTCAATTTCAGTAGACGCGATAGCTTCGATGACACGTTACTGTAACTAATGAATCGTTTCTTGTGCAAAAAAAAATGTATTGAGTAGGAAACAATAAAAGTGAAAAGTAGTCGATTTCGGTCTGATGACATTCGACCCAGTAGGATGATACGTTGCAATAGCTAGTGTATATAGTTCTTTGTGTACGAAATTCAACGGAGTAGGAAGCAGTAAAAGGGTTACATTCGACAAGTAGGTGTCGCATGGTACACTGTTCGACTTATTGTGATTTCGGTCTCATAAAATTGAACCACGTAAAATAGTACGTTGTACTAGTATTCATTAGTTCATTGTACATGAAATTTGAATATCTAAAAAATAGTAAACAGGTAAGTATCCTATCTGCTTTGTTCGATATATATCGGTCCCATGCGATTCGATCGTGTGGGATTAGATGTTGCAGCACGAAAATTCAACGTATCTTGTGCACGAAATTCGACTGACTAGGAAACAGTAAGATGGGTAAATTCGACAGGCAGCTCTATGTTGTTCAACGACATGTTATTTCGGTATGTAGGGATTCGATCATATGAGATGATACGTATTAGTACATCGTGTCTTGTGCACGAAATTCGACTGACAAGGAAACAGTAAAAGAGGTAAATTCGACAGACACCTCTATGTTGATCAACGGATGTGATATCGGTACTAAAAATAGTAAAACTGATAAGTATCCTATCTACTCTGTTCGCTGTATATCGGTCCCATGCGATTCAATCGCGTAGGATGAGATGCTGCAGCACGTTAATGCAACGTATCTTATCCACGAGATTCGACTGACTAAGAAACAGAAACATGGGTAAAATTCGACACGCACCTGTATGTTGCTCAACAATATGTTATTTCGGTATGGAGGGATTCGATCGTCTGGGATGATACGTTGCAGTAGTTAGTACATCGTATCTTGTGCACGAAATTCGACTGACTAGGAGACAGTAAAAGAGGTAAATTCGACAGGTACATGTATGTTGATCAACGAATGTGATTTCGGTACTAAAAAATAGTAAAACTGGTAAGTATCCTATCTACTCTGTTTGATGTATATCGGTCTCATGCGATTCGATCACGTGAGATGAGATGTTGCAGCACATTAATGCAAACGTATCTTGTGGGATTATATGTTGCCGTAGTTAGTACATCGTATCTTGTACACGAAATTCGACTGACTAGGATACAGTAAAAGAGGTAAATTCGACAGGCACCCCTATGTTGTTCAACGAGATGTTATTTCGGTGTGGTGGGATTCGATCAAGTGGGATGATACGTTGCAGTAGCTAGTACATTGTATCTTGTGCACGAATTTCGACTGACTAGGAAACAGTAAGAGGGGTAATTTCAATAGGCACCCCTATTTTGTTCAACGAGATGTTATTTTGATGTGGTGGGATTCGATCATGTGGGATGATACGTTGCAGTGGCTAGTACATTGTATCTTGTACATGAAATTCGACTGACTACGATACAGTAAGAGGGATAAATTCGACAGGCACCCCTATGTTGTTCAACGAGATGTTATTTCGGTGTGGTGGGATTCGATCAAGCGGGGTGATACGTTGCAGTAGCTAGTACATCGTATCTTGTGCACGAAATTCGACTAACTAGGAAAGTAAGAGGAGTAAATTCGACATGCATCCCTATGTTAATCAACTGATGATTTCGGTGTAATGGGATTCGACCATGTGGGATGATACATTGCAGTAGCTAGTACATCGAATCTTGTGTACGAAATTCGACTGACTAGGAAACAGTAAGAGGGGTAAATTCGACAGGCATCCTATGTTGATCAACGGGTGTGATTTCGGTGTAATGGTTTTCGACCGCATAGGATGATACGTTGCAGTGGCTAGTACATCGTATCTTGTGCATGAAATTCGACTGACTAGAAAACAGTAAGAGGGGTAAATTTGACAGGTATCCCTATGTTGATCAACGGATGTGATTTTGGTGTAATGGTATTCAACCGCGTGGGATGATACGTTGCAGTGGCTAGTACATCGTATCTTGTGCATGAAATTCGACTGACTAGGAAACAGTAAGAGCGGTAAATTTGACAGGTATCCCTATGTTGATCAACGTATGATTTTGGTGTAATGGTATTCGACCGCGTGGGATGATACGTTGCAGTGGCTAGTACATCGTATCTTGTGCATAAAATTCGACTGACTAGGAAACAGTAAGAGGGGTAAATTCGACAGGCATCCTATGTTGATCAACGGGTGTGATTTCGGTGTAATGGTATTCGACCGCGTGGGATGATACGTTGCAGTGGCTAGTACATCGTATCTTGTGCATGAAATTCGACTGACTAGGAAACAGTAAGAGGGGTAAATTTGACAGGTATCCGTATGTTGATCAACGGATGTGATTTTGGTGTAATGGTATTCAACCGCGTGGGATGATACGTTGCAGTGGCTAGTACATCGTATCTTGTGCACGAAATTCGACTGACTAGGAAACAGTAAGAGGGGTAAATTCGACAGGCATCCTATGTTGATCAACGGGTGTGATGTCGGTGTAATGGTTTTCGACCGCGTGGGATGATACGTTGCAGTGGCTAGTACATCGTATCTTGTGCATGAAATTCGACTGACTAGGAAACAGTAAGAGGGGTAAATTTGACAGGTATCCCTATGTTGATCAACAGATGTGATTTTGGTGTAATGGTATTCAACCGCGTGGGATGATACGTTGCAGTGGCTAGAACACCGTATCTTGTGCATGAAATTTGACTGACTAGGAAACACTAAGAGGGGTAAATTTGACAGGTATATCTATGTTGATCAACGGGTGTGATTTCGGTGTAATGGTATTCGACCGCGTGGGATGATACGTTGCAGTGGCTACTACATCGAATCTTGTGCATGAAATTCGACTGACTAGGAAACAGTAAGAGGGGTAAATTTGACAGGTATCCCTATGTTGATCAACGGGTGTGATTTTGGTGTAATGGTATTCGACCGCGTGGGATGATACGTTGCAGTGGCTAGTACATCGTATATTGTGCATAAAATTCGACTAACTAGGAAACAGTAAGACGGGTAAATTTGATAGGTATCCCTATGTTGATCAACGGGTGTGATTTCGGTGAAATGGTATTCGACCGCGTGGGATGATACGTTGCAGTGGCTAGTACACCGTATCTTGTGCATAAAATTCGACTGACTAGGAAACAGTAAGAGGGGTAAATTTGACAGGTATCCCTATGTTGATCAACGGGTGTGATTTCGGTGTAATGGTATTCGACCGCGTGGAATCATACGTTGCAGTGGCTAGTACATCGTATCTTGTGCATAAAATTCGACTGACTAGAAAACAGTAAGAGCGGTAAATTTGACATGTATCCCTATGTTGATCAACGGGTGTGATTTTGGTGTAATGGTATTCGACCGCGTGGGATGATACGTTGCAGTGGCTAGTACATCGTTCCTTGTGCGTGCTCCGCGTTCTCTACGTCCAATCTCCTCGCTCTTCGCTCTTCGCTCTTCACTCTCGGCCGTGCCACTCCTGTACCCGTCCATCCTCCTGTATCGCGCACGTATCCGCTACCTGTATACGCGGTACATGTTCCAATCCAACTTCATTCATTCGCAACCACCATCTCATTACAAAATCATTTTTTTCTCGGCTCAAATACTTTATTCATTATAAATGTACCTGACAAGTTTAATGAGGAACTTTATCTCAAATATTAATAATACTCTAATCATTATTCTGTAGCCTTATACATTACGTGATTTATTGTAGTTTTAAGTACTCAAGTTCAAATCTAATATCAAACTGAAATTATTTTTAATAATTAATTAGACAAATGATACATTCATCACATTAGCCCGTAAGATGATATCTTGTAAGTACAATACGATATAATGAGAACAGAACAACTTCATGTAGAATGCATCATCTGTTAGAGCTAGGTAATTCAGACCGTATGTAAACACTCCTAAGTCACAGATTGGTAAGAAGTCAATTAAATATTATTTAGCGCAACGGAAACTAGTGCGTTAAATAGTATGTTAAATACCAAATTTCAGGCTGTGAATGCATCTTTCCTACACTAAAGGTAGGTAACTTTAGACAGTTTAAGCCGTATGCAAGCGAGCGCCCCTTGTGCAATTATTAATACTGCAATTATTGACAAATAATGGTACCTTACAAATTATTTTCGCAGTTATTTCTTACCCAATAACACAACTACAAATGACAGGACTTTGATCTATTGCAAAAAAAACGAATATTTGAAAAATACCACAAAAACGGATATTAATTTTCCATGAATGAATTTTAATACATCTCATTTTGGATACACTTTTTTACTGATATTGACTGATATTGAGAGAAATTTAATTTTGATAGTGAAAAAAATGATATAAGCATTATGGACGGTAAGGACTGCCTATCTCAGACAATAATTCGCTTCGCTCCTCTTCCAAATAATTTTTCTTGCAAAACGGAATTAAAAAAAAACTATTGCACCAAATTTTTGCTATGGATAAAGGGGTTTATTTAGGGCTGGACTTATACGTATGAAAACAAAGTACGTACTTAAGGCTCTCGCTAAACAGGGGTTCCCGATAATTTTCACCAAATACTTTTTTTCGCAGATGTATACAATTTTTTTTTAGATTATTTTAACAAATAGATCGCTATTTTGTGTAAACATAAACGTAAAAATGTGCAAACGCATCAAAATAACCATTAATAAATTCTGCATTATATAAAACCATTAACTTATAAAATATTCCTAAAAAAAAATCTCGAATTTACGTTTACGTTTTACAGGGATAAACATTCAGAAGTAGTGTTTTACTCATTGGGTATAAAGTACTACTCAGAAATGGTAAAGGAAATAAACATTAAGGCGGGTTGTTATAACCCCCGTGACCCCCCTCCTACCTTGGATACGCTGTTAATTAGACTTGTTTTATTTGTAAAAATGAGTAAAATAGATGATGTGAAGAATAAAGAGTGGTAGATTCGTGTGTGGTGTGCCGTGAAGTAACGACAGACGACATAGAGATCCGAGAGTGTAGTAAGTGAGTAAGGTCACAGAGGTCGCAGTGTTTGTGGCACGCGCGCCACAGGTGGACTCTCCAGCCGGAGCCGGAGTCAGAGCCGGAGATATAGACTGTGGGCCGTGGGGTCACACTCACAATGCACACTGCTTCATTTCGACTATTCCATTTCGTGTTCCCCTACCTCTACGCCAGACGCTCGATCATAAGATACACCTTGTTGTACTTAATTACATATTGTGTTCCGTAGCTACTGTGCTTCGCTTGATTGCTGTACATTGGACGCCGTTTTGTGTCCTTAATATACTCGTAAATATTCATGAACTACTGAATCTTCTCCGAGATAAACGGGCATTGATTGAAAATCACTCCTAGCCCCGATGTGGCCTCAGCTATAGATTAGGGAATAGGGAATAGGGAGTAGTGGTTACGGAATAAATATTATGAATGTGTGCAATGTGATGCATTAACGGAATGTTCAATGTCAGGTTCAGCTGACAGCGTTTAGCGGTCGAGCGAGTGATTTATGGGCACGTCCCGCAATGGGACACACTACACGTTGCACGCATAGTTTACACACGGCTTAGTACTACCAAACTACAGTACGTTCAACATCCATACTTCTATCCTGCAAGCCATCTTGGTTACGGTCACCACAAATATCTTCTTACGAGCAAAATTCAACAAATGAAAATTACATTCGAAACACATATTATGCTTTGCATAGAAAATTTAAATCTTCACGTTATTAATTGTCAAATTTAGTATTTTTTACTCAAAATTCATTAAATAATATTCTTGTTAAATATCGGAACAAATGTCGCCAAATCGAAAAGCCTGGAACACTTTTATAGATTCGAGAATAAAAGTTGAAATTCTGAACTGTCCCAGGCAATTCAACATATCTGGTCACCTTTTCTTGGCCTATTATACTTTTATCTATATATCAAAAATTTACATTAATATACATTAATACATAATCTGATATATTAATGGGTTGGGGTTTAGTTTCAGTCAATTGAAAAATAAAAAAATTGAGTTTGGCATAGTGTTCATTGAAAATGTTTCCGATTCTTAACGATGCTACTATATCAGAATATAATCATAATTTCCTTAAAACTAGTAAATTTAATAATCTTAATAATCATCGTAATCCGTAGAACAATATGTCTAGATAAAACAGGGCTCAAGTACCTACAGTACTTGTTTCGTGACAAATTTCACTTGCATTTTAATCATGTGGCTTGTCAAACTACAATCTATAACCTCTGTAAAGACCATCAGCTAATAGTGGGTTTCGACCCACTCGCACACAGCAGTATTTTTATTTGGATAATAGTGGTTACGGAATAATCAAGCGAGCAACACTTTAACATGAAAGTTTCTCATTGTCTATAATATTTTGTAGAGGCTACAGACTGATCTTTTAAAAAAAAAAACGAGTAAAATTAACATGAAATTTTCAAATCAATATCATCTGTCCTTTAGTACTGACAATTCACATTCAATCAATATGGTTGTTTGATCAAAACAACATGCGCAATGTGGAACGTATTATAAGGGCTGCACAATTAATGAAAACTGTTTAATAAAATAAGATACAATTAGTAAATTAATCATATATTATGCAGTGCAACAGTATTTATTAGTCGCTTTTTTTCGTAATCTTAATCTTTTTAAAAAAAAGTTTCTACTTCCCATAAATTAACGTGTCGTTTGGGTATTTTCATAAAAAAAATATCCAGTAACAAAAACAATGAAACAATTATTTCTGGCAAATGTGAATTGTCAAACTATCTTAAATAAATTGTTAAATCATTATTATTATGTTATAAGCTGTAAAAATGTGCGCTTTTACGAATAGCGAATACACGATCATTGTGCTGGTCTATGTGAAATGTAACTGTTCGAAACGTCAGTCAATTTTAAAAAGCGTGCTTTATATGACAAAAATTCTAAATTCAACCATAGATAATGAAATTTGTATCAATATTATGAAGAATTCTAAATCAACATCTAAAAGGTTTGCAAAAAAAAGTTGCTAATAAATATTGTTGCTCGCGACGAGATCTATTACTAGTTAAATTTAATGTACCAACTATGTATATGTATATTACGTTTTGTGAACAGTTTTTACTAAAAAAAAAACTCACAACGTACTAGTGTATATTATGTTTTATCTTCCATGTTTGTTAACTGTGTTGTTATAGGTACTTTTATAAGAGTTCATATGAAATAGTAGTTGTGAGTAGTAAATTACTTATGAGTGTAAGAATTAAAAAAAATATTTTAACAGTAAGTATTGCCAACATATATTCTCGTTTTTATATAACAATATATTAAAGACTAATTACAAACTACTGTGCTTAACAATGTATTTACACAGTTTGCAAATAATATTGTAATGACACATTTACTATAACAATCATAGAAAAATGTATATGTAAAGTTATAGGTTTAGAACAGGGTTGGCAAAATCTTGATTTATTTACAAAAATCAAAAATAATTGATTTTTAAAAAACATCAAATAAATCATTTTTTTAATTTTTTTATTTATAAAGATATCTGAGTATTACTGCACTTTTTAATTGTTTTAAAAAGCAATATAAATATTTTATTTCGTAAACGAAAACGAAATCTGTAATAAAACCAAAACGATTCATCTGAATAAAACTAGGAAAAGTAACAAAGAATTTTAAATTTTAGTTTATATATTTATATTTTCCTTCTGTTATATGAGAATTAGAATTATAAAATACCATTTAATTTTAAGATATTATTATATACATAATTTATTATAGTTATTATTAATTGTTTCGTAGCAAATAACTAAATTTTTATTATAATTATTATATTTTTTTATCTTTGATAAAAATCAATGATTTTTATTTTAAAAAATCAGTTGATTAAAATCATAATTTAAATTGTGATTTAAATCAAATGGTTTAAATCGTAATTTAAATTAAATGGTTTAAATCAGGCCAACCCTGGTTTAGAATATCTTTGATTTTTGATGATCCGGCACTGGCAGAAGATAACGTAGTATAGTGAAGGCTGTAATACGCTATACGTATACGCCGTTTAGCGTACGGTGTACGGCAGTATAGCGTGGTACTATCGTGATCGCAAGTAGGTCTGTATTAAACTAACAACTACTCACGAAACCTGTTTGTACGTGTTCAGAAAGTGGGGAAATACAACGGCCTACGAATAAAATAAAATAAAACAAAATTATAAATAAAGCGTAAGTATAGAGAGAACGAACGTGGTCCGCGATGACCTGAGGTCAACAACTCTCGCTGTCCCCGCCCACTCCGCACTCGGCAAGTTGTTCGCGCGCGAAGCCGCGTAGCGTGCAACTGCGCACCAAGCCGTGCACCGTGCAACATGCAACATGCACTCTCGCATTCAGCGGGACTCGACCACTACCGCTACCGTATTACACCATTACACCATTACTGTTACTCTACAACCCAAAACGTTATTTATTTCTCTTTTTCACACACGCTTTGTTTATCAACTCATAAATATACGGACGACAATATATTATATATGTATGCAAGCTATAAATACCCCAACGATGTTTTGTACTTCGAAAATAAGATGTCAATATCACGTGATCAATTGTATACTAATTACATTTTACCATTTAAGAATACATTTATTATTTAATAAACAGTGGAAATGTAATTCTATAAATATTAAATGAATGTAAATATATTTTAGTTGTAATTTAACATTACTACTTATCAGAATAAATAATAAAATACAAACGTATGTTTTTTATCTGATTTTGATTTTGACGAAAAATTATAATTTTAATATTAGTTTAATAAGTAATGCTGTCTGCAAATAAATTAGTATTTTTTTAAACATATAATCAACAATTTTGTTTGATCTTTACAAAATTTTACTGTAGGTAAGCAATGTCTTCTTTTCAGTTCAACACGTTTACAGTTTGTTTCGTTCGCCCTAACGAATAACATTATTTTTAATTTATCAGAAGATTTTTATCCAGAAATCATTTATTTTTATTATTCAATTTTAAAATACCATCTTCTAAAAGAATTCTTAACACAAACAACAATTATTATTATTCAAGAAAAGTTTATTTTGATGTACCAATTTTATATGTCAAAAATTTTTATAATGATAATATTTTTACCAAAGAGATTAGCTAGATGTCTCGTTGTGAGCACTCATAGCTGGCACTGAGAGTGCGTTTCTGTGGAAATAGGTAAACATTTTCCAAAAATTATATTAATTTTTCTACTTCCGTTATTAAAATATGACTAAATGCACTGGTTTCTGTCACTCTAAATAATATTTTATCCATATGCACAGCTGTGGCTGTAGAACGTTTTACACACAATCAGAATCTATTGAAGATAACTACGACTAAGAGAAGATTCGTTATGCACGACAGCACGACCTGTGTTCAAAAATAAGTATCCTTTATTTTTTATTATTTCTGCCATCTAATTCGCAGTCATAGAAAAATAACACTACGTAACTCGTTTGTAAGCTTTTAGAAGATATTCGTTGTGTGGTGACTAAAATTAGGTTTCTAAAATTATTATATAATATACTATTTCATATCATATTAAAATGAATATAATAGTAGATAGTCTAACCTAAAACATCAAAAAATGAAAACATTTCAAATGCAGAGCTATTTCTCCTTCTTTTAAATTTGTAAATAATCACAACAATTACGTAGAGCAGCCGAGACTAAAATTGCTTAACCAGGGGTAGCCATGCCCTAAAGGCAAGCTATTAAATGCTGATGAGGATTTGAAGTAACAGAAACGAACATTTTATTTTACTCTAAATTATTATAATGTGAGCAGTTATGGCTGAGACGTTAACATGTTTTGAGTTCAAACTGAAACTAAGACCTGGAGTCATTATTAATAAAAAAAATCTGTGTCCGAATTGTATGAAACCCACGATACGTTGTATTATATATAATTTGGCAAGCTATTTTATTGTCAATTATAGAATAGCACATGTAACTAATTTGATAAACGTAATTTAATCTAAATTTTTTATAAATGAGATATATAAAATATATTTAATAGTATTGCAAACTAAAGGTGGATTTTAATTTTTATTTTCACTAAAAACGTATTGCGTTCATGTAAGTTCAGTAAGTAAATGTAAAATGAATTGTTGCATGTACCAGATTTTTTATTGTAAATAAATAAAACTTCAAAACAACATAAAAAATAGATGTCAGTTTGTTCTTCACGCAGATACAATTGTCTAGTCAATTTTACAACGTTGTAATGTATTAGCGAAATTATAATTTAGTTAGAAATAACATGTAATGAAAATAAAAATAAAATGAATGTGGCATGATTCCACCTCAAAACAACAGAAATATAGAAAACATATTACAGATTGGTTACCTTTACAATTCAATGATCATTTTTTTACATTAAATACACTAGTGCCATCTAGGGCTGATGATACGAAAACTGCAGGTACTTAATTGTAGTCTATACAGTCCATGCATAAAGGAATCACTATTAGTCGTAGGTAGGGCTATGCTATATTCGAAGCACAATATCGGTATTTAATAACATCAATAAATATCGATATTATCGATAATTATCGACATTTAACGATAATTACCGTTAATGATTTTTGTAAATATAGGTACATACATATACTTTATTTGTAAAATAGTATATTTAATAATACTGGTCGATTCTGTGGTAGCCACAGCTGATTGATGTATGATAAAAAAAATAAGGAGAGAAGTGACATCACCTAAATTTGTAATTAGATGTCATGAAGAACAACTGTTTTTGACTAAGAGCTTTCTCAGCGAAAGTAACATATGTATTGTATTTTTTTAAATAAAATATGAAATAAACAATCTGACGTGGCTAGCAACTCCCTATTATTATTGTATTTTCAAAATTTTAATTTCTTGTTTCTATAAAGCTAGGTACGTGTTGTTTGTTTTTTGAATTACATTGTACGTACCAAGGTCCTTATATTTACAAAAATTATTAACGTATTACTTAACTTATTGACACTTTTCCATATTTATTAATAATTATCTTATTTATTGACATTAATCAAAAGTTACCGATATTTATTGATATTTATCGATAATTATCGATATTTTTCCCACTCAGTTGTAACTAGCTTCAGGCAAGTCAGGTACCGTGTATAAAAAGTTTCGGAACCACAGATTGTTGGGGTTAAAATGTCATTTAGCATCATAGAAACCAGAAAAATTAAATCGTATTTTAACAATTTAAACATGATTTTAATTTTTAATAACGAGTGTGTAAAAATAAGCATATAGTATAAAAACAAAACACATAGTATACCTATTATATACGACTGCAAAACGAGAGAGCCAAAATATATAAGAAATAATTATTACATAAAATAGGTTAGTTATTTTATGTAATAATAGCAGTCAAAGGCATCGCCAAGGGCGAGCTGAGAGGAAGGGGTAGAGCTGTCTCCCCTAGAAACTCGAAAAATTGAGAATCTAGAATAATACATTTATACAGTAGTCGAAAAAATCAATTAATTCACCAAGGTATTTTTCTTTTAGTAAGCGATTAAAACTTTACAAATTGTATTTATTTTACCTATAATTCATATCCTCCAACTATTATCTTGCCACTCCCTGGCCCATTGGCTGACGACGCCCTTGATAGCAGTGTGTAAATCATTCCGAAGCATAGCTTAGCATGCTTCAAATAGAAAGTTTTCTACTGCATTAGGAACTAGTGCTTTAAGTTATATTTTAATAACGACTGAAAAAATATAATGTTTCGCCCCGGAGACTCCAGTTTTTAATGTAAATCTCCGGGCTTCGGTTTTATAAGATAAAAAATCATTTTCATTTATTATATAAAAATATTGTTGTATTGAACCTAATGGGGACTTCCGTCATTTTTTTAATTTTTTTTTTAAATAAATCTAAATTTAAAAATAAAAGAGCCGTATTTTTTATTTTGCAAATAAATTAATAGTTTTGCTAAAAAATGTTCGCAAATAGGTTTGTGACGTATTACCCCTGACAGACAAAGAAGACAAGATGTTAGAAAAAGATACATACAGTAACCAATGTGTACATAGCAAGTGCCGCGCGTAACGTCAAATTCAAACTTATATGTAAACATATTGCCAGTGCAAACATAACCTCTCGTTTCAACCACGCTTGTTTGTGAATTTCGCTCGTGTATTATCAAAGACTTGTTTTTATTAATATATTTTCTTAATTAAGTGCTTATTAAAGGACAAAATATGTTATCAGGTAATATTTTATTGTATATGTATCTCAAAACACAAGTAAATAAGTATGAAGTATGAAACAAGCTGGAACTGGCTGCTGATTTCAGTGATTTCGAGACAAGCGCTCTAAGTCAGATTTATTTTTCTAAAAAATGTTTAAGTCTAATAAATATTTTATATATTTTTTAACTTTTTACGAACTTATTTGAAAATAGAATTAATATGCAATTAAAATTTTGTGAAAAGCTCGCAACGCGGAAGTCCCCATTAGTCAATTTTTAGTACTGATTTGTAATTTAAATTGTACTTAATTTTTTTTTGCACGGATTGATTAATAAGTACATTATATTATAAGCGAGTGAAAAAAGTCATTATCCGTGAGTTAGAAGTCAATTTATAAGAATGTACGTAAAATGTCATTTCACTCACGTATGGTGTACGACGTAGCAGAAATATTGAAAAAACATAGGTCAATTATTTTATTTAACAACTGCTGTTTAGCCGTGTGTAGTAGTAGCTAACTTCAAGCGGTTCAAGCTGTGTATAAAACGTTCCAAAGCGACAGTTTGTCAAGTTGTAAATAAAATATTATTTAGCGCCATGGAACCTAGAGCGTTAAGTCATATTTTCAAATTAGAAAAAAGAAAGTAGTAAACTTAAAAAGTATTATAAACAAGCAGTGAAAAGTTATTGACACCTGGGTACCTGTACTGGTGAAATGATCTCTACTACAAGATACGATACATTTATAATGAAGATGCTCCTTAACCTTCTGAGGTAAAATGTAGGCCACCGAATTTTGTTAAGGTTAACGTATGGGTAGCCGAGAAGTTCGTTAGATGATCGCCTGTGGTTCTATTTAGTCACCTTTGAATAGATAATTTCTTATGTTTAAATTAAATTTTTTAATTATTTAATCATATGCTTTAGGAAAATCCAAATGAAACAATTCAATATAAGAAATTAATTATGTTTCAGTTTTGGGGCGTTCAGTATATTGCATTCCTAATTTATGTTTTACATATAAATTTTAAAAGAAAAGTTTTATAATAATTTCAATAATACTTTATATAAATATAATAAATAATAATTTTTCATCCGAAAAAAACTATTAGACAATCTCTGATCTTACTAATGTAATCAGGCATTTTTTCTATACATGTATCTACTATCGGGAGAAATAATTATAGTCAGTTGGAAATAAACATCAATAAGTTTTACAGTAGGCTTCGAATTTTAAAATTCGTACATCACATTCTTCTTTAACATGTGAAATGTGAATTTTAATGATAGCAGATTCCAAAAGATCAAATTAACGATATTAAAAGTACGACTGGTGTATTTTCATATTTTATTATTTCTTTAGCATGTCCATAATGAAAAAAACGTATAAAACTATAAAATTAACAAATAAATATAATAAAAAATTATCTAATATTATGTTAACTTGAAAGTAATTTAATTTTGATACGTTTAATAATAAAAAAAATAAAAACATTTTTTTTTCGTGAATTTAAAATTCTTTTATTTCTGTATTCAGCGTCATGGGCGCCGACTAAACGGGGGTATTTGAGCGCAATATTTTTTTTTTTTGAATTGTGAAAAAGCCCTGAATTATTATTTCTTTAAAGATAAGATCACATCACTTACTAAGCGATGTGACGTGAGCTAAAAGACAGAAGAAAAGGAAAGGAAATAAAAATAATTTTAAACATGTTTCATTGAAAATTATATTTTTATTTTGTCTTCATCCCGGGTAAACTCGACTTTATGGCCAAACTTGAAATTGGCCGCAAAGTATCAACTTTCATTTGCGTACTACCAATAGTAATACTAAGGGTATTTTAATCGTATAACCTCTGTTAATATACTTTACTGAGGTATTGTTTACCAAGTGAATTGGGAATGTATAAACAGTAAGCGACGGCCATTTTTAAATAAAGAAAACTTAACACAACACGTCACCTGCTTTATTTTAATGATTGTAAAATAATATCAATATTTGGAATGAATAAAATCGTTTCATTCAATTTTGCCGTGTACTTCTATGCATCTCTTATCATTATCCCCAAAAGTTACTAGCGCAACCAATTTCAGGTTTGACCATAAAGTCGAATTTGTATTTTTTCTTTATTAAAAAATGTTGGAAATTATTGAGCCTAAGAAATTACCTAACCCATTTAACTTTGATGCATAAATTATGACACGTTTGTCCCAAAATATTGAGAATAAAAATCAAATCAGTAATTTTGGTAATAATAATAATTACATATCAACGTAGTTTCGAATATATATTCGTTTAATATTTAACCATGAAGAGAAGATATAAATATAATATGTAAGAAATTTTTGGAGAAATAAATACAAAAACAACGTATGAAAAAAGTTTAGACAGAGTTATAATGATTATAGACAATAACCGTATCGTGGTCGCTGGCATGTGCGTGTCACATTAGCTGTTGCACCTCGCATCAAACTAATCCTCCAGCCCACATCTACGAAGCTCATCAGATCTACAAACCACTCTCCATCTAAGTAGCAGTAGTTGTAGTAAACTCAACGACACCACATGGCTGTGGCTAGTCCGCAGGTGTAACGAAGACAGACATAAACAAGGAGAGGCGCACATTGAACCGGTTATTATACCCCACTGATGTGCTTTTATTTTTCATTTTTATCCATTTATTTTATATGTACCTCTATACGCCCAGATGCATAAGGTGCACATAACTCTCAAACTCTTTCAATTCACTCAATATACACGCCTACATCAAATAATATACATACTTATTTTAAATTATTACTTTTGCTTGCAACAATGAAATACGAATGCAACACAATCTAAATATATCAAATGAAACACTGAAGAAATGTGGCATAAAAATTAAACGGTACAAATTTATTTTAATATCACAAAACTAAGTTGCTCCTGATCATAGGCGTGCACAAACAATTGGTAATGGGGATGCCCAGGTATAGATAAAAAATTAAATTCATTTTAGTTTCCTTAGTTTGGTTAACAGGAGAGCCTAGGTTCTAAAGATCGTTCAATACCTTATTTTATGGCTAGTGTGAATCAATAAAATTCAGTTTTGGCATTTTATTTTAGACAAAAAAATTTTGTCATGTCATTTGAAAACAAAAATAAATTTTCAGTAGTAAATTAATAAAAAATCATTTTTTCATTATAAGATTGATTGATGTTGTTACACGTCTCAAAATGCTTTATAATATGAAATTTATATTTAGAAAAGGTTTTAAAACATTATCCATGTGTAGAACAGTATTTCGTTCAAAATAATAGTCTAATTAATAGATTCGGTTTATTTATGTTTGCATATGCAATTTTTTACACTCTTAACACAATAATTTGTCACGAAATACATTAAATATTCATTAATTAAGTTAAAATATTACGTTTTAACAACTTTTCACTCTAAATCAACTTTTTAACATGGAATGAATTATTCAAAATTAAATATTAAAAAAAACATAATTTTGTTAATTTCAATTTGATAATGGGGGTACCCGGACACTCCCAGTCATCACCCAGTGCACGCCTATGCTCCTGATCACTAAAGGCTGGTTTATGATTTAATTTACGAGTTTTCAATTTAGGATTTAGATTTTAAAATATAAATACACTCAAAACAAACGAGGTGGTTTATGAACGATTTACAAATTTAGAAATTTAAAATTTAGATTTGGCTATAACCAATTTTTATATTCTAAATTCTAAGTCCAACCAATTATAAGAAACTATTGAACTGACGTTTATAGGTTAAGTTATTATCAAATAACAAATGACAGTTTGTGAGTGTAATTTTGAATTTATGGTAAAATAAAAATAATCAGACATCAAATTCATTTTGCACCAAAGCAAATTCACCTCACTTCAAAGAAATTTCAAATCAACAGTGAAACATCAAAATGAAATATAATATCACGTGATAATTCGTGGTTAGATAAATTTAAGAAACTAAAATCCATCATAAACCAGATGAAAATATCAAAATTAGAAATTAAAATTTCTAAATTAAAATAAATAAATTAAATCCACCATAAACCAGTCTTAACGATAGGTAAAGTTAACTAACTCCACATTTAGTACGGGTTAAATTAAGACAAAATAAATTAAAGTTGGAGTTATTTATTTATTTAATTTACACTGTCCAACAGACCGAAGTCCGGTAACAGCTTATAGTATATTCCGAACCAGTCGGACAAAGCGGTATTTATTTTTGGTTACAGGTTTGTCGTCGGATTTATACCCCAGATCCCACACTCCACTCAATGGGTCGAAGCGCGTTAACCTAGTAAGTCACCGCTGCACGTGAGGTTAGCTAAATCTCATATTATTAGTTATAATTTTTACCGCTTTAACTCTTGTCGCCAGACATCAATAACTTATATGATCCATAAATTGATTAAATTTTTAAAGTTAGTTTTCAGCTGCTTTCTTCACAGTTTTTTGGACTATGTGTTTCATTTACATATATGTACCTGTACGTTTGACGGATTAGTTAACGTTGATTTCTTGTTAATTAAATGTTATTTATAAAAATTAATTTTAAAATTAAATGTTTAGCCATAATATATGAATGTACATATGTATAAATGTCTTTCTTGAACTGGTTGTAACAAAGCAATAATGCAAGGTTGTCATATCTATTGTACATTTCAATACGATCAGTTACGTTTATAAATGATAAGTAATAATGAAAATTACACTGTTGCAATTAACATAAAAAGCTAATTAGAGTTGCTGTTAATTAGTTGTTAATATGTGAGTTACTTGTAATACGAAACTAAGTTATGTTTAGCCTTCAGTTGTTTTCAATTCTTGTACAAAAAGAAATATTATTCACCTTATTATTAAAGGTACTTTTAAGAGTCATAAAGTTATTTACCTACATATCTCTATTAAAATTAAAAAGTTGATAAATAAATAACAAAAAAAAAAATTGGATTTATTTATTTTATACAAAATCATTAACGTGGCTTTAAAAACGATCAAAGAATTAAAACTTTTTTGGTCAAACCTTAATTTTCGATCAAATGATTTTCCCTCTTTAAATGATATTTTCTTAGTTATAAATTAGGCTTATCAAAGTTTATTACGTTCTAATTATAAACTTTTAATTTTTTTCGACAATATTTTTTGTGATACGGTTAACAATAAACATGAATTTTAGAATATTTTTTCTTTCCACTTTTTTATAAAGAATACATTACGTTGTAATGTTAAACAAGAAATATTTTACAGGTGCAGTTTTATCAAAGTATTTTTCTTTTCTATTAATCTATTTCATTTTAATCTACTCATAATTATAATATAAAAAAAAACATATAAGAATTTTTTTTTGAAACAATTTATACCGAAAAAGCAGTACATGCAATGCAACATGAAATAAAATATCTATACTACAAGTAATACAATTTGAAGGAAACGGCCTTGAAATTTTGTACAAATTGAATTTTTTAATTATGTCACTTTTAAAAATGTAATTTTCTGAAATCTTATATAAATTTTGATGATATAAATCTACCTATGCAAATTATATAGCCAAATTGTTTTTATACTTTTATTTCAAGTAACCTATTATGCCAAATGCCAAGCATCAAATACTTTATTTGAATTGGAGCTCTATATGTTCCGAATGACAAGGTCAAAATAATTAATTTGGTAAGATTGGCGATATTGGTATTTGAACCCACATCTCACACTCCGTCCAGTTCGAGTCACAGCGCGCTAACCAAATGAGCCACCTTGCCCATAAATCTTATTTTTGTAATGATTGTAAACTAATACCAACACAATGTTTTTCTAAACAAGAAATAACGAACACTGCCAAAGTTTGTAAAAAGAAAACACTAACATTCTGCAGTCAGGTAAAATGTGACCTAAACAAACATGGTGAAACTTTGTACCCCAGGGTCGTGACATACAACTAAAAGGAACCCTCGATGTCTCTGGTTAGCGTGCACCATACAATGTATATCATTAGTCAAAACTGAAGGTCACTAAGATTCTTATCTTGATGAAGACTCTTGTCAAACACATCTGACAAAAAATGGAGATAAATGTTATTTGTATATATATCAAATAAATATATATGAAAATATTAAGACTTATTAAACATTTCTTCGTATGCTAATCTGTACCATAAATTAGTTGCGTTCGTAACGGATATTTTAATATAAATAAATGAATATAATAATAATAATCATTTATATGTTAGAGGCTTTACGCATACAAACGACTAGAAACGTTTGTTTCATATATAGAAAATAGGAATCATTTAAGTATTTTTTAGGTAAGTATTGCTCATATTGTTACAATGTAATCTGTAGAATTTATATTGGTTGATTCAATATAACATCACGAACTTCCAGGGCTTGGTCTGGTTTCAATGAAGTTATTATCTACAAATATTTGCTTGCATCCGAGTAAATTCGATGAGCGTTGAATTGTGATTTTGCTTTAGCGAACCATAGTTTCGGGTCATCAGGCCAAAATTCTGGTAGTTTACATTGTTGCATACCCCGACTAGAAAATGACTTGTTGCTGGAGAAGGATCTGGGTCTGTCCCAGGAGCGGAAACCGGAGAAGTATTTTGTGAAATTAAATTGTCCTGTTCAGTCATCTTTGGAGATGTTAGTAAGATAATTTTGAATTGATCAACGAAAATTCCCAACGAAGGGCAGTTCTCTTCTCGGGGTCACCAATTTATAAAGGGATCAACCGTTACAATAATCTAAAAAAACTTTGGGTATTTTAAATTGGCTAATAGAAAACTTATAGGAATGACATTAATCCTTAAAATTAAAACTAAAAAATAAAAATAAAGTGTTCAAAAATATTACACAAATCTATAAATATATTGCTCATTCGCTAAATGCCTCAATCAGTTATAAGGTTGGCTATTTCGTATAGTATATTTGTGCAAAAGAGAAGTACAGAGAGAGAACGCTACATTGTTTTTGAAAAACTAACAATTTTTTAAAAACATTTTTCGTCTCAATCATATTTTTTTCTTATCTTAATTTAATGTATCCTAAGTTTTACTCAATTTTCTGTTACAGTGGAGGATCCCATTGGAAGAAAATATTTTTTTAATTCCAAGAGGAAATAAATATTTCTGAACCGTTCTAAATATGTAATTTTAGTTGCCACAAGCAGAATTTCCAATCCTTGGGGTTTCCAATAAACATAAATAATAAATATATCATTTACGCCTTATTACCCAATACTCGGTTTGCCAATCTACTTTATTACAGATATCAATAATAATATATTTATATCATAGAGGGCGTTTACAAGACGTCACCATCCGGGGATTCTGGAGTGGAGAAGTGCGGCAGGTTTCGAACTCTGGTTACTCACTGGATGATGATCCAATTCTCAAAAATTTTATTTGGTAAAACTGTCGGTTAATGATCTTCAGACTAAAATGATTGAAATATATGTGGAATTGTTGTAGTTTGACACCAAATGGACGAGCAATATACTCATCGAGTGTACCTTTAACTTAAAATATATAATAAAGTATATTTTGAGGTTTGTGAGTTACAGTCATTAATACATCACCGCCATCATTTATACAGATACTTCGCTGTCTTGATCTAAACTAACCTAATCTAACATAATTTATAAAGAAATTCGAAAAATAATTATAATGACACGTATTTTTAGATTATGAGCACATTTTTTCCCGTTTGATCACATTTTATTTTTGTATAGAAAAAGTTCTGTTATATTAAATTCCAAAAAAATGTATTTTTAATTAAACCATTTTTTAGTTTAAAAGCGCACTTCGTGAGTATTTTTTCCATCCATTTGGTGCCAAACTATAATAGTTCCATATATTTTTACAGGACATGTAACCGGTTAAAAAAACCGGTAACCGATATTTGGAACGAAAATTGTGAACTTTAACCGTAATTTGAACCTATATTTTCAAATCCGAAAATAACGCTAACCGTTAACCAAAAGAAAAAATCCGATTTTAGCGAACAATAATCTTCATTTTAATATCATTTAGCGTTAGCATTTATTCGTATATGAATATGAGGCATGAACTAGGTAGTTTCTTTAGCAAGTTTACAATTGAAAAATGACCTGCGTTTCTCTGAAAGTATTACGCGAATTTTCGTGAATATTCATGTTTGAGCTTGTATGCAGCACAAAATATAATCGCTTTTCATTGGTTCATAAAATACCATATGACTTTTTGGTTGGTATTCAACTTTACAAGTAATTTAATTTGTTTTAAATTTAAATCTGTGAACAATTTTATTTAACAAAATTTTTTATATACAGTGGATAAATAATAAAAAATGATTAATTAAACTACATTCTATTATTAAATATATTTTTCAGATGGTATTTTTTAAAGTATTTTTTAACCGATACATTAACCGGTTTAAATCGGTTTTTTAATAATTTTAAACCGGTTTAAACCGATTAATATATCGGTTAAAAAAATTCGAACTAAAACCGTTATTATTATAACGTTCTCAATATGAGCTAATCGTCTTTATACTCTTAACAATCTTGTACCAGAAAAGCAAATTAGTTAACTAGATATTAAGCATAGTATTTGATTTGTCAATAGTATATTCTATTAGTAGTAGAAAGCGGGATTTCTTGACGAAACAACAAACAAACTCATTTTAAGTGACCTACAGACTACTGTCTGGCCAAATGTTTATGCTATTAAAATACACAAAATATATACTTCTCGCGTCGGCCCATTGAACTTCGACCAACTACTGCCTAATAGTAGGGTTTATCCGATTCCCCGGTGGGTCAGTCCGACCCTGTGAAGTCGTAATAATAATGGAGAAAAAGTGATAAAGGCTGTATTTCTAGGAAAGAGGAAATACAAATTTAATTTTGTTGTTTAATTTGACATCTTTATACCGTGAGTTTATTTTAAAGTGAAACATGGGATTTGCCATATACATGCTTACGACTAGACATTTGACTGACAGCAATGTATCAAAGCGTTCATTTTAAAATTAAACATAGCAGATATAATACTGATGTTAAACAATAACAAAACTCATTTATAATATTTGTAATTTAGGGAAATAAATATTTTAATTCTTTAATTATTATATATATTGTTATTAAATAATTTCGATTTTAATGTTACCCACTTAAAAAAAAAACAAATTATGTGACCTAGCGGGCCATTCCATTTGTCCACCGCGTGTAATCCTACGACGTGGAAATGTGTTATTTAAAAAAAAAATACAATTTGACAGTTAATAATAAAGAGAACTTGACAACCTATGATTTCATTTTAAAAATAATGCTCTGACAAATTCAAAGCCATGATTATTTGAAATTCCATGTTTCACGTATATAGTACCCTGCAATAAAACCAAAATATAGGTTACTCTGAATAATTCTACAGATTGTTTATTTAGTCTTATTCAGTGAGAGATCTAAGGAAAGGGGGATGGTGCTACCGCCCCCTCCTTGAGAGAATTTAAGAAATCGTTATTTAACAAATTATAAATAAATAAATAACAGAATTTTTTGAGGGCCAGTTTGTGATAATGTAGTTACCGTAGTTTAGAAGAAACCGAAAGTCGGACGTCGGAGAAAAGATTTTTCGAGTCTTGCCTTTTTACATTTGCATCAGGATAAGGGGTTGCTTCTGAAAAAAGTTTTAACTCGATATCGATTCACATCAACGAAAAGCCGTCGCCAAAATTTAATTATGGGTATAGTTACTCTGTCGTACCTATTTATAATATTGTTTTTGTTTCGGTTTAATCCGATAATAATATTTTCTGATTTCATTTTGTTTTAAATGTTAACTTTATATTTAGAATTATTATGTATTTTATTGTTTATGAGAAAAAAAAATGAATTGTTCTTCCCTAATAGAGTTTCTGGATCCGTCACTGGTCTTGGTACTACAATTTAATGTTCAATTTAGTCGTCTAATAAAGAAATTATTTTAACTAATGAAATTGTTTCTATTAAAATATATACAGATTTGTTTTTTTTGTACTTTAAAACTAATGCAAAATTTATACTAATGAATGAAATCCATTTTTTAACTTATCTGCTATTACCGTTAAATACTCTTTACATAGTAATTGAGTTTTTAACTATCACTGTCACTGTCAATTTAATGGAAATTTTACCAATAAACAAAAAAAGGACCTTGTAAATGCGATCTACACTAAAAATGCGGTAAAGTAGATTAACATCAGTATTCAGTTTTAAGCCGTAATGGTATATTTATTTATTTAAGAGATGAAAATTATAGTGTTTCATGATAATGTATACGGTAACTCTATACGAGTATCATCATTAAATAAACAAATAAACAGATTTAAAAATAGAGCTATATTTATTAAAGAACATGTTATTTCAAACAATAAAAATATTATCCATATAAATATTGTTTATCATAAATTACAGCAGTGTAATTTAAAGGATCTAAAACAATCTATAGTTCGTAATTAATGGAAGATGTACCTTATCTTGGCATTTATTACGTCACAAACGTTTTAATGTGGAGTCATAAAGTAGGTATGTAATAGCATTACAGTGAATAAAATATTTATGGATGTCAACATATGCAGATGTACAGCAAGATATTTTATACACTTTTATATGTAAATAATATATGTTTTGTTTTAAATTTTAGAATAATTTGAGTGCTTTGTAATAAGATGATATTTGTAATGATAAATATGTGATAACAATCAATAACTATTACTTGCAGATAAAAACTGCTTGTATGACAAGAATAGCTCTATAAAATTAATCTTATTACTACAAATAAAAATAACAGTATAAATAAATAACACAAAATCTTACGTAATACTTATTATGTAGCTACTATGAGACGTAATGATAACAAGGTGACCATACGTAAGTACTTCATTTAATAATACGGTACTTTTTCAAGTGTCTTTGTTTCGTCATTTTTATGTATCTACTTATTTTAATCTCATGCCTTTAGTGCCGAGAGGAGAGTGCACCCTCTTGACTTTTGAAAAAAAAAAAATTATACGAAAAAAAGTGAGATAGTTAGTTAGCATTGTGACACTTTTGCACAATATGGACTGTTCGTATTATTCATGTCATTCTAAGAGAAATCATAGGTGAAATAACTTTAGATCAATAGTTCCCAATCTTGTTCTTCAGTGGAGCCCTTTTCTAACACGAACTTAGACGTGGAGCTAGTGTTGCCGTATAGACAATAGAAGACACTTTGCAAAATCTTGTCATGTCTAAAAATTTCAAGACAAGACTTGAGTAAGTCAAGTCCAGATTAAAAAGTCTTCTTATTATCTTGTCCAGATATGAAGACTCTAGATTGTTAACCTGCGCATACGCTTTAGACACGGACGAAGATATCTCTTCGATAGCGTTCTTTTATTTCACAATCACTGTTTAAATTCGGATGGAACTAGGAATCTCCGAAGTCCCGGAAAATCGGGATTGTCCCGATTTTGAAGTGTATATCCCGGTGTCCCGAAACAAGGTCTATTTCTCCCAGGTTTGTATCTTTTCATAACTCACTATTTAATTGAGTTTTACTAGATCTTCCTCAATAGTGACATTTTGTGATTTCTTCCGACCGCGCGCAGTATCTGAATACAGAATTTCCAGAACAATATTTAGACATATTAATATGTGAGAATATATTTTTTCTATTGATTCTATGATTATATTTAAACAAAAAAACATCATTTTTTGATTTTTGTATGGACTCTACTATCAACTGTACACCTTAACCAAGCAATCGCTCTCTAGATGGGAGGAAGAGGGGGGGTCATAAAAACCCGCGAAAATTTGAATATATATTTAAAACTATGTATTTATTTAATAGGGAATAAATTTTTGTGCTGCTGATAAAAATAGTACTAAAATGACCTACTGCGATTTGATAAATAATGACAATTTGACATTAATCAGATTTTAAAATGTTTACAATTCTACATCACTTCATAAAAGTGATGCCTTTGTACACTCTCCACGGCAGCTTAAATGCCCGGGAGATGCCTTTTACCGAACAAATATATCATTATCAATAGCTGCAATAAAGCAGATTAGCACACCCAGTTATGGGTAATAAGCTGTGTGAGATATATTACTACCACATTTACTAGTGACCGTAAATGCATAAATAGATGTTTGTATTGTGATTGTGATAAGTAAGTAATTACAATTCAGTGATAAAATCATTGTTTTGATGGTCATTTGCTAACTGAAAATGTAATGTCATACATTTATTATCAAAATATAATAATCAAAATTCATTGATTCATTAATAGGACAATGAACTATAGCACCTACTATAAATTTGAATTTCACCCTTATTTACAAATGTAATTATTAGTGTATATCTAAATTTAGAATAATAGAGCACAAATTTCATTTGCTTCATTAATAGGCTGTCCTTAAATTACATAACGCTTCAAGAAGGGAGAAGGGGTCGACAGTAGTGTTATGAGGGGGTATTAGAGATTAATATGTACCTTACGTAAAGATAAAACATTATTATAAAATTAAACTTGTTTTTCACATTTGGGTAAAAAACTTTGTATTAGTTTATATAAAATTGGGAGATCAAGTACTGCGTTGCATAATATTTACAGTGGGGGGATTTATGTTATTTATTAATTTTTCATAAATAAAACAGTTTTTATCATTGTAAATGATGTGTGTATTTTTTAGTAACAGTTTCTTGTAGAATTATAACAAAAATACTCGAAAAGGCAGGGTAGTATTGATTTAAATCACTTGATTTAAATCAGTGACTTTAATCAGATTTAAATCACATTGTTTTTTTTTAAATCACTGATTTAAATTACTTGTTCTGCCATTGTTATTTAACATTCTAGGTTTACAAAAATGTGGCTAATGTAAGCATGTGGCAATACTTTCAAAAACAACTATATCTGTTTAATTTCGTCCGTAAAACGACTTTTTGAATTTATAAAGCAGAAATTATTTGCACTAAAGAGTGATTTTTTGTTAAATTTACTTTAAAATGTGTTACAGTAAAATCTGGTCATAACGACATAGAAGGGATTCCAAAGATTTCTATATTCTATTTCGCTATAAATAAAATAAATTCTTATAAAATACTAATAGGACAATAAGTTAATTGATACTGAGGCCCAGTGTTCCCTGTAAGCTGCGCGGGTGCGCGGCCGCGCACTAATTTTTCTAAAGTTGCGCAGTCATTTTTGTATTCTGCGCACCATTTTTTATATTTCATTTTATAAAAGAATTGTATCTAAAAATGACAAAAATTCAAATTCCACAAAAAAAAGTAAAATTCAGAGGGTCAACAAAATTTTTGAAATCGGCCTTTGACATTTAAACGTCGACACGTCATCCAGCGTTGCTTGGTTTGCTTTATGTTAAGAAAGGGGGAGTTCGTTGTTGTGACTATGTGCGATTTGTATAGAGCATAGCGAGCGTGGTTGCAAACACGTGGTTTGTAACCCTCACATATAATAAAATGAAATTAACTTCAAAATAAAATAATATCGCTGTCGCTTATTTTATGTCCACAGGAACCTCGACGATGTGATTAGTTTCCCAATTCATTGCAAATTAATATAAACGCACATAATAAAACTGCAAAACTGACAAACTGACCGTAACTACTAGAAAATCTGATTTAATTATTAAATTTAAAATTATGTTTTATCATAATCAATGGTTTCAGAAAAAATCTGGTGTGTCCAACACAATACCTCCCGCCACTGTAGTAGTAGTTTGTTATTGCAGTTCAGAATATTTTTAATTCATTTCATACCTAAAATATCCTTCATAAAATTTGTATGACCAATATGACAGCTATTTTTGACGTTACTAAAACCGGAACCGAACTTACTTTGATTCACGCCTGCGAATACATTCCTAATATATTTCTTCCATCTTTTTAAATATTACAATAAAATTACTTCATTTTTATTTATTTTATCTTTTACACTTATTACATCAAATTTGACATCATATGTCAAATTTTGTGAACATATGAATAACTCATTTGTTTTATTAAAATTTCTCATCCTAAACGATATGTAAAATTATTATAATTTATATATTTTTTTCTATCTAGCTAGAAGTTATATATAAACGTAATTATGCAGACCGGTAGAAAATTAAAAAATCTTTATATTTATAATAACGAAATTTGCGAAAATATGGTATTTAGAGGTGCTTTTTAGCAAAAACGGTTTAAAGCTTTAAGTAAAGTACTACTTCCGGTTAACCAATTGTAGTCAAAATCTAATCAATTCATCATATTAGAATATAACTCTTAAATACCAAATACTATATTTTTTACATGTATCGTATTGGAGTTATCGTGGACTAAAAATCGTCACAGACACACACACACACACAGGCATACAGACATCACGGTAAAAACAGTAAAATCGTATTCTAGGGACCCTAATTCGTGCTCATATGTTGAAAACTCACACTCGAAAAATATATCCAAAAACAATACCTCCCTTATCTATATATTGATAGGCGGGAGGTAAAAATGGCACAAAATTCGACATCCCACTTGCACACTTTTGCATACGTTTTGAAAATTTTTGCTCCTATATATTTTGCACCGCGCAGTCATCGAAAAAATTAGAGGGAACATTGCGTTAGGCCTGATGATTAAAAATGTCTATGAAACTGGATGTATCACTATATTAAATAAATTTGTTAGTTTAAATATTTTTTTAGCTTCAAGGGCTATTGTCTTCTTCTTTTTTCTCTTGGTTTTCTGTACCTCCCTTTGTTTTTTTTTTTGCTATCTATTGCAAAACTTCCGAAAATTTCTAAATACATTACAAAAAAAATCAATTCTAAAATATTTTATAACCTACAAAATCTATTTCCCTACTTTTTATCTTTGTTCTATTACTTTCAGAAATATTCTGTTAGAATAAATAATATTTGAATATAGAACGTTTGAGACAATAATGACTGCACAACGCATACCGCATAATAGAAAGACAATATCAGCCGGCCGCAAAGAGTGTACTATGACTACGAGCCTTTATTATTATGATAGAATGTTCCATCTCCTTTATAACTACTTTTTGTTGTAATTCCTGAATATGATATTTTGGATAACAATTTTAAATTTCAACTGGCCACTGTTAATTTAATTAAAAAACGGTTAAATTTACGTTCATTTTCTTGCGTCGCTAATTTTGATAATTAATGTAATTCAATTGGGTTTGTGAAATTTTTTGGGACAGAGCTCGTACATAATTTATAGATAGATTGAAATAAGAATAGCGTTCACAGTTTGACAAATCTACACGATTGTTTTTTGTCTAACCACTGAATATTTATTTAAAAAAAGAATCTACATCTGGGTTATGAGCGTGTGTAATAAATAAATAATTACAAAAAAAATATAATTTAGATTTTATAAACCAGTCACAATGTTTTTCCTTCAATTCATATATTCTTGTTACTTACGATTCAAGTAAACAAATAATACGATAGATAATATAAGTACCAAATTTGGAAAAGGTTCTTACGAACAAGATACTGGAACAAACGACTCAAAACAGGAACGAATCCCGAAAATCCGGGACGTCAAATCACCTTTATAACAACACAACTACAGCTCTTGTTCCAAATACATCTTCGTGAATAATAGTATTATAATTTGTTCATTGAATAATATAGTATTATTTATCACTTAAATAGACAACATAAAATGTTACGCAATGGACATTACGTAGTAGGAGAAGTAATAATAAGGTTATTAAGAATGTATTTATAATTTTTTGTTGCGTCGGTTAGTGGAAGAATATAGGAAGTAGAAATGTTGCGATACCTAGACTGAAGATCAACCAGTCACTCACCTTCGTAACACAAACCAGATCTGAGGTTCAGCTGTGGCGAAGCTGACAACGTTAGATCACATATTACAGTCTCCTTGACGCCCTGAACATTGTGACGTAATGAAGTAATTGGTGTAAGACTATTGGCACTATTGACAGTACAAAGGCAAGAGCTCCAAATAGACGGTGAGACGGTATTGGAAACGTACTCGTACTCGTACTCGTATTCGTAGGCTGCACGCTCTAACTTGTTCGCAGCGCACAGTACGCAAAGCAGTAGAACGCCTCGGGGCAGGCAGCTTAATACCAGAAGCTGCATCACGTAAACAAAAACTACATGACAAACAAAGATGAAAGATTATTCTTGCTTGTATAAACCTTACACCTAACGTCCAAGGTCTTGCAATATACTGCAACGCCCAACACGTACTATGCAGCGATTTCAAATCACCTAACTAATATATTCACTTTTTACACATAAGTACGTCCTTCCTTTCTTTATTCTGCAAATAATACTCTTCAATAAACTCATATCGATCATTACTATGTATTATACATTTTTTCTCTATACTGTAATTACGAAAAACCTTATACAGATGTAACAGCTCACTATAAGAAACGAGTTTGTTTATAGCTCATTCGAGTGCTGTTATAGCCTACTCAATCAAAGATCATTCAAGTTATTTATTTTTGCCTACAATCTACACATAATCTACAATTAAATTGTAATTACATTTATATTACAATTAACTACACATATGTATTTACAAGTTTACCACGATCCTCCTCTTTTGCCGAATTTTCTCCATCCATATTCTTCGAGCCTCTTAATTGTTTAGCAAATAGAGCTAAGTAATGCAAAAAATATCAAATGACAAACCTCGCTAAATAAACGAACACAAACGTTTGTTTCGAATTGTAGTTTAGTTAATCTTGGATTTAAATGTAGTAGTAATAAGAAGAGAAGTGATTGATAAAGAATTAGAGATAGAAATAAATAAAAAAAGCTAGATGTCGCTGATTGTTAGTCTTAGAAAAATAGGGGTTGGATTATACGACAATTGAAATTTTCTATATTTTGAAATTACATTTTTTATTTTAAAATTGAATAAAAAGGTGCAAAATACAAAAATAAAATAAATAACTCACTTTATAATAGTTTATTATTATGATCGTCGTGTTCCAAGTTTCTTTTTTACAAAATAAAATAATAATTGCGAAATTTGTTTTTCAATATATATTTCACTTTACTTAAAATATGAATAAAAATGAAATGTTAATTATCATATTTAAGTTACTAAATAATGTAATTAACCATTAGAATAACTAATATGTAACACATGAAACATGCGACCAGAATTATTTTTTAAGAAATATTAAACCTGCTTATAAATTTCTGTCATCACTAAAACAAATTTATCACCAAAAAATTAAGGTGCATCATGACTAAAACAAAATTAATTGTCCACATGTACCGTTATTCGAATTCTCATTTACAGTTTTCGCTCTTGCGAAAGTTCAATTTTTAAAGAAATTTATGTTGAAAATTAATTTTAAGTTTAAATAAAATTTAAAAGTGCGTGTTTCCCTGTGACGTCTATCATCAAATGGAGAGTGATTTGTTTTAAGCTAATGTTCACTAGTATAATATATCACCATTACTCTTTCAGCTATTATGCTGATAGTTACTTTGGCAAAATCCCATTGTAATCTGTAGATATTTCTGAACCCATAAATTTAACCTTGAAATGTACCATCGACATTAATTTTTAGTGACCTGAAAATGCCTTTTACAGTACAAAAAATGTATCGTTAGCATTATACACATTAACGTTTATTTTTAAGTAGATTGTATTTTTTTCCAATTTTACTGGTTAATAAAAATTATGTTTATGATTTTAGCATAAAATTATAAATAGGCTCTTGTCAAAAAACTTAAGGTTCAGATATGATCACATTTCGATAATCGATGGGCATTGTAATTAAAAGTATCATAAACTTTATGAATAAAAAGAGTGTAGAACAAGAAGATTGAGACGGTGAAAAGTCATTGTAAAGTAAATGCGAGCAGTAGTAGGGATTGATGAAACATGATTTTGATTTGGTTGAGTTTGCAGTGAAAAAAGGTTGTTGTTGTCAAAAGCCTAAGGTTTAGATGTGATCACATTCAGCGATGTGCATTGTAATTTAAATGATCATAAGCATGATGAATAAAAACAGTGTAGAACAAGAAGATTGAGACGGTGAAAAGTCATTGTAAAGTAAATGCGAGCAGTAATAGGGATTAATGAAACATGATTTACTTGAGTTTGCAGTGAAAAAAAGTTGTTGTTGTCAAAAGCCTAAGGTTTAGATGTGATCACATTCAGCGATGTGCATTGTAATTTAAATGATCATAAGCATGATGAATAAAAAGAGTTTAGAATAAGAATATTTAGGAGGTGAAACGTCGTTGTAAACTAAATACGAGCAGTAGTAGGCTTAGATGAAAAATGATTTGGTTGAGTTTGCAGTGAAAAAAG
Organism: Stenolophus ochropezus; assembly: GCA_035578165.1. NCBI lineage: Eukaryota > Metazoa > Arthropoda > Insecta > Coleoptera > Carabidae > Stenolophus > Stenolophus ochropezus. Next base: position 20,016,923 of record JAQOWZ010000014.1, on the reverse strand, counting down.
ATTGTTGTTGTCAAAATCCTAAAGTTCAGATGTGATCACATTGAGCGATGTGCGTTGTAATTAAAATGATCATAAACATGATGAATAAGAAGAGTTTAGAACAAGTAGATTTAGAAGGTGAAACGTCGTTGTAAAATAAATGCGAGCAGTAGTAGGGATATTTGAAACATGATTTGGCTAAGTCTGCAGTGAAAAAAGGTTGTTGTCAAAATCGTAAAGTTCAGATGTAATCACATTAAATTATGTGCATTGTACTTAAATTAATCATAAACATGGTGAATAAGAAGAGTTTAGAACAAGAAGATTTAGAAGGTGAAACGTCGTTGTAAAATAAATGCGAGCAGTAGTAGGGATAGATGAAACATGATTTGGCTAAGTCTGCAGTGTAAAAAGGTTGTTGTCAAAATCGTAAAGTTCAGATGTAATCACATTAAATGAAGTGCATTGTACTTAAATTATCATAAACATGGTGAATAAGAAGAGTTTAGAACAAGAAGATTTAGAAGGTGAAACGTCGTTGTAAAATAAATGCGAGCAGTAGTAGGGATAGATGAAACATGATTTGGGTGAGTCTGCGGTGAAAAAAGGTTGTTGAGATGCGGGGGCGGCGGGAGCACAACAGGTGTGCAGTTTATCCTCCGATGCGGCTCGAGACCTGCTCGCTCGCTACTCTCTACCTGCGGTCATTGCCGAATAAGTCACTGCGAGCATGTACTCGTAAACCCCATGACCAGCCACAGCACAGATGGCTCGGGAGGGTTGACCTGGTTTCCGCTAAAACAATCCAGTTGGGACGTGACGCCGTGACGGTCAGGGTCAAGTCCCGAGGCCCGAGGCAAAGGCGGACACGAACGATACCCAGTACCCAGTACTCGCTCCCGCGCACAGCGTACCTGCCGCCGATCCGCTGCTGCTGTTCGCCGTACTGCTGTACACCACGCCAACAACTGCGTATTATAATAACAATCATCAGCACACGAGTGACAGAGAGCGAGCGCTAGACAGAGATAATGCCACAAGGATCTAATCGAGAGGGACCTTATGTATTGTCGTGGTCAACCACCTCGGTCTAGTGCGGCGTTGCCACATGTTGCACCAAAACAAACCAGCGTGGCTTGCACAGCTCTGCACGCACTGACGCCTGACGCCTGACGCCTGCCGTCGCGACGAACCCAATCAATCTATTCTAAATTTTAAACAAATTCATATATGTACATATCCTTTTTGAAATTATTTATTTGCTTTCAAAATTTTATAACCTACACAAATTTTAACACATTTATATTTTATATTTCTTTAACTTTATATACTAATAATAATAATAAATAATTTTAGTCCCCTCTGAAACAATTTCATAAGTAATTTGTAATTTAATAATAAATAATTAATATACCAGTAATATAAAACAAAAACAAAAGATAAAACTAAGGGGAAGAAACCAGTAGAGAAAATTAGCAACATAAGTTTGGCTATAGTTGTCTTTTGCTTCAGAGGAGCGAAAAGGATAATAATAATATATCAAAGTAACACTCATAAATATCCATCCCCGCAGTAACTAGTAACTAACACCAGTATTTAAATTAAAAATTAATTTTAGGGACAATAAAACGTAATAGCATATTGGTGCAGTGGCGTCGTTAAACTGTTTTTGGGGAGACTGCTCTCCTCATCTTTGGATTGACGCCCTCCTCTGTTTTAGTTACTAGATACATTATTTTTATAAATAAAATAGTCGTTAGTTTTTAGGTAACAAAATATGAGTTGTGTGGAAGCTGAAAATATGAATTGGTGCATTTTTTATCATCCGTTGTAGTTCACTTATATTTAAACATTTAAAGTGAAATAAATGGATCTGATAGTTTTTAGAAGTAAAAGGAACAACCAGTGGCATAACTAGGCGGGAGAGCAGGAAGGCTAGATTTCTCTCTTAGTCTCAAAAAGTGATTTTTTTATATATCTTTTTACAAATTTGTGTTATATACTCATATAGTTAGGTAGGTATTCTAAATTTTGACAAATTTTATTTGGGCCCCCCTTCGTAAAAATCTGATTACGCCTTGAGAACAACAATTGTGGATAACTTCAGAACTATCTCCAATATCTGTACTATCCTTCCAGCTATATTTACATCTTCGTTTAAAAAATGATAAATTTAAAACATTTGACATAAATCTAAAAATGTCGTTCTTTAACTAGTTGTTTATAAATAAAATTACTAACACATTATTTTCAATATTATTGACAGTTTTGCTATTATTACAAATAAAATAATAGCAGTTAGTAGTTGCTTATTTAGCGAGGTCTGACTCAAAATTTCGACTTTGATAATCTTTAATCAAATAAAAATATCGTAGTGTCCTTCTAGTTTGAAATCCGCTATAAGCTGAAGGTTTCTAGCAAAAGCTTTAGGCTGACAATCAACACCCAGTAAAATTGTCTAAAAATTAGTGGAATTATTTTTCGATTCTATGTTCCTCAATAGAATAAGCAAATCAGAACGAACGTTTATCTATTAATGATATAAAATACATTTATTTTTTACAAAATATATATTTATTCGCTATTGTCAAATTCCTACTTAGGGTTATGTATATAAATGTGGATGCAAAATGATACTATAACAGATCCGTGGTATTAAATGACAGATCTGTGGATTATAATTATAATCCACGAGTTCTTTCATGAACGAGAGTAAGCAACTATGTTTAAGTACATAAGGAATACTTAGCAGTCGTATATAATTGTATATTGTGCAATAATAGTGGATATGATATAAACATTCCATTCTGGTTGTATAGTCTATTTTTTCTACGACCAAATACCAAATAATCACTTACAGTAGAACTAGACGTTTACTTCGCAAAGTACGGTTGTCAGTTATTTTTTGACGTTTATCAATCAATATTGCCAAAATTAAGTAGAAATGGAGAAAAATAATTGCTCTTTTCAAGATTAAATAATGTCTTTAAATATTATTTAATATATAATTAGCTATAGTTAACTACGTTTTTATTTTATTTATTTCTTGCAATGAGAATAAAAATAAAATGATATGCATCAATAATTAACTTAACGGATTTGATGTTGAAAATTAATTTCATATATGTATATAACATATATATTCGTACATGGTAGTATAAAGGAATGTTGCAACAAACAGTAGGAAGTAGAAAAAAACTATTATAAATGTTTAATATTTACGAGAAAAAAATCAGAATTAAAAAAATATGTCCGATGATTAATCCGGGACACAGCGAGAGATTTGCTCTATACTTTTTTTTTGCTCTAAACTTGTGTTCACTCCAGGTTGTCAACACTAATTCTGTCTCTGTTGCTCCTATCGTAATAGTGACGTCACAACTTTTTTTTCTCAAATAAATACTATTAGGATTCTATATAATAAAAACCCCATTTAGGTAACGACTTACAGTAATATCGAAATCTTAATATCTCTATGAGTAAATTAGTACAGCTACAATATCAACAATATTTGCGTATAAATAATACTTCTTTGTCGTATAAATTATATTATATTATACTTTCTGGTACTCTAATAAACTAGAGAGATGAGACGAAGGTAGAAAGATTAGAAGATTAATTAATTTTAATTCACCATTGTAGTTTTGACGAGCAACGGTGGTTTAATTGGTTGGCGCGCTCCGACTCGAATTGAGTTAAGCGTGAGATCTGCGGTACAAATCTCAGTGACGTAAACTAATAATCAAATAATATACCATCGAGTGCTTTAGAACCCACAAAGCTATCTAGCAAAGGATGTGGGTTGAAAACCCCTAACCACTAAAATGCAAGGAAGATGAAGTAAATAGTTACTTTAGATACTAGAGGCTTGTTTCTTTTAGAAAAATTTATTTATTTATTATGTTGTTCATTAATGGAATTTTTAAAAATAATAAAAACACGTATAATAGTTTTATTTGAAAATTATTACGTACCAAAAAAAACCTCATTCACACACTATTTATGTTCTTTGACAACAAAGCTCCAATTAGAGCTACCACAGCGATAGGTAACTCACATTATGCACTACTACCAGGGGGGAGGAGGCTTAGCTTAGGCCTGATCTATGTGTGACGTAATGCACATAACCTATTGATTGGTATTGCGATGTTTAACTTATATAACAATGACTTATCGTGGCGTTATATTATATTGTGCAACATGTGCTAAAAATATGTACTACACTTTCGAACTAGAGATAAACAAGAAAAAAATATCCCTATCATTCATATCTTTATTCAATAAAGGATAAATTTAAAACATTGTTGTAAATTTTAAAACGTCATTTTAAATATTTTTTAAATAAAATTAAAACTTATTAACACATTGGCCCATATTACGAGCTCACTTTTATAGAGCGCTTTTGTTAGAAGTGAGTCTGATCTCATAAGATTGTAATGTAAAAGTACGCTTCCTAAAAGCGATTTTATTACAAAGTGCGTTCGTGATATGGGCCAATACTTTCAATATTACTAGCAATTTTGTTTTTACTAAAAAATACTATTGTAGTCAATAAAGAAACAATTTTGTTGACTGACAGTACAACATAACCTAATTCTTCAAATGATATTCAAATATCAGCAAGCACAGCATCTCGAGGTCAGACGGCGTCCATAAAGTTGAAAGAGATTTTATCACTTTATCACAGTAGATTTGTGACGAAAAGAACGATCACAATAAGTGATGTGATAATTTCTGCGAGAAGAATATACCTTGTATTCTTCTTTAGGAAACACAAGCTTATGACTAGGATTCAACGTCACTGATATTTTTTGAAATTGACAGAAATCCAGTATCAGGACAGGGGTCGTACAGCTTATAGTGGATTCCGAACCACTCAGACACAGCGGTATATATATATATATATATATATATATATATATATATATATATATATATATATATAATATAGGTTCTCATTCTGCTCAGCGAGTCGAACTTTGGACGGGGAACTGGTCAGTTTTGGTTTCATTCGTCCAAAATTGACCCAAATTGGTTAAAATTGTCTAAAATTTATTTTATATAATTAGAGCGGTGTTTGCGTTTTTTTTATTTTAAATAAATTTGAATGAATGTAAAGGATTTGAATTTCCGCAAATTCTAGGAGAGACTAGACTAAATAGCCACATCACATGCATGGAAGTATTTTTAAAAATCGGGAATTTAAAATTTTAGCTACATTCAAAACAAAATCAGAAATCTGTTTTAATTAGAAGCTCCTTCAAAACTCACTTCCTAAGGAATGCTCGACACAATTACAAAAGACAAATATATGACTGATGAAAATGATCATTAATATAGATTATATAATTAACAAGTTTCTATCAGATTCAAACCATACTTTAATAATTATTCCTTACATTCATAGATTTTTATAACGTAACTAAGTACTTCATATTACTTAATAAAATTTATATCTGTAATAAAAATATAATGTTCATGTTATAATTTTTAAATTTCAATTCCTTTTTAAATATTCTACTATTTGATTGGTTGCAAGTGTTTTGATCAATGGCCAAAATACATTTTGACCATTTTGACTGGTCAAAATATATACAACCCTGTTACAAACATTGACTAATCTATAATAATTTTATATTATTACACGCTTATTTCTAAAATGAAAATAGTGGTTAGGGAAAAGGGCATTAGAAACGGGCAGTGATAGCGGTTGTGAATTACCCATCGGTAGCCTGGCACTCCGTCGCCAGAGAACGTAAATAGTGTGTGACGCGGCAACAGTGCAGTGAAGCTCAGCTGACACCTGCAGCGAGCAGCGCTGGGCGAGGGGGCGAGGGGCCGGGAGTTGGCGCGGGTGGCAGCGGGGCGCAGGGCGCGGATGGCTCACGGGGTCAGCGTCAACGACAACGCTGCGAGTCCGTGTACAGTGTACAGTGCGTCCCACTCCGCCAGACACGTACCCTAGTACTATTTACACTTGAACGTCACTCCATGCATCATCTCCGGATCCATGTCTTCTCTTCTACAATAAATATAGCACTTTCCTGTTCATAGATAAAACACAATAACCAACCGTTCACAACAAATCACAAAAATCACTCTTTATAGTAGAAGTAGATGTATACAGGATGGCCCAATGAAAATTATCAGCGCAATTTTTGGCCACTTAACATTAATTTTGCAAAAAACGCTCGAACACGTCAATTTTAATATAAAGGGGGACACCTAAATGGATTAGTACCAATGGCATAACTTCAACCCTAAAATGGGTGTGGACTGCACCTCAAAAATTTTAAATGGAAAAGGGTGTCAAACATGACACAGTTCGAAAGCCCTTTCAATTCTCTATCCAACAGTTTTTTTTATTTTTCAAATCCGATCATTAGTTCCAGAGAAATATCGTTTAAAACAAATTTTATCAGTTGTTCAAAATTGCCATCAAGTAGGCTAAAACAAATGACAAAAACTAAATAAACAATTCTTTCGACAAGTTGTTTGCAATAAACAAGTAATTTGTAAGTTTAATTTTTTTGTGGGGTTATTTGAAGTCTAAATTTTATGCCACGCTACCCGAATTTTTAGAAGATTTACGGCAACGTACCGTATCTCCAAAATTTTGAGCAAAATCTTTATTATTGTATGGAAGTTGGAAATAGTTATTTTGAACACCTAATAAACTGATATTTGAGTTTCTGTCATTTGTTTAAGCCTACTTGATTGCAGTTTTGCACACCTGATAAAATTTGTTTTAAACGATATTTCTCTGGAACTAATGATCGGATTTGAAAAATAAAAAAACTGTTGAAAAGAGAATTGAAAGGCCTTTCGAACTGGATCATATTTGACACCCTTTTCCATTTAAAATTATTGAGGTGCAGTCCACACCCATTTTAGGGTTGTTGAAGTTATGTCATTGGTCCTAATCCATTTAGGTGTCCCTTTATATTAAAATTGACGTGTTCGAGTGTTTTTTGCAAAATTAATGTTAAGTGGCCAAAAATTGCACTGATAATTTTCACTGGGCCACCCTGTATATGAAACTGACTTATGCCAATTTTACAACCTTTTATGGAGGGGTAGATACAACACAATAACCAACCTTTCACAACAAAAGACAAAAACCACAAAATCTTTATAGAAGTAGATGTATATGATACTGACTTGCTGATTTTACAACCTCTTATGGAGGGGTGGGAAGCTTTTTGGTCATTAGTTATAAATTATCCCAACTTAAAGGTATCACTTGAAAAATAAGAACAGGGCCGTATCATATTTTTCTCGTCATAGGATAGATATTTGCGACTACGTTTTTTCTTCGTCGACGGCTGATCTTGAGATGGATGTTGTTTGCAGCATGACTTACGTCCACAAAATTATATTCCCAGGATCTCCACATATTCGTATTTACAATTTTACACACATTACTAAAAACTGCAAGCACTGAAATAACTTTTTGATGACTTGTCCAAAACTGACCGTGTACCTGTAAAGAAAATTTGTAATAACTAATAATGGTCTTCTTAGACTAATTGGAAATCTGAATGAAAAGAAAAATCTTAAGAATGAACAACTTGACTTAGACAAATCTCTGTTGATCACTCCGCTTTAATCCCTTTTAGATTTTCCTACCATTGTAAAGCTAGCTTTTGCTTTTGTTCTTCTATGTATAAATACTAAAAAATCCATTAGTATTTCCTGATAATGGCCTTATAAGTCGAAATATAAATATATATTTTTTTTAACAACCAAATATTTTTTAGATTTATGTCAATAACTGTTTGACTTTAAAATTTACTCTAATCTCTTCTCAATTTTCAAATTGAAATTAGAAGAGGTGCGTTTAAAATGTATTATTATTTGAATATTTTAATCTAGATTTAAAAGTAGATAATTAGGAAACATTTTGAAAGAAAATTTCTGGTACGGCCCTTAACAGCATACGAGAGAAGAAAGTACCTGTCTAATGAATCATTACCGCGAGTCCCATAAAACTTTATAAGGGCCAATCGGCTTATCCGAAAGTGAATTTCATATATCTATGCCTCTACTATAACTATCGGACCAACAACTTAGATTATCTTTCTTTCAACTCTCAAATAAACATGACATTTCTTCATTGTTTTCGATGCGCATTTCTAAACAACACTAATGTTTCCCGGTAGTGGTGGATTAGGGCCCCAGTGGGTAGGGGCCCCTTAATTTTCAACAGAATAAGAAAGAGAAATATTTTAAAAAATACAATTACTAAAAAACTAAAATTATAAATTAATAAAAATTAATTATATTTTTTATTTATCATTTATTTGAATTTTCTTGACTCTCATAATAACCAATTGCTCAGGGAAACGTTTTTTTTAACGTTGAAAAGAATAAGAAATCCTCTAAGGTCTAATATACGCCAGGAAAGATTGAATTCTTTGGCCATATTAGGAACGCACTTTTATAAGAAAAGCGTTTTTAGGAAGGCCAGATATTACTTTTAACAAAAGCGCTCTATAAAAATGAGCTCGTAATATGGACATTTACAATTTTATTATGTATAAAATCTGATATTTTGCTCCGGACAATTTTAGAAAGCTAGTGAAAAAATTTTCAGAGCAAGAATGTTTTATTAAATTTCTGTTATTTTTCAAATTTTTCAATATTATTAGGGGCCCCATGGTTTGGACATGCTTAGGGCCCCTTACAGTGTTAATCCGGCGTTGTTTTATAGGTGACCCGCGACAAAAAATTTGCGCACTTGGGTTACAAACACTTTAATTCACTGTCACAAGATTGGTTAAATTTATTATAGAAATATAATCAAAAGTGGTCTATTGTGAATTAAATGTATACAAACGCACAACTGCAAGTGATATATTGTTGACGAACGCCATTTACATCACATACGAATTAGTTTCTAGTCATAAAATTTTGAAACTAAAATGTATGTTTGATGAATATTATAATCATAATGAAAATAAATATATAACTATTTGTTTATTTATTAGAAAATTAAAGTTGAATATAACCTAAAATGTGACGATTGTTTATGTCACTTAGTAACCTATTTATACTTATGTTCTTAAATCCTTTTATTTTAATATTGAAAGCAGCTGTAGGAAAAATAATGTGTGTACCACGAGAACAGAATACCATTGCCACTTTAGTTACGCTTCGAGCTCCAATCTTTATGATCGTGCGCCAATATAGCATTTTGCACCCTTCAATGTTTTCGATACGCAAAAACATGTCATTTTTAAACAACATTAATGTTTCCTTAGAAACGTGCGGCAACGTATTTTGCGCCCTATAGGGTAACAAACACTTTAATTCGCTGTCACAAAATTGGCTAAATTTATTACAAAAATGTAGACAAGGGTGATATAATTCAACCAACATTTTACCGCGATTCATTTTTTATATCTGTATTTTGTAAAATTCTCTTTGTATAAAATTTATTTTATTTATGTTACTGTATATTTCATTATCTGGTTATTATAAATACTTACTGGTTATTGTTTATAATCGCCTTTAATTTCGGAGAATTTGATAAAGAAATAGCAATATATTCAAAAAACCTACACTAATGTAACGTAACATACACCTAACTGTACCTAACTCAACAACCTTACCTAGTAAACTAATAGTATTGGATATTATTCACAATAACCGGTATGTATGATGAATTAAGCATTTTCTCCAATATTATTGGGAACTATACATAATCGCCGGTAATTATGTTTACTTCCCTATTTGTCATGTACGCCGTGTTCTTTTTAGCTTCTTTACTTAGGTAAATACACATAACTAATTCAAAAAATCAATTTTCGAGAGTTCCTGTTTTTTTGCTTACGATAACAGAATACATTATACAGGAGCATTACTTTCTATCAAATATAAATATTATATATTTATACATTTCATTTGTCTAAAATATCATTCATCACAGGCTATTTTCATGTGGGAAATAGATGATAAAGAATATAATTCGAAAGATTCGAACTTAAGTTCTTGGAACCATAGCCAGTTATTTTACGCTACACCACAGATGCCATACTTATATAAGGGGACTAAAAATATCCCGTGGGTGGTACTTCAGGAAGGTACTTATAATTTCTCAGTAGTAATGTATGTATTATTTGAATACGTTATATAAAGATTACAAGGTATACATAACAATATTTTCGAGAAAAGGATATTAAAACGTTATTCTTTTTAAATTGATATTAGTAGGCTAGAGTCAATAAACAAATAGAAACATTTGATAATTAACTATATAGTATTAGAAAGAACCTACTAATATTGTAACAGAATAAATTTTTAATGCCCTGTTGTTCGGGAAAAATTATAGTATAACCTTATACAATATTTATATCGTTGAAAAATAAGAAAATAAACTGAAAAAATAAACAGGTTCGTTTTCATTTAAATGTTGTTGATTTCCCATTTCTTCCTGAATTGTATTTAATTTTTCCTAGAAAATATAAATAAACTTGAAAAATTAATTGGTTTATTTAAAAATACATCTACATATATTGCATGCATTTGAATCCATTCCAAATATTTAAAAATAGTATATTTATTTTTTAAAAGTAAATAATTACTGACTTGTATTCGTAAACGTTAAACATTTATTACCAGTCAAAATTAAAATTATTTGAAAATAAAGTTTGCAGTGCGAAATATTTTTGATGGGTGATCTTAATAGACCCTCACAAGCAGGATTGTTATAATTTTAACCGACCCAAAAAACCCACTCAAAAAAACCCAATAAAACCCATATAAAAACCCAGCTTTAAGAAAATTGTACTTACAATTGAGTAATATATATTTCTTATTTAAATTAACTTTTTTTAATCACATTAAAAACAAATGTAAAATGACGTTTGTAATGATTGGTTAAACTAATTAAACCTCAGTTTCAATCTTCCTCTTCTGTTTTCATATTTTCGCTCCTTAAATACCTATATATATTTAGTACAATTAATATGGTAAACAAGAAAAATAAAACAATCCATAATAAATATACTTGAAACACAAAGAAAAATATAATACTTCCAAAGATTCAAATATACCCAAATAATTCATTAATATTATAAGAAAATATAATCGCTACAATACATTTATATTACTTGTATTTACACATGTAATCATTTGTAATTTATAAACTTAAAGTCAGACTTGAAAGTTTTGCTTATATATATATATATATATATATATATATATATATATATATATTAAAATAATGGTGCGTAAACAATGTATTTATGTTTACTTAAATAGGTATGTTTTACTTTACAGGGTGTTTACGGTCTTCTTATTTATTTTTTAATGGGTGAGAACTACAAATCAAAAGTTTTATTATAAAAGAGATATTTATTTTTTAGTTTTAATAAAGGGGTGATTACATTAACACCCTGTATTTTTATATTTATATTTTATATTATATTGCTTTCTAGTGGAATGAACGAGCCCTTTGAAACAAATTAAAAAAAAAACGGCCTGTATGGTGCACTTACCATGCCATCTATATTGCCTGGGAGATGACGTTTGGTAAACGCGGTCTACGGTATAACTATATTATCGCCGAAATTTGATACAAAACAAATCCGATACACCAAGCAATAGGTAATAAGTCAAGAGAATATACCAATATATTTGTTTGAAAAATTGTTTGGAAACATATTAATATTTCATTTGTAATTAAATAATAGGGTCCATGATTTAGTGTCTATGATTTTGAAAACCCAAGTTTGAATACCGTTGAGTTAATATATCCTCTGTGGTGCACTTTCCTCGCCAACTCTACCATCTGGGAGGTGATTTCTAGTAAAAATCCTCTACGATATAAATATATCATTGTCGATATTTACTATAAAGCAAATATGGCATATTTTCCAAAGAGAAATAAGTATAGTAAGTGAGAGATATATTTATATACATAGTATTTTAATTGATCCTAATTTTGCAGCTAGTACTTACATATTCATTTATATAAATAAATTATAGTAGCTACTACAAATTTATATTTCACCTTTATTTACAAATATAATCATGTAGGTAATTTATAAACTTAAGGTTAGACATAAAAGCTTTCGTTATCTAGATGTAGAACAATGGTGTGTAAACTATTTATATTTACTTCTTGTTTTTCTAACTCCGTAATAAAGTAAGATACATCACTTTAATTTATATTTTTAGTATAAAAACAAGAAATATTTTAGTACTTCTTAGTTTATGGTTGTAGATTTATAAGTCCAAATTCAACTTGCCGTCAATTTTTTTACCAAGTAGATATTTCTCACATATAAATTTATCTTTGTAGTGCACTCCCCACATGAGATGTGGGTGTATGAAGGTGACATCTAATAAATGGCATCTTAATATAGATATACCTATGTATGTTACCCTTATAGTTTATAATCCGATGTTCTATGAAATATCTATTATTATTTAATGAAATAAAATAAATATATAAATAAGAAATATAGATACATAAAAATGTATAACAATTTTTAACATTGTTTTTGTTTTTTAAGATGAATTAACTTTTAAAATAATACGCGTTAATTAAGGGTCGCTCTTGAGTTGTTTTTTATTTAGGTTAAGCTGGAAGTAATTGAAAATTAGACAAGAATTATTAAAAGCAACCACTTCTGCACATTAAAATGGTTGTTAAGTAATTGCTACGACAATCGTAAACGACAGGCAGTAAATTAGGGTCAAAATCTTTTGTTGTAACATATCTGCAAGTTAAGTCTTGTCTGAAATAGAACACAGTCTGCAATAAAACTACAAAGTTAACATAAGTCTTAACCTGTCACACTGAAATACTAAAACGTTATGGGGTCTCTACATCTGTCTATATCTCAGATTTCTTTGTCTAATTTCTTGCTATAGCACGTGTGCCAGTTTACGATGAGTTGTTGTTATATATTTTTTCTGTTATCTATGTTTAGAGTGAGAGGAAACTATAATCGTTTCACTCAAACAGATAAAAAATGTTTATGTCCAGCTACAATTTTGTTCTATGCTATCGCACTGAATATCTGTATCATGTGATTGTTCTATTTAAAAATTGTAAAATATTTCAGATTAAAAAAATAAACAGATTTATATTATCTAGAATGTTATTTATATAAAGATACAAAATATATTTTTATGTCAAATAAATCTAATTTTCCGAAAGTATTTCTCATTGAAAATTATTTTTTTTCTTAAATAATATAGGTAAAATAAAATGATCCTTTTGGAATTAAGTCAAAATATTTTAAAATTTATTACAGCAACATGTTTCAATCCCTCGTGGGTCTTCTTCAGGGAGAGTGGTCAAAAAATTATTAAACAAAAATTCCGAAGCGAACTGACCAAAGTTTAATTGTTAAATAAGTTTACAATATTTTTTATGAATTTCTGTTTAATATTTTTTTGACCAAATTATAGTTATAAGAAATTATCTTCATATGTATTTCAACTTATTTATTTAATTTTTTTACTTGATAACATATTTTATAAATGAGACATTTTTGTTTTCAAAAAATATTTTTAATGTGTTGTAACATTTCAAATGTCCTGACTTACTTTTTCTGAAGAAGGCCCAGGTGGGGTTGAAACGTGTTGGAGCTGTAATAAATTCCAAAATATTTTGACTAAATTCCAAAAGGCTTATTTTATTTTACATATGACAACCAGTCACGAAGTTTTTGTCTCATTAAATAATATAGGTTAATGATTATAAAATGATTAATTTAAATTTAAACAACGTGCTTATCTCTGTGACGTCGATCTCTAACTAAAGAACGGTTTCTCATACGCTTGTTTTCATTAAAGGAAGACATTACTACCACCTCTGCGTCTCTTTGATTATTTTACTGATTGGTACGTTGCAAAAATTCTATTAATTTAGTAGGTATCAGTTTACTATTGGATATTGCTTAAATTAAAGTATCAAGTGTCATATTTTTAGTTAAAAATTAATGTATAAAAAATCACTCTCAACAAAAAATTGTCATATATTTGTAATTTGTAATTAATTATGAATTTAATTTGTAAGTATAACAAATATTACGCTATAAATTTATCACATCTATTTATTTGCTCAGTATAAATAATGAATGGTTAATACAATATTGTTTCTTTGGTTAGTATAAATAATAAATTATAATTATATATTAAGTTATATTATGTGTTACATTCTGATACTTATAAATACTGATTATTTCATTATAATACTGACTAAATAAATAGCTAAAATTTATTCACTTGGGGAAGAAAAAGAGATAAAAATTAGCATTAGAAAAAAATAGCCATGGCTCCGCAAACGAACCGTTTACAAGATGTAAGTTGGTTTTTATTTCGACATCAATACTTATTTGACAATCATTCAACGAAACAGGAATTACTGTTTAATTTTCAGAAGGCATCATCAACCCAGTATGTTTTATATCCCTTATCATTAATGCAACAGTATATAAAAATTTTGTTGACCATATCAGTGTTAAATAAATATGTTTTTTTTTATATTTACTATCAAACAAGTACATATAAATATCACTTACTGAATAAATAATTTTAAAGTTATTTATAGCACAAAATTATGATAAAATATGTGTAACTTATATTATTAAAATAAAAGACAGGTTCTGTGTTTTACATTTTAAATAGATCGTTGCGCACTTATACACATGGACGCCGCGTACGTGGGGGCATCGGGGTTTGTGCCCCCAATAAAAATTTTCGTAAGGGCAATGCCCCCAAAGAGATATTTTCCGTACCGAAGCATTGATTTACATTAGTAATAAAGCCTTGAATTATTATTGTTTTCAAGAATTACTGTACCTTTTCCCATTTTTTAGTAACAGGCTAAAGTTACGCCCTTAATAATATTACTATTGAATTCCTTGCATCAACGTACTTATTTGTACAAGTTTTTATTTTAAAATCTCAGTACTACACCCACAACTACATATTCAATATCAGCCAATAGGAATCCGTATGACCGGTAATAATGCGCGTTTCAGGATATACCGGGGATCCTATGACGGTAGCATTCAAACTCGTTCTGCAGGGCGCCGGGGAGGCATCAGGCCCCTGAGCCTCTTCCCCGCCAGGTGGTCTGGCTAGACCGCCTTCAAGGGCATCTAATGTCCTGAAGGTGATCTAGTACAGGCGGCCGGGAATTGGAGTACATTTCAACGTGTGCTCTAATTGTTGCTGAAACCAGAACACATTATGGAGCAGATTTAACTGCTCTGGATTGTGCTGTGGTTTTAGTGGATCAGAAATTAGAGTATTTTAAAACTTTTGTTCTAATTCTTGGTCTACTGAAACCAGATCACATTCTGGAGCAGATTTTGCTGCTCTGGATTGTGCTCTAATTTTAGTGGGTCAGGAATTAGAGCATTTTAAAGCTTTTGTTCTAATTATTGGTTTACTGAAAACAGAGCACATTCTAAAGCAGGTTTGGCTGTTTTATATTTTGCTATGGTTTCAATTGGTCAAGAATTACAGCATTTGAAAGTGTTTGTTCTAATTTTACTTCTACTGCTATCAGCACATTCTGGAGTAATGAAGCTCTGTATTTTGCTCTGGTTTTAAGTGGACCCAAAATCAGAGCAAGTATTCAGATTCTCGACTTAATGAAACCAAAAACAATTTTTAAAGCTAAGAATTTTGTTAATTTACTCAGAAAACTATAATTAAGTGGATAGAGTGCCAGGTTCTAATTGTGATAACTCAAGTTCGAATATCGGGCAGATAATTCTTCATTCGGTACTTTCTACAAAAATATGATTCCGGTAGGTTGTCTGATAAATACTCTTTATGAAATAATTATATCAATACAAAAATTTAAGCTAAAGCAGATTGGCATACTTAGGAATGTATAATAAGTTGTGGGTGATATGTAATTATAATTTAAAATTGTTGAAAATTGTGAGTGATATGTAACATTTAAATCAAACATACTTAACTAAACCATAACCCAACCAAAACAAAAGAAAATGTTTGTATTTTTGTGTGATTTTATTTTTTATTTACACAGTCCAACAGACCGAAGTCCAGTAACATGATAGAGGATCTACAGCTTATAGTGGGTTCCGAACCGCTCAGACACAGCGGTATTTAATTTTGGTTACAGGTTTGTCGTCACTGGGATTTGAACCCCAGATCTCGCACTCCGCTCAACGAGTCGAAGCGCGCTACCCAAGTAAGCCACCATTACCAAATCATTAAATTAAATAAGAATGTATTTTAGTTGAATAAATAGTAATTTTATAGATCAGTTATTAATTCTGCGCATTTATTAATTCTATGAAATTACGAAACAAAAATATATGTACATTATCATGTAAGTTCAATCTAATACAAATATATATTTGTATTACAAATACAATTTTTTATAGATAAAACATTAATTCTACGCACTTATTTAGTTTTATCAACTATTATTTGTGTAAATGTAATATATATTCTTGCAAAGTACTTTATGCTGATATCGGTTATGATATCACAGCGGGCGTTTAACAGATATGACCTTCCGGGCATTTTAGCTGACGGGGAGAGTACCACAGGAGCCATTCTTAGGTGGAAAAAAATTATGATCTTCACAGAATGATCTGTACTATATGTTTGGCAAACATAATACAGATTGTTTGCTGCGTTCTCTTTTGTATTTTATTTCATTCATTTGATATTTTAAGTGTATAATAGGTATATTTAATATTGTAAAAATTTATTAATTTTGTTTTATTAAATCGATAATATCTATTGTATGTAAATGGCGCAGAAAAAGTGTACGTAATGAATATACACATTACCTAGTAAAAGTACGAAAAACGTACTATAAATGCAGGCAAATTGTGCTTTAACCTAAATTTAAAATATATTCGCTCCTGAACCGGTTTTCAATACAAAATTTTTGGTATGAATCCAAACCATACATAAATTTGGCTCCAAGTACCTACCTTTTATTACACATACAAATATTAGATGATTTTTCGCAACCAAAACTACAGTTAACCACTCAATTATGGTTTGTAGTTACGACATCCGATGGGGTATTCCAAGCCTACGGCTTTTAAAGAAATTTTTATTGGATTTCATTGTTTACCATATATAAGTAATATTAAAGTGAATATAATCATTACTTTTCTGATTTTTAATACCATAATATCAAAATGAAATTGTAATGCATTTGAATATATTTAGTTTTGATGTTTGACTGTTGGTTTGACATTTCTTTGAAGTGAGGTAAATTTGTTTTTGTACAAAATGAATATGATGTCAGATTATTTTTATTTTATCATAAATTCAAAATAACACTCACAAACTGTCATTTGCTATTTGATATTAACTTAACCTATAAACGTCAGTTCATTGCTTTCTTGTGATTGGCTGGATTTGGAATTTAGAATATAAAAATTGTTTATATTCCAAATCTAAATTTTAAATTTCTAAATTTATAAATCGTTCATAAATCATCACATTTGTTTTGAGTGTGTTTATATTTTAAAATCTAAATCATAAATTGAAAATTCGTAAATTAAATCCATCATAAAGCAACCTTAAGTTAGGCAATAAATTAAGGAATTGTGGTGCAAGTGGACATTAGTGTAAAAAGAATGGTCGTATTACTAGCGAAGAAGAGAGAGGTAATGTAGGTACGGCTGGCAGCAAAGGCTGGAAGACAAGATGATGGTAATTTAACACGCCGAATTTGGGAAGTGGATTACTCGGGAAATTTTATTTTAAGGGTTCTTTCTACTGATAGAAGGCAATTTGTACAAGATAGCACTTTGTAGGAAATAGAGCATTGTTGTAGGTACACGTTTATTTTTGCGATACTCATCTTTTTCTTCTGAATTGATTGACGCGTTTGAAAGACATTTGTGACGTTTATGTTTTAGTTTTGTAATGACACACATACTCGTACCAAAAAAATCACAAAGTTACAATCTTTCTATTTCCGACTTGATTAGGACTGCTTAATTACAACCTAAGCAATAAACTTAAAATTAACTTAAAATTAAATTCTTTAATATGAAGGAGCACTAAAAGCTTGTTTATGATGGATTTAATTTATTTATTTTGATTTAGAAATTTTCATTTAAATTTTTGATTTTTTCTTCCGGTTCATGATTTTAGTTTCTCAAATTTATCCAATCAAAAGGTATCACGTGATATATTTAGTTTTGATGTTTGACTGTTGGTTTGACATTTCTTTGAAGTGAGGTAAATTTGTTTTTGTACAAAATGAATATGATGTCAGATTATTTTTATTTTACCATAAATTCAAAATAACACTCACAAACTGTCATTTGCTATTTGATATTAACTATATTAACCTATAAACGTCAGTTCATTGGTTTCTTGTGATTGACTGTATTTGGAAATTAGAATTTAGAATATAAAAATTGGTTATATTCCAAATCTAAATTTTAAATTTCTAAATTTATAAATCGTTCGTAAACTATCACATTTGTTTTGAGTGTGTTTATATTTTAAAATCTAAATCATAAATTGAAAATTCGTAAATGAAATCCATGATAAAGCAACCTTTAGTTAGGCAATAAATTAAGAAAGTGTGGTGCAAGTGGACATTAGTGTAAAAAGAACGGTCGTATTACTAGCGGAGAAGAGGGAGGTAATGTAGGTACGGATGGCAGCAAGGCTGGAAGACAACAAGACACTTGTGTGATTGACTGGATTTGGAATTTAGAATTTAGAATATAAAAATTGGTTATATTCCAAATCTAAATTTTAAATTTCTGAATTTATAAATCGTTCATAAACCATCACATTTGTTTTGAGTGTGTTTATATTTTAAAATCTAAATCATAAATTGAAAATTCGTAAATGAAATCCATGATAAAGCAAGCTTTAGTTAGGCAATAAATGAAGGAAGTGTGGTGCAAGTGGACATTAGTGTAAAAGAACGGTCGTATTACTAGCGGAGAAGAGGGAGGTAATGTAGGTACGGATGGCAGCAAGGCTGGAATACCAGACACTTGTGTGATTGACTGGATTTGGAATTTAAAATTTAGAATATAAAAATTGGTTATATTCCAAATCTAAATTTTAAATTTCTAAATTTATAAATCGTTCATAAACCATCACATTTGTTTTGAATGTGTTTAAATTTTAAAATCTAAATTCGTAAATGAAATCCATCATAAAGCAAGCTTTAGTTAGGCAATAAATGAAGGAAGTGTGGTGCAAGTGGACATTAGCGTAAAGAACGGTCGTATTACTAGCGGAGAAGAGAGAGGTAATGTAGGTACGGCTGGCAGCAAGGCTGGAAGACAACAAGACACTTGTGTGCAGCGTGCAGTGCGGCTGCAGAGCCACGTGTGGAAGGCGGAGAGGGTGATCCGAGCTGACAGCGGGGAAGCGGGGGCGGGCGTACGGCCTGTACTACGCGACCCAGAGATCAAGGACAGTTTTACGAGCTCCTGCATATGTGCTTGTCTTATTTTACTTCACTAAGTGCTCCGTGTATGCTGCATGCATTGCGCACAACTCCAAGCCAAGGTCATGCCAATCATGTCTTCATATCATCACATAATATTCTACAAATTATCGCAAATATCTATTCTTTACTACTCCCTATTATCATCATTTCAATTTACTTAAAAATCTATTTTTCTTAACTTCATGAATTGTTGTGTACCCACATCACATTGATATTGTTAATGCATTTTTCTTATTAAATCATATCTTGTACATATTTTCGTACTCTGTATTTATTGTTTGCACTTATTGGTTGTATATAACTTCAACGTTGTTGAATTGGCACTCATGTCTTCATATCATCACATAGTATTGTACAAATTATCGCAAATATCTCCACAATATCTATTCTTTACTACTCTATGCGTACCTATTATCATCATTTCAATTTACTTAAAAATCTATTTTTCTTAACTTCACGAATTGTTGTGTACCCACATCGCTATAGAAGTTTCTCTTGATTTATTAATGCATTTTATTTATTAAACCATATCTTGAACATTTTTTTGTATTTTGTATTGATTATTTGCACTAATTGGATGTAACTTCAACGTTGTTGAATTGCCAATCATGTCTCATATCCAGGGTTGGCCTGATTTAAATCATTTGATTTAAATCACAATTTAAATCATTTAATAAAAATCATTGATTTAAATCAAATATAGAAAATATAATAATTATGAAAATAATTATTTGCTACGAAACAATTAATAATAACTAAAATATACTCTGTATAAAATAATATCTTAAAATTAAATAGTATTTTATCATTTTAATTCTCATATAACGGAAGAGAAACATAAGTATTTAAATATGTAACTAAAATTAAAAAATTCTTTGTTACTCTTCTTAGTTTTATTTAGGCAAATCGTTTTGGTTCTATTAAAGATTTCGTTTTTCTTTATGAAATAAAATTATTATATTGTTATTTAAAACAATTAAGAAGTCCAGTATTACTCAGAAATCTTTCAAAATTAAAAAAATCAAAAAAATCATGATTTATTCGATTTTTTTTAAATCAATTATTTTAGATTTTTTAAAATAAATCATGATTTTTGCCAACACTGCTCATATCATCACATAATATTGTAAAATTATCGCAAATATATCCACAATATCTATTCTTTACTACTCTATGCATCCCAATTATCATCATTTCAATTTACTTAAAAATGTATTTTTCTTAACTTTATGAATTGTTTGTTGGGTACTCACATCACTGTATTTATAATATAGAAGTTTTTCTTGATATTGTTAATGCATTTTATTTATTAAATTATATATTGTATATATTTTCGTATTCTGTATGTATTATCACATAATATTGTACAAATTATCGCAAATATCTCCATAATATCTATTCTTTACTACTCTATGCAATCCTATTATCATCATTTCAATTTACTTAAAAATCTATTTTTCTTAACTTCATGAATTGTTTCATACTCACATCACTGGATTTATAATATAGATGTTTTACTTGATATTGTTAATGCATTTTATTTATTAAATTATATCTTGTACATATTTTTGTATTCTGTATTTATTGTTTGCACTTATTATCTGTAACTTCAACGTTGTTGAATTGCCAATCATGTCTTCATATCATCATATAATATTGTACAAATTATCGCAAATATTTCCACAATATCTATTCTTTACTAATATACGCATCCCTATTATCATCATTTCAATTTACTTAAAAAATCAATTTTTCTCAACTTCATGAATTGTTGTGTACCCACGTCACTGGATTTATAATATACAAGTTTTCCTTGATATTGATAATGCATTTTATTTGTTGAATTATATCTTGTACATATTTTTGTATTCTATATTTATTGTTTGCCCTTATTGACTGTAACTCTCATATCATCACATAATATAGTACAAATTATCGCAAATATCGCCACAATAACTATTCTTTACTACTCTATGCTTCTCTATTATCATTATTTCAATTTACTTAAAAATCTATTTTTCTTAACTTCATGTGTATATAAACATAACTGGATTTGTAATAGAGTACTTTTTCTTGATATTGTTAATGCATTTAATTTATTAAATTATATCTTGTACATATTTTCGGATTCTCCATTTATTGTTTGCACTTATTGTCTGTAATTTCAACGTTGTACATTCATATCATATTGTAACAAAAATCCTACATAAATAAATATTATATTTTTTATTATTGATAATATTCCAAATTGCGTTTATTGATTAAAAATACATTGTTGTGAAAGTAAGAGTTTTCTAGACTATTTTTAGTATATTAGAAATGGGACATGGGCTGTAAGTAAGAACTTCGAGTTTTGGAAGACAGCAGTCACCACGCCAATTTCCCTTTTATAGTAGGAGTATTGACAATCCCTTGTACAGCGAGTAATTTAAATTAGTCCTTTAGGTTTAGTCATTAGAGCATACTTTCGAACAAGTAACTTCAAATATAACGCAGCAAGTTAACAAAAAAATACTCATTCGCAATATAATAAATAAATCAGTGTTAAGAATACGTCTTTTATTTTGAACACCCTTTCCAACCATATGGTTCAATCTGGTTACAATAATTTTAAAATTAAGAAAAAGTGTTTAGATTACTAAAAACGTGAACCATGTTATATGCTAGGGATGTAGGAATGTTTATATAAAAAAAATTGATGTTTTTTTTTTAATGTGATGCATCATAATGTTGTATCGATGTTCTACGATGCATCAACCAAAACATCGATATTTTTTATGCATCGTATCTCTTTTATATCAGGTTACTAGTCACTGAAAGGTAGTATAGAATGTATAGGAAAGAAAAAGAAAACCTAAGATTCGGTCTTCTCAAACTTCTATTTATTTTTACAGTTTCCAAAACATTTTTATTTGCTGATATGACAACATAATTCGAAAAATGAACATTTTTATTAAAAGAAAATAGATAAAATATCAACACTTTTTTGTGTTAGCTACTAGTACCACGTACCACATTATAGAATAAATAATATTAAAAAGGGATTGTAGGTATACTATTATGTTATGGATTTATTGTGCTCGAATTTATTATGCTCCGATCGGTTTCGATCCCACATGGGTTTTCTTTTTTTATCTTTAACTATCAACTTTCACTTCCTGAGGTCTACCGATTGGAGAAGAAATAAAGCCTTAAAAATTTTGACTGAATTCCAAATATTACCCTATCTTACTCTAAAGATTTGGCGACAGATGTCGTGAATTGTTCTCATTTTATACAAGAATAATAATTTTGTTATTATCTAATAAAATATTAACTAAAAAATTGCCAAATTTGGCAATTAAAAGCATGAATACCTATTTTAAGTATTTTGTCTTTCGACTGAAATTTTCAATTCCATAGAAATAAGTATGTCCCGAACTTTAACAAGATATTTCTTGGCACTTTATTTTTATGTCCTCCTGTCGCAGTGTCTGCCAAACTTTTTTGTCTTATGACACATTAGGTGAAAAGAGTTTATTTTGCAACACCCGGACACACCAAATAAAAATCTCAATAAAATTAAATATATTTTATTAGTGTGAATATATTTTAATTATAGTATAGTTTTATGTACATAATACTAGAAACATTGATAATAATGATGGGTGGAATTGATTATGAGAAAGAATACTCGTATTGTCAAAAGTCAAAACGCGATTCAGGGTGATTTTTTCACCTCTGGTTAATATAGCGGTTACCTTAACCATCGGTTAATACATCGCATGGAAATAGGAAATAACTTATAATTTTGACAATTTTCGTTAGTGTTTCGATGCGATATTTTTCTATTAACCGACAATTAAGGTAATCAGAAAAGAAAAAAACGGGGCTTAATTAGATAAACAAACGTAATTCTTCATCCATCATCTGTATTTGTCCCCATTTTTTTAAATTTCCATAAGCACCAAGAAACTTAAACCCAAAGGGCAACAGAGATTTAACAAAGGTGCAGTAGAGAAATCTAAAATTTTAATAATTTATGCACTGAAAATAATGCTCTGTGAACAGGATCATTTTTCAAGTCTATTATTTTTTTTCTTCTGATAAGAATAATAGCATGTATACTCATATATTTGATAATCAAGTGATGGAAAATTACTTATATTTTTAAATCTTTCGCGGCAAATCTAGAATCTCTTGCGGCGCACTATTGTGCCGCGGTATGCAGATTGGCAGACATTGTCCTATCGCCTTGATAATCCTGTCAACTATATTTAACATCGCATCTATTTTTTTTACAAAATCTTTCATATCATTGTCCTGAAACCATATCAAAATTATTTTTCTAATTATCTTTTTTTGTTTTTACTACCGTCTGTTTTTCTCAGTCTTTTTTATTACGGCCCACAAATTCTCAATAATTTTCAAATAAGGACAATTAGCGGGCCGTAATTAGAACAACACTGAAGGAAGCAGACTGTAGTACCAAAGAAAAAATTATTAGAGAAGTGATTAAGGTATGATTTCTTGATATCAGCATGAAAGAAATTATAAATTACTAATTGTTTCGATGCGAAACAGGGTTAAAAGAATAATTAAGATCAGGGGAATTTGAATTAATGTAAATATTTTAAAACAATAAATTTGCTTCAAATAAAATATTACATCTTCACATTAATTTGCACAATGGTGTAGGTCTTGTCAAGTTCATTTTATTAATTTTTAAATACCGAACATTAGGTCAACAATACCCTTAATCGCAATTGCAAAAATAAATAATAACGGAAAATGATACCTTACTGTACAGGCATAGTTTTACATATATGTATATTCTTATAATAATAATTCTTGAAACGCATTCAAACATACTCAACCTAAAGTATATCTGGACATTATTCACCTAATGTTATAGCTTTAAAAGTTAAAGAAGTAATCTTGATGAGAACTATACTTTTTTTTATTTGGTGACAAATCAGGAATTTGGTGAAAAAATAGATAACTCGTGTAAATAAACAATTTCGAGTAGGAAAGAAACTTAATTAATTATTAAGTGTATAGATATAAGTAAGGAAGCAGTTTACTTAATGTGATATAAATATTGTTCTTTGGGTTAAGTTAATTACATAGGGGCTTGCACAAATGCAAAATTAAATAACGCGGGAAAATTGTGTAGATGAAATATCCAGTTCTAACATGTAAAATTAGTGTTTACAATGAATATGTTCTACAGTAAGAAATTATATACGTAAGGTACACTTGGGTATTGTTGACCAAATTTTGAGGATTTAGAAGTCAAAAAAAATGAATTTGATGACGAGAAATGTAAGAAAATAAAAAAAATTACTTAAAATCAATTTCTTATTTACAGTTCCTATTCCAATTATTAAATCTTTTAAAGTTTTTTAATGACAAACTTAAATATAAATATAAATAAATATACAACGCACGGATTACTATCCATTCTTGGCTTACTAATCTGAAGTGTCCACAATAAAGGCCATTTTTTTTGGGAAATAGATAGTAAAGAAAATAAGTCAAAAAGTATTAATAAATGTAAGTCTGCGAACGATCTCTTTGCAAATTACAAATTTCTTGCATTTAATTTTAGCAATAATCTGATTCAATTAATTTAACAAGCATTCATTCATAATATATTATTAATTTAGCAATTTGAAAAAATGCAAATGTGAGTTTATTTCTTTCTTATTCTACAATAATTTCAAAATAAAAATTAAATCGTACATTAGTCGTACACCACGTCATGTTTAGTACGTACAAATTATTAAAATCAATTTTTGTAAATATTTACTGTCATACTAAATTTTCATGTATTTCTCTAATTCTTATTATATTTACTATTATTTATAAAAATATGTATAAAACTTATATCTAGAACAAAATTATGTTAAATTATTACATATTATTGAAAAAAAAGTAGATCACATTTAGCAAACCAAATGGGTAGTTGGATGTTTACGAAGGCTTACTGGTTTATGTATATTTTGCTGTACTATGCCCATAAAATTGTAATCTTTTTAAACATCCTGTTTTATTAAAACTAAGAAAACAATATCTGTCTTTAAAAAGAAATTTAAAAATTGCGTATTTAAAATAATAAATTGTCGTTATACAGTTCTTTTGAAGAATTGCTCTTGCTAGTTGCAAAATAATAAATAAATATTGGTTCGATTTTTTTGTATATCGGTTAATTACATGCCTTAGGAAAACTCGCCTTTCTGTT
This sequence comes from Stenolophus ochropezus, assembly GCA_035578165.1. Lineage (NCBI taxonomy): Eukaryota > Metazoa > Arthropoda > Insecta > Coleoptera > Carabidae > Stenolophus > Stenolophus ochropezus. The sequence continues at coordinate 19,991,268 of JAQOWZ010000014.1, read as the reverse complement.
TTGTGCGTTGCGTATTTATTTTGTTTATTTACAAAATTCATTGCGAAATCAGTATGCAGCGCTTAGCACTCATATTCACACTCATTACAAAATATATAACATAAAATTAGTTTATATTAGACTTTACAAAACTAAAATAAAATAAATACATAATCACGGGTTATTACTAATTCGTAACGAGTGATAGTAAATGATTAAAGCAAATGTAGTGTATTGCTATCCCTGAAGGCTTCATACTTGTCAACAAGTCATCTTTCCAGTTACATAATTGAAATTTGATTTTATTGTGAATAATCCACATTGTACTGTACACAATATTTTACAAAATGATAACAAGTTTTATTATCATAATTTTCAATAAATATGTTGTCTAGTGAAAACCATTTGTCAAAATTAAATGTTATAATGAGTGACAGTTTTAGAAGAAATAAAACTGAAAATGATTTATATAATAAATAATGTTTTACATATTACTGAGGTAGTATTCTATTTATTTACTACATCGTTAATTTTCAACTTTATCATTTCTTTGATACTTTAAACATGCCCCTAGGCAAAAAAATTCTTATGCCCTCCTCCCCTTTCTGTTAATGACCAAAATAATAAATGACATTCAAACAATATTATATTATGTTATTAGGAGTTGAAAGTGGTACTCTATTATGGTGTGGAAGTTTGCATGCCAGGCACACAAAAATGTCATAAAAGTGGTATTACTTTCTACGTCCGCGCTTTTCCTATTCGTCATATTGAGCTTGTACAAAAGACTGAAATTATCCATTCTATATTGTAATCAGCGAGACTCACCGTAGATGAGTCATCACGGCTGACCTGTCTGGGTAGGTTAAAGGACAAGTGGGAAAGGAGCGACGATACTATTGTTCTGGAATTTTAGTCCAGAGGGCTCTAGAATGTTATAGATATTAATTGGCGGCAGGTATATAAGGATCGCATGGGGCGGACCTTGGAAATTAGTATCGGACAAAGTGTGCAGAGTCACTGAAGAAAGTCAGTGTCGGCCAGTGCATGTCAGTGACATGTAAAGAAAAAATAAATATATAATTGGTGATATAAATAAATAGCCGGGGATATAAATATCGTGTAAATAAATATTGTGGAGAATTAAGTGTTCTTAGTGTTAAAGTCTTTATTAATAATTATTATTCTTAAATTAGTATATATTTGTTTATTCATAGTGTTAATATTATTTAATATCTTTTTATAATTTATTATTCGTTTATTAAACTTAGTTATATAAATATTCGTATTTCAATTATTTTTACACTTGACCTAAATAAATAAAACGTTACAATATGTTTACAGAAGTTGATAAATAAGTTTTCTGACATTTCTACGTCTGTACAATAACACTATGTGTTATTTCATGCATACTCTTGCGGAAGTTGTCTTATATTGTACATTAAATGATTTTTTTTTGTAATATCTTCAAAATTCTAAAGCGCCCTCTTGCGTAATTTTATGTAATTTTAGCTCTCGAAATTTTAAGATTAAAATATCTAGTATATGCGTACATTTATATAATGATTATTTTTCTAACGCATTCTAACATGTACATTTTTTCACAATGAATGTATCTGAATTGAACTGCAGTCTATTCGATTCGAGTAACCTTAAAATATTTATCAAGACAGAATCGTTTAGACTACGTTTCTGGTATGGTTCACATATTAAGTAATCTAAACTCTCTCTCTCTCTCTTAATTGTGCAAGTACTGATGATGAGAACTCAGTAATTGAAACACGTGTTTATTATTATTTCTTGATATATATTTTACGATTAGGAATAATTTTATTTCTTACTATATTTCATGAAACCTTAGACTTATTATAATTAATTTTATTAAATTGAAAACAAAAAAAAATAAGTAAATATAAATCATAGGAACTGGTGGAAGCAAAGGAGGCAGTTGATCAGAATCCCCCCCCCCCCCATTATTTCGGTTGGGTGGCAAAGATATTTTTCCCCTCAGAAATTACTAATAACACATAATATTTTCATATATGTTAATTTAGTATTATTTTAAAGTATTTTTTACATGAAAATAGAAATTGTTTTTGTATGCAGAAAATATTAAAACACCAAATATCTAAATATACAAAAAAATTGGCTGCTTTTTATATAAAACCCGTGCTTTTCTCAAACCTATTTTAAAATCATCTTACTTTAAATTATTATTATATTAAAACAATACATTCAAATTTTTAAGATTTACTATATTTTTGAACAAAAAAAATTGGAACACAAAAATATAAAATCCCTAAATATACCAAAAAAACCCAGGTGGGTTGGGCTTTTTATATAAAACTCTTACGTGCTGATACATTATTATTTTTGACTTTTACTTCCTGAGGAATACCCATGTGGGAACGAAACCGATTGGAGCAGAAATAAACCCTTCGAAATATTAACTGAATTCCAGAAATGATTGCCCTATCCCAAAAACTTTTAGCCCAAATATGTCGGTAGTAACAAAGTATGTTTCTTTGTTAGAATGCATCACATCACTTAGATTTCATAAATGACGTAGTGTTATGGGATTGCTTTGCTCTTGCTATGTGAGTCACTGCTCACAGGCTTATTGGGTACAAACTAAAGACGAGAGGTGAGCTTGAACTCTTTATTCAAGAGTTGTGAGGGTGCTGCAACTTGAAAACACTAAACAATGAAAGAAAGATGTGAGGGATGCCAAGCATAAGCAAGCATTATTGATTACTCTTGCTTATATAGGTCAAGATTTCATACACATACATACGAGTATATCCGATCCAGTCATTAAATGTCACGTACTACGTTGCTTTTGGCTTTGTTATGTGTTATGTCCAACTGAGCACTACTATGCGTTGCAACAACCTTTTGTTAATATCATTGCACAATACCATATGTAAATTATATGTATATACGCTTTACAAATATTTCTAACACAAATATTATTAATTAAATAATAAAGAAGTCATAATAAATCATATACATACGTTATACAGTTTGTTAAAAAAGGGCATTGAGTACTATAAAAAATAAATGAAAATGTTTTAATAAACAAAGGCTCGTGTACAAGAAATATTTCCTTTTAATTAATTTAACAATTTTCAACGGAAAAAATCAAATTTATGTTCAATTTAAAAATTATAAGGACCGTAAAAGAACCGGTTCAATTCAAACAATTTAGTTTCATTTCTTGTTTAATTTTTTATAATTAGAAATTAAAATTTCATAATTCAACATATGCATTTAATATTTAATAAAGTCTAAGGAAGATATTAAAAAAAAATAACGATGCCTATGATTTCAGGGAAACCTAACGTCAGAGCTGAACAAAGTACTGTACAGAAGCACTGGAATACAATGTATAAATAGTTAGTTGAATTAGTACTTTAAAGTAATTTTGTTAAGTATTTAGATTTGAAGGTATTTCAAGTAGCAAGTACTTTTTGTACTTATATACTTATACAATATTGCACTCTTATTAAATGTAGTTAAACAAATAGTTATTTTATATACCTACTAATACTATAAATATTTAAAATACTTACAAAAAATATTCTAAGTTAAATATTAAAATATTCAGGTTATCTTATAATATAATTACTGACTTACTGTATTTGAACTTTTTCAAAGTTATTACAATATGATGATATTTATGGAGCTGAAGATTCTACAATTTGTTATTACGCATTAGTAATGGAGATTAGATGATTACGATATACACAAACATCCGTATACTATCGAGATTCGAACCCAGGCTATGTTGCCACTACTCCCACCGAGATCGGTTTATTTAGATTATTTAAATGTACTTAGAGTTCCATATTAGAGTATAATAATATATAATAAATAATATAAACAAAGTATGAATACAGGTACGTGTTTTTGAAATGTACTCGAGTAAAAGTATAATATACCAAATTTGTATTTTTATTGGTACTCCGAGTAAACGTACTCGTTATTTCCTAGCTCGATCTAACGTTTGTATTTTTTTTTTAATTCATTCAAAATGAAAATCACAGGAAATTTTTGATGTCGTCATCTATGTCATTACATTCGTAGATGTAACAGGGCCTCAAGTACCTAAAGTTTATGTTCGTGGCAAATTTTGCTTGCATTTTAGTGTTATAGATTGTTGACCTACCTCTCTAATTTAGACTAGTCCATTGATCAATACATTAACGTCAGAAATAATAGAATATATAATAATGCAAATCTAACATTTTCGAAGTTTATATGTAATTTAATATATTTTTTACAAAGTATAAATGTAAAATACAATTTGTTATTATGCAACAAATTACTTATTACCAGATGATACAACTTGGTACTAATACTTTTCGGTAAATATCTTTTGGCATAATTTTATCTAGAATTCTAACATTTTCTAAATGAAACCATTTAAAAAACAATCAATCCACCTTGTGGTTTTATGGTAGCAACTTAATATTTCTCAGCACAGAGTTGGGCATAAGTACATCAAAAAAGTACTTAAGTACAAATACAAATCAAATCCATTCAAAAGTACCCAAGTACAAATACAATACCTTTTTATTTAATTCATATTTATAAGTATAAGTACTTTTAAATTATACTATGTATAAATATTACATTTGGTTTGCATTTTGCATTACAACAACATTTGACATATTTTATAATAAAATAAAATTCGCCAAGAAACTATCTACAATAAAACAAGAAATATATTTTACATACATACATACATAGACATGCATGTAGATAAAATATAAAACCAATATCTTTATTTAAAAAGACACAAATAGAAATAATTATTGAACTGTTTTATGCAGAAAATAATAAAGAATCTATTCTAATTGTCCAACTTGTTGGCTTTTAAAATAACTAATGTTTCGAACTTATCATCAGTTAATGCATTTCATTTCAGTGCAATGATCAATTATCAAAGCAAATAAAAACAGTCGTTCTTCTGGTTCAAAAGAAGGCAGACGTATATTATATGTAAAAAAAACATGTTTTATTGTTGGGTATATATTTAATATAGCTATGTTTTCTAGAATTTTCGACTTATTGAAGAACCTCTAATTCAATTTTTCAATTTGAATTCTATGGGTAAAGTGAGTTTTCTTCATTAAAGTCGAATAAGTTATCATCATCATTTTTTCAGTCTTTTTTCCTGTTTCAGCAATGTCTTGAATTCTTCGTAAGCTTAAAAAGTACTTATATATGAGGAAGTACTTAAATAACGAAAAGTATTTAAGTACTTTTAAATATATTTAAATCGTCAATTTAAGTACAAATTATTACAAGTTGTCTAAAATAAATGTATTTAAATATAAATATTTGAAATTATCGTACATTGAGATTTTATTGTTATGTTAATATATTAATTCATTGTAAAATCATAATAAATATTATTAAACATTCATTTTTTTTAAGTTTGTATATTATCGCAGGAAAAAATATGTTTACCCCGTCACAAAAATTTATTTTTATGACTCATACATTTACGTTGTACTTCTGAAATACCTTCCTTATTCGTCAAAAAAATAATATTATTGTAAGTGCGTATTACTTGTAAGTTTATTATATTTAATTATTATTTTTAAATATTTGATATAATTACTAATTTTGTTTTTCATATTACATATGTATATAAAAATATGGATGTCGATATGTCTTTTAGTCATTCTGGACCTTTCTTTCCAAAACCTGTACCTGCGAATAAAGATAAGATATGCGAAGATATATAGGATATTCAAAACAAAGGAAACCCTTGACAAATTGAATTGGGAAATCCTCGCCGATTTGTCGTACTCTCTATCTTGCTGCCTCTTATTATAATTCATTCCAAAATTTGAAAAATGACCATTTCTAGGACAGAACTATAACTCATTGGTAATGTAAAAATAAAGTTGCCTGAATATCAGAAGAAAACTCTTGAATTTTTGAGAAAATTAAAAAATGATTTATGGGACACTAAGTTTATAAATCATAATGTATAGCATAGCAAATGACGAATAAATTTACAAGATATTATTGGTGTTTTATTATAACAAAGAAATTGTTTATAAATCATTTATTAATATTTGATATTCAAGCAGCTTTAAGCTTATGTTTTCTTTTGTTATCACATTTTCTAACTTGATAATACATATAATACAATACGTATAATAAAACATAAGCATAACATTTGTTAATTTTGTTTTAATTAGTTCAAAGGCTTGTATAGCTTGATTTCGCCATATAATTTCTTTAGCACTATGAAGTTTATTTATTCAAGTTACTAATAGGTTGTAAAATTGTTTGTTGTGCAGTTAGGAATTAAACGATGGTAGAAATTGATGAGAGCTAAGAATTCTCTTAGTTTAGTTTAGGTAAAGGAAATTTGACAATTGCTTCTATTTTAGATTTTAATGGTTTAACACCGTTTGTTGAAATATAATGTCCTAAAAATTTAATTCCACACCTAATTAACATTTATTTTGATTAATTAAAATACCATATTTTTCAGGTCTTTCAAAAACTAATTTTAAATGTGCTAGCTGTTGTTCATGAAAATTGCTGACAATAAGAAGAATGTATGTATAATAATAATCGAATCCTCTAACAAGAATATCTTTAAATCTTTGAGAAGTTTGCGTACTATTTCGCAAACTAAATGTTATGACTAAATACTCATATATATCAAAGGATGTGATTATTGCAGTTTTGGAAATAAAATCTTTGTCCATAGGAATTTGATTGATGTTTTTACAAAATATAATTATGAAAAGATAATTGCATGGGTGTAGATTTGCTGTGAAATTTAGGATATGGGAAATAGGATAACGGTCAGGAAGCGTTATAGCATTTAGGACCCTATAATCTCCACACGGACGCTATTCATTGACTTTTTCTAACCATGTGTGATGGAAAAGCCCAACTACTTGAAAATGGGCGAATTATCTCCATTTCTAACATATTATCAAATTCATGTTTAGAAATAGATAATTTCTCTGGAGCTAAACAACATGGTCTTGCAAAAACAGGTGAATAATTAGTAAGAACAAAATGTTTGACGTTATGAAAAATTTGACGTTTAGCGTTAAAAGATGCTGATATTGAAAGAAATTCGGATAAAAGGCGTTTAAATTCTGGGGAATTTTGGAATTTATTACAATTATTGAAAGTATTTGAATTAATTTGTATTTTTTTTGCAAATTCTATTCTATCAATAATCATAGTATGTAAGAAAGTCAGTCCCGATAATGAAATGTTTAACGTTAGCGACAATTAATTTCCAATTGAATTGTCTACCTAAACCGAAATCTAAAGTAAAAACTGGAATACCGTATGCATGAATTGTCGAATTATTAGCAGCTTGTAATATAAGAGATTGTTCTCACATAATAAAATTCACTTCCCTCAGCTCCAGTATCCATTAAGAAGCGGTGACCAGAGATTCTGTCTATTATATATAAAATATTATTTGATGAATGTGATTCATTAGAACTAAATATGGAAGGTAAAATTAATTGCTTAGTTGTTTTAGATGTACTGAGTTCATAGGATAAAACCTTTGATGTATTTCTAGATAATATTTGCTGGCAAGGTGGAATGCACTTCTTTGCTTTGTCGCCAAAATTGAGATGGTACCAGCAGAAAACCCTGTTGGAAGATGAAAATTTTGAAGAAGTAGACGAACTCTTTTCAAATTGAAAAAGTATTCTTTTTTTAATTTGCTATTTCCTGTTTGATTTCTTCGATACATGACTCTTTGTCAATTGAAGATATTGTTGCTATTAAACGTTTAAATTCTGCCAGTTATCTCTGCCTTGTCATCTAAAGTATTGTTAACATTCGTAGAGAGTATAATTAGAATTTTGTGGTACATTTTGTTAAAAAAAAATTCTTCTAAAATTGAATTATCCAGTTCACGGAGAAGTTGAGATGGTTCTATGTTTGAAGATGTAAGTAGTCGATGTAATCTTTCTGTTTTAGATAGAGAAGTGCGATGAACTGAAGTTTGTTTCAGTGTAGTATATGGGTTTCGTTCAGGAGGGTTGATTATTAGATCTCTAATCTCTGATGCATATTTTGAGTTAAGCACCGAAATTACTTTATTAAATTTTATCCTCTCATACGTAACATAATAAAAGTTGCTTCAACGCCCGATGCAACCCTTATATACCTGCCGCCAATTAATCTCTAGAACATTGTAGAGCCTTTCGAACTCCGTAACATTCTCGAACAGTACTTGACCTTTAACGCTACTACTTGCCCAGAGGCCCAGACAGGTCAGGCTTGATGACTAATCTATGGTGAGTCTTGCTCGTTACAATATCGTTACTACTACTAAAATTTCGTTTCTGTTCGACCGAAAAATAAATTTTGTTCCGAACCTATTATTTCGTTTCAGAAATTTTTATATACTTATTTTTATGTATTTTATTTATTATCATTACAATATTTAAAATTAATATATAATTATTCTACACAAAAAACGAAAAAAAAGAGAAGTTCATAGGGGTGATACATAAAGATTCAATAATTATAATGCAAATGATTTTTTTTTCGGTAATGTTAGCTCTATTAGATTAGGGGATAAAATAAATTTAAGGACCTAAAATACTGTCTCAACTGTGACTTAGTAGTTGGAACAACAATAACATTAATTGCTACCAAATAGAAATCTGGATGCGATCGACAACAACAGAACTATAAAATTTGACCCATTGACTGAATTCCAGTATTTTTCTTTCCCTTCATCAATTGACCAGTCAAGAAAAATCCGTCTACCAGAACTATAAAAATTATGAGCTTTTGACTGAGTCTAGTAATTTTAATTAATCAGGTAAATTATCGTACAATGATAGTTATGCGGCAAAAATATGAACTGACTTGACATATTATAGGTAAGTAGGTTTAGAAATTATGCAAATTCCTTACCGACATGAGACATATAACATTTAAATTCTTTAAAAATAAAGTGTGTATTAGGAACAAAATAATAACGTTATTAACCGGAATTTTTATTTCGGTTATATCGTTTTCGCTCCTGAAATGAGACTTAGAATTTCGTTTCGTTTCTGTTTCTGTTCCGCATTTTTTTATCGTTTCTGTTCCGTTCCGGATATTTTTAACAATGGATATGTATATTTTGTCATATGACAATTGTATATTTGGTGTCACGGTGTTAGTATGAGACAAAGCATATGCGAATTGCAAGGGAAAGGGCACAAATCAAGTACAGAGTAGCATGCTTAGCAGCACGGCTGTAGTTATATTAAATGCTTGTCGCAGCTCGACAGCCGGTATCACTCACTAGTTGAATATTCATTGTTCTGGAGACAATAGATCCCACCGCAAAGCGGCTATACTTCAACTTATAATTATTTTTAATTGTATACAGGGAAGAAAAAACTTCATGTGATTTTTTAAATTGCACTTCATCAATCAAAGAATAACACGCAGTATTCATATCTTGTTATTTGAAAATATGTTAGGTTTTAATTTTTTCTCTTACTTTGTAATTATAGAAAAATGAAGAAGATTCCTTGTGAATTAATATAATTTTTAATTGCATTTATGAACTTATTTACCTATCAATTTAGTGCTGTTTTGGCGTCCGTTCAAATTAGAAGACATATAAAAATAATATGTAATTACGTATGGGTGGTGGTGAATCAAAATAGGGGGTGCCTATAGGGTATCTTAGGAATGGAATGGGCCCCTTGTTTTTATTGTTTTTAAAATATATATTCTGTAAATATAACTTTTGAGAATTTTAAAATTACTCAACCCTCTGTAATTGAAATATCCTGTATAGTGGTTGTAATTAAATAAATAAAACGCTAGTTTTTGTCAGTGGCGTAGCTAGAATTGGTGTCACCGGGACAATAGTGATGGTGTCATACTTCCGTCCCTTCCTTTACATTAATCGTATGTAAAAATTTAAACCTTATTAAATATGTCTAATAAATTGTATTTATTAAAAATAACAATATATTTTTGCACATAACATAACATTACACATTCTTTGCCTAAAAATAATGCTATTATAAAGTCGTTTTGTTTGTATTTTCTTTTTAGATTAGGAAACTAAAATTTACGAAATTAATCTTTTGGTAGCAAACTAGTAAGAACTCAAAGTTCGACGAATGACATTTGCAACTATCAACTGGTAGCATATTTTTAATGCATTTAAGACAAATAAGTACCTTTGATGCAAAACGAAAAAAAAACCACATGACGGAAATGTGTATTAATTCGATTCCATTTTCAAGAACAAAAAAGAAAAATTCAATGATAGTTATAGAGTTTTATAAAGACGCATTCGTTAGATATTACCAGAGAAAATATGTCTTTTTGAAATACACAAAATATAAAATTAAAATTTAATTACAAATTTTCGATTTAAGTATTAACTACAAATTTTTGCCATCTACATGTCTATCGACATTGATTCAATGTTCACGGGGGTCATGACATGAGAAACTCTGGATCCGCCCCTGATATCAGTTGCAGTTGTGTGCTTGTATGGATTTAGTTTGTTAAAGATTTTTTTTGATTACATTGCTATAATAAATTTAGCTAATCTTTTGTGACAGTGAATTAAAGTGTTTTTCACCTTAGAGCGCAAAATACTTTGACGCACGTTACCATTAGTGTTGTTTAGAAATGACATGTTTTGCGTATCGAAAACAATGAAGAAATATAATGTTTATTTTATACCTAATAATGTATATGGATGGAGATTGAAGATTAATATATAAAAAAATTTAAAATGATGGAAAACCCCATTGTTACAAAAGGAACGGCGAAGTAAGTCAACTAAGATATACTGTTATTCCGTCACAGAATAGTTACATACAGAAACGACACTCCGTGTCGGTACCTACATGTTCCCCTATCCAGTTCTATGACCTTGAAGCATTGTGTAGACCTTTAAATTTGTGCTCTTCGCCTATCTTTCTCTAAGATGTGAGGGAACTCTCCGATTTTAAACAATGAGCCATTTAAATTTATGCACATTCTCCGTCTCTCTCTAATTTTCGTTTCTCTGTCTTACTGTCGCTTCTGTATAAACCTTCTGTGATTCCGTGTAAAACGAACGCGCTTATGCCTACAGTGATCCCTAAAATTTAAAATAATATTTTTGAATATACGATGGTATGTTTATGATTGAAATGACATAATAAGAGTTTTATACTGCGGTCCGAATGAAAGTCAACGACACGGAACTAACGCAGTTACTGTTCCATTAGTCCGACGAACGCGCACGATGCGGCATGACGACGCTCGTACGTTATGGCGTCAACAGCAACCCGCGTTTCAACTGCGCGCACTTATATTACCCAATTCCAGATTGGTGTTTACTGCCAGATTGCGAAACACAAAGAGACAGAGGTTAACTTGTTTATTTTCTTTTCTTCCTTTCTTATTGTATTTTATTAATTGTAAGGACAAGTGCTGGCTGATTGGTTCCACAGTCGTCAACAATTTATAATACTACATGTAACATTAAATTAGATTATAAACATGTGTCTTCTAATTACATGCCTTTTATTAATCCATAAATTAATACACAAACATTGTAAATAAAATTCATTTTTTGCATTTCTATAATATTATTATTGAATGACTGTCTACTAAGCTTCGACTCGTAATATATAAGGTTTTAATGGACTTTTTCGAGAAAATTTTGAAAAAAGTATAGAAAAATTAACATGTTTCTATTATGCTTATTTTCTCTTGTTTAAAGGATATCACTACTTGCGTTTCTCTTTTTTCAACTATTGTGTATTTATAATACTTTTAACAGAGGTGTGTTTACGTTGTCATTATAATGTCGCAAGTTAAAATTGAAACGTCTCTAACGCTCGTCCTTTATTCTATTGTGAAGAACAGCGGAGCGTCAAAGGAGTTTCTTGACTGGTTGCACCAATATTACATACAATTTTAAGACTTAAATCGACAATATCATGTTGGAATAATATGGCAAATTAATTTTTTTACATTGCTCTCAAAATTTAGAATAGATTGTTTATTAAAACACACTATAAATTTAATGATTATTAAAAATATATAACTATTTTAAATTTAACTTAAGTGTACTTAAATCAGGGACGTAACTACGGGGGGCCTGGATGGGCCATGTATAAATCTAACCTGTATTTCATTACTCATTATCCACTCCGTACGTCAATTTCGAATTATATGCGTTCCCATACAACGATCTCAGATTTTGTCATGCCGACCTTAGACTGAAATCGGATTCAATACTCCGTTCTTATTACTTTTTGAATCCCTAAACGGTTTTCAGTTCGTTTTCAATCCTTCATGGGAACGTAGCGATAGCCACGGGCCGATGGGCCTGTGTCCCGACACACTCTGGGTCCTCAAAAAAAAAGTTTTGAATAACCCGAAAATAGGACAATCTGAGTTTACATAATATTTTTTAAAGTAAATGTAATGTTATGTATCTCTAATTTTCATTAGCAGAAGAATAGAATTTTGAAATAACTCAGGTTAGAGCCAAGTCGTTCTACTGTTTGGATGGGGATAATTTTGAAGCCTGCAGCAAATTAAAAATAAATTTAAATGAAAAAAAAATAATAAATAAAATGCTAAAAAACAATCAGAGCCTAATGAAGAGTTAACAGTTAATAAAATATTAGATAAATAATGATATATATTGTTATAAAACTTTCGTTTTATTCGAATATATATTTCAAAATGCTTTAAAATTTTACATGTCTCTACAAGATTATTTTATGGTAGATTTATTTACCTGTGAAACATAACACCTTTTTAAAATTGTTTAATACAATTGTAAGCAGAACAGGATTTAACCATTTTATTGTTTATTACAATAACTACTAATTAAAACAAAATTTTGTAACAAATATAGTCAAAATCACATGCAAGTTAATGAGACTTCATCAGTTCTTGCCACTCAACGCGCGCTATCTCTCTCGCACTGTGTTCATTACAGCTATCTCCGTGTAAACTCCCTTCATATGTACTATTAGTTCAATGATTTTACAGTTGTAGGAAAATATATGTATTTACTCCTAGCTCAGCAGAACCACCCTGTCAAGACAACCGCCATGTAAATTTGTAAAGACTATACATGACGTGAGAATCCGCTTAAGGTTTACTATTGTTTCTTAACAGTGAGTGGCAATATTTGCACGCAACGACAAGTATCGCGTAAAGTTGTGCCCTTATTTCCTGTACTGGTCATCACAGCGGATTAGAAGGGGAGTTTCACTACATAGATCTGTTACAGTACGTTATATGGATATCATAAAATGTGAAACGGTGATGTGGCGAAGATGCAATGTGCTCGCCACTGCCACTGTGTTAGCTGATACCCGTACGCGATATGTACCATTAGTGTCGCCAATCAACGCTCCCTACTCAGACAGTTGCCGCCATTGTGCGTTGCTCTATAGGTGACCATTCGCCAGGCCAACGGTGCCTGCAATAAACCCATAAAACGCATTGCTCTCTGCCTGTAACACAATAATGCGACGAATTCCGCTTTCGGGACTAATGCAATCTGAATATTTTAAATAACAAGAGATATTCATCAACGGCAATTGGCTACATGGTCTAGTGAGTAGATTGAACTGCTGTCGTTTTGAGAACCTGAGCTTCAATCTCGTCGACTCAAATTATTTACCTACTGTTTTCCTTTTTAATATATTCCGTTTGAGGATGAGAGAGAGTAATAAATCAAAATTTTCAAGAGGAGTAATGGATTTTTGTCAGCTATGCGGCCAATAAATCCATCAGAATATTAAGATATAAGTGCTAGGATGCTCATAGAATGTCGCACGCTTTATATCCGGAAGGAAACGTACTTTCCGAACAATATAAACACCACTATAAACGTTCCAATAATTCCTTTTGGTTGTTAGTCCGTAAAAATAAAAGTTCTCTATTTCAATTTACTCATATTATGTATTATTTGTAGTCAATGTAATCTTAAGTACGGTAGATCGGTATCGAATTTAGTCTTTTTGACTATCCCTGAGCAAATAATTATTGACGTGCCACTGGAATGTCTTTGACAGTCTAATTTATTATTCTCTCTCATCCAAAATGGTGTACAGTGAGAAGAATGAACTAGGGCTGGCAAAAAAGTCGATAAATCGAACCAAGTCGTCTTTTTAAAAAAGTCGATCGATCGATTTGTATATTGTCGACTTTTTTTCTAGTAATTAAACTGTTGATTTTTGTTTTCAAATAACTGTCTCGACTTTTAGACTTCTACTTCGACTTTGACTTCGATTTTCGATACCTGAAACTTATATAATATTAGAGCATTTTCAATAGGTTGCTGAATATTTTTTTATATTTAGATTCATGCAAAATGTATTTTCAGCTTCATCATGGGAAAAAATTATTACAAAAATGAATCACTGATTGCAACAATGATTGTATTCAAGGATTATAAAATTTAATGTATTTATAGTAATTTTAAGCGATATTTGAAACTGTGTTATGCAGAGTTTACAACCTCTTATGGAGAGTTGGGTAGCTTAGTGATCAGATGTCATACATTATTGGAACTTGAAGACGTTACTTAAAAAAGGGTAAGAAATGGAGTTAAACAAAGTACATTTAAAATTAACTTTACTCGATTGTTTTAATCCAGATTTAAAATATAATTGGCAGACATCTTGAACGCAAATTTTAGGTGTACAGTTTATTTATTAGACGATAGAAATTATTACCTGCCTAAAGGATTCTTTAACGAATGTTCCATAAAACTTTCTATTTATATTTTTAAAACTTACGATATTTTAACTTTTTTAATACTTCGATTTTTCTGATATTTCCACTTTTTATTTATTTCGACTTTTTTATTGTTTCAACTTTTATGACTTTCTTAAATAGTTGACGATAAAAATCGATTTTTCAAAAAGTTGAAAATCGACTTTCAGCTCTAGAATGAACTGCTGTAGTTGTGAGAACCTGAGAACGAATCTCGCCGACTCAAATTATGTATTTACCTATTGTTTTTCATATAAATATGCCCAGTGTGATGTATTTTTTACACCAACTAGAATTTTCAGTCTATGACGTCTTTTCCTACAAGGATTTTGCATATCCACCGTGGATAATAATCTGTATGTGAGTGATAGATATACCTATATAAAGTTTCTGTAATTATAGATCAAACTTTTAGTGTATATATAATAAGCTGTACTGATTCGCAAAATATCAGCGCGTTGTCATACATACGTCAACAATGGAAGAGAATATATATTTTTCTCTATAGTTTCAATATGTTTTATAAGTTTATGTATCTTTTTAATGTACATATTACTTACGTATGTGTAGATTACAGAAAATTATATGATATAAAATATAAATGATCATATGTATTGATCTTTTATGGTCATGTGGTTTGTGGTTTGCTGTTGGTGAATAGATTATCTACACACATATATCAGTTTCAATGTTACTTACAATAGTTGCTAAACCCTGAGTTTGATCTGTTTCTCAAAGGGAATTTTTTTATATAAATTGTTTTTGCTGTTGAATTTTCGTTATTATTTATCTTTTAGTTCTTTTGTAATCCTTTTAGTACGTATTATTAAATTGACGGGTAGCAATGACTTATGGTTAAGTCTTTTACTTGAATTGAGGGGAGTATAAGATTTGGATCTCAAATCCTAGAGTTGTTATTATATTACCAAATAAAAATGCCGATCGTAAAAGGCTTGTAGTAACTTATGTTACTAAAATACAAGAAAAACGTGTCACGAAATATTTTTTCAAATACTTGAGAGTTGATGAGATGATTCAAAAAATAAGTTTTGTTAGTAAAAAAAAATATATCATATTTTGTAGTTTATCATATCTAAGTCAAAACTATTGTTATTCATTGTTATAATTGTCCTGAATTGTTAATTTTGTCATCGTAACAACAACCTTTGAGGACCCTACTGAAATTTATCAAAAACGTTCTACTTGTATTTAACAGAGTCGTCAATTCCTGAAACTAGTTATCTTCCAACGCCATCAATTCGGGATGCATAATGTTATTTAATCAGAAATTAGGCCAACTTTACGTCATACAAGTTGAACATGCAACAAACATACTCTGTATAGTGAACAACACCAGTTTTCTGTTTTGTTTGGTGTATATGAAACAAATAAATAAATAACACATTTTAAATTAGTATTTCACAAGTCTTGTATTTTTCTTGGTCTTGCCTTAGTCTTGCAAAAAATGCAAGACAAGAACAAGACAAGAACTCTAAATTTCAAAGCAAGACAAGGCAAGAAATTGTCTTGCAAAAAATGTGCAAGAATAGCAAGATTTTCTTCAATTCTTGTACTATCGCATTTTATTATGTTAATTTTAAATCTAGATTTATTATAAGAACCTATACCTATGAATATATAAAAGTACAAAAATATGTAAAAATTAAAAATATTAAAACAAATTTTTAACATATGTATGTAAATTTCATTTTCAAAAATACATAATAGTAATAATTATTGATTAATAATATAATTATCCTTCGAAATCATGTTGCCACAAAATGCTTTCCTACAACCAGGGATGCTTTGAAAAAAGCTTTTCTGTCTGTACAGATGCCGCTATTGGGCTAAAATATATAGTATGTGCAGCTAAATGATTTTTGTTTTTATAAACCTTATTTAATAATAATACATAATTGTATTATAAGAAATATATTTGATAATTAATATTGATATTATCTAAACAAAAAAAAATGTACGTGTGATACATGATTTTTTATATGCTCAAGATCATTTGCGAATATTAAGACGCAAGAAAAGAAATATGCAAGAAAGTGACGATCAAGACAAGATTTTTATATACAAGAGTAATGAAACACAAGATATATTTAAATTTCTTGTCTTGCTTTTCGAGACAACACAAGAAATTAATAAACAAAACAAGAAATCTTGTCTTGTGAAACACTATTTTAAACAGATAAAATTTTGAACATTAACAATATATTAAAATGTATTAAAGTGTGAATATTACTAAACTTTAACTCTAAGTTCCTACGCAGTATATAGTTTACAGCGCTGTTCTAGAATGACAGAGATCCTGGGTTCGAGTCCCAGTGGCGACTGAAAATTTTTCTCAGATAAAAACATATTTCCCTTCAACCGTTAACAATATAGTTTAATAAAAAAGATGAGTCTGGGAAGATGTTATGGATTGCCCCATTGTCCGGAGCGCATTGTGATTTAGTGAATGCTTAGAGTCGATTGCATATTTAGTTGTAGGAAATGAGTGTACATTGATGGATGGGTACGTATTACTCGGACACATATATAAAAACAAGTAATGAATTCAATCTGCATTCATTTTTCAGGAAGCGTCGAGAATCGCTTATCCACGGTTGGACGCTCGACTAACGAGACATCGTCGCCACGGCGGAGCCGAGCCGGGAAATGCTAATGCCATTTCCGGTAGCTCTGTAGTTGTTCCTTATTCCATGGGGAACTTCATCCTCTTTCCTGTTTCTTCGCTTCCTCCGATGTGCACATTGTTCGCTGCAGCGATACCGTGTAGCCGTGTAGCCCTGTAGCCGTGTTACAATTGCTCACTACTCGGGTCTGAACCACCTGCCGGTAATCCTTTCTCCCTTTCTTTTCTAATTAAAAGTCTGTTGTCTTCATATCAGCAAAGCTTCATTCACCGGAGGCGTAAATAGGATTACTGAGCGGAAAGAAACGATGCACCTGTGGTTCCTTTATTCGATTTTCACTTTCGTTATGCGCTTATGCTTGTAATTGGGGGATGTTTATTTCTAAGCTTAAAACGCACTTTGTAAGTTTTACGTGTGGCTGTAGTCACATGTATATTGAAATTCACAGTGATTGCTACTTAGTTTCTGAGATCGTTCAGTACGATTTCCACTACTACTATGACTAACTAATTTCTTCTTAGAGAATGGTGTAGAATCTCGATATTCTGTAGAATTGCTAGTTATGTACGAGTATTGTATAAGAATATAAGAATTTAATTTAATTTAGATTAGGTTTCACTATAATTCGTTATTTAAAGAATAATAATAATAATAATAAAATATGAGGAAATATTTTCGTCACATCAAAATAGGTCCTTCATACGATAAAATGTCTTTCAAATGGTAAAATAGGAAGGGTAAAATACATAGGTATTTCAAACAGCGAGATGCTTACGATAAAAAAAATTCTGCCTGGTAGAATAGGTATTTCAAACGGTGAGCTGCACAGGGTGTAAATAATATTTTAGCACAGTTAAATAGATCTTTCAACAGCAATTTATGAACAGTGAGAACGTGGTTTTCATGAGAACAATCATATATATTTAATATAAATAATAAATCTCAATAATATAAATTAATTGAAATTAAATTTCCATTTACATGTCATCTCGCTAAAATCGATATACCCTGCAAGATCTTTTTTGAAAGAACGAAATAGTTCTATAAAGTATATAATCCTAATTAAAAGGGCAAAGTTTATTTTTAAATCCATTTCTTAATCGGACAATTTCTTTTTAAATAAGTTATTCACTTTTCAGTTATTATTAGAATAAAAGTAGGTACAAAGTAATTTTTATAATGAAAAATATTTTCTTGAGCTGAAAATATTTTACTAACGGCAACTTTTTTTTTAATGGACTATTTATTTTTTATCTGTTAACTGGTCTTTTACTGTTGTGAGGACTTTATTTACAGGATTGAAAAATCACACCCATAATAAATTAATTTTTAAGAATTATATATATATTACCTTGTTGTTCTATAGATTTAGGAAATTATACATTAGTGGTAGGTATAATGTAATATAAAAAATACATGTTTATTTACAATTTGACCATACAAATACAATAATATAATAATAGTGTCCCATCATTCTATAAAATCGTGATAGAATTCCATTTGTATCTATACTTGTATTTTGATGTAAGAAAAGGTTATATCAGTTTCCAAAAAGTAACCCAAAGGCCATAAAGCACGGAGGGAAAATTGCATTCTTTCCTGAGGTGTAAGTAAGACTAAAAACGAAAAATGTAACTTTAAAAACTAAATAAATTAATATTTATTTAATTTAAAATATGTAGTAATCTATGGCAAATTTATAGAATTCATTAATTAAAGTGCAAATTTAAATAAATCATAGTTTAAGAAAAATCAAATTGTTTTGATTTTAAATCATATTTTTTCGATTTTTTCAAAGGTATAGTATTCTCAAAAACTTTTCACAAAAATATTTATTGTGGAAAAAATATATGAAGAGTAAATAACAATTTAAAGAAGAATTAAAAAATATATATAACGACACCGTTTATAGTGACAATCTAGTTATAACGTCTGAACTATGACGACTTTGAAATTTCATATACCTGAACCTTATTTTACTTTCATCGGTTATAGCGACATCCGACTATAGCGACAAAAATTTTGGCATCCTTTTAATATCATTATAATCGGATTTTACTGTACCACATTTCAAAGTAAATTAAACAAAATAATCACATACTCTTGAAAATATGTTTTAGATTATAAATTCAAAATAATACATCGTTTTATCAACGAAGTTAAAAGTTTTATCACATGGAATGTTAAGTAACAATGGCGTCCTAAACCTTTTTTTTTCTGAAAACGCACCTCAAAAATCTTTTGTTATAAGCGAGATATCAGATATTATGTGCAATTAGCGTAAGAACCGTCGTAGAAGCTGCGACAGTAGCGAGTTTACGTTATCATTGCAATAGGACGGATCGCCCCGAGCATTTGATGCAACACACATTTCTATTTATACTTGTGCGGTTCAGCGTGTACGGTCTGTTGATATGGAGGTTATTAATATTACAACATAAATTGCATATATCCTCAAGGTTCGAGGGCGTTGTCATGGCGCCATCGTCTCAAGTATTTTCTAGCGAAAAGAAAATAATCTGCTACGCATAAATTGATAAAATTGAGTTGTTCCATCGTTCACGCTTTGATAGATGTGCACATTTAACCAGGAGACATTCGGCACAATGTAAATTATGGCATCGTCAAAAACGAAAGAAATATGAGAAGCGGCAAAAGAAAATAAAGAAAAAGCCTGCTAATACGATATCAGGAGTTGCTTATGCTTCAAGTAATATTTTACTTTTTCTCAAAAAGCAGAAAATCGTGTTATTGAAATGACAAATAGCCGGCAGCGCGTATTTCATGTAAAAACGACTTGTTCTAGGTGGCAGATTTGAAAACAACTCTTCTCGCACGGACCATAAATTCAGTACGTAAATCAGCCGCCATAAAACAAAGTGCCACTGCTGCTGGCAGCATCAAAAGCAGGGCCTGCTTCTGCTTCTGCTACCCACCATTCTTTTTTACCGCATCGGTAGTCACGGCGTATCTGCATCGATTTCTATAAACTCTAAACTTCAAAACTCTTTATTCATTCACTTACATTCTTATGGAAATGCAAACGTTTTATATGGTAGGTATATAAATATATCATGGCTTATCACCCATTCCTGGGTGTGTGCTTTCATTCTTTATCATAAATATTTGTACTGCAGAGGGCGATTAATAAACGTCACTTCATGGGCACTCATGTTATACTGAGTGCACTACAAGATCCATTTTTCTGTTATCAAAACCACCACCAGTTTTTACCCAGTCACCCACTAAACTACAAATTGCATAATATTCGTATAATTCACATAATTTTAATCACCAACGAAATGAGATGAAATGGATTTATAAAAAACCTATATTTAAAGTACCTATTATAAACGAGTCATATGCTACACTTTTTCTGCGACTTCAAATTAAGACATAAATATAGAAAAAATAATATAGGTTAGTTATTTTTACACGATGACAACTATGTAGCCTGTGTATAATGTATTATTTAATGCGGTAGCTAGCTTCAAACGGTGTGTTTAAAACTAAAACGCCTTTTTCTTAAATTGTAAATAAAATATTATTTAGTGTTACAGAAACTAACGCGCTGGTATATTTTATCTACACGACAGGTGTAAAAAATATTCTGATAACCAATATGTCACTACAGACTAAGGTTCCGAAGTAGTTATTTAAATTATAAGTGCAGAAGGTTGTATTTACCTAACGCCCACATTATGTATTATATTTTTTGGCCAATATGTGTATGTATATTCTAAAAATATTGCTGGTTAACACTGGAAAATGATTGGTATTAACATAATAATCTGCCAAAATACTATTTTGAATTATGAATGAAATAACTTTTTTTTCTTATGTAATGCAATATTTTATTTTGTAATTTTGAAAAAATAAACAAATCGATACACCAAGCTAAAATTGTCAATTTATCAAATTAAAAATCTTATAATATTTATTTAAGATTCGGCCGGATTTGTCGTAAGATTCGGCCGGATTTGTCGTAAGATTCGGCCGGAACCGGACGTTTTTATTAAATGTCCGCATCGGACGAATTTCCGCACCATCACTAATTATATACTACATATTGATAATGCTAAAAATATAAATAAACGATGTATTATCTATAGATATAGAGATCTAATTTAATATAACATTCATTTTAAAAGCAGCTATCAAAGCCTTATAATAAAACCGTTTTCGTTTTATATACATATACATAGGTATGAATGTAGATATTGATTATTTTTAAAACTGAAAATAATTTATTATATTTTTAGTGAAATTATTTGCGTAACAAGGAAGTTTCTTTTTGATTCTCGCAATAAATCTAGTTAACAATGGGAAAAGTACGCATGTTTTTATATACAAATAAATAACTCCATTCTCTAACAAGAAAGAATTCCATATAAGAAATCGCAGGAGGAAAAGTAGAGAATAATACGTACGAGAATATTGAGTCTGTCACGAATTTCTGTACAATGTAGGTAACATAAATCAGTATTTGATGGCAGGAAACTGGAATTTCGATTTGTGACTTATGGTTACACGCGCGTAATATGTGGTGAGGATAAGCTAAAAAAGAAACATATTTTATTTTGATTTATTTATGATATAAGAATTAACGATATTTTCAACTGTTCGAAAATTAACTTTTATGCTTTTATGAAAAAACTCCTTCCTCTAAGCAAAAGTAAAAGTATTAAGTATTTGCTCTGGTCTATGGAAAAAATGGTTGATAATGACAAAAAATATATTTAATGTACAAATAAATCACCAATTGTTATTTCGAGAACAGTAGAGATTGAGTTAATTAAATTAACAAACAATTTCTATGTTCAATTGTTTTAAATAAAGCTACAAGGCCACAACTAGTTTTTATTGTTTTAATTTGAATTAAACAAAACCCTTGTAATCAAATTATTACAAGCGAACATCTGTGCATCTAAATTATCATCATCATCAGTGGCACAGCAAGTAGCTTAAGATACTTGTTTCAAGGCAACTTTAACTTGCATTTTAGTTGTGCTACAACCTCTACCTACAGCTTGTAGTTCAAAATTATCACTTGATCTCAGCGGCATTTTTATTTGGATAAAGATTGGTGACGCTGGGGATTTGAGCACCAGATCCCAGATTTCATACTCTGCTCAATTTCAATTTCAGTAACCAAGTGAGTTACTGCTGTAAGTTACTAAATAGTTTAAATTGTGTCCGAAATAACTGATTTATTTCCTAAATGTACAAAATATAAAAATACAATTAAATGAAAGTATAGTTGTAGGAAGCGGTATTTGAAACTGACTTATGCAAGGTATATAACCTTTTATGAAGGGTTGACAAGCTTAGTTGTCAGTCTTCATAAATTATTTAAACTCAAAGGCAACACTTGAAGAGAAAGAAATAGGTCGTATGACACAAATTCATATTGAATTTACTTTGTATAAATTTCGTAAACTGAAAATATTAATAAGAAATAAAAGACGATAAATACAAAATTTTAGTTTATTAACATTTTTCTATCTCCAAATTTTACTATTTTTCAGTTCTTCACACTGTTGTCTTCGATGCTCCAGTGACTTCAGTAGTTTTTTCCAAAGGCTGTTTCTCATCTAAGTTTTTCATTTTATAAAATGTATTTAAAATAAAATTCTTCTCACTGTATGATAGAAATTTGAGTTTCTTCTGCAATGTCAGTTTCACCATGACTACGTCCATAAAATAATAATCATCACATACTCTATACCTACATAATTTTATACATACACTACTAAACACTGTAAGCACAGACACAAGGTTGCTTTTTTATTTGACTTCTCCAAAACTGAAAAAAATTCTTTCGTTTACCTCTAACCCTAAACAAAAATTTCAATACCTGTATCATATTTCTCTCCGTAATATTTTAATCTTTTTTCAAGTTACAAATTGAATTATATTAAAAATGCATTAAATTTAAAAGTCTATAATTTTAAAAACAAATTTCGGATACATTCCGGGATAGAAAAAAGTACAGGTTTAAATTAACTTTTATCGCAGGTCCCAAAAAACTTTAGAAAGGGGCAATAGGCGTATTTTAAAATAAATTTCAAATATCACTTCATACAACTATACACGCATCTACATATGTCTCCGCAAGATTCGAACCCACAACACCAAAGTTGCGAAGCCGGAGCGCTTACCATTTACCGTTCGGGTCGGTATTGTTATTGTTATTTAAATATAATAAAATAATAAGTTATTGTTGTAATAGTAAGCAGGAGTAGGAGTATACAGTGGCGTAACTATGAAAATCCACAGGCAGGTTTTTTTTTTTTTAATAAAAAGGTGCCATAATAAATTCATAATGTATTTACTGTAAACTATAAAGCCATAATGTACAGTTCGAATTTCTATATCAGTGAATATCAAAATTAATTTTTTTCAACCAGTGGTTCTTAAATTGTGGGACCAACTTTCTTATTTCAAATTGGGTAGTATATTTTTAATTTGCTTATTTTGTACAGAATTTTATTCTGAGTTCATTGCCATAATATTTACATACCCTTGAATAACCTTTTTTTTAGAAAACAATTATTCAACTGAAGTTAAATAAAGAATATATAATTAAAAGGTAAATATATGAGTATTTTTACTACTAAATATATTTATTTATTAAAATAGTACATTGGATCAATGTTATTTTTGACATGAATTTAAATAAATTAATTAATTAAATGATTGAAAATGCGCCTAAATCTTAAAAATCTTGACAGGTGGGTGAGCGCACCCAGCTAACCCCCCTTAGTTACGCTACTGGGAATATATGTAAGTGTATTAGAGTAGTGAGATATTTATTTGGAATTGAAGAATGTTATGGTTGCGTAGCGAATCGTGAAAGAATATGCGCTGGCGGCAGTGGGAGTCTGGTTTGGGGCTGGAGACGAAGCACGGAGTCACGGAGCCACGGAGACACGGAACACGGCAGCGCAATGTATTGTTATTGTAAAAACGTTTCCCCCGGCGAGAGCGAGCAAGTGACACGCTCCACCTACTCGTGAAGAGCCACGAGCTCTAAAGTTTTTAAGCTATTTTATAACGATTTATAGGTTTTTAAGAAATGCATTAGTAAAATATAAGCGCTTAGAATCCATTAGTAAGATCGAGTTTGTCGAGATATATTCCCTGGTCGCCTATAGCTCGCATTCTGCATTTTATGATCGCCGCTTCGTAACACTACGTTTACTGTTCAATGCGAACTGCGAACTGCGAACTGGCACAGTCCCAGAAGTACCAATTTCATAAATCATGGATTTGCTTGCAACTTCACACATTCACAAAGCGAACTCTATATACTGTACGACTACACCCGTGTTCCGGGGTCGACGTAAGCGGGTGTTCAAAATACAGGTTGTTCACCGTACAAACTGTCGCCAATTTCATTCCATACACTAATAACCAGGGTTGACAAAAATAATGATTTATTTCAAAAAATCAAATATCATTAATCTTTTAAAAAAAATCAAATAAATAATGTTTTTTTTTTAACTTTTAAGATATATGAGTATTATTGCACTTTTTAATTGTTTTAAAAAGCAATTTGAATATTTTATTTTATAAACGAAAACAAAAGCTGTAATAAACCAAAACGATTCATCTGAATAAAACTAGAAAGAGTAACAAAGAATTTTTACTTTTAGTTACGTATTTAAATACTTATATTTTCCATCTATTATACGAGAATTAAAATGACACAATACCATTTAATTTTAAGATATTATTATACACAGAATACATTTCAATTATTATTAATTGTTTCGTAGCAAGTTATTAAATTTTTATTATATTTATTATATTTTTTTTTTCTTTGATAAAAGTCAATGATTTTTATTAAAAAAAGTCTCTTGATTTAAATCGTGATTAAAATCAAATGATTTCAATCAGGCCAACCCTGCTAAAAACACTGTTAATTAGACCACTCAACGGAACATAAAATAAAATAGTCCCCGAAATATATCTATAATAAATTAAATGTATACGGAAAACTATCATCATCAACTTGTTTACTTTGGTGTTTCGTTTTATCTCCTATCTGGCCCTTTACTGAAACTGTCAGGTAAACTGTTGACTGTTCAAATGCAAAAAATAGCCATCTTTGTAATTCAATATTATACAATTCAGAAATTGATGCACAGCTTATTATATATGTATGTAAATACATTTTTAATTCCTACCACCTTGGTAAGAAAGGTACAAAGATCGTGCGAAAAATCATAAACTTTTTGACCAATAAACACATTATAAAATCTATACAATATTTAATATTTTTAATATCTGTGGATGTGTGTGTGTGTGCAGACCTGGATTTAGGTTTAATGAGACCGTAACCTATTCAAAGTTAAGGACAGGCTGTCCTTTGTCAATATTAAAAAAAAAATGTGTTATGTAACATATAAAAACAGTAACCTAATTACGTATACCTATATCATTTTTATTTGACATCAAATGAGCAGTCCTTAGACCAAAATAGTAATAAAATGTATAATCACACTTTATTATCCATTGGTGAGTGTAGCAATATAGTATCTAAAAGATTTTATTATGGAATATTACATTTAAAAAATCTGCTTGGATCGTCAGTACCGAATTATGTAAGTTTATGTAACAAAATTTCACTTAATTATTATTTTATCGTAATAAAAAAATTATATGCATATTTTAGAGCAACTTTGTTCAAATAAGTTATTAAAATCATCGAAATCTTATGAAAAGTCAAACTGTCCCGGTTTCATTAATTAAAAATCTGAGAACCCTATATGGACATTTCTTTATATGTAGCAATTACTGCTATGTTTTTTATGACTCTCTCTCTACTTTTTTGTCAAGGGTACATTGCATTTGCGCATGTGCAAGAAAATTTCAAATAATGTACATCTATTTACAAATTTTTCTAATAAGCATTAACTTAAATTGAGTATTTATTTAATGATAATTAAATATAATGTGTCACCGGCAATAAATATAAGTGAAATAAGTACGCACTGGATTAAATTAGAAATAGGTATATGTAAATTTAACAAATAATGATTTTGTTTAGGAAAATTTGATTTACTACTGTTGTACAATGGCGTGTATCGAAAACGTATAGCAATAGTAGATTGTGTGTAGGTTATATTTGGGATGATGCATCATAAATGCAGCAGCGAGGCTATTTAAATTCATGATAATTTAGTGGCGTGATTATAGGGGCGTCGGGCCGACTTATCGGCGACGCATCAGATTTGCACGTAAACTGAATATCGTTACAGCCATTTTATTACTACTGACAAAATGTAATCGACCAGTGATGAACTGCGAGCTTAATAAGACCCATGAAGATAATCGTTATTTAATGTTTATTGCGAGCTGACAAATCAAAACGTTATTATACGTGAAATTATCAATGGTAAATACGAAATTTTATGTTTGCTACACTGTAAAATTCAACTGCCTTATTCGTTATCGCAATCAAAACCAGGAACGCTTTTAGTTACTATGTAACTTTACGACTCACAAAATGCTTCAAATAAACTTCACGGAAACTGCAATGCTCTATTTTTTTACTAATTAAAGATAATGTTTTTATTATTATGTGTTCTGTATTTGTAAGGGTACTATAATAAACAGGGTGTTTCTATAACTTTACACGAAACTTTAATGTTAGATAAAAAAAAAATCGCAAAAATAAGGATTGTTCATTCCTAGCAAACAGTTTTAGTACTTCTAGTTTAATAGTACATTTCATTATTTATAATTAGAGTATTAATGAAATAAAAGTATAAACACTGTCTACAAGTTTTATTAATTAGTTATTATGGAGGTTTCTAATACCTTATTAAATGTAACTATCAAACCAGTGGCACTAAAAATGTTCACCACAAATATGCTGGCCTTATTTTTGCGAATTTAAAAAAATAATGTTTTTTCTATAAACAGTATATCAAATTATAATGTCAGTAAAGTTTCGTGCAAAGGTGTATAGAGTGAACGACAATCAGGACCATCAGAGATTTTCAAAAAATGATGGCTTTTAAAAAAATTTATATTGTAAATCAATTTTAAGTTAGTTGCATTTTAATCAAAATAAAATTGAGATCATATATGTAATGTACACAAGATCACCGTCTTGGATAAAAAAATATTGTTCAATGTTAGCATTTAGTAAATTAGGGTATGGTTTATTTAGTAAATTAGAGTATGGTTTGTTGTATTATATCTTTAGATTTTTTTTCTTTTAAATATTTTGCAAAATTAAGGAAAATCCAGGTTTTACATTTTTATATCAAAATGTATTAAAAAAATTTTTGGAAACCTAATAATTTCTACAGATGGCCAAAACATAAAAAAAAAACGATATTTAGATCAAATGTATCTAAAAAAAATCGAGTTGCAGTAAACATCAATACTGAAAAATCGATGTTCAAGAAACACCGATTAAAAAAATGTCAAGAAACAATAAAGAGTTTCACATAAACTGTAGTGAAACACATGTTAAAATGTAATTGTACAAAATTAGGACCTAAACAAAAAAGTAGTGAACAACCAGAGACTAGTGTTGGTAATTATTTTATTCACTAATGAAGGACATTAACAATATTTTTACAAAAATATAATATAATAAACTACAATTTAAAGCTAAATTTATTTCACTATACGACAAGTGACGATTGTGCACATTTCCTATGACTTTTATCATTTATCAATTATAATTGTATTAATTTATTAAACTTTGTAAAAAAGTATTATTGCAAAAAAATTAAACAAAAATTATAAATATTGTTAGAAAACATCGATGTTTTACTCGGTTTATCAAAAAGTACACAAAAATCAACATCCCTTTAATATTATAATTTAAAAGAATATGAGTTTGAAGTATTTATAAATAATTTTGTGATACATACTTTTAAATATAATTGTTTGCTGCATAAGAAAAATGTTAGAATTAATCATTGTCATTTACGCGACTCTAGTAATGCATCTACACTACCTTGTTTTACGTTTATATTAGTTTCGAGTGAATAATGAAACAACACGAATTGCAAATTGAGTTCTTGGAAACTCATATGTCATCGGACATCCGGAGTACATATAAACTACTGACTACACACCACTTTTTCAATCAGTTGTCAGATTGATATTGGGCGTGGTTATAATTTTGAATGAAGATAGTATGTCGTGAATCGATCTATTAAATTGACGACAAATATTATAAATGAGTATCCATTTATTAAATAACTGGATTGTTTTTCAACGTCCGTTGCAAATTGTATTAAACAAAGATATATTTTTTTAAAAATGTTATTTTCCCAGATGTTTAAGAGTGACTAACACACAAATAATTGAGAACTGTCAAATAATCGGTATACCTAATTTTATATTTTCTTCTTGTTTTCAATCGTTCAATACATAATACACACACATTTGCAGGTTACTTGTGTCTTATTTCGTGCGGTATTATAAAGGATCCGTTAAAAATATATTTTTCAGCGGAATTTTAATTTTTTACCTTACAGAATGAACATCTATACTACCTATAAATATTAAACGCCCGCTAAAATATGTTTTTAACGGCATGTTAAAAACTAGCAGGTTTCATACAGAGTACACCCCATTTTTTTTTTAAATTGTTCTCCTGGAAAACCCCAGTGACACCTGAGTTTCTAGCTCCATTATGTACTTAAAAATTCTTAATTATAAATATTTATACTGCTATGCTTTTAATTGTTTGGAACAACATTATCTGTCAGCAAGTGTATTATATATTCTGTATGTTGATAGGTCCCATTAAAATGAATATTATTTGCTAAAATAAGCGGCTGTAAATAACAATGTAATGTTTTGTGTTGTTTTGTTATTCTGATATCTGATACTTATTTTTCCCTAAAAAGAAATTTTCTATATATTATTAATATTCATTTTTGGATATTTAGAATATACAATGACGAAATGTGATGACTTTAAGTAAGTTATATAATATTTGACTATTGTAATGTTTGTTGTAACTTGTAATCATTATTTACCGCAATTTAAAATTTGTATTCTTGTAAGTACATGATCTAATTTATAGATCATTATGCAAAATTTTGAATTTATGTAAGTTTATTTCTTATGTAAAATTGTTATTCCTTCATGTTAATATTGTAAATTAAATATTATGTCTTCAAAGTTTGTATTCCTTTCTATTTCTTTAAACACATGTACCTATTAATATATTTTTATATCAATAAAATTTTTACACGGGGTGTTAAAAAAGGGTAATTCAACATTTGATTTTTAGATTTTTACATAAAAAGAAAATGATATACATTGATCTTTATTTTGCAATTTTTGTCTCTACTTTGCTTTGCAACATTTATTCCTAAAACAATCTACACGATGAAGAGAATAAGACGAGTGAGTACCAGTAATGTGCCTGTGGTGTATGGCATTCTGGATACGATGAGAACGTCAGAGGGTTGGTTGGTATTCGGCGGGAAAATGCAGTGCACAGCGTCACTCAGTCATTGGCAGTCGTCGGTATCCATTGACATTAAATTTGCACGTGGACAGTTCCGCACTAGTAGTTCCCAGAATCAACCGAGCGTGTAACATGCGTCGACCGTTTCATCATGATCCTGTATAATTCAGGGGTTTAATTGCTTTTGGAAATCATATTTCCCTGAACATCCGCCGATTACATGGCCTGGCCGCATCAAAATACTCTGCACCCTGCACATTGCACATTGCATTCATGGGGCATTATGATCAACATGAACATCAACTTTTCATTACAATATTTACTTCAATTTTGTATTGCTTTGCACGCCACACATAAAACTATTCACGAAATTTATTCAAACAAATTATTCTCATTCACATTTATTCATTTTCATTTTACAAAAATTGTTGTCAGAGGAACTTTCATTTTACTTTTTGATTCGGCTCCTCTTTTAATTTTCGTAACCGATGTTAAATTAAATTTTTATTAAACAGGGCAATCTTGTGTTTTTCTTACCTTTTAAGGTATTATTATTAAAGACTTTAATTTATTACATAATCATCTTTATTTTTGTGGAGATACTAGAAGGTATTACCTTTACTAAAGAAGTAAAGACTTTAGTTGTCTATCACCATCTCACAAATATCACAAATAATCACAATCAAATAAGTAGTCTTTTCAAGTATGCTATTCTCTTAAAATAACGTTACTTTTATCTGAATTCTACAATAAGTCTTTGCTTTATTCCACAATTTAAATTAAAGCTATGTTATCTCATGCACCTTTGTAAACCGCCTTAGAATAACGAT
Organism: Stenolophus ochropezus; assembly: GCA_035578165.1. NCBI lineage: Eukaryota > Metazoa > Arthropoda > Insecta > Coleoptera > Carabidae > Stenolophus > Stenolophus ochropezus. Next base: position 19,960,588 of record JAQOWZ010000014.1, on the reverse strand, counting down.
AATCAAATAAGAATTACATCTTCGAAAGGAAGAAAATTGAAAACAAAATAAGAGAGTGAAACCGTTTTGAATAAACCCGAAAGCGACAGACACGATACGAATATTAGTTTCGAAAGCGAAACTGCGTCCGAAACTAGCATTTTTGGCCGAAACTGAAAACGAAACCAAAACTTCAGTCAGGCACTACTTGTTGATATTATAAAAGAAATGATAATGTCCAGTTAAACAAGGTTTTTCTAATATTAATTATTATTTAAAAAATATACAGAAACATTTTCAATTTGTTACCATACCACGGTAAAAACGACAATTTATTTTGTTGATTAACTAAACAAGCTTTCTGCAACTAGACTTAAGAGAAAAACAAGTGTTTTGGGAATATCAAAAAAATGAAAAAATAAACAAAAAGTAGAAAAAAAGGGAAAGTGGCCTACTAAAAACAACAAAAATAAATATACAATATAAATATATATGGCACAGGATCGGAAAGCTTGGAAGAAATGAAATACCGAATTTAATAGTATAATGCCAAATATGGCCACGGACAGCTGATATAAAACATGTACCTTACGTACTTGAAGTCCTGTTCCATCTAGGAATGTGTGCCATAGATAAGGAATACCAAATCCAAGGATTTATGACTTTATTTTTGCTTTTTTTTTCAATCATAAGTCTGTTCCATAAGGATTAAGATGACGAAATACAATATGTAATTTCAAAATACGTAACTAACCAAAAATTGAAATTTTCAAATTCTATAATATTAATACTTTAAAATTCCGAAATGTAATAATCCCGATAATTCAAACCTAAATAATCTACAAACTACGTCAAAATTTAATTATTATTGGGGTGTTAAAAAAAACTCATTACTTTTGTGGACATTTATAGTATAAAGAAAAATTAAATCCTAATTTAGTATTATAATAAAAGTCCATTCCATATATAAATATATTATAGTTTATATCTATTATTGTAACTGTCGTATGTAATTATATAATTGGCCATATCAGAACTTCAATAAAAAGACCTCTATAGATTGCGCTTGTTGAGTTTTTAATATCACTTGAAAAATTAGGTTATATATTGCTGCCAGTCATCAAAATTATTTTATTATTGAATTTAAAATATTGTATTTTATTTATAAAAATAAAATAATTGCCAATAATATTAAAAACATGTGTTAGTAACTTTTAATTTTATTTATAAATAACAATGTTTTAAATATATCGTTTATTAAATAAAGAAATAAATGCTACGAATATTCTTCTTATTTACTATCTAGTTCGAAGAATAGTACAGATTTTCATATATAGTTCTAAATTTGACCAGAATTGTCATTCTTTTTAATTGCCAAAAAAAAAAATTCCCTTCATTTCCCAAAAAAATTTGTGTGTACTTGTTGACTTTTTTTTTAATTTTGAATTTGAACTTAAATTGTCAGACGATAATTTCATAGAACTATATGTATTTATTTACGGACCTTGGAAACAAGTTATCTATATCTTAAATATTTATATTTGGTAAACAATGGATTATAAAATAAAAAAGCAAATATATTTATCCTTTCTCTTTACACAGTGCATCTCTTATCTCATCGTCGACCGACTATTTAAATTAAACAGTTGAGCGAACGTAAAAAGAGCCTAACAAGCATCCCGTAAGAAAGTCACGAACTTGTTATTAATAGCATTGAGTTTGCACACATCAAAAACGCATCGAATCGTATTCATTTCACCCTAATCCATTTCCCGGTGGATCGGATACCTCAAATAAATTACCATGGGATTAGACTACTACCTCTCTAAACATTATTTTTATCTAATTGTATTATTTGAAGGGTGCATGCTTCAGTGCTTTCAATACCCTGCTAAACTTCTTATTACTCTGCTTCGGTTCAATTTAAAATGAAAATATTAAAAGTTTTATTAACCAATATTTTACACATAGGAGTGACCCTTAATCAAAAAACCATCAGAATTATAAATAATAGAAAATAAATTTTTGTTCTGACTCAGACGAAAGTAAAATAAAAACGTAATAGTTTTTATTTTTCTTTGGATAAGATAAGTCAAATTTGTTTACACTACCAGTGGTGCTCAACCTTTTTACTGATATTTTATTTCATTTATAAAGTTACTTGAATAGTAATAATAATTTTATTATTTAGCTTCTATTGTAAAGCTATAAAAGCATCCAAAGGGTTCGTTTTAGGGATATGCAAAACTGAGAAAGTATCGATACATGGGTATCAATAATGAATAAAAATAATCGACATCGGCATCGAATAGAAAGAAACATATCGAAAGAAAGATGTAGGAATTAATGAGATTTTTTATTTTATAAAACGTAAACATTTTCTATTATTTTTATGTTTCGCAAAAGCAATGTACTAAGCCCAGGTGTAACAGAAAAGTTAATTTCGTATTCATTTATATTTGATTAAATTAATTAAAAGTTTCTCATAATATGCTAACTATAATGATATTAAAAAAATATAAATATCAAGATTAGTATCGATATTAAAATACCGCTATCGAAAGAAAAGTATCGATATTGGTATCGTATCAATAGTATCGGAGTTGAGGCTGCGAAATATGTTTGATCAGATCGATTTGATCGATTGATCGATGGTAATAATCTCAATAAAAAAAATATCAAGCTGATCCTTTGATCACCTTTCTACGTTTTGTCGACGTCCATGTATAATATAATAATTCTGGCTGATACAAAGTTGTACTTGTTAAATAATTGTTTAAAAATACATAATGTAAAGCTTGTGAGACGATTTTTCAACAAAATTTTGAATTAGACAACAATATATTTATACATTATAAAGATCATTATTTGGAGAATTCTGAGGTACATTTAAAAACAACACACGAATATTTTTATAATTACATATTTTGTTTAGAAAATAATTTTTACGAAAATATTGAAAAATTTATTTGTATTAATAGAAAGAGTAGGATATTGCTTAAAAATTACTAAAAAAAATGGGTTCCAACTCATGAAATTCTCCACTACATTATTTAGAAAATTACATGTCAGACTCTGAATATTTTATGTTGTGAAATATAGTATTATGAATTTTAAATCTAATCAAAAAGAAATAAATAAAAAATTGTACTTATTGATGAACTTGTAAAATAAAGGCAATTTGTTTAATAAAAATGTTTATAAAATATATATACTTACCTATTTATTATAAATATCTAATTTGCTTTTATTATATTGATAAATTTATAATTTTAGTATTTTTACATTCCAAAAATTATTTTATCATTCATACAAAAATTTAATTTCGAGCGTAAATCAGCCAACAAATGTAAAGGTCCACGATGCTCTGAACTGAACTGAACTGACTAGGGTAATATTGTGACGAAATCTATCATTCTAAATTCAATCTTTCCTTGTTTAAAGACATTCGTTCTCTTTTCTTTTTAATTATTAGTAACAGGGTGCTCGCAAACTCCTGTGACCCTAATAATATTAACCACGCGAAATAGCTTTTTTTATCAAAACTTCAAGATAAGGCCTTTGCCTCGACACTTCCTACATCTTGGACTCAAAATTAATACATTCTTAATTAGTCGACTTGTGGCTGTTGAGAGTGTATTACGACCTAGGGAGTTACGTATTCTACGATACACTAGATGACAATTGAACTATATATTTATCATCTAATCGTAATATCTTGACTTGGGATGTCTTCAAATCAAGGTTGGCCTGATTTAAATTATTTGATTTAAATCAACTGGTTTTTTAAAAAATCATTGAAATCAAAGATAAAAATATAATAATAACTATAATATACTCTGTATAAAATAATATCTTAAAATTAAATGGTATTTTATCATTTTAATTCCCATACAACGGAAGAAAAATATAAGTAATCAGTAGAAAATATTTCTTTCAATATTTAAATATATAAATATTTAAATATGTAACTAAAAGTAAAAAAATCTTTGTTACTCTTCCTAGTTTTATTTAGACAAATTGTTTTGGTTTTATTATAGATTTCTTTTTCCTTTATGCAATAAAATATTTATATTGCTTTTTAAAACAATTAAGTCCAGTAATACTTAGATATCTTTAAAAATTAAAAAAACAAAAAATCAGGATTTATTTGATTTTAAAAAAATCAATGGTTTTTTATTTTTTTAAATAAATCATGATCACACACATCTAATACGCAGTAGGCATGCAACATTGTATTAAACATAATCGGATGTCGCGGTGATGAAAATGCCTCAAGAGCTTCCAACAAAGGCGTCGTATCAGTAACTATTTTGATAACTCGGGGAATTTGGCGAATAAAGGAAACCCGAAAAGGATGTGTCTGGGTTAATTTCAAGATATTACTGGTTTTTACTGGGATTTTAGAGGATATGATGAAACAATGATGAGTATAAAAGCTAGTCCAGTCGGTGGAACCAGGCAATCGTAGTTTTGATCCCGACAGACTGAAACTACAGACGGCATTAGCAGATTTACTTGATACCTACATCATTGTTTCACCATGGACGTTCTAGAGATAGGTTTGTAAGTATAACTTACTATTATTTAGGCTGACCAGATGTACTCTATTTTTATTTTTTAAGTAATATTCTATTTATTTTTACTTTTTATAAAAAACCTCTGAATATACTTTTTCATTGTTTGTTAAATGTTGCACTCGCTAGCTAGCTAGTGTGGTTGTAGCATAACTAGAACTAAAATAAGAACTGCAGCTATAATGTTTGCAATGGGGTATGTGACCAAATTTTGATTTTTACATATACGACACTAGACAAAAAAATAAAATACCTGTCTTATTTTTTAAATCGATTGTTCGTAGTTTACGAGAAAATAATTAGAAAAAAATTAGGGACAGGGTAAAGTGAGCGTGGTAGAATCGCGAAAGAAGACAGGTGGAGTAGAAGCGAAAGAGAGAAATAGATAGTCCTGTTCCACAATCTTGCCATGCTGACGTCACATATCCCTTTTCCAAAATATTTAATTGCTAATAATTATTTTATTGCAAAGTAATGTTTTAGTTATACCTCATTGTTAAAAAAAACAAAAAGCTCTGATAAATCTCAAACTTAATGAAATTTGATTGAAAAAATATTGTTTCTGTTATTTTTATTATTCGTAACGTATTCATTTTCATTAATATAAAATATTGTTTGAATTATTATTCACATCTTATCTACCAACCGAAAATCCCATAAAATTAAATCAAAAAGTTAAGGTTCGACCAATTCACTTTTGAAAATTTTTACTGGCTTTATTTATCACTAAAATTAAAAATTTGTTTAACGATTCAAAAAAGCATCCAAGCATACTCTTTTTGTATAAAAAAAATCTGGTCAGCCAACCATTATTATATTTATTGCATTAGATAAACACTTTACTCATGATACCAGCTGTAGTATGTCTTCATACCTACTTACAGTGCGACTATAGATTGAGTACACGATCACTTCATAAGAAGAAGTCACCAAGATGCGAATAAGATAAGTATATTTTATTTGTAATCGTGACAATATCAAAGGTACCGACACGGAGTGTCGCTTCTGTATGTAATTATTCTATGCTTTTAGTTCATACTAGTGCTGTTACACGTTGGTACTTTTTGTTAAGGATTTTATTTTTGTATAATTTTCAATATAAAGGTAATAAATTTTGGTTGACCTAATATTAAATTATAGAAAAACTGTAATCTATAAATAATATGATGAGGTTTTCCGAGAAAACAATTTAAAAAAATATATTAAAAATTAAATTTAAACTTAAATGTGCAATATTTATAAAAAAAGATAAGGGCTTTATATAAACCTATTTTATAGAGTATTTGGATATTTGGGTGTTTTATATTTTTTTATGTGTCAAATGTTTTTCTTCAAAAATATATTAGGAATTAGAATGCATTGTTCTATTAAATGACAAAAATTTGAAGACTGAATAATTTATTTTGTTTAACGCATTATTATGTATGTATATATTTTTCAATAAGAAATATGTGTAACATTTTTATTTGCAAATTAATATATGTATATATATATATATATATATATATATATATATATATATATATATATATATATATATATATATATAGTGGCTGGACACCCCATTCTCGGGTTACGCCGCTTCTATGAAGCTCTCTAGATTCTTTTTTATAGGGGGGATCAATCCCTATTTCTTCCATTTTATATTTTCTTTATTATATTTCTCCAAATATTCCTATTTTGTGTTTTTGTTTCCCAGTTCTTGATTTTTGCGTTAATTAGGTCTTCCTTTACTTCTCTTTTCCATGTTGATCTTGGTCTACCTCTTTTTTTATTTCCGAGTTCCCATTCCAATATTAGGTATATCCTGGTTTCTTTTCCTGCTCTCCATAGTTCTTGTAGTATCTCTATATTCGTTCATATCCGGTATTGATTTTCATTTACTTTGATCACTCCTCATATTGATTTTAATGTTTTCTTTCTGTTATTCCAAGTTGTTCCTCTTTTTTTTTTGATCATTGTTAGTGTTTCTGCATCATACATCAATATAGGTCTGATTAATGTTTTATAAAATTTTTATTTTTGTAGTACTTTTCATTATTTGATTTTTAATAGGTTTTTATACATGTGAAAGGCCTTATTTTGTTGAAAATATTTTTTCTTTTATTTCAGTTTCTCTATCTCCTTTGTTATCATTACTCCCAAGTATTTGCATTTGTCTACTTCTTCGATTTCTTATTCTCCAAATTTTATCTTCTTGTTCTTATTCTTTTGTCCATATCTCATTATTTTTGTTTTATTTTTATTCAGTTTAAGTCCAATATTTTTGCCTTTTGTGACTATCTCATCTAACATCTTTCTCATCATTTCTCTTTTCTTTGTTATTATATTAACGTCATCAGCATATGCTATAATCTGTCCTCTATTTGTTCTTATTGAATTCTTGTTTATTTTCCTTGTCATATATTCTAATGCTAAATTGAATTGTGCATCACTTTGTTTAACTACCTTGTTAATTATAAATTCTTCTGTATTTCTATATTTTGTCTTAATACATATTTTTGTGTCTTGCATCGTCATTTTTATTAATTTTCGTAGTTTGTATTCAATTTTTAGTTCTTTTAGTGCCATCATTAGTTTTTTTTTATCGAGTCAAACGCTTGCTGAAAGTCTATAAACAACATTTTTATGTTTATTTTTGATTTCTGTGTTTTTACTATAATTTGTTTTTGTGTATGTATTGTATCTATTATTGACTTTCCTGTTTGTAAATCCACATTGGTATTGTCCTATTTTATTTTTGTAGATTCTGTTAGTCTTTTCTGAATTATAGTTGATAGGATCTTGTATGCATTGTTAAGTAATGTTATACCTCTATAATTTTTGCATTCTTGGGGATCTCCTTTCTTATATATTTTAACGAATTGACCTATTTTTCACTCTTTACATTTTTTCTTCCCTCCAGATTTTGATTATTATTTTATGTATTTGTTCATGTAGTGTATCACTTCCATACTTCATCAGTTCCATGTTTATCTTATCTTCTATTAAATGAGAAAATTATGACGACTGAATAATTTATTTTGTTTAACCCATTTTTATGTATGTATGTTCAATAAAAAAATATGTGTAACATTTTTATTTGCAAATTAATAAAAATATGAAAAAACGTAGAAAACCCCAATTGGTATAAAAAGTAATAAATTAACGTCACTAAAATTAGAACCGAAAAATATATTTTGTTGTTTCTTACAGAATTGTTGTATTTATGACAAAGATGGAATCAATTTATATACAATTTAAATAAGTTAATTGTTTATAAATTTGTTAATCTCTAAAATAAAGTGAAATAGTAAGACGATAAATTAACAATTACATGTCTGTTTATTTTGCCAGCAGTCAGAATGATAAGCGATGTGATCTGTTCACATGAAGATATGTTAGTGACAATTACCCCATGACAGTTTATCAGGTTATGCTATAAATTTGGAGCTGTCTGGTAGTACGCGTTAAACATATCTGGATTCGAGATACCCTAAACTAAACGCATTATTATACTGTCACTGTTTAAAGCGTTACTTAGTCTTTCATGATTTACTGCCATATTAACGCATATGAATTAAAGCCACTGGTTTCTGGATGCAGTAACTCGCTTGTTTTCTCTTGCATTTCTACATATACGACCAGACAGAGTTATATATGTATCTATTAATTTCAAGTGTTTTCTATCATATTACAATACAGTACTAATAGCATACAAAGTGTAAGGACTATACTCCTTTTGAGAAAGAGAGAATAATAAATCAAAATTTGCAAGAATACTATTTTTGTCGGTTATGCGGCAAATAAATCAGAAAAATAAAATGTAACTTTATTACGATGCTCACAGAATGTTGCCTCCTTTATACCAGGAACAAAACTTACTTTTCGAACAATATATTTATACCGTAATATAGACGTAGATAGGATTTTTCAAAATGATCTGTGGATGCATTTATATTAACTAAAAATAAAACTTATTTATCAAAATTTACATTTATTTCATTGAACTTGTCATATATATTATAGGTAGTCAATATATGTATAAGTTTATAAGTATAAGTGTGAAAGATCTCTATCGAATTTATTCTTTTTGACTATCTGTGAACATACTATGGCCTTTTCCACTAAATATTTAATGTACTAAAGATTTTTTATAAAATATATTACTACAGTGGCGAAGTAATGTATTGAGCACATCTGATATTTTATTAAATGTTTATGTATATTTTTTATTAAGATTGATTCAGTAGTATGTTATTCAATAACTTTTAGGCTGCGTCTTTTCGGGTACCTGAAACTTTAAAATATTTTCCAATTTTTTACCATTAATCTTTTATAATATTAGAGTAGTTTCAGTAGATTACTGAATATTTCTTTATATTTAGATTCAAAGAAAATATATTTTCAGCTTCATGATGGGAAAAAATTATTACAAGAAAAAATGTCTAATTGCAACAATGATTATATACAGTGATTGAATAATTAAATCTTGATGTTCATTTCTTTCAAATAATTGTCCTGTTAAAATCCTTTCAACAAATTGGCAACCAACCAAGTGTTCATATAAATAAAAAAATATCCGGCCAAATCAAACTTCTAGTGGTATTGCGCTATCGTTAATAAGTATTTTACTTCATAATTACCACTGAAAAAATTGTTCATATAGAAAAATGAATATTTGTTTAATTGTTACGTTTTTTCGACTATATCGAATACTTTTTCCAGAATTTTATGTTTTAGTTTTACAAGTGCGCTGAGACGTGATACAATCAGTCAAACGATCATTAAATAGTTTAGTCGGCCAGCAACATTCACAACTTCAGTGACTAATTACGGTGTTCTGCTACCGTATTTTACGCGATTCGATTGACGTCGCTATCATCGAAATGAGTTCGACATCTGATAAGCAGATATTTGGCAAAATTTACGCTTATTTCTTATTTGTTAAAATTGATTATCATATAATGATAGTAATACGAGTATTTACAAATTAAAATTTACCTTAAATTAAATTTGACTTTAAAGTTTAAATACAAGTTTCAAAATGAATGTAGTTATTCAATTACATAAAAATTAGTTTTCCAAACTTTACTTATCAGGAACAATTGGCAGTTAAACTTGAACTAAACATAGGGATTTTGTGTAAAAGTCGCGGTAAATCGTATAAAAGACAATTTAACAAAGGCATATATTTAAGTAACAACTAGATTTGTGGTTTTTACTTTCAACGACAAGAATGCTTCGTTTTATTTTCCGAGTTTGCTGTTTGCGGACGATCATGGTGAAAAAATATGAACTGAAACTAGAGTGAGAGATTTGTTACATTTGACTGAGAAAATAAAAAATCCGAGAATTTATTGCCACAAAACTACAATGAATAATTAATAGATAAGTTTGCCGAAAAAGGTAAGGCGGATTACTTTACAATTTAAATTAAAACTATATAGGAAATTTAATTCTTTTGATTAATTTTTTATTTCCTTTTTTGTTTGATGCAACAGACCCACAAATATATAACACGAGCCGCCACTGCTAAAACCGTATTATGGTCATTTACTTTTTGTATGCGCTTGTGTGCAAATTAAATTCAATATAGCTACCTGTGAAGTATATTGAAATTGAGAAGTGAAATTATATTGTTCTGAATATATTTTTAAATCATAAAATTTTCAATCTATTTATTTATTTAAATTTTTTTGCAAGGGGATATTTCACAACATTTATTTCTTTTTCGCTTTAAAGCTGAAAGTTTTATTGTCTATAGATATTTATGGTCTGAAACGTGTGATGAACAAAAGTGGCTCTGCGTAATAAAATATCTATGAACTATCACACGGCACAAAACTTTTATATGTTAACTCCTCCGTTATTAACAAAATCTTTAAAATATTAATTATTATAAGTAAGTACTGTTTTAAGATATAAGTACAACATTAAATACGTATGTTTATTCTAGTTTGCTATTTTCACGAAGATGAAAATTAAAACTAAAGTAAAACGCCTCTCTGATAATACAATATCATCACAATTTATTATTAGAGATCTGAGATTAAAGCCATCGCCAACTGTCACCAAATAGCGGCCCTCTATGTAGTTATAGAAAAAGTAATTTCTAAATTAAAAAATAATTCGAGAATGCAAAGGCATTTCGCTACCAAGTATCAAACAAAGTTTTTTTGAAAACTGTGCCCCAAAATTAGTAAAAATGTAAAGAGAAAATTTTTACGTTTATCTAATCAGATATTCTCTGATTATTAATTGACAGTAGAAATCAAACAAATGTTCAATATTATATCAATTTTTAAGTGAAATATTTCAATAGGTCGTTGTTCATTACTATTAAAATAATATCAAAAAGGAATTAAGACAATAAAAAGGGACAGATTTGATTAAATTGTGACCCTTTGTTTGACTAAAACAATTACTTTTGCATCCAGAATATAAAAGTCTTTTACTTAAATAAAAAACAACAATTTCGCGTGTTGATAGTTGTCATGTAAATATTAACTTCTCATTACAGTTTCCAAAAAATAATATTAACATTTTTTTAATTTATACTCTTATATAGGTGATGAGAAACTGCAACACCCACAAGTTTTCTTAATATATAAATATATTTATAATTGCTTATAATAATTATTTTTATCATGAACATTTTTATATAGTTGTTTGGTATAAAAGATTATAAAAGTACATCTATCAACACTAAGAAGGGCGAAGAATGATAGCATTGTCATACTGTATAACAAGATATTTTATATTGATGCGCGCGCAAGCATTTACACTCGGAGTGAGAAGCGTAATTCGGCACTGCAAAACAAGCAGTTCCTTTGCTAAATCAGTACGATAGCAGCGCGTTCATAATATTTATCGGGTTTTATTCCATGTTTTTACATATTTGGACATTACAATTAAAGAAATAAAATAATTCATCTTTTATATTTTAGAACATTACATATATTCATAATTATGATCTCAGATATTCAACTTCAAGAAATAAGAAAACAAAGTAATATATGTACTTTCACTTTTTTATTATTTTTACTATAATTTTGATATTTTATCGAAACACACATTTCAAGTCTGAAAATTTCGTAAGTTGCAGCACCTCCATGATTTAAAGCCACGAGGCGCCACTGATTATATCTGTATTATGCAAACAATACGGAAAATGATGTTTGCAGCACACTGATGTGCCACGGTACATTTTTGAGAAACACTGAGCTATAGAATGACAACATACGCCACTAAATGCAAGTAAACATATCGCATATTACTGGTAATCTACTTGACACAGATATTGTTAATGATGACATCTGCTCTAGCGACGAGGGCATTTACCGAACGTCATCTCCCAAGTACATAGTTGGAGTGTACAGAATTGACGTCTACCAAATCACTAGGTACAATCAAAGTATTTAATAATTAATTTCGTTTATCATTTTACGAGACATTATATTCTGAACACATGGGCGCCGCCAGAAAATTACATGAAGCCATTGTAGGCAATTTAACATATCTGTGATTTTCGTGTATTTATTACAATTTAAGCTACAACGCATTGCTTTATTTTTACTTAACTTATATTGAAAAATTAAAAAAATAACAAATAATGAATTATAAATAAATAATAAAAAAATTAAACAAAATTTTTAAGAAATAAAAAACTAAACAATACTATATTTGTAAGAAAACAAAAAATTTTAGACGAAGAAACGGTGTGCCTATCACTTCGCTTGCGCGGTGTTACAACTATTAATTATTGGAGTAAAGGTAATTAATCCAGTAATTAGCCACATTTTGCATATCTTCGATACATTCGGTCAAGAGTGCACCACAAAGGCCATTTTCATGTGGAAAATATTGAATAATTTAACCTCAACGGGATCAAACTCATAAACGTTCATTCTACCCCACTAGAGATATTTATTTATTATGTACAAAGGGAGCTTGCAAGAGTGAATATATGAATTAGTTTTGGATAATTGAGTTTATCTCTGGAATTTTTAGGCATAAAGTTAGGAAGGAAATAATATAATTTTATTGGAGCATGAGTTAAAAGATAGGAGCGATTGATGAAAGAAAGAATATGGCAGTAAGTCTAGTGACGGTAGTGTTATGTTAGGTTAGAGTGAAACGAGAAAGAATGGAGGAAAGAAGAGCCGGAGAGATTATTGTTATTGCGTGACATGGACAGTTTAGCAAGAAGAGTCGGTCGGGCGCCACCGTCACCGCATTCTATCTGTATCCGTCTCCATCAACAGCGATTCGGCGCGTATGTTTTTATATCGCGCCATAACGAGGTGATTCAGTTCGGGTACTTTTACCCGGGAATGTGAATGGGATGGTTCAATGGTGTAGATGTCACTACTACCACTACCTCCAGCCATAGCTGGGCGTCGATGTAGTTGCAATATAGTGCACGCGCGTCATCACATTACTCTATATGTCGCGTAACATAAATCAATATTTTATTATTCCGGGATGCTCCACAATACTTGCTAGATTTGTTTGTCCGCTTTAAATGTCATGTCGCATAGATTTACGCAACGCATCAAACGTATTTGACGAACGGCACACACGATTAATAAAATATCAGAGCAGTGATCATTATGTTGCATGCATGTTTAACTGTATTCATTTGCCTACGTCAAAGAGAATTAACAATGCTACTTGTTGAGTAAAGGGCAGGTGGACCTATTTGCCTTTCATATTTATATTCGCTTTTTTCTAAACTAACACTGGGGTGAAGGTAGGGCAAATTTAATATCAGATAGCAAATAGACTGCACTGAATCAAAGGTTGCGGGTTCGAATTCCGATTAGGGAGTGAATTTTTTTTTTCATGTTCAACAACTGCTCAACTACGGTCATATAAAGTCGAATGAGGGTGATACGATGTAATGAAAGATACACAGATACATTCACAAGGGTTGCCTACCATTACTTTATTCTACTCTCCTGTCATCTTTTTAACAATAAAGTTCTATTTATTTGTACAATTAAATTTATTTAGTTCAATTTAATTTTTTATGCATGTTATAAATTTTTTAAAAATAACAACTGAATTTATTAGGAAATTTGAAAGAAAAAGACATTATTCTGAAGATTCTTGTACATGTTTATTTTAACTTCTGCGTTTTGTATTCTGAATGTGAAATGGAGGGATGAAGGGAATAGGTCCGAAATTAGTTTGATTCGAGTAGAATCACTGTACTACGTAAATGTTAACATGACTTATTCTGAATTTTATAATTCGATCAAATCAAATACAGCCTCTCTAGAAGCTGCTAGAAATGAACGAAAATATGAGTTTAAGAAGTAATTATACAAAGTTAAATCCATGTAACTACTCTGTGTTTCCTGGAGTACAGATGATAAATAAAAAAAGTAATTTAACGATTACTGAATAGTTTGTCATTTATAGCTGTCCTGATGATCTTTTTTGTTGTCAAATGTCTTCTTTTTTCGTATAAGATAGTTGACAACCCTAACACACACCTGTGTTTCCGCAGAATTCGAACCTTCAACTTCTGAGTTGCGAACCATGTGAACTAACCACAGACATTGTCGTATTTTTTTCTTTAATGCTTAACGACTACTTAAGTACTAAGGTCATATGTAATCGAATGAGTTATTACTCCTGTAAAAAAAAACCATAAAAAAATAATAGCTAACGGTAACAACAATCCGTGGTTCTCTGATTAACAAATTAGGCAGTAAGCTGACGTATTACTTAAAACTGGTTAACTTTCAATACCCGATTTAAAAAGATTTACTAAAAATCCTTAATCGTAAAACCGGTTTCATTGTGTGACCGGTTTTTGTTGAATAATCCTTTTTTCAACTAATCGACAAACCGGTTTTTCAATTAATCAATTTTCAATTTCTTAAACGCCAATAAACCTGCTAGTTGCCGTTTAACCGAATATGTTTGACAGCACTATGAATGACATACATATACACAAACATCGGAACACTCGCAGGATTCGAACTCGCAACAGTTGGCTTGCAAGTGTGCTAATCAATAATGCACTACTTGAATGGTGTTTGCACTATACTAATGCAAGTTATGGAGAAGGGATATGTAAAATGGATTTGGTTATTGATGTCTCATTTGGTTGATGCACTCCAAATCAAATCGACTAGAGTAGTAAGATGTAGGGTTCAAATCTCAGCATCGCCAACTATACTGAAAGTAATTTATAGCACTATAATAATAGGTCCTCGGTATGAATTAGTTGTAGAATAATATGAATTGTAGAATAAGATTCAGCGTCGCCGATTTTAGGAACGAAGTCTCATATAACTTCTAGATTTTGCGTCTTTTAGCACTAAGGACAGATATAGCGTCGGATATCAGTCCACAGAATCGCTATACCTTGAGTTTTATGCACCATATATGCATAATGTATGTTACTTTATATTTCTATAAAGGTTTATGTTTTAATTTTTTATTAATTTTCGTGTATTTTCTTTATACTAGTTGTATGTTTCACGCAGTAATGTAATTTTCCTGATTAATGGTGGGTTTATGCAGACAACTAAATAAATAAATTACATTCTAAAATTAAACTAAGAAACTAGGCATTGCTTTCCACGCAAACGTTTATACAACTAAATTAACAAACTAAACTTTTGTCACTAAACTAAGAAGTTAGTTATTTTCAACTTTCTAGTTTAATTTCTTAATTTTATAATGCTTGCACATCCGCAATACTAACATAATCATAAGTTTGACGTTTGGAGCGTTGTGTAAATATAACCTAAAAGTGATATTTTTAAGACTGACTAAATACAATATTATTATATAATGGAGAGCATAATAAATTATACTAAGGACGAAATATTAATAAGCCTAGTTCAAATCTTCGAATTTATATACAAAAAAATAGTAAATTTAAAGTGAAATAGCAAAGGAGAATCAGTATACGCATGCGCAAAGAAAATATTCCCATTGGTTTATTCTTTAGTTTAGTTTTGAGCATTGTTGTCGCGTACCGTGACGGACGTAATATGTGACTTTCACTGTATTAATAAAAAAAAATCGAGTGGTTTCCAACCGACCACAAACTGTATATGACTGACTAGTTGACGACCTGTATCACTAAAAGCAAGTAAAATTTGTCACGAAATAAGTATTCTACATAATTGAATACCCTATTCCATCTAGGAATATTGTGCCATAGATAATAAAGGATGATTTAAGGGTGAGATGAGCTGAGAGATTCGGTAATGTCGTCTAATGCAGTGAAATATTTCAGAAGCAATATTGTTTATGCATGATAGGAGACATGATTCGAGGTAAAATTATAGCATTCAGCTCCATTAAGCGGCAGTGAGGAACAGGCGCTGAAAAACATTCGGAAACAAAGCGGTGTACGGGGAAAGCGTAACCGAGAGGGTCGACAAGACGAGTGCAAACAATAAAAGCAACGGCAAGATGAGGAAATGAGATAGAGCAATAAATCACAGGATAGTTTCACACGCGCGAAAAACAAGACACTAGCGTCCGAGGAAGGAAGCGAAATGGATAACTCCATCTATTTACTTGGCCGACACGTGCCCGCTCTCGCCGGCGACCATGCGTGTTCCGAACAAACACACGCGCACAAATCACATCCACTGCTGCTGCGCTAAAACAGAAACACCGGGGCATTGTTTCAACTATCAAAATACTTCATTTTAATTAAGGTCAATATCAACATTTTTAGTAAATTAAGTTGGAATATGCAGAGCTGCTGCATGAAATATTTTTATATTTATTCCGCGGATATTAGTATTACCATGTGTTCATAGGCGTGTATTGTTATTATTTATTGATCTATCAATGCTTTAAATATCTTTAGAAGTATAGTTTTGATTGCCAGTCATGTGACTATCACTTACTACAGATCACCCTGTGTATATGGTAATAGAATTAAACATATAATACCGAACAAACACACGCGCACAAATCACATCCACTGCTACATTACTAAAACAGAAATACCAGAACATTGTTTCAACTATCAAAATACTTCATTTTAATTAAAGTCAATATTAACATTTTAGTATATTAAGTTGGAACATGCAGAGCAAGAGATATACACCTCAACACCTGACCTGCGTAGTTCTCAAATTTTATATTTATTCCGCGGAAATTAGTATTACCAAGTGTTTATAGACGTGTATTGTTATTATTTATTGATCTGACAATGTGCTGTCAATGCTTTAGATATCTCTAGAAGTATAGTTTTGATGTCATTTACCGGTCACGTAACTATCACTTACTATTGATCACCCTGTACATACGGTAATAGAATTCAACATATAATACAGAACAAACACACGCGCACAAATCACACCCACTGCTGCATTGCTAAAAACAGAAATACCGGAACATTGTTTTATCTATCAAAATACTTCATTTTAATTAACGTCAATATTAACAATTAGTAAATTAAGTTGGAATATGCAGAGCTGCTGCATGAAATAGCAAGAGATAGACACCTCAACACCTGACCTGTGTTGTTCTCAAATTTTATATTTATTCCGCGGAAATTAGTATTACCAAGTGTTCATAGGCGTTTATAGTTATTATTTATTGATCTGTCAATGTGCTGTCAATGCTTTAGATATCTCTACAAGCATAGTTTTGATGTCATTTACCGGTCACGTAACTATCACTTACTATTGATCACCCTGTACATACGGTAATAGAATTCAACATATAATACAGAACAAACACACGCGCACAAATCACGTCCACTGCTGCATTGCTAAAAACAGAAATACCCGAACATTGTTTCAGCTACCAAATAGTTCATTGTAATTACCGTCCGAACAAATACACGCGCACAAATTACATCCACTGCTTGAAATTGTTTCAACTATCAAAGTAGTTCATTTTAATTAACGTCAATATCAACATATTTAGTAAATTAAGTTGGAATATGTAGAGCTACTGCTCCGTCAACACCTGACCTCAAATTTTATATTTATTCCACGGAAATAAGTATTATCATGTGTTCGTAGGCGTGTTTGTTATTATTTATTGTTCTGTCAATGTGCTGTCAATGCTTTAAATATCTCTAGAAGTGTAGTTTGATGTCAAGAAAATTGATACATTTTAATTTGAGAAACTATACTTATATTATTTTGTAAATGTCACAGATTTAAAATCAGTGATATTTATAAAGTAAAACTATAGTTTTATTTCTTAATATTACACATTTTTAGAACCAAAGTGTCATCCTTCAATTCTATCATTCCAGCAGACAGCTAATTTACTATGGTATGAATCCGGGCTCTGGGAAAATAAAATAAATCATCAATACCTACACGCTACATAATATGTACTCGTATATGGATTCCTAGGTATGTATTTGTAAATAAGGAATTATTTTGTCCGATTTGTCTATAATGATAAATAGAAATATTATTTTAAGATCTGGGACGCACTCAAGGGGAAGGCTCGTGGGGTTTGAGAATATCCCCCATCTCCCCCAGAACACTGAACTTTTTTTAAAAATTATACATTAAATATACTTAACATAACCCTAATCCTCACTCTCATTATTGTAATTTAGTTATTTACTAAATGAATCAGAAAATAAATGTAGCAAAATTTTCGTCTACATATGATTCTGACATATCTTTGTTTCAAAACAAATTTTTCAATGATTATGAAAAATTGACTATGCTGAAATATGTGTGGATTCCCAATATAAACTTTACATTTCCATTCAATACATTCAAAAGGCAAAACAAAATATGTGGCACGTAGCTAAATAAAGTATAAAAGGCTGATTTATTCAAAAATAGAAGATGACGGTCATGTAGATTTTGAATTCTCAAAAAAAAAAAATCATTAACATTCCACCTGAAAAAATATATTGCTCCATATTTACAATTATTTAGCATTTATAAAATATGCTCGCCAGTTAATAAAAAGTTTAATTTTTCTATAATCGACATGACTTCAAAGTGGATTTTATAGAATATTATAAGGAAAACTGCCGAAAAAATAATGTGTGCAATAGTAAACTAATTATATTTAAAAAAATTAAACTTTTTTTTTATTTTATTTATTTATTTCGACTACGTTACTTACATAAAGTTTATAGTACGTCATGTTTATTATAAAGATAATAATTTGTACAATACATATTTACGAAAAAATTGCTAACATATTTCATGTCATTATTCTAAATAAAAATTGCTATAATTGGAGTTAATAAATTCATGTATAGTATAAAAACAATACTTTAATAAAAATAATATAAAGCTGTTTGACCTTGAACTTAAAATTTTACAAAATAAATGTTTAGCCCCCACCCCAAAACATAATCCTGGGTGCACCACTGTTTAAAAAAAATGTAGTTTATGTATATTACATTCTTTTTATTAAAATTAGACGTATATTTAGATATTATCAGCAAATAATGTTATTGAAATAGACATATTTTGATTTACGTAATGGAACGAGCAAATATAGTAATTATTTAGATATCTAATTAGTTTAGGAGTGGGAAGTTGATGTTTGTTTACATTCGAACTAAATCTGACTTGGTAAATAACGGTTGGTATCAGGTGCAATTTAATGTAGAGGTTAACCTTCGTCATATTATTTATATTTAGTCTCGTTGAGTTATGAAACAACATTTTATATAATTACGACACCTCCACTAATCCATTACAAGTTCATAAATATTTTAATATTATTCAAGCATGCATTTGTAATTATATTATGAAATATTATTATACATTCTATGTTATTGATAGAACTTTAAAAAAACAAACAATATTTTATAATAAAAACTACTTTATTTGTTTGTAACTTGATGTTAAAAATACTTTTTTCTATAACTACGTTGGATGGAAATTTTCCCATAATACTGACAGTGAGTTAAATTGTGAGAAATCATTTCTGCACATGTGCAATGTGAGAAATATGATACAATAATTGACAAAGACTGCACCTGCGTGTAGGTTCTCTGTATGAGTTTAGCTATACTTACGCTGTTTAGCAGTTATGAAAATATTGTTTGTTTGTTGATGTAACAGGGAATTTGAATTTCGATAAACTTCTTTCTACTTTTGCGCAATTCAATGTACGTCGAGCTGTATATAAATAATTATACTTTATATTATATTCATTCAGTACGTACACAATTAATAAATATCAAATCAATACTGAATTGAGAATTTGGTATAAAATAATAATTATTTATTATATTTATAATACAGAAAACCTACAACTTTATATTATTAATTAATTTATTGCACATAATAATATTTAATTTGCAAAAATGTTTTTTTTTTCTCAAGGAAGGGGGTGTAAGGGAGACATAATTTTGATATTGGTTTTGGGGCGCTAAATATGGTATTCTGGCTCTGCTCAAGATTGTGATAAATAGGCACCTTTCAAATTTTGGATGGTATAAAAATAACTTCGGGTAGATAACACTCACGATAGAATATAATTTTTGTGTAAGAGTATACAAAAAAACCTTTATTTGATTCTCACTACTATAATATAGCGTCTTATGTCACCAAACATAAAAACATTTATCGCAAGTTATAAGAATGAATGCTTAGGGTATTGTTTTACGATTACGAACAGAGTATTTTTATTATTATCGTAACTTCCAGGATATGAATTATGTTAGTAGCAAGTTTGTATTTGGTAGAAGTAGTGGTGTATAAATTCAGCACTTGGTGCTGTGGTAACTGCGAAAGGGTTGATGATGAAAGTTAACAATTAAAATGACAAACGTCCCACATTCCATAGGGGCAGTAGTGGAAAAAATCATCTTTCTATGCAAATCGGTAGCAGTAAAGTACCAGCACCCTTTCTAACGTCACGACAATCAGCTTTGCACTCGCATATTTGTATTAAATCTATGTAAAATACCTAGTTTAGCCACAGCGGGTCGACTGTCCGTGACGAAGCTCGCACTGCCCGCTGAATAAATTGTCATCAACCACATAAAATCATATTAGCACCCCTATGTCTAGTGACCCAAACAGCTTCGTGGCAACCAGCATGACGTGGCCGGCTAGATGGCCGCCGAGCTATAAATAAACCTTCATGTTTATACGAGCACAGAAATCTAAACATTATTTACGTACTTTCAATCAATAAATGCGATACTTACTATTAAGTAAGACATGTCGACAACTATAGACTGCATTAGTGCAACGGTCATTTTATGGCGCCAAATTCAAACTGAAACCCTAACTCGCTTCTGCCGATTTATACGCCCATGTTATTCTTACGGGAATAAAAATATGCTATCTTTATACTGCTAGAAAATATTATAAAATGCAAATCTTAACTATTAAACCTTATAAATACTACTCAATAATGTTTAATCTATCTTCTAATGTAATTTACACACCCAAAAAACATAATATTATTTAATAAACTTCAATTTAAACATTAGGTGCAAATTTCTGAAAACGTATGTCGTAGCTGTCTTAGTATTCAGTTGAACCTGTCACTTTAACTTGGCGTTTTTAACCAGCTGCACCAAGTAATGACATATGTTACTATTTGCGATACTACTTTCTTTAAAATCAAATATTTCTTAATTTATTCTTTAATTTGTTCTTTTTCTGTATGGAAAGCAAAAAGTAATGTTTTGGATTATAAAAAAAACCCTATGTTATAATTAAGAATCGCCAAAATGCTTTAATATCGTGAATTGAAAATGTACTCCTATAAGAAATGCATACATTCAGATTTGAATTAGGGTTTCGTGCCAAATGTAAATCTTACCTTCACTAAAGTGGTCTATTAACCAAGTATACACAGCTGTGTTCGACTTATTTGAAATACACTATAAGCTGTAAGCAGGGCCGGCTTTAAGGCGGCAAATGTAAAGGACGGCATTTTGGTTGTTAATGTGACAAAATATTGATAAGTTAAATATCTAATTACTCAAAATTTATACTATGCTAAAAAATATAATATGTTTTTAATTAATTTTATTTGGTATGTCCAAAAAATTACATAAACATAATAAACTATGATTATAAGATACACATAAAATAACAAACAAGCTAACACCGGCCAACAAGACTATATGAGTGAGTCAATATACGTAGTATATGAAAGCAGAAAAAAATATGTAACCGTATTAATATTCGTATTTCGTCAAATACTTATATATATTTTGACGTTTCTAATAAAACCCAGGTGGGTTGAATCTTTCAATAAATAAATGCGATACTTACTATTAAGTAAGATATGTCGACAACTATTAACCAAGTATACACAGCTGTGTTCGACTCATTCCAAAATACATTATAAGCTGTAAACAGGACCCGCCTTAAGGCGGTAAATGTAAAGGGCGGCATTTTGACTGTTAATGTGACAAAATATTGATAAGTTAAATATCCAATTAATTGGAATTTATATTTTTTGATTCTTTTCTTTAGCTAATCACCAAGCAATTTTCATTAGTAATCCTTACTTCTGCAGGAAACAACCATAAAAGAGCGGTAAGTTTAAATAAATATCAAAAAGTCTAGGTATCTGGAATATCAAGCATTGACTTTTTTAATACTATATCTAATTATAATAAGGCGGTTTCGTTCCTCAATAG
Organism: Stenolophus ochropezus; assembly: GCA_035578165.1. Lineage (NCBI taxonomy): Eukaryota > Metazoa > Arthropoda > Insecta > Coleoptera > Carabidae > Stenolophus > Stenolophus ochropezus. The sequence goes on along the minus strand of JAQOWZ010000014.1, from coordinate 19,938,457 downwards.
TATTCTTGCTAATAAGTCGATGATGATACCAAGTGCAAGTTTTAGAATCTGTTTGAATTTAAAGAAAAATATTTAATATTTGGCTATTTGTGGTTCAGTGTGATTTTGAAATATAAAAGTTAACTAACTAAAAGTGAGAAAAGATGTTATTTTACTTTTGTTTAGATTTAATTTGATATACCTTTTGTTTGTTTGATTGTGTAGTAATGAGTCTTTATAATAGCATTAAAGAGGTACTTGTTTATTTCTACTATTTTGTACTACTTGACTGTTAATTTTATGTTACATATATATAAATACCTATCGTATTTATTATAGCTTAGAAACATTTGATTTTCATTTAACATAAAGATATATACTTTTAAAAAGTATGTGCCATTTTGTCCAGGGCGACGTAAAAGCTAAAGCGGGCGCAGCTGTAAGTCCCTGTCAGAGGCTGTTAACTAACAATATGCATCACTAAAATGTAAGTCAATCTTATTACAAAATATGTATTTTCAATAATATATGTAAGGTATACTTGCTTTGTATTGTACACTGAAATACTATCTACATAAGATTGGCAAAGTTGAAAATAATAACTGTCGACTCTGCGAAGAGGACAAAGAAACTTCGGAATCAGGGTTGGAAAAAATCATGATTTATTTAAAAGAAAGCCAAAAATCTTCGATTATTTTTAAAAAATCAAATAAATCATGATTTCTTGATTTTCTTTTTAATTTTTAAAAATATTTATTAGTGTTACTGCACTATTTTATTGTTTTAAAACCAACATATATATTTTATTTCATAAGCAAAAACAAAATTTGTAACAAAACCGAAAAAGCGGGGAAATTGTTCTTCTTATTAAAATATTATAATCAAAATTCAAAACGATTCATCTGAATAAAACTAGGAAAAGTAAGAAAGAATTTTTACTTTTTATTACATTTTTTAATCCTTATTTTTTCTTTTGTTATGTGACAATTACCTCCGGCATTATCAGCAGACATTTAATTTTAAATGCGTACTTGATAAAAAAAGCATATTGAAATTTTCACAGTAATGATGGATATCCTTTATAATATTTTATTTCTACAGACTTCTGTTCGTTAAATGCACATTTAAAATTTAACGCCTGTTGATAGTAACGGAGGCGAAAGTGATGAAATATCATTTAATTTTGAAATAATGTTATTAACAGACCATGTATTGGTTCTTACTAACAGTTTTATAACATTTTTTTTCAAGTGTATATTTATACATATATTTTAAATTATTTTAGATGTCACTAGTTCACATTAATTTCTGAAAACCCTGACAAAGGTTTTCAATGTCCAGTAAATCATCATTATTTTTTTCTTGGTTGTACTGTGGAAGGATTTAGTCTAGGATGGTCAGGATATTAGCAAACATATCATAATAAACATTTCTCATGCTATAATTAAAATTATACAAAATAACCATTCAATGTATTTCGTTATTATTAAACACCTTTAAATTATATATTTTTTTTTATTCCTCCTCTGTAGTATTCATATTTTCTGTATATTAACTCTTTTCTTGATCAAAAACACTTGAAGCACGAAAAAATATAAAACCCCAAAATATACAAATACACAAAATCATAAACAACTCAAAAAAATCAGGTAGGTTGGACTTTCATATAAAACCTGAGTTTTTCTCAACCCTGAGTAAAATGCCCATTTCCATCTAGGAATTTGTGCTACACATGATAAGGAAACTTCAACGTTGTAAATGTAATTAATAAACAAATTTAATCAACAATATGAGAAAACGATGCCTTTCCACACAAAGTTTTATTTATTCCTGAAGTATTGTTTAGTAAATGTCATCGTAATAATGCATTACAACAATTGTTATTTTATTATTGTAGATTTGACAGAGAAATAAGGCAATATTAATTAATAAAATCTTTTTTGAAAAAAATAGCAAAAAGCTAACATCTGGTGGCGAAAAATAAAATTTGAAAGTGACGGAAAACATTGCGTAGAAGCGAAATGCAATATAATATGGACATTGTGACTTTTTTCTATTTATTTGTATTACGAATAATTAAAAATAAATGTTTAAAATAGGACAATGCACATAATAATAAGTGGGTAAATATACAGTGTCATAATGGCAAGCAAAATAAATATTATTGGTATGCACCTCTATGAAACAATTATAGGACTGGAAAGGTAACAAAATTACAATTCTCAAAACATTTTCTTACTGTAGACTTTTATCCAAGTACATTTTTTTAAATAATTGAAAGAAAGAAAATTGTTTTAAAAAAGTAGTGCCGTCTAAAAAAATTCCAATAGACAACATAATCCGAGGACGGTTATCTCCTTCTTTTATAGCCCCAAAACTCACACTTCGAACAGACGCATATATATCACTCACCCTATTTGTATTAATATGTACATGAATATGTGTAGCGTGTTTTATTTGAGTTGGCTACTTTGTCGTAAAACGATGTTAGTATTGCTCTAGTATACTTAAGAATAGAATGTAGTTAAAACCTTCGTAAATCTCTACATAGGGTCGTGTTGACAATACGGATATTTCTTTAAATTAGATAAACCCATAAAAAATCCCTTAATTCTCAGATAGTCCCTGCTGATTTTATAGATCAGTAGTTATTAAAATTTATAACGGAAAACTATGTATTGCATACAATGTTGTATTTTTTTGTCTAATGTTTAACGACTACCCAACTTCTAGATCGTATACATATACCATAGACTAAGTAATATAAAGATACCTCGTGTATTATTTAGTTTATGCATATACATACTTCCATTCCTCCATGGGATACGAACTCACAACTTTCGAATTGCTAAGCTTCAATATTAACCATTAACCCAACGATGTCAATTTCCTTCTTTAATGTTTAATGACCACTCAAGTATTAGAATGAAAGATACATCCATGCAGACCTAATAATATATTGTGTTTTGTGTAAAAAGTGCAGAAGTTGGGAAATAGGTTATTCTGGACGAGTGGCATTCTATATTTTTTCTACGACCGCACTATATGTTATAGAACAGAAATATACGCACGAAAGAGAATTGATATAAAGAACAATATTTTTCACAGTTTATCACACGATAATAAATGATTAAAATTTTACGCCCCTAATGATTCATCTATAAACTCGTTTCTTAACAGTTGCTCCACTTTGTGTCGTTCATTATAAAAACTTTTGACTAAAGTGACACATAATATACTATTTTTTCTTCTAATATTCAAATTCTAATTTCTAATGTTCTAATGTTCAAGTCGATACTTCCCGATCCTGACGATTAAAAAGATTTATTCAAAATGATCTAAAACAGATTTATTGTCATTGTCCAATTACTCTCGTAACCATATGATTTCTGCTGGTGATTTGTGAGATTTGGAAATTTAGATCCTAAATCAGGTGATTGTTTTAAGTATGCAAATGCATTATATAGAAGCTTCCTCGCACTTTTTGTGCCTAGTCTATCTCTGTTTGCTAGAGTAATACTAACAATGATTATTAATAACAGTAACAACTAGGGCTGTGCGATTAGGGAATTTTGTGATCGATGATCGATCCTTATTTTTGATCAATCTTACCGATAGATCGGTATTGATAGATCAGAAAGATCTGGACTGATTTGATCGATCCTTATTTTTGATCGATGTTGACGATCAGAAAAATATCCTATTTGAACAGAACGATTTCGTTTGATCCGATCGATCTCAACTACAGATCGATTTTCATTAATAAAACAGCCAACGAAGTTCAATATCCATATAGCTAAAAAAATACGAGAAATATGAAATGCATGCTGAAAGAGTTCTACCCAGGCCCAATTGCAGAATAACACGTTGACCGTATCCTTTTCAATCAAAATCGATGTAATCATTTAAGACCAATTTGACCAGTGAAAATATGACCTGATCTGATCAATTGGGACCAAACAATCAAATTAATTCGTCGATCAGATCGATCAAATAATCATATCGATTAAACGATCAAACGATCAGATCGATATTTTTTTACTGAGATCATTTTGGTCTTTACATTATATCGATCTGCTCTCACATTTTTCGCAGCCTTAGTAACAACTGCAAACTAAAGAAAAAGTCCTTGCAAGTTGAAATGCACTTGGAAATAGGGGAATCCCTAGAATTTTGATATGGATCGAAAATATTCTTAAAAATATTTCCAAAAGAAATTTTATAGCTAATATTCATACGTAGAATCTTGGAAATTTCTTTCACTACATAAACAAATTGAGCTTTTGTTTCACGAATTAAATAAACTTGTTCGATGAGCCATTTGAGCCACTTGTTTGGTATATGGGACGATACTTAAATCGTTTAAATGAAACGCACTGTACTTCAAAGATATTTGATACAGTTTTCTCGTTTAAGTGCAGATATTCATTTGTGAGCACATAAAATGAAACGACTCACAGATAAAAAATGACATACCTATATTTCGGTTACAATTTTAATTGTATTTACTCAAGCAAAATTTTTACGACCCACTTAAATTATTATTGCACTACCGGACGCCGCAGTTAACAGTTCGGAATAACAGTCGAATCATAAAATTATTCCTCCTCGTAAATCTCCATACACAGTGGCAGGGGTAGCCACTCTTCAACAAATTGCTGCGGGAGTATGGACTCACGCTGTCGCTGTAGGCGTACCTTCAACTCAATTACCTCGCATTCATTTCCACTACTACTTTTCTCAATTCAAAACTTTCATACTAAAATCTAATACTAATCAAATTCAATTAAACTAAATGGGTGGCATTTTCGGTCCGCCAAATTAGATAATTTCTGGATAGATAGATAACTTCGTAGTTGGCACTTGGTGGAATATATTTAATAAAACAATAAAATTTGGATTTGGCTAAAAATTCAAACTTGTATTGATTTTCCGAATAAGGCATCGACATAATATTCATCGATAAAATATGAAGTTGTTAATTGTAATGGTAATGATTGTAATGAGCGACAAAATATAGGTTTTACCAGCTACAAGGCTACAACGATAATCAGGGGTGCAAAAAACATATCATTATGTAATATTTAAACAAATATACGATTATCTAATTATCTAATTCAAATACCGATAAAGGAATGAATTGTTTAGTAATTTAAAAATTAATTTTGAGTTCGGGTAGGACAAATTATTTTTACTTCGTTGTACCTACGAAGAAAATAATTGTTACAGTATTGCCAATATGCCAATTCAAGTTTATGTTATCAAATGGTGAAATAATGTGAAAAAAGAAAAGAACAAGAACTAATTGCCATAATTGTTTAAAAAGAATATAATTATTAACTAAGAATTTTTAATATAATAATGAATTTTTCTAATATTTCATTCTATAATAACATCCATGTTATACTGTTGGTAACACAGTACATTTTCCTCACTATTTTGCGAGAATAGAGCTTTCTATACGTTAAAAAAATCAATTCAATGCACTTCACCCTGCTAAAATTCTTTTATTTAGTTTTTATTATTTTTAGATAATATTTATTGACCAACATGATACATGCCACGTTGAGTACAAATTCTATCGTGTAGAAATTGACGTTAAAATCTTTTATCTGTTGAGTTGATATATGTTCCCCAAATTAAATTCTATAACATAAATATCTCAATGGGGAGTCAGTGGTCTAGTATATGTATAGAATGATCTCCTACATGTTGTCTCACAACCCCAGCACGAATTTATTTCCCACACCCCTTAGGTACACTCTCTATACTGTCCAGGAGGTCCTAAAAGTGACGATTCATTCGCCATCCGAAATTAACTCAAATAATATATAATTAGTATTACTATTAGGGCTCGTAGTATAATGGATTTCGTAAACGCCGAGTTGTGATTCTTCCCAAGTTCGAATTCGGATGAAATCAATTTATTAATCCCTTAACATAAATGAATCTTAATTACAGATTAAGTATAAACACACCCACGAACAAATAACCGTGCCCTAGCGGGATTCAAATCCGGGACTCCAGATATATTCAAGACTTGTTGCTCTGACCAATGAGCTACTGGGGCTGCCAATTAAAATTACTTGTATTATGCACACCGTATACTAGCTATGAGTGCCCGAGATATGTTTTTAGTAAACGATACTACGATAATAATTATTATCAAAATCTACGATAAATAGTAGGTAGCAGAGTAACAAAAAAAAAATCTTTTTTTTTAAATTAAATCAGATTTTCTTGATTTTTTCAAAAAGATATATAGCATACTTACAAAAAAGGTTTCAGTAAAATTCATTAAACTTGAAAAAAAATAAGTAACAAAAAAAGAAATATATTAAAATCTGTCTATATAACCATATAGCGTGAAACTGGTTATAAAGTTGGAGTTATGATTATGAATATTTTTTTGAAATTCCATATACGCTACCGTTATTTTACTTTCATCGGTTATAGTAACTTCTGGCTATTGTGACGTTTTTTTGGGATCCTTTCGATGTCGTTATAACAGGATTTTAAAGTAAATTAAATATAATATATATTATTGCAATTTTTTTTAGCTTACAAATTCCAGATAATATATTAGTAAAGTCGTTTTACAAACGAAATTAAACAAATATATTAGATTTTGAAATTGTTGTCAAATGGCAACCAAAGTCACCTAACCAAAGGAGGGGCTCGAAGGGCTAAAATCTCCCTGAAATACTAATGAATTTAGGTTAAATTTATCCAAACGTACCTAAATATCAGAAAATTTATTAAAAATCAGACATTTTACTAAATCATATAATTATATTGAAATGTATTCATTTTTATTTGAAATCATTAATTTATTCATAAATATTAAAAATTAATCTAATTTAAATCGGTGTGCAACTCTGGTATTAAGTTAAATTGACTGATACAATTGGAGTGCATTTCTATAATGCATTTTGCTTATTTTTAAAATGATATGACAAGATCATTACTGAAAATAAAAATGCGATCAGGGTTGAGCCGAGATAATCCGTGTATTTGCAAAAGGCGATACGAGATCTTTGTAGTTCCTGAAGAATACAACATCTCCGCAAATTGGTTCATGCTTGAATAAGGATAACAAGGACCTTCCTAATTGAGCACCCTCCGTCACGCTTGCCATGAAATTAATTACAACTAATAAGGCACGTTTAACATGCACAAAGCAAAGTCATAAAAAGTCGACGAGCAGTAAGCTGCAGTAGTATGCGTGGTACGAAAAGAACAAGATGTACAACAAGGAAAATACAGTTCGCAGCACACGAAAGCGAAGGGTAGGACGGTGTATGGTATAGGGCACGTGGCACGGAAACTAATACGGAATGCCAACGACAGTGTAAAGGTTAACTTCAAGCAACGAATACAGGTACAAATACTTAACCTAACAATATGTAAATGTCACTGCTTATTATCATCACAAATAGGCATGTCCTAGCGGGATTTGAACTCGGGACTCTATTAACGTAGCAGAATATAAGTAAAAAAGTCAGCAAATGACCAATTTACAAGATATGTTTTTGTTATTGATACCGATACTAAATTGTAGAAACAATTTTTAGACGACCACCTGTAAAAGTAGCCATATCATATATCAACATGAAATTAACAACGGAAGGTGTCAAATAGTGTAAGGGAGCTCAGAAAATTTGCTCGGGCAATAAAATGAAGGGGCCTTATGATGGTTCTAAAAATGAACGTGGTGAATTATATTTATTGATTAATTAGTAGATTTTTATAATATGTGGAAAAAAATGTTTGATGATAAGACAATATATCGGTAAAAGTTTTGTAAAAAAATATTTAAATATGTTAAAATATTTTTTTACAGAACTTACCCAAATATTATCTTATTAATTATTTTGAGTTCCTAAAATTTCTTCCAATTTCATTACCTATTTGATATTTTTTAATTCGACTTGGTTTCAGGGTCTCGCGTGAAGTGGGGTCCGGGGCGAATTGCTTCACTTGCCCCCCTCTCTGAGCGCCACTGCCTGTGTGATATGAACATATTGCACACATGTGATATGAGTTTTTAGTCCAATTAGTGAACAACAGATTGAGCTTTGATAATGAAAACGTAACAAAATTAATGAAAATTTACTTAAATCTACGTTTTTTAAAAATTAATTATTATTTATTTATTTATATTGTAGTATGATTTATAATTATTTCGTACTATTTATATTTGTGTAGTAGTGTTAGTGTTAAGTTTGTTACAAGTCACAATTGGATTACATTTTACCTCAAAAATCAATATGCTTTCGTGACTATGATATTGTATGGTTTACAAAATTGTATTTGACTGTTGGACACTTTAGTAATGTCACAAATATGCATTCCCTAGTGGGATTTGAAACTGGGACTCCGTCAATTCAGCAGAATATAAGTGAAAAGGTCAGCAAACTAGAAATGTCCCATTTACAAGTTTTGTTTTTCAGTATTAAGTAATAAAAATATAAGGAACTGGGCGAATTAATATTGTTTTATATGCCATCAGCACAGGGATACTGTAAATATTTAGACTTATTTTAAAATAAATTGGTATTTCCCTTCAATATACAAAACCGTTTATTGAAAAATACCTATAATATACATATTATTTATTGAAAGACAAAATTAAGCGTATTCATTTTAAATTTATATACATTCTTATACTAGATTCTTCTTCTTGTAATTCTATTAGGATTATAATAATTTATTCTAAATTATATTTCTGTAACTGTAGGTATATTTTATGTTTGTTTCAAAACTAAATTTGAATGAAATATTTATTAAATTTTCTAAATTGATAAAATTAAACATTACATGAACGTATTGTAACGAACGTCACTCACCGCAGATGAGTCATCGCGGCTGACCTGTCTGGTAAGGTAGTCTCGCTAAAGGTAAAGTGAGATAGGAGCGAAGTCGCTATTGTTCGGGAATTTTATAGAATCCGGAAGGCTCTGGAATGTTCGACTACAGGTATAGAAGTGTCGCAGCTGGCAGATGGCTAGGTGAGTAACAGTCACAGTGTGCAGAGCACTGAAGTCAGTCAGTGTCGGTCAGTGCATGGCAGCGATACTTAAAGTATAAATAAATAAATATTGGTGATACAAATATCATGTAAATAAATATTGCGTAGTTTTAAGTGTGTAAATAAATATTTTGAATGTTTAAATCTTTATTAATAACAATTACTCCTAAATTAGTGTTTATATTTGTTTATTCATAGTATTCCTTAATTTTATTATCTTTTATAATTTATTATTAGTTCATTAAACCTAGTTATATAAATATTTGTGTTTCACTTATTTTTACGTATCATCCAAATAAACAAACGTTACAGTATTATTATAGTCAAGTAGGTACAGTTCTTTTACTTTTAAATTCCTAACAATCATCAACTATAATTTACGTAGAAAATTGTTTACCTTTTGTCGAGCACAAACAATATAGAATGGATTGCCAAAATAATTATTATAGTAATATATAATTGGATGTATAAATTTTCACAATTTTCCTATGACATTTTTTTTTAAGAGTCAAAGAAATGAACTTTACAGGAACTATCACTATTTGACTAAAAAGCAATGTTAAAAACACATGCAATTGTGAAAAGTGATAGCAGCTTAATATTTTAATATTTACCAAATAAATATTTTTTTATTAAAATGTCAAAAAATAACAATTACATTAAATGTATAGTGATCAATATTATACTTAAGTTCCAACATAGTACATGATTAATATAAATGTAATTTGTTTTAGTTGCACATATTAAAGTTTAAAAGAATATACTAATTTAAACGCAACCTTGCGACAAAAGTGAAAATAGTCAAAAAACCTAATTTTTGAGTTATTACTATTAATACAATATTCTGTTATGTTGAGGAACAGTTTTTCGCTATTTCTGAAAAATGTAGTTTTTTCGAATACTATGTTTTACCTTATTCCAAATTGTGATTTAGTTGTGCTTATTACCTACTTAAAATATCAAGCTTTGCTATTCATTTCCTGTCAGTATTAAATAATCTTGATCTTCAATTTTTATAAAGAGAAAGTCCTTTGGTTGTTTTTTATGAAAACTAAAACATAATGTAATAGTATGTAGGTACATGCATTTATGTATGTTATGCATGTATAGTAATAGGTATATGTGCTAGTGCAATGAGGATTTGTCAAAGCCACAATTCCTTGTTACATGGCATGATTTAGAGCGTCATTTGTGTTTATTGGTGTCTGGAGACTTAGAGTAATTAACAAGTATCAAACTGTAATTACGCACCCCACTGCTCTAAGTTCACTTACTTTAAACCCACACGTGCGAAAACTGACGAAATCATTTGCTAACAATAAATTACTGCCTAATGCCACCCATAAAACAAAACGTAAAACACACGTGTAAACTAGTTCCGTTTTATTTGGGTTTATACAGGGTGCGGGGGAAAGTTCCCGTCTTAACACCAAGCCATTAATGTTAACAGTCGGTAAATATGTCCATATTCATAATTAAAAATTTAATTACATATTATTGATGGACACTACAAGCAACGGTGATATGGTTAGCGCGCTTCGACTCGATCTGAGCGAAGAGTGAGGTCTGGAGTTCAAATCTCTGTTTTACCAATCTTAACCAGGGCCGATTCTGGCGTACGTGCAGAGCGTGCCCCTGCACGTGGGCGGCCAAAAATTACTTTTATTTTTTCACAAATGATTTAATGAATAGTAAGTAAAATATAGCCATATTTTTCATATAACTTAAGGTTTAACAACTCAATAAATAACAATGCTCTATGTATTATTATTATTCCCAGAAAAAATTTAATTTTTAATAATAAGTAATTTTACCTTAGGTAAATGGAAAAAAATCCTGCGGTTCAATTTCATTTACTTTTTCATCTGCATTTGAGGGGCGCCAAAAATTTTACTCGCACGAAGGCGGCCGAAAATACAGAATCTGGCCTGTCTTTAACCAAATAAAAATATAGAACCTACAATAAGCTATAAGTCCCTTGGGACTGTAGTTTGATAACTACACGATTTCATCAACCTTACGTTCCTTAGTGAAATAATAAGATACTATTACATATATATATATATATATATATATATATATATATATATATATATATATATATATATAAATAATTCCTAAACTCAAAATAAAAAAAATAACGAGTTTAGTAATCTTCAAAAAGTATTTTAATATATATCTAAAATACAGCCCGCTTGAAGGTGCATGCTTTTTGCAAACGATTCAAAAACTATTTTACTTAATCATTAAAAATAATTTTGTTTGTTTCTGTATTGATTTAAGAGAGCATATAGGTTATTTCTAAATTTGATAATAATTATTATTATACTTGATATGTATTATATTTAGTATGTATAATTATTATATTTAGTATGTATTTTGCAAAATTTTTTAACATTTATCCATGCAATAACATACAATGTCACAATTTATATTTTTTTGTGCATTACTTTTATATGTCTTCCCTTCTGTGTACATAATTGGAAGTAAATAATCTCCGGTCATTTAGATTTAATATATGCAAATCTTATAAAAATTAAATAAGTATATACGTATTTTCTTTATAATTTAAATTTTCTTTGAATAAATACAATTTCAATTGTATTTGTATGGTATTCTTTCTTAGGATAAAATGTTAGGTTTCCCGTGTATCCAGGTATATGTGTAAAAATCATGTATTCGTTTAAGGGTTGAACTAAATTTGCTAACAATAAATTCGTAAGTAATGCTAGACATAAAACAAAACGTAAAACACACGTGTAAACTAGTTGAGTTTTATTCGTGTTTATGCGGGGACAAATCCTCGTCGTAACCACAAACCATTACTGTTAACAGTGAGTGAAAAATGTGCACATTAACTTTTCAAATAGAATTAATAACGGAAATTTTATGGCAGGAGTTCTTTATTGGGTGGGTGAGCAAGTGAAAATCGTAGCTCGTAGGCCGGGAGCCGTATCGAGACAGATGGTTCCATTTGGCATCATGTCTCCTTTCGCCGCTAAGTTTAGAATTTCAAACACATAAATGCTCAACGAGGGTCGCCTCGCACACTCATGTTATTAGAAAAATCCACTGTTAAACTAGCAGCTCGTAAAGCAACAGATTTTAAATATAAAGACCGCAGCCATATGGAGGCGACGATAGCGACGGGGTGTTCGAGCCCCAATTGCGTTCAGCGTTCAGCGTTTACGCACACCAAATTTGTATAAAGTTCACGTTACAGCCGTAATCGCCTTCAAGATACGACCCGAACGCAATGTAACCTAACGAGGCACTATCGTAACTCACAACTTCGTTTCTATTAATCCTCTCATGCCCATCAAACTAACTGCCCTATTATCCTCTTTGAATACAAACATTCAAAATTCTTTCCATGTGCATTCCGCTCAATTAATGGGGGACGCTTCAATGAAATGACAAAAATTCTCCTACACCCAGTGCTAATTGAAAACACTGCAGACAATTTAAAAGTCACTGACGACTTTAATTATAAAATATAATATTTGCAACATTTTTTTTCATAAGTTCAACAGAAATTTTAATGTGGTTCAAATTCAAATAAATAACTTAATGGAGAACTAAAAAAATATATTCTCTAAAAGTAATGGTCAAGATAATTTAACAGTTTTAATTGAATGTTGAACTTAAATAATTTTTATATTTATTTATTTAATGTTATGATTTTTTAAAATCATTGATTCAAATCACTTGTTCTGCAATTGTTTTTTAACATTCCAGATTTACGAAAATAGGGGGAAAAGCGTGTGAGTAATGTTAACATGTGGCAATAAATTCAAGAACATCTAAATCTGTTAAACTTCGTCGGTAAAACATTACTACCTAATAAATTATTTTTAATTTATAACGCAGAATTTTTTGCACTAATATTTTTTTTGTTAAATTTACTTTGAAATGGATTACAGTAAAATTTTATAACGACATCGAAGGGATTCAAAATTTCGTCGCTATAGCCAAAAGTCGCTATAACCGATAAAGTAATATAACGTTAGCGTATTTGTCTTTCAAACAAGTGGTCACAATTTCGACGTTATAACCAGTTTGTCACTATAAGCTATTCTTAAAATGGATTTTATAACTAAATTAATATTTATTTGGTAGCAATTTTATTATGTGAGACGAACTCTATTATTTTATGTGATTTACTTTTTTTTGTATGTACATTATACCTATGATTTAAATTCATTAAATATAATTGTTCCCTTCCCCTCTGAAAATATCACTTGTATCCGCCACTATCATAATCACAATATGTACCTATGACATTCTTTACTTTGATTTTCGATATGGGTTTTTCAAGATGACAACTTTAAAAAGAACAATCATTGTTATTCAATTTTAGAGGTAAGTATAATGAAATAAAAAATATTGTAAAATGTCATATATTCATAAGTGAATTTTGAATATTAAAAAGGGGTTTGTTCCTGTAATGTGACGTAGCGTCAATAGCGCAAAAAAATATGTCATACTCCCATGCTCACAAAACACTACAACTTCACGAAGATTTTATATTGATGTACCTACCTATTTTTATATAAATATTATTGGGTACATTATATAAAAGTAGAGGTAAGTATGAAAGTATTAAAAAGTATTTTTTTAAGAAAAATCGAAGTATATTTATATAAATTAAATTTTTGTCACAGTTTAGACATTTGACTTAACTCGGTTTGTCTGTGTAGCTATTTCCACCTATTGCTGTCACTATTACTGTCTTAGTCAAAGTTCTCTGTCTTTCATGTTTTATGATGATGGTGACGTCATGACAAATTTTATGAATTTATGTTTAATTTACTATGAAACTAAATATGTGTCTAATATTTTAATTTTCAAATAAGTAATATATATTATAAAATAAAAAAATATGGAAACCCCTATTTATAAAATAATTTGTATTCGTACAAGTATTTATAAGAATTCTGTTTTGACAATAATTCTATAAAATATATTTATATTTTGTTTTACTCTTATCAAGTCATAGATCAGTGGTTCGCACCGGGGCATAGCTCTCCCTAGGGGGCGTTTTTTAAATTTTGGGGAGCGTTCAAGAAAAATGAAGGTGTTAGTGTCCTCACTCAAGCAGGATGTAAATCTGTAAATATTAAAATAGTATTCCGGACATTATGAAAAAGAAAAGTTTTAGTAAATAATTAACTAGAATATACCGGTAAACTGCATTGTATGGTATATGCAATTCGTAAATAGGCAAACGGTCTGATTCTATGTACCTAAAGTGCTGATAATAGATTTAGTGCTGTTATGCAGATTTTGACATATATGATGAAATATCGTAACAGACTTAAAGTAACTGCACGAAGAGGTTTAAGGCCATTTTAATGACGAATCAAAGTAATTAAAACGTGTAAACACGTCTACGCCGTTACAGGGACTATGCCCTCTTCAGCGAAGCCATTTTAATCTAATATCGATCCAGATGTTAATAAAATAGTTATGAATGAGCCATCCAGCTCAATGTATAGTCATTAATTTCTTTACATTTATTTTAATTATTAAATAATAATTTATATTTTGCACCATATAATATTGATTTTGTTTATTATTACAAAAAAATATGTCTATATATTCGTAACTAATAAATAAATTAAAAACTATATTGAAATATACCTAATTTTTATTTCTATAGACAGTAAAAGGTTGGAAATTACTACAATAGAATATAACTTAAGTAATTCACAGGGCCGCTGTACCGTGAGTTTTATGTATGTTATGGCTCTATCTGTATGTTAATTTATTTTTCTACAAATAAATGTTTATGTTAAATTTTTTATTTATGAAAATTTATCTATTTACTTTATAATAGAAGTATTTATGACACACTAAATAGGTTGTAAGCTGACCTCCTACAAAAGGATATGCAAAAATGCCAATGGAAAACAGTTTATTCAGCGTTTTAATAAGATACAAATTTTATTCTTTTTAATGGTTATTAAAAAAGTATATGCTTTATTTAATAGAAAAATTAAAGAACATGTTTTGAATAAAATTTTATATACAGGGTGGAAATGAACTTAATGTCATAAATTTAAGGATGAGTAGTGTGACATGTGTAGATACAAAAGTGAAAGAATTTTTTTAAAATTCGAAAAACGAAAATTCGACTTTTCTTAAGGAAGCTTTTTTTACTGCTCTTTTAATTCACATTTCATTAAAAATATGTTTATCAAAAATACATTCAAAATTAGTTGTATAAGATATTATTCTTAACAAACAATTAAATAGTATTTTTAACGAAAATTATGTTTTTATTTACAAAAGAATGCAAACGCGTTGCCAGTAGTCCAGTAGTACAAAAATATTAGCTTAATGAAAACTACCCTTAAATATGCGAATTTTTAAAAAATTCTTTCACTTTCGTAATTTACTCATGCCATACTTCTCACCCTCAAATTTATGACATTAAGTACATTTCCACCCTGCAAGATCAAGGTTATGATTTTTGACTTAACAAGGTTTATTTTATAAAATTTTTGTATGTTAATATTGGTGATTTTAAGTGCACTATAATAGTTATAGAAAAGAAATAGCAGACATGTGAAGTTTTGAGTGTGAAGCATAATTGAATTTGAGCAACACGTGATTGAAAGCACTAGAGCAAGTTAATTGTGCGCGAGAGTTACAAGTGTCGGTACAAAAGCAAAGCTGGAAAGCGCGACAAGCGACAACGACAAGGGACATGCGACATGCGACATCGTGCGGTGCCGCGATGCTGCGACACGCGCTGCGCGCTACGCAACTTCTAGCCGCCTCTAATGACGAAATTAACTCGCACGGTTATAAAACACAGTATTCATCAGTCACGTGGCCGCCGCGGGCCGCCCTGCGCCCTACGGGGCCGCAATACCGCCTGCTGCCGCTCCCGCTCACTCAAAACTAAATAAATAAACACTCGTGCTCTCTGCTCCAGCTTCTTCAATCTCTGTTTACGTTGCAACATCAGGGGTCACAATGTCATTGTTATTCCTCATTATTCTCAATCACGCATAAATAAATATTCTTATTTACATACACATATTCTTACTTTTACTGAAGGCACAGATTAGGTTTATACAGAAGCGACAGTAAGACAGAAAAACGAAAATTAGAGAGAGATGGGGAAAGACAGCAAATTTAAAGGGCTCATTGTTTAAAATCGGAAAGTTTCGTCAGATCTTAGGGAGAGATAGGGGAAGGTAACAAATTTAAAGGTCTACACAATGCTCCCAGGTCATAGAACTGAATAGTGTAATATGAAAGGTACCGACACGGAGTGTCGCTTCTGTATGTAACTATTCTGTGCTGAAGGTATAGTGTTTCACGAGAGTCTTGCATTTTACTTGTTCTTGCCTCAGTCTTGCAAAAAATACAAGACAAGAACAACACAAGAATTACAAATTTCAAAGTAAGACAAGGTAAGAAATTTTCTTGCAAGAAAAGTGCAAGAATTGCAAGATTTTCTATAATTCTAGTATTTTTGAGTTTTCTTCTGTGCTAATTTTAAATCTTGATTTATTATACGTAGCTATCTATTTGTCAATGATAATAAAAATAAAATTTATATATTTTTAAATATAGTAACATTAATATATAACTCTTATTTACCTGCCAGTATAAAAACTGTAATTATTAAAAAATGAATACAATGTTTTTTCAACATATGTATGTAAATTATGGTATAAATAAAATAATAATTATATAAATATATATATAACCAAGAGTTAGGACACAAAATGTTTTCTTAATCCAAAGATGCTTTAAAAAAAATTTTCTGGTTGTACAAAAAAATGTCGCTGTTGTGCTGAAAAATACTTATAATATGCGCAGCACTGTTTTATATAATATTAATTTAATAATAACTGTTGACATAATATTAACAAAAAAATACAAGTACAAATATTAATTCATTATATGTACAAGATCATTTGCGAGTAGGGGAATCCCTGACTACGTTTTAATAAGCAACACAAGAAGAATGCAAGAAAATTACGATCAAGTCAAGATTTTTATACGCAAAAATAATGAAAGAGAAGATATATTGTTTTTCAATACAAGACAAGAAATAACAAAACAAGACAAGAATTCTTGTCTTGTGAAACACTAGAATGTTCCACTTTTACGCTCTTACCTAAGGAGGGGTGTTCTGGGTTCAAACCTCCTCCGAAATTGTCAACGATAACAGAACTTTCTAATAATTGAAAGAGTGTGTGTAGTTGGTTTTTGGTGAAACTTATTATCGATTATTAAAACAGTAAATACACTTTTCTTGATTTTCCATTTATTTATTTACTTTCCAATTTTATCCTGCAGAAATAATAATTGACCGCTTTGCAGTTGAAAAAGTTCGTAGAATAGTTTTTGTATTGTAAATCTAATCTGAATATATATGGAAACCAATAGACTTCTTTTTTAAATTAGTAATACATATACTCACTATATTCGTACAAGTCTAGGACTTGTAGTAGGTGGGGCTTATTTGTTTTTAAGGATATGTCTATTTCTTTTAATTAATAATACTAATGTTTATACCTAAAATATACCATATTTTATTATTTTAGTAAAAATGCCAGTAATTATTATTAACTGCACGTGTCAAGAGATAACTGTAAATATTTTTGAGTTTATTGAAATATTCATACCAATGTAACAGTTCTGTTTTATATTGTATTACTCTTTACTTATTAAAATTTAAATATTTAAAATTAAAACATAATTGTATTATACTTGTAGTGCCATCTCTAATTTTTAATATTAACTAAAAGAAAGTATTTATTCATACGAACGATCGAGCGACGTCATATTTTCTTACTTTATTTAAACAAATTAATTTTCCCTACAGCCGGGCATAAAGTATATACTTTATGCCGCCTTTTAAAACAAAAGACCTGTTTTTTAACAACAATGCAGAAAACCAAGATTTTGGTTACTATTTGATATTTATTTTACGTAATATTAATTTAGTCGAAGCATATGCTAACCAGTCAGCCATCACTGCCCGTTTTCTATTACACACCTAGTTTTATTATAATTATATTTGTTTTAAAGAAAATGTTTGCGTTTGCAACAGTTTTATTGTTGGAAAAGCAAACAATAATAAAAAAGCTGTAGCACCTAAAATATGAAAGGGGTATAATAAAGTGAATTTTGTGGTTATGGTGCACGTAATTCCGCAATTAATGTTGCATTATTACTCTGTGTCAAACGCTAACTATGCAGAGCAGATACTAGTCCATTTCTGATAGGTTGATGCGCTGTGATAAGCCACGTTCAATATAAAGTGTAAAGTGCCAATTAACCACGATACACACAGATACATGTGTACTTCAAAGGGAGGGCATTAAATATTCAAAGCACAAATCAAATATATATTAACAGTTTACTTATCAATTATTCATTTCATTTTAATGCTTCCAATTTTATATTAACATACAAATATTTTAAACATAAAACAGGTATAATTAACATATATGTTAATTAAAATATATACTTTTTAATATATATATAGATAATTTTTGTCTGTTCGTTAATTAATTTTCTAATATTTTCTGTATATTCAGTACTATTATATGATATAATTGATAGAATTATTAAATTTATTATATAAATTATTTTAAAGTAAAATAATGTAGTTTCGAGGAAATAATAATTCTATAATTTATTTATAAAATTTAATTTCTCATATTTAATTAACTAAATAAATTCTATGGTTATGAATAAATTACTCCTTACAAATAAAAAAATGCAAGAGATAAAATATATTTTATATGTATTTCGTACAAAAATTATGAAATGAAAAAATATGTACGTAATATCTGTACATAAATTGTGAAAAAAATAT
The DNA here is from genome assembly GCA_035578165.1 of Stenolophus ochropezus. Lineage (NCBI taxonomy): Eukaryota > Metazoa > Arthropoda > Insecta > Coleoptera > Carabidae > Stenolophus > Stenolophus ochropezus. The sequence goes on along the minus strand of JAQOWZ010000014.1, from coordinate 19,919,597 downwards.
AATACATAGCAGGACATGCTACTGGTAACCGACATATGTATTTTTAAAAAGGTGAATATTAGATATTCATATTTTAAAGCTGAAAATAACAGCAAACTTATGTAACCGAAAAATATAAACCAGATTTTATTAAACATGACCTTTGTTTTTTATAGTTTATTATTCGGTATAAAATTAAATTACATATAAATTAAATGACTTACATATAAACAACATAAAGTAAGAAATATATTTTTATTGTGTGTTTATTAGAATTTATTTTATTAAATTTTGTCATTTTAAACTATCATTATTAACTCTTGATTTTTCAATCAATTTTCATAATTTTTTCACTACAGGTCACCGTATAATTTGGGGTACAACGGCCATCAACAGCAATAAATTCAATTAAAAAAATTAAAAATCAGTAATACCAATAAACTAGTATTATTATTTTGCTTACATTTGTTTCTAATTTATTTTCATCTTATAAGCTTGTCGAGAATATGTAACCAAATATTTTTACTTAAACAGCACGCAAATGACACTCGTACGAACCATAGAAAATTTCAACTGTGGTTTATTTAAACTTGGTTCAGTTAAACTAAAAGCTAATCTCTACAAAAGGCCATACGTACACTAAATATAAATGAATATGAAAATATGACAATTGTATATTTGAATTTGCCATGGCTAAGCAAGCAGTTAAAGTGGTGAGGTATAAATAATTTGGCGGATACGAATGCGGAACAGTATTAATTGAGGAACGAATTAGTGGGAAAATGAAATTCCCGGATGAATAAAGAGAACAAAGCAGTGTTAAGCAGAATAGATGCCACGGTGGCAATGGCAGTGGCGTGTCAGTAGCATAGCGCATAGCGTAGCATGCCAGCGAGCAGCGTGCCAACGTGAGCTTGATGTCGAATGTTAATTCGTGAAAACGAGCGTGACAATGTTTGACAGGACGCATGACAAGTGTAGGCGGTGCAACGTGTCCTGAAAATTAATTAATACCAAACGCATCTCACACTAAAGCCTCGCCACTCTTCATTCCATATTTAACGGCCGAAGAGTTTTTAATCAACTAAATTAGAAATACTCAATGCATACCGCTACCGTTCTAGGTTAAATTATTAAAATTAAAAACGAATTTACTGCAATTCACTGCACACAATTATTCATTTGGAGAATCAAATACACTTCAGCATTTCACAAATTTGTAGATAAACAATCGGCAACAATAGATCAGCGTGTTTAGGCAACTTTCACTGCTTGATCACTGGTGAGTTGGGTTCGAATCTCATTTCGGGCAAGGTCAATTTTACCATTATATGTACGTATGTAAGACTATGGCTTGGAATGTAATTGGAACGGAACGAAATTTCAGTATTTTTTTTTTTGGAGGCAAAATGTATTTCGGCACTTTTTTATTATAATTAAAATATAGTCCATCTTTCGAACCTAATCATTGGAATCGCGAGAGGCGTAGATACGAAGTTGGATAAATTGAGGCAAAGTTTCTGCATTTAGTTGGCCACTTTACTTTGGTCAAGTTACTTTTTGACACAACTTTTTTGTGTTAATTTATACAACTTTCTAAATTTGTTTCAAACAAAGATTTAACAGTTCATTTCAATTAATGGTTGACTGCGAATTTTACAGAGAAAATTTTCAATATAGGATAGTGAATCGTAGGACGATTTGAAGAAAATGAACAATAAATATTTCCGTCATTTTTCTAGTTCCGTACGTATACTAAAACTTCGTAATTATATTAACGTCACAAAGTATTATTAATTATTTTTTATTTAAAGTAATTACGTCGATCCACCATCCTATATTGTTTAGTCAGTTGTGCAGATAATTATAATATCCAAATTTTTATACAAAGTTTTCTGTAACAAATTTTGGTCGCAATACTCTATGCATTCCAATAAGTAGGTATATTATGTAATAAGCTTAATTGCTAGCTTTCTAGGGTTGCATAAAAATCCTATTTTTAAAAAAATAAAAAAGCAGATTTTTTATTTAATAATATTTTTTGCATTTTTGTAGTATAATTTCAAAAACGTGTTACACAAAATTCATTTATTACTAAAAAGACATTGTAAAGAATAAACAAAGATTTGAAAAACAATAAAAAACTACAATAAAATCCATTTCTAACGACACAGCTTGTAGTAACAAACTGATTATAACGTCGAAATAACGTTATTTTACTTAATTCGGCTATAGCTATAGCGACTTCTGACTATAGTGACGAAATTTTTAGGATCCTTTCGATGTCGTTATAACCGGATTTTACTAGTGAAATTTTTTTTTAAATAATATACTAGTAACGCCGTTTTACTGACGAAATTAAACATATTTAGCAGTTCTTGGATGTATTGCCATATGGGAATATTACTCACACGCTGTTAATTAACAATTGTAGAACAAGAGATTTAAATCATTGATTTAAAAAAAAACCTTGTGATTTAAATTAGATTTAACACAATGCAACACTGTATCTTTATTTTAGAAACAAGATTGTTTAGTATTTTTCAATTTATATTGATTAATATATTATCACGTAAATGGTAAAACATTGAATTTTTATATTTATTTTTTTTATTTCGTTATCGTATAATAATTTTGTTAATTTTATATGTATTTAATAAACTCCCTCCCTAATAGGTATTGTATTCAATTCTGTAGAGTAGATTAAATAAATAAATAAATATGGTAAGTGCCGAAAACAATAATTTGTGTTTTGTTTTTAATTTTAATTGAAATTTAAAAAAATATTAATGTCTGTTCTTTTACAACTGATTGTACCACAAACACATAGTGGTAGCAGCAATATATTTTGCCATGACAAAAGTAAAACACAGAATATCAGTGCGATGGCCTGATGGAAAATGAAACACGAAACGTTCGAATACAACACTGCATTGCTGGACACCTGACACCTCCGTAAAACGATGCTCATTGCAGGCTCAAATTAAATCATTCAATTTGCTAAATTGCATTCTTTTATCGAATTCATTACAGAGATTAACGCATTTATGGAATTAAATTCTACGAATGCAGAATGTAATCTGTTACTAAGTGCTATTTAAATACTGAAAAAAGAACTCATTTCTTTGTATACCCAAAAAAAATCACAATGCTCTTACAAATAGTATATGTACAACGCCGTGGCCTAAAAATTACTAAGATTGTTGAAACAGTTCTTCTAATTTGGAGGGATAAATTAAAGAAAAGGAGTTAAAATTTTTTAAAAATATTGCCATTTTAATTAATAAAACAAATCATTCATGTTTTTAATGATATCTTTAATATTATTGCTTGGTTTTTAATAGAATTTATTAGTGATGTGCCGAGTACGGTTTGACTCGAGTCAGACTCGATTCCTGCTTTAGAACTCGCCTACTCGAATACTAATTTATTTTGATACGAATACGCCGGACTCGATTCCGGTACTCGAGTCAGGAAGAATCGATTCGTACTCGCTAACTCGATTCTATTTATGCGAGTTCAACTGACTCGAGTCTCGTATTCGAGTTTGGTTAACTCGCTCGTACTCGCAAACTGTTTACTTAAGCAATGAAATGGCGCGGACCTAATAATACAAACAAGTTTAAACCTGCATCTTTTTGTTTTGATTTCTTTGTTTGTGTCAGTTAGCACTAGTTAGCAGTTATTGTGAGTACTGAGTTTAGTCCAGTCGACTGGGAAAAAATATCAGGTTTGTTTACGACTTCCAATGTAGACTCTCTAAATTGATTTTTTTTTTTTGGAGTGGACTAGTTCTACTGAGTGAGTTTATTTAATTGTTTATTAATACCGGAAGTGAAGTGATTAGATTGTAATTAACTTTATTATAGAATGACGCCGAAAAAAACCTCAGGTGTATGGAAGAGTTTTGAAAAAGTGGACGGCAGTAAAATAAAGTGCAAAAACTGTGACTCCGTATTTAAAGATTTCAAAAACACAACTAATTTGTTAAAGCACCTAAAAACATCTCATCCTATTATTTACTTGACTCAGATTGACAAATCGGACTTTAGTTCTGGACTAGAATTTTCAGACTCGAATTCTGGACTCGAATTTCTAGACTCGAGTCCTGCCGGACTCGAGTCAATATTCGAATACCAAACATAGAATTCGAGTACTGGTCTCGAATCAGGGAATCGAGTCATGATTCGAATACCGTATAAACTGACTCGAGTCGACTCGATCAATCAAAACAGCGACTCGGCACATCACTAGAATTTATATTCATTTGAATAATTGCTGACAAAATATAAACAATAAAAGCATGCTTTTAAAGGAGTTCATTGGTATAGAGTAGAAAACATCACAGGTTTTGTGTGGTGACAGTAAATCTTTTTTTGTACGACCACTAATATTAAGTAGCCAATATTGTGCAACTTATAGGTTATCTAAGTGTCACTTTACCTACGACCATGTGAAAAGTACGCCATCTCACAATTAGGGAATTTTTGATATATCGAAATTATGTTAGCATTAATTACAATTAATTTAAAACATTTCGACTAATGAAGAAAGACATAAGAAATGTTCTATATAGTATTTTTTTATTCGGTTGTAAATAGTTTTAATTTATTATTTTGACATAGTTGTTTTTATGTTCTGTAGTTGGCGCTATTTATTAGTGACATGTTAAATATTTCAGTGTAGTGCATGATTGAAATACAGTCAAATAATGGTCGCAGAAAAAATATAGTACATAATTCGAGTAGTAACACAATTACGCTCATGTGGAATAACAAATTCGTCGTTTCGCGGCTCTTCCGTAACTTTTCCACTTCGTGCGTAAAATGTATATTACAATGCTTAATATGTAATATACTATTATGTGTTACTCACTTGTAAACCGTAATTTATTTTAACTGTTTATTCAGCAGGGAAACTAGCATTTACAAGCTAAATACATGTAAAAGTATCTGTCAGTTTTACGGGTTAGTAGTTAATAAATATTTTATTTTAGGGTAAACAATCTCTTAATATAGATAATTATATATTTATAGTTTATATTAAAACAACAAATTGTACTAATTCAGCTCGGTTTCGTTGTAAGTTTCCTCAACCCATGTATATCTTCTCTCTCTGGGGCTTGAAAAATTGATGACGGAAGAATAATAATTCAATAAATTTTAACAATATACAATTCTTTCAGTTTTATGAGATGAATTAATTACAACAACTTTAATAATTCAAAAGAAAATGTTTATAAATCGAAATTTAATCTTCATTTTTTCTTACAATATAAAAAATAGTATACAATTTGTTCTCAATGATAATTTTGGTAAATTTTCCCCGTAATTTACCATTTTTATTACCATTTTAAATTCTATTTTATATTATAATTTTGGTAAATTATTCCCGCAATTTGTCGTATTTATTACCATTTTAAAATTATTGTAAAAATGTGTTTAAAATTTAGGTATTAAATTACGTAAAAAGAAAAATAAAAACTGTTATTGTAAACAAGGAAATACAGTTAAAAAAAGTAACATACAAATCCAAAAGATTAATAATTATTACAAAAAAAAATATATATTGAACTAATTTACTACAATTATTTAAAAAAAAAAAAGAAAACAATATAGGTACATAGATAATATAAACTGAGTACATGTAAAACCTTTTAATCAGATACGAAATCACATTCAGATTCGATTTCACTGACTGTGTCCAAATCTAAACCATTTTATTTCATTTTACAAAATACTTTTGGGTTCGCATAATTTTAAATTGCAAACTACAAATAATAAATTTGCAGCTCTGTCATTTATTAGTTAATTTTGTTTTTTATTATAAATATTTCGAACATATGTGATTTGATAATTAATGTCAATTTAAAATTGTAAATTACGATTAAATTACGGTAATTAATTGCGTAATTTACCGCGTAAATTACAACTAATATCACTGCCCGTATAACCTCCTTGATTGTGAACATCAATATTGCCTTGACGATCGCCACTTATTCGAGTTATACATAACATAAAAGAATGTTTGTAAAAATTGTCACATTTGACCGAATATTTTGTTCGTTATATCCGAAGTCGTTTATATCAAGCACTATATTATTTATAAGAATATATCGATATTAATCTTATTTTACTTTAACCACTTTAATCATCAAAACTACAATGGGACAATTTGTAAACATGGCAAAGGAAATTGAATAATAAAATGTATTGTTAGCGGTAAACTTATCGCTGAAGCGCTATCAAATGATAAAGTGAATCTAAAGATTTGAACGTCATTAGCTAACGCTGGTGGTAAGTAAACAGAACGTTGATTTACGGCTTGCTTTGCACGCTATTACGCACTTAGCGAACTCACATATGCATCAAACTTTATTCCCAACTCTACTTAAAAATTTATTACTTATTTTGACATTACTCAATTTCAGATTTGTAAGATTGCTGTGTAAATTGAACTTTAATAACGGAAAAACTTTGTTACGTGAATTAAAGGAAAATGAAATAAGTTACAAGATTAGTCAATAACAAGATATTTATTTACTGAAGTAATATAATGACATATAAAGTTTACAATAAAACTTTAACTAACTTTTTTTAAAAAGAATTACGTATCAGTATCATACAAATGTGGAAAATAGAGTTGATTAAAAGGAAATGAGAATTATTACATCTGTTTAAACAATTTTACTTACATCTTTGTGTTGTAAGTTGTCAAATTTGAAATGGATTTATTGCTTGTAGTGTGCTTTTATTTTGTTATAGATTGACGACTCCGGAATTTGAACTCCATTTCACACTCCACGCGTTGATCAATTGAACCACCTCCCTACGAAATATTACTTACTATTTTTCGGATTATCAGACATAACTACATATATTTTTTTTGTTGCTTTTAGATTAGGAGAAATGTCCAGTTTACTCCTAGGGCTGTACTTCTTAAATTTTTTACTCTAGGGTTCCTCTTGAATTCAAATCACAACTTACAACCGACCAAACTACAGTATTTATATGTTTAATAACGATCAATGAGTTGTCGTTTGTCGATATATTATGTTTAGCTTTTTTATTTGTTTTTTAATAAAACTATTTGAAAAATATGCAAATTATCGATGTCAAATTTTTACAAATTAATTCCCATGTAATATGCAAATATGACTCTTATTAAGCATTAATAGGCTCATAAATCATTTTTATTTTATTTTAATTTTTTTCTGAAAGAATAGAGTGAATTAAGAGTATTAGTGAAAATACTACTGAAAAATCTTCCGTGATAAACCAGATATCGATTTTTAAATTAAAATTTTGGTCTGCGACGTGATATCTTTTCGCCAGTGATTAACAAGCTGTTAGTTGTACAGTGTTTTGTTTATTTTCATATTAGTATAGTTAAAATATGTTTATACGTAAATTTATATGTATATGAATTTTTCGTAACGAAAACAAGAATGTTTTGACACAGCCAGGCCGCATACATTTCTCCCTTCCGCAAGTTCAAAGACAGCGGGTGCGTGATTGTCTTTTTAAAATCAGGCACTAATGAAATTGCTCAAGATATCTCACGTAACAGGACATCGCAATAAAATTTTATATCTTATAGCCCGAGAATGAAGTAATATTTAAATAAAATATTTTCACTAATACTCATTATTTGATGAATATTTTCATATTCTACTGCAAAATGGTAATATTTCGACAATGGTTTGTGACTAGTGATTCGGGTGAAACGAAATATTTTTCGAATCTCGCTCGTCTCGTCTCGAAATATCTCGTGTTGGACAAGACGAGAACGATACTAAAACAAAGCTTCGAGACGAGAAAATAAAATCGAGATTCTCGAATTTTAATAATTTCGCCGAGGTTTTTCAAGGTTTTAAATAATTTTTCTTCAAATGTATTAAATATGACATGTGTGTATAAAATTAAATATCTACGGCGCTGAAGTAGAAAGATAGCTACTTCTACGCCACCGGTGTAGAAGAAAAATAAATAACTTGTACAATAGAAACCTGCAATATTATCCTAAATGTCACTATAAAACTAGATAACCTAAGAATGAAGTTACTAATTTTTATAGAATTAATTTTTATAGAACTATATGGGACGTAAAATATCACACTTGCATTAAACATCTCATTCATAATGACATATTCTGCTCACTTACAATGTAAAGTATTTTTAATCAATCAATACAAAAACAAATGAAGTACAATTTGTAAATTAGAATTTGTTGTTGTTAAAACTGTACATGGATATAAAACTTGTAAAAACACCATTTATCACATATGGTATTTGGGTAGTTTGTGACATGAAAGATTTGTACGATAGTAATCGGTGATTATGATAATAGTAGGTGGTAATTTTGAATATGCGTGCGTTGGTAAATTGAGCAGATTGTTTTGAAAATGAAAACTAACCGTTTCGTTGACAGCGCATTAAGATGCATATCGGGCTCGTGTAGTGATGACGTGTAGTTTCACGTTGGCGTATTTTTATTAGCGATGCGGGTAGGAGCTATGTCCACCCAGAAGGAAAGGGTCAGCGGCTTTTTTGGCTGATGAAGGGCAAAGGCATAACTCGGCCCCTATATCGGATGCGCTATCCGCTATGCCGTGCGCTCGAATAAAACGCAAGGCACACGGCGTACGGTCCGGTTAATCAGATTTCACTGCAATGACCATTGTTAGCGAGCAATTACCGCGTAAGTGACTGGCTCAGAGCTGCTGGCTGCTGGATGCTGGTTAGCTCCTGCAACTTGATACGCGTGACTCGAGCTGACCACTACCCTGTTGCCAAGCCCTTATCAACAGATAAGGGTCACGTATTAAATGTTCAATCTACTCTAATGTAATGTCTCCTAAATTTACATATATATACACCCTGTACCCTGTGTGCCTGTGTCCTCTATGCGCATTCATTAGCGTTATGTGCTCCAAATTATTTCACTACATAAACCCATAACAGAAAACAATTCATTGTTTCATTCAATCATACCTATTATATTCCTTAGGGTTAGTTAATTAAAACTGCTATTCAAATGCTTTCATGTGTACATCAATCACAAAAAAATATTTAAATATGTCAGTTGAAAAATGATTGATCTTAATACAGTTCTTTTAGAAAAATATACTTGATATTCGAACATAAACATGGTATTTAAATTAAAGTCCTGATGATATGACGTTTTACATGCTTTTTAATATTATTTGATTGACAACATTTTTTCATAAAAATTACCAACCATAAATTTTCCATTATTAAAATTTAATATGTAAATAAATATGTAATTGATTTTTTTATAGCAGCTTTGGGTATAAATTGAAACATTAAAATATAAAAATATAATACCTATACCGTGAGTTTCAGCTAAGATGCAATATTTTCTAATCTGTCATTAGTCATTACTAAGAACAAAATTTACATATATACCACCGAACTGATTCAGATAAAATGCAATATAGGTTATCAATATCAATATCAAATAAACACATATTAATTTAATAATATTAACTAAAAAAAAAATACTAATAGTATTTTAGCTACTAGGGTGAAATAATAAAATTATATTTCTTTTTTTAATATTTATACAATAATGATATATTTAATAAAGAAAATAATTTTTATTGTAGGAATATTAACAATAAAATAGTTAAATTGTAATAATAGATATATCGATTTCTCAATCATTACCTATAAACAATTTTAAAATCGTGATTAAACTAAATGATTACAGTTTATAATATATTCCGAACCACTCAGTTACGGTGGTATTTTTATTTGGTTTCAGGTTGGCGAAGTTTAACCCCAAATCTCATTCCGCTCAATTTGAGTTGGAACACGCTAACTAAATGAGCCACCGCTATCCATAAATTTTCTTATTATCCTTTTTTAATACTCTGTATAGTTTTAACAATCATTACTATAATTATTTAAATTAAAAGGTGATAAATAGAAACTACAAAAAAAAAACACATACTTATTCTTTTCAATTCAGTCTTGTGATCCTGTAGTTGACGCATTGTTATTTTTAAGTTCCAAATATTATTTTGGATTTAGCAATGTAAACGCCTATAGAGAAATCAGTATCATTTACGTAACGAATACGATCTTCTTTGAGAGTTAAGTTAAAGAGATGAAAAATTGAAAAGCCTGCGGATTGTAGAATGCGTATTAGTGATGTCCAGACGAAATCGGATATTTTACAAACATCCTCACGTAACAATCACCGCAGGCCGCATCGCCGCATCATCGTATCACCGCAACCGACCACGTGTCACAGAACCACAGAAGAATCCGCAGCTTGTTAAAAATCACCACACGTGAACGACAAGGTTTTTTGTACTCCAGTGCTCAGGACCGGAATCATATTTTCTCTTGCATATAATTCTTACAAATCATGCAATAGTTACTATACGACAGCTCCCAAGTTCGAATCAAAGAGACACAAAAGTCTACCTAAACTGTAATTGGGATTGTAGGCATATCAGATGTTTAGTTAAAAACCACATTTATTTATTTTGTATTTCTTCATTGAAATGAAAACCGTGAAATTATTTTCAAGAAAAATTTCTTTCAAAATTGTAATACCTAGACGGACATCATTAAATCAAAATGTTAATGTTAATTTTTCTTTTACGTTTTCAATCTCTGTTATGATTTTTAGCAATGCTAAGTAATTTATTCTTAACACTTTTCTGTTGATTTTAAACTAAACAACTACTTTTGAATTTCAATCTGAAAATAGCAGTTGCCATAAACAAGTCAAAATGTGTACATTGGTTACAAAAAAAAAATATTTTTTTTATTTAAGACTAAAGTAAAATATAACAAAAACCTAAATTAAATGCTTAAAAAAAATTCTTTTTTGAATATAGTTGTCGTATGTTCATTTTTTTACACATACACTTTGCTTATTATAATAAAATGAATTGGCGTTTTTATTTTTCATAATTTTTTTCGTGCTATTTTCAGATGTAATTTCAAAAGCATTAAGTGCTTTTTTGGAAATTAACTATAATTAGTTTAATTATACTAAAAATGAATTAGATAAATTAGTCGACATTGTTAAAAAAATAACATATAAATCATAAAAGAGAGAAAACGAAAAAGAAAAATTAACATGGTAATTGTGTTTAAATATCCAGAGTCTGTAGACAGATATGTACAATTTGAATCTACTTATCGGTTTTACTTCCAAACAATATCCTAGTTAATAGGAATGATTAAAGTAAATATTCGAAATGTATTAATCTGCTAATACACGAAGAGCGGTGGCTCACTAGTACAACTTGTCCTGAAGCAAGAACCTTAGGTTCTTAAGACCCTGTTTCTAGAAATGTTGTGTCACAGAAGATGAATCTGATAATAAAATGTACCTAATTCTTATTTTGCATGTTACAAGAAGCAATAGTATTTATGTAGAATAATAACTTTCACTTGTTGTTAATATGTAGTTATGTACATATATATATGTATTAGCTTATGATAAAGTAACGTGCGAAATTTCAAAATATTACGTTTTGTTGACATATTGTTACAACAATTATTTAAGAATACATCGTAGTTTAAAGAAAACGTTTACGATATAATCACGTAGTATTCATACAGACATGTGCACACGTGTAACCAAATTCGGAATAGTGCGCCGCAAAGAAATTTTTCAATAACTTTCGATTATTAAAAAGTTAAAAAAAAGTTTACCAAAATATTTTCTGAAAAATTTTGTCTCGTCTAGATGAAAACACTGACATGACTTGCGAGTGATTTAATTATATGAATACTGTTACACACTTCCGAACGATTAAAGTTTTCCTAGGGAAAATTTTATAAAGGAAATTTATATTAATAAATTTCAAAGACTAGTTTTTAATCAATCATGATAAAAATGACAGTAAATTCAACTAATGGGAACAGTATTATACTGATAAAATCCGATACCCCGATAAATTTCCATTACCAAGTAAATGAACACTCAAGTGTGTGTGTATGTAATAATAAATAAATTGTTTCATTTTGCGTTATCTTTAGAATTTATCTCTCCAAATAGCGCACGACCTCTCCGATTTTTTCAGATAAACTTATTTTTCTTAATTTTCAGCAAAGTAACTCAAGAAAACTGAGATTAGGTATGCACTTTGCTTTCATATTTGTTGTTAAAAAAAATCGAAAACATTAAAAGTTTATCGATAAAGGCTTTGTGATATTACTTCCGAATATTAACTTTGGACTATAATAACATAAAAATATTACAAAATGTTCAGTATTTATAAATACATAATTAAAATTTAATAAAAGCGAACATATCCTTGCGACGTTTTTTCTTCACCTATTGTGCTGATAATAGCCATAGCACTCTACACCACGAACATTTTATTTATTGATTACTTTATGTTATAATTTTATTTAATAATTAATAAAAAAAAACTCTCTTGTGTACACAATTTTTGAGGATCACAAAATACTTATGACAAAATACGATTAAATTGTAACACTGCCTAAGTATCACTGGAAAGAGTAAAGATAACTTCACAGCGCAATTTAGAAGTTTAGAAAATCACGTATTACTTAATACGCGAAATTTTTGAAGAGTGTTTTCACTAATAGTCATATCATGTTATACAGTTTTATAAAAAAATATATTGGTTTGGTTTATGGACCCATTCTCTTGATTTGATTGTATCCATTGTATTATTTTAAAATTTGTTTTCATTACTCCGACTACCTAGTATTTTGAATTGTAATAGGAAGTAAATTGAGGTATATTTTATACCTAATGTAATACCTTAATGTACAGATAACGGAATAATTTATTTTTTAATTGCAAAATTTAGGATAGCTCAATTATAATATACCTTTTTAATGCCACTGGTTTGACTTTTCAAAAGAACAAATAATTAAATTTATTATTAAAAATTGTGCAAAAAGCAAACCTTGAATTTTTTCCCGGATTCGTTCTATTGCAGCGCTCTCAAGCCTGCGCCAGAAAATAATCATCTGGGAAAATGGTGTTCCCCACTATATGAAAACTATTTTGAGTACCAGGCCCTTAATTTTGTGAATTTTGAAAAAAAAATATTTTGTTCTGTGATCAGTACGTTAAGTATTGTATACGCCATTCTAATATGTAGGTAACCTCTAGTTATGGTACACCTGTATGTACAGAAAGTTGAGTACTAAGTATGAGAATAATTATAAATGAGTTATGAACGTTTTTCTGTAACCTGGTCAGATAATACATATTTATGATATATTTTTGATGTACTGCTCTTATTAAGATCATTTCAAAATTTTGTTTCCTTTGTTTATTTATATTGTTGTTATAGTTACGTAAGCAATCATCTGAGATAAGTTAATTAAAAGTTACTTTAGTCACGAATGTATGTAACGTGTTTATAAACTAATTATATACCTACTATAGATACTGATTCTACTACTTAAATGCAAACTAGCATAAATAGAGGAAAAATATTATAGGTTACTTACGTTTCTACAATAATAGCCGTTCAGCTCATGAAGAAATTCAGGCCGTGAGGAAAAAGTTCCATTGCAACAGCTTGTTAAGTTGTGATGAATTATTATTTAGTGCTATGAAAATCAATGAGTTAAGTCACATTTTAACAACAATACTACCGTCCAATATATCTTTATTTATAGTTATTTATGTATCGAAAAAGATAAAGTGCGTATTATTTATAACCGTGCCTGAGTTTGCTAGCCGAAAAGAAAGTAGAGGAGTCTATTAAAAGCAATTTTTTCTACTCATTTTACTCTAGGTCTAGTTATAAATGGATATACAATTTACAATTTGATAGGTAATGAAATACGACAGTTCTAAAATTACGGTATGTTAGATCAATAATTTTTCATTTAAAGCTAATTAAATCGAACATTAATAAATAAATATTTTTTCATTTAATCATTTGTAATTTTCATCCCGATTAAACATACAAATATAAAGATAAATTACCAATTATCTTTCAAGAACGTAAGGTGTTTGCAAAAAAAAATAATAACTTTCAAAAAAGTTATATTTTTCGTCGGGTATACATTCATCTTTAGTGATTCGGGTGGGACGAAATATTTCTTGAATCTCTCTCGACTCGTCTCGAATTATTTCGTCTCGGGCAAGACGAGAACGATTTTAAAATCAAAGCTTCGAGACGAGAAAATGGAAACGATATTCTCGAACTTCAATAATTTCGACGAGATTTCTCGAGGTTTTAAAATAATTTTTCTTCAAACGTCATAAATGTTAAATCTATTGTGACTTGATTCACAAGGTAGAAATTAAATTTCTACGTCACCGAAATTGAAATATAGCTACTTTTCGCCACTGGCGTAGAAGAAAAATGAACAAGTATTCACAGGAGGAACTATGTAGAGTCAGCATATACAATATAATTTGTACAAAAGAAATCTGCAATATCGTCCTATATGTTACTTTAAAACTAGATTACCTAAGTATAAAGTTACAAAAACCATCAACCACTGACAAATTTAAATTGATAACCTAAAAATTTCGTACGCCATATACTCGTAACAGTAATAACTGTGTATCATTAACTTACATATTTATACTAATAATTATAGTCTGAAAAAAAATGATTTTTCCGTAAAAATATATTTTCTTCCTAATTTTCCAAAAGAAAGATCAATTTCCCTAGATCTAGAGAAATTTCCCTAGGAATGAAAGCATTATGCACAGTTGGCGTGCGTGACAAAGCCTGCAATATGCGATCTTGAATACTTGAGAAATCTCGGTGAGATTCAAGACCGAGACGAGATAATAATATTCGAGACAAGAAATAAACAAGACGAGATAATATATTTTAAATTTAAAATGAGACGATACGAGAAAATGACAAATCTCGTCCCATCTCGTCTCACAGAATCACTATTCATCTTTTTCAGAGGTCGATGGAAAATTATATTTTATTTATTACAGTAGAGAAAATACTCTGAAATAAATATCAATTGTGACGGTCCTGTATCAAGTCTCGAAGAAGGTTTTGGTTTAGTCCGGCAAGTCTTGATTCGGCTCCAGTTTCCCCCAATCAAAATGAAATGCGAGAACACAGAGGAACGCGCAGAAACCTCCGTATCACATACGGGGTCAGAACCAATATCTGTCTATTATGTGTGTCGGCTCTCGGCTTTTGCCATGTTGTCATATCAGAAATAATGATATTTTATATGGATTCGCTATCGTTCCGTAATATACTGTGCCGATATCGGCTGTCTCTTGTTCCTAATATAATATTTCTTCCAGCAATATCCTAAAAATAAAAAGTAGATTTAATATCAAAAGAATCAAATTGGATTGAAACGATTGTACGATTTCATGATATTGTAATGTAGCTTTATTAATAAAATATAAAACGAATAATAAATAACACAAAGCCTACTGATTCGCGGAATTGAAAAATAATGATCTGAAAAAGAAGGGCAGCAAAATTAAAATTCAGTATTATTAGGAGGAAATTTCGTATACACACGTGTAAACACGTTGTAAATTCTACTTTATGAACTGGGAATATTTTTGGTTATCAGTATGATATTTTCATATTTTGAATTACGAAAGCATAATCAGATAATAGATACCCGCAATAAATTTTGAAGATAGTATTCGCTTCTACAAAGGCATATACATATTGGCTTGTTGTATGTAACTCTTATTTAATTAGTACATTTGAGATTTTATTTTTTTTACATTGGCGTATTTTTGTTGTTTATGTGAAGATGCAATAATCGAATATTGTACAGGGAACTTTCAATAAAACAAGTTTTTAATTATTCCTCCACGTTTCGATTTTAATTTAAACCATTATCAAAATCTATAAAAAATATTTTTACAAAATATAAAAAGTACCTGTATAAATTTTGAAAATACATTTTGCATGAGTGAAAGTGATTATATATATACTAATTATTAATTAGGTACCTATTGATTGAAATTTAAAATAATATACACGTATTTTTATATCAATTATGTGTATACGTTTATTTTATATTTTAAATTAACTTTTAATTTAATTTAAATTGTAATGTGAAAATACAATATTTACATTTTTATAAATAAAATAAATACCGTTGGGTTGAAATAAATTATTGTTAAGAAATTTTGAAATTTAAATACAACGTGGATTAACAAAAAAAATTATGATAAAAAAACATTATTCCATTGTACAATTGTTCAGTCAAGAAAATAAATTTCCTTTGTTAATAATATTATTAAATTGTACATATATAGAAGTAAAATCTAGTAAAAATTTAATATTCTTGAAAAACAAGGGTTATATTATTGTTTTAAAATTTTTATTTCATTTAGAAGTTCAAATTGAAAAGTTTTATTTAGTTTATAAATTTTTATTATTACAATAAACAAAAAATACTATTAACGATTTATTAAACGTGCAAGCATAGTGCAAAATGGTATGATTTTTATTAACTGAATTATCGCGTTTCGACTCAAACTGAGTGGAGTGTGACACCTCTGATTCTATATAAAAATACCCCAATGCCTACGTAATACGGTACCCATAATAAGAAGTATCCTTGCAGAGGCTATGGTTAGAAATAATGGAATTCTATATTTCAATTTCATCTATCCTACGTTCCCTAATGCAATGATGAGATACTATATATAGTAAGCTGTAAAGTTTTTTTAAAAAACAAAAAATCATTAAATGATGCTGTTAAGTGGCAGTACTGTTTACATTAATAACGCAACAGGCAATTATCAGCTGAAAATAAACAACATTATCGCATTTGGTTTACATTAAATTTAGTAGGACATCGCATCCCGAAACGTAGTAACGTGTAGTAACGTGTTGGAGAATACTGACACGCTACAGTGCAGCAACACGTGTTGCAGGCGATTACGCTACATGTTCAACGCAGATATTTATTGCTTGCAAACCAATTTCATTTTATTTGTAGTGCTTAAGTTTTATAAACTAAATAAATAAATTTTAAGTCTTGTTTAGTGGACAGTGACCGGCTGTGGTTTTGATAACCTGAATTCGAATCTGTTCAATTTTTTTTCCTCTAATGTTTACCCGATCGTTTAAATGCGTAGGAATCAAGGCAAAGAGGGGCGAAGAACACGTTTTGCCTCCTCTTGAATTTCTATGTACTAACCCTAATTGATTTAGTATTATACAGTTTTAAGCAATTTAGTTCTTTTTAAATAAAAACATATTATATTCACAAAAATAGTATGAACAAAAATTACAATGTGTTTCAGACCTACAATTAATTGTTATAATAAGTATGTCATAAAAAAAACTTTTTTACGAGTGGGAGTAGAAACCGGTTTCTATTATGAAAATCCCCCCCTTTGAAAAAGAATAATTTTATTATTATTATTTTTTAAAATATTAAAAATCTACTTTTTTCTTTGCCAACAGATAAAGAATAGGGCTTACTAAAATTACACACCAACATCTAATGCAGGGCTGTTCCAAGCGGGGGGTTAGGGTTTCTCAGATTCCTGGCGGTAGATTTTGAGGGGCGGCAAAGAATATAAAATAATTTTGCTATTTTTATTTTATTGTTATGATAACACTTTATACATATATTCAATTTTATTTGATGGTGTACAATCTGCAAAACAATTCCTGCAAGGAATGAATAATATATCTCTCTTATTTTAATTAAGATAATGTGTATTGTTCAATGCCGTCCTAATTACACTTCAAATTCGTACCATTTTTTCGTTCTCTTTTATGTTTATTAGATAAACAGTTTGTTTTAAGTGCCGCAATTTGTCATCGGTTCTTTTTAGCATCATCTACATATTAAATTATAGCAAGTTAGTACGTAGATACATTATTTTGCAATTTTTTTATTAAAATCAAGCAACAATGGAACTCTGACATTGAAATTATGAATAATTTTATAATATTTTGGACTAACAAACAATGAAACAAGATCATTTGTTCGTTTGCATTATAACCTGACAAAAAAAGAAAATAATTTTAAAAATAATAGATTCTTACAAATTTTCTTAGTACCTTAATATATTACCTCAATATCCAAAAATTATAATTTATATTTAAATTTCAGTTTCAAATATTTTATTTTTAAAAAGGTCAGTCTTTGAGAAGCCAGTAGCAGTTGATTTATAATTATATAAAATTCTTATTTAAGAAAAAACTATTTTACCTTTTATAATTTACCTTATATTATTTCTATTATCAAAAATAACAAAACTTAAGGGGGCGGCAAATTTTACATGGCACCCCGGTGTCAATGTACCTTGGAGCGGCCCTGATCTAATGCAACATAAAGAACCACCGCAATGCGAAGAGGGTAACACAACCCTAACAGTTTAACATCTAATAACCGATTGCTAGAAACACCAAACTGAAAGGCAGCTACACAAAATACCAAACACACTCAAAGAACCCCTAATCAATATCGAAAATACCACTACAAATGTAATAAAATTCCTACAAACGATTAACGGATTATGTATAAACAAAATGTAAAATCACATATACACACGCCAATATCCAAATGCTGGAGTCAAAATCCTTTAAATTTAATTATATTTTACATAACATTAGTAAAATAGGAATAAGCTAAGCCGCTGTGAGCAGTAGCAAATGAAATAAGCAAATAATTCGATAACATTAAAATATACAAATAATAAATTATTTTTATATTATTTTATAATTATTCCGACCGGCCCAACTTTAGCTCCAGCCCATCAAAGCATTTGTCCGGTTGCCCGAGGGCCGTATTCGAGTGTGATTGTTGCAGAAATAAAGTGTTATTCCCTAGGGAAATAATATTTAATAACATTCTCTAGGGATGTTTCGATAAGCATCTAATAAGAATAGATAATTATAGATTTTTATTTAAAATTACTATTTTAAAATATTTATTAAAATTTGTGGTTCCCACATAATAAATTTTAATGTTTTTTTTGTAACTCCTGCCATTGAATCCGGATGTTAAAACCTTCTGCATTTTAAATATACGTGTACATATGATATACGACCATATCATATATGTTAAACACTCAAAAAACGAAACATAAAAAAACTGTCATCTTGGGACCAGTTTGTTTGTTGTAGCACGTGTTGTCGAAAAAAAGAGAAAATCTGCCTGTGTTTAGTCCTCCACTAATATTAGTATTTCACAAAAAAAAGGATCTCGTATTCTGAAACTTAATTCTTGTCATTTTTTTACCAATAATTATTTCTTTTTCTATGCGAAAACTACTTATCTACATATGAAGATTTTAATTCTTTTATTTATTATTTTGTAATATTATTAGTACTTCACCGTAAAAAGCACGATAAAGTGCAGTATTTTTTTGAAAAAAAATATCAATTTCTATTTGCATTATTGACATTTTGTACATCACAGAGAAATTACAAAGTAGAAACTGTAATGTACTGCATTTGTCAAGTACAACTTTATTTTGATATTTAGGTTAACTACCCCCATCCTACTTAAAAAAAAATTAACCATTGTTGTCTGGTGGATTGAAACACTATTTTTCAAAAATATAAAGTTTCAAAATACTACAAACAAGTATTAAACAATAATTTGTCCAAATTTTAAGTCAACCCTTGCTTATGTTATATTTTTTATAGTGGAATCGTCAATTTCATTTTAAGAGACGTTTAATATGAAAATAGAATGACATAAATTGTACTATAAATGAAACAGGTTGGACCTATTTTGTCAAAGAGAATAGTAAATTTAGAAGAAAAACAATTAGAATTTGAAGTAGCTTAGCTATATATGAAATTGAGAAGAAAAAATATTCATGTAATAAGTTAAATTACGTTGAAAGCAATAATACATTGTAATTTTATTGTAATAATAATAACATAAAATCATTAGATATCAAATAAATGTTGCTGATCTTCACTTTACCCTCCCGTACGTTCTGTTAAAAATATTTTTAGTAGTTTATTAAAATTTTCTTTATGAAAATAAATGTCAATGTACTTATTTTAAATTAATAAATATATTAAAATGGATATTCACATTTTAAAGACTTTAAAGTTGAAAAGGGGGAAAGGGAAAGGGTTGAAAAAAACCATTGATTTAAAAAAAATCAAAGAAATCATGATTTTTTGATTTTTAAAGTTATCCAATTGATACAGTACTTTTTAATTGTTTTAAAGCAATATTAATAATTTATTTCATAAACAAAAATGAAATCTGTAATAAAATCAAAACTATTCGTCTGAATAAAATTAGAAAAAGTAACAAAGAATTTTTACTTTTTGTTCCATATTTAAATATTTAGTTTTTTTTTCTTCAATTATGACTATTAAAGTGATAAAATATCATTTAATTTTAAGACATTATTAAATACAGAACATATTTTGGTTGTTATAAATAGTTTTGTAGCAAATAAATACATATTCATTATAATTTATACTATTTTTTACCTTTGATAAAAATCAATGATTTTTATTCAAAAAATCAGTTGATTTAAATCATGATTTAAATCAAATGATTTAAATCAGGCCAACCCTGCTTCAAACTATATATGAAATTATCTCTTATAGCTATAGAAGTATTCAGAATTGTAATTTCCTTTCATTGTATATTTAAGGAACATTAAAGAGCTTATAAATAGACAGCAGAAACGTACAGTATAGCATCATAATATGCCCTACAATTGATTGAGAGTCGCTTAATATATTATTTATACTGTGACGAAGATCTGTTTAGAATATGAGTTGTTGACGAATGTTGTAATTTATCTTTATGAATAATAACAACACGCGAGTATAATGTGATCTTTTATCTACAACTGCCATTATTCTTCCGTGGTTGTCAATTCTTAGATTGGTTTGAAGCGGGTATTATATTTTTCAATAACTGCTATACAGTAATACAGTACATTTATTTTTTACAAAATTTATATTTATCCACTACTGTTAAATACTTACATTGTGTATATAACTATGGATACATAACATGGTTTTCAATAGCACATTATATTATAAGTGTGAAATTAGTCATTATACATGGGTGAAATATGTGACACGCTAGTGCCTTAGCGGATTTGTAGTAAATTCTCACAAATGTATAATGCATGTAAATGACATTTACATGTGTTATACGACGTTTTATCTTACAATAGCGGATTCTTCTAATTAGGAAAAATATTACTCACAGAACTTTTTAAAACTGACAGAACAGTCTATAAAGCATTCTAGTCACCTATAAATATTAATTTTTAGCCAATAAAAAAATGTATAAAATACATCAAAAACCGGTATTATAGGTTCAGTGGTGGATCCAGAAACTTTCTTAGGGTTTACTGGTTTCTATTTTTTTAGGTAATCAAAGAAGATCCAATATGGCGACAAAGGGCAAACATACCGCGTTTTAACGTTGACGTTTGTATATTATCTGTTCATTCGGTAAAATCACTTCTTTTTATGACTTCCAACCACTTATTACGTCTTTCCTTACTTAAGTGATTTAAAATGATGAAAATTTGTGATTGAATATTACAGGAACTGAATAACAAAAAAAAAACTAAATTTTTATGGGATTTAATACCAGAAATGTGAGAAATAGACATGTACTTATTTTCTGTCTTAAAACATAATAAATATATATTTTAATAATTACTGATTAAAAAAATGTGAAAATATTAATAAAAATCGCACAACCAAAGCATAATCCATGTATAATCACAGAATATGCACATGACAATCGTAATGGATTGGATTCAGCTCCATTAAGAAGTCATACTTGCCAGTAGCGTTGTTAATATTATTATTATTAATAATTTATTTATTAATAAATAAATATCAACATTTTTAGAACTTCATTTGCACTGACGGGAATATCAAATTCGGCAAATAGTTCTTGTTCTTGACAATTCTGCTCCAAATCAAACAAATCTTTATAATATCTGTGTATATGAAATGTCTTTGCACTCCAGATTTATTTATTATTATTAACGACAATTCCCCCCCCCCCCCCCTCCTCTCCTTTACGTTTTATTCCCATCATACATTTTTCAAAGCACAAAATTATCAGTCCTGCAATTATTAGTACTACCCTAATTTTGTTCTACAGTGGTTTTGAATAACTTGAAAACCAGATTCACGCATAATTTGTAACTATTGTTGTAACTTGTATAGTCGGACAAGAGATCTCAAGTTGACGTTTAAATTATTTTATGGTTGTGGTATCTATTCAAAGTTTTTCTCTGAGCGAAAGAATTGAAAGAAATGTGACCTTTATGCGTTCTGATATAGGGTATAGAATTGTACGAAATCCATTAGAATACACTGTTTTTTCCAGGTACCCAGTTAAGCACTGGATTTGGAAATCCCAAAGTAATATTAGCATACCTTACTTAATATAGATGGATTACTGTACAACCTGGAAATAACTAGACAGGGATGTATTTAAAATTGTTTGCAATTCCACGAAGATAATGATTATTGCTAAGAAATTAACGGTATTAAAATTTTAAATACATCCCTGTCTAGTTATTTCCATGTCGTACAGTAATCCATCTATATTAAGTTAGCCATGCTAATATTACTTTGGGATTTCCAAATCCAGTACTTAGCTGGGTACCTGGAGCAAAACTTTGAATAGATACCACAACCATAAAACAATTTAAACGTCAACTTGAGATCTTTTGTCGTACTATACCTATATAATATTTTATTTAAAAATGCCGCCCCAGGATTTTGCGGCCCTGGGCTATAGCCCCTATAACAATCCCCTAAATCCGCCAATGTATGTTTTTATGCAATTATTGCAAATTCAATATAAAGTCATAAAGTTACTTTAGTTAAAATCTTCAAGTGTATATTACTATTAAAAGAGGTGTAAGTCACTCCGGAAACTTAATGGCTTTTGTTAAAACCTAAAATGAATCCCACACAAATGTAGGTATAGTTACATAACAAAATTTCACCAAAAAGTTTTATCTTGTTTGGTCGTCTAAAGCTACCTTTATCCATTTAAAGCATAAACAAATAAAAAATTGAAGTAGATGAGGAGAGCGTAGTAGATGTAAATGTTTTGATTATGAGTGATGAAACAACATTATGTTTTTGAACGGGCGACGGGGTTTGTATAGCGGTACAGACAAAAGAATCGAGTGGAACCCCTCACGTAGTTTCAAATACAAATCTCGGCTCATTTCGTTTGGAAATCCGCAGCCTAGTGTAAACAAAGCGCACACATCAGCGAGACAGTCAGCTCATCATGACCGCTCATTTAACACGGGATTAAACTTTCAACTGAGACCGACGAACGGACGTTGGCCGGGCGGACGGCATTTGGATGCTGATACACTAGTACTAGTACAGAATACGGATACAACACCGCACAATGTGTGCTGTCACAGCCTCACTGCCTCATCCTCGCACACACCAGCTTGCTCTGATATTGATCAATCATTCTTCAGCCTCCCCTTGACACGCACTAATTGTGCTCAAAAAACCATACCTAACCTCCACGTCCATATTAAATCATTCAATTTTTCATTCATATCCTTTTCACGTGTCCGACTCTTTTTAATGAATTTCATTTCACGAGTTAGTTAACTAACACAAAATGATTATAAGTATGTTTAATGGCAAAAACAAAACAGGATATGAAAAATATGACACATGTAGCACTTATTCCGTTCTCAACAATTTTATTTATTTTTTCTAACAGCCTACAAGTTTCTCTTGCAGTACCGCATTTTTTAAATAGTCTCTATAATCTATAATGCAAAAGCAGTTTTATTAAATCGAAATATTATAATAGTTAATACCAAGTATGACACAACATTCCTAAATGGAACAGGGCTGTATGTACTTAAAGTATGTAGAGGAAAGTCGCCTAATGTCAGATAGTTAATTGATGCTGTTTTTATTTAACGCGAATTAAAAATAATTGAAAATAAATTAAATGTCAACATTCGTAAATACATATACTTCCTATAATTCAGTAGTTTTTTTATTTAAATATATTATGATCACCTACCCCATTGTACCGGAGTAACCATTAGAATTTTTCTTCAGTCGCAAACATCTTTAAAATATGGTAAAAAGTTCATTTGAAATTGACAACCCATATTGCATTGTATCTGGAACGACAAATATTATCCATTGTAATGACTAATGAATTGTTATAATGCAGATTGATACACCCAGTAATGGGTAATATGCCGTAAGTGATATATTTATTTATTTAAAGATTGTGATTTTTCTTTAATGACCTTTAAGGAGTACCGAATTGCGAATTGTATACCACAAAACTGAAATGAAAGGAAAGTTCTATAACGGATGAATGAGTTGCCTAATTAGATCTGTTGTGAAATATGGAGCGAAGACGATAATAGGTCAGGAAAGTGGTGAATTGAGGTATAATTAGTGAATGGGTCCCGATATGAATCAGTGGCTAGACAGCAACACAAAGGGGTGAACCGCAAGGCAAACGTACAAACACTGACCAGCGGTTAGTGGTCAGCTGACAATGAACGCACAGGAATATGAGAGGGATGCTCCGATACTTCTCACTAGCCTCTTGTCACAAATAATTGTTTGTTTTCTCACGCTCGGACTGATACACTAATTGATCTGGAGAAATGAAACGACATGATGGCAGTATGCACTCGACGCTCAACACACGATCCCACGAATGGCACATGGCTGTGATGCTACTCAAAAACATTCGCATTCGTTCAAGCACCGTCGAGTAAGAGCGCAACGCACGACGGCTCGACGCATCGGCTTCCAAGCTGCCTTGTCGACCACTACAAATCGCTTACGTGTGAAATTGAACCTTTGTCGGGCAACGGCAGAACAGTTTGCGAAACCAACCATGAAATATGATGACAACTGCACACTTTACTCATAGCCCTTAAAACTAAACAATACCCAACTCAAAAATAATAATCTGACTCCGAAATTTTACTGACCAGCATTAGTTTCGTTCTTTTTGTTACCCGCCTCATCTCATCTCCGTTTAATGTGCGCTGAACTGATATTTTTAAGTAGTAAAAGAACGAGAATGGTAGTATTTGTTATAAATTCCCCTTTCCCCTACTTTTGGGAAATTTAAAAAAAAAAATAGGACATTACTTAATTGTTTCAGCACCATTAAGTTTTTATAGGTCCACTAATTGATGAAGATCGGCTAGACGGTTTATATATGATGAATCTCTTGATTTAATTAACTACAATGAACTTCATTTTGTCGAATGTCGAATTTTTTTTCTAAATAATAGGGTCTTTTTAAAAAAAAATACATGAATTTTATATTGTATTAGTACATTAGAAACAATAATTAAAAATTCGAGAATATTTGAATTTTAAACGGATAACTGAAACGGTTATTGGCTAAGTGCTTGCGCGACATCATTAGTCAGATCAAGCTCAAAGAATACATGGTGTAACAGCACGTGATAACGAAAATCTGCCAAAAGTCACAGTCGATGATGATGTTTTTATCAATGCAGCAGAAACTAGAGGCATAAAAGTTCAGAAGTAAATACAATAAATAATATTAAATGTGATACATAAATGTATTTATTATTTATATGTTAGTGTTACCACCAAATTATGTTGTTGTAACATAAAAAATATTATTTAAATTGTATACCATTCAAAATATTTTATTTGATTACAACAAATGGATCATATTTTATGTTAATTCCACTCCTTGTGTCAAAATCACTAATAGTAATCACAATTTTATATCACCAATCATTGCAGTTGATTATTACAAAATCAATAATATTTTAATTTATTTTATTGTGGAAAGAAACTCCTAAAAGTAATCAAATATTTGTTTTACTAATAAATTCAGTCATATTTTTTTTGATTATCGCAACTATTTTGATTGTAACTGTTTTTTTATATCAGATCCCTTTGTCATGGTTTCTAGTGTTCATCCTGTAAACCATTGGTTCTCAAACTGTTTATGTAAAGCCACCCGAAATCGATAACAGGGGAGTATCGGGGCCTATGCCCCAAGTAAAAAAAGGAGGCATTTCCCTTAATACAGCATTTTTTTTTTAATCAGTTATAAAGCCCTGAATGGTTAATAATTTAAAGATGCGCTCACATCATTTACTGTGCGATGTGACGTAAGTTACAAGCTCAGTGCACTGTAACTTGTGTTTCAATTGTCATAGAATAGAGTATGTCATTATACACCCACTTCCAGTTATTGCCAATTGACCTCCGACAAGCCTTAAATACTGATATATTTTTCATTAAAAATTAAGATTGTAGTTTCTTTTCATCCCTTCCCGTATTTCTTTATTTTTGCAAATGATAAATTCTATTTTGATTTTGATCTTTATGACAAATATTGCCCTCAAGAAAATTTTGAAAAGTAGTTAGGTACAGTAATAGTGTGCATGGTTTTGAAATCAGTGATGGTTCTTATTTGGGTCTTTTGTTCAGATCAGATCATAATTTTGTTGAATGGACTATCTCGTAGTAGTGATGTACCACTTACATTGGTTAAAAGGAGAGCAGGGTCGGCTCGTATATAGGCATTGCGCACCTGTAGCAACCCCAAGTTTTCTCGATATATCAATATATTTATTAATTTAAATATAATTGCTTATAATAATTATTTTTGTCATGAACAAGTTTATATAGTTCTTTTATTTTGTATAAAAGATTATGAAAATACATCTAGCAACACTAAGAAGGGCGAAGAATGCTAGCAGCACTTAGTTTGCCGCAATAAGAAGCGTAATTCGATACTGCAAAATAAGCAGTTGTTTTACTAAATCAGTAGTGTAGCAGCGTGCTCATAATATTTACAGTGTTAAGTCCGTATCTTGTTTGGATATTACAATTAAACACATTATATATTTCATAAATTATATTTTAGAACTCAGAGATACAACAAAAAAAAACAATATATGTACTTTCATGTTTACTTTTTTATTTTTATGACAATTTTGATAATATATAGTAATACTCATTAATAGTGTCTTTGAAAATTTCGTAAGATGCAGCACCCCCATGATTTAAAACCACGAGCCGCCACTGAAAGAAAGAATAATGCAGTTCAGGAGTTCCTTTCAATTAAAAAAATATTGAAACATCTGCCACATAATATTGATGTAGTTTGTTGTAATCTAATTATTAATAGTGTGATTATTTATGTATTCATAGATTATATTCCACTAGCCACGAATTATGACAGTTAGAGTTATTCTAACTGTTTGGCTTTTTGAGAAACTGAATTTTTTATTTGATAATTATTATTATTGTCGATTTTAACACTCCTGAATTTGCGTTTCATACTTCTTATCGATATGTATTGTTGTGTAATAATTTTTTACAATTTCTGTTTATGAGCCTATCAAATTTATATAATTCTTTTCTAAAAATTTTCGAGGTTGTCCCCGAACGCCTGTGTAACACACATGACAATTTCATATGTGAAATATGAGTTTCATTTAGTAGTTGGTGATGTTTCCTTATAAACAAAGCGGTATATTCATGAGTTTTCATTTACCAGCCCCTATGCACTTGCAATATTGATATTTGCACCCTTATACACCCCTTTATTGCTTAACTGCATGTTCATATGACTAACTGCAAATCTACATTTTTATTCTGGACCCACAGTTCGCTTTATTATGAAATATTATTTAATTATAGGTACGTTCAAATGAAATATTTTTTGTATGTGGTTTGAATGACTATTTTCTGGTTAACGGCTAACCCTTATTAAGAACTAAATTTTAATTCGAAAACCGGTTTTTTAAAAAATATAGCTAATAAAATAGTGCAATGTATTTCTTAAATTTTTATTATTTGTTCTCGTATATATATATACAACTGTCATAACATATTTTTTTCGATATAATTGATATTAAAATAAAGGTTACTATTCGGGAAGAGCGGGAAGTTCACATATGTCGATTAAAATATCAGTTGCCGGTTTTTATTAACTGGTTACATGCATTTAATAGTACATACCAATAAACAGAACATTAGCCTCAAAAATATTAAATTATTTGTCAAAAATAAGCTTTCATTGTAAACAAATCCTCACAACAAAACATTTATTCTGTTCTAGATAGATGTATTTTTACGAAACCATAATTTATTTTAGTGCTGTGAACGTGAATATTTTAAATAACGTAAAATGAAATTCTTTCTTATTTCACGATTCTTCTTTATTCCATATAACTGCTGTTTAGAGATAAAGATGAATGTTTAATGACATTTCGTAAATAAAATTGAAATTTTCTTGATTAAAAATTATATATTAATTTGTTAATCCTCCCAAGGAGCATAAAGCAGATAGAATCGAGATGAGAATTTCATCGGTTTTATTGACCATTCACTTTGCGTTTCAGAATTCTTCCAAATTTGATTCATGTATTAATACTACTTTTTCACATTTTTTAGTAAACTATATGATCTTAAATTTTGTGACACCGTTTTTAACATGTATCAATAATTGAACTGATTTAGTAACTACAAAAATTTTTTTTTGTATGCACTGTTTTAAAAAAGAATAATGAATTTTGAATCCTGAATCTGTATAAAATATGTTATCTAAGCAGTAGCGTTAAAATTACACGGAGTTAATTTTTTCCTACATATTTCCTACACGTAAATTACCCTTATAGTGCACTCTCCATATCAGCAAGAATGCCTAAAGGTAACACCTGATAAACAACTTCTACATAGTGACGGTACACGGGATTATGCATCTTGAGAATATTCCCTGGTAAGGTAATTTATAGACGAACTGTGGTAATAAGTTGAAATGTATGTCATGTTGTTAAGTATAATTTTTTTCGCAATTGAAAGATTTTAAGTGTGAAGGTTAGTAGACAACAATTGGATGTTCATAAACATTTTAGTCAGAAGTTTAATTTCTATTAAAATCATCCATCCACCTCTGGGATTGTATAGTAATAAAATGAAAATTCCCTTCATTTTCCCAAAACGGAAATATTTCCAGGAATATTCCCCGAAAATTAATTCCCGGAATTTACATATCACGACTGCTATAAGTTCTATGATAGAAATAGAGTTCTTTAATAAAATAAAAATACTACTGTGTTGGAGTGGTTCGAATTATACTATAAGCTGTAGGTTGCTGGCAACCTATACTTCAGTAAATTGCAAATAAAAATTGTTATGGATCAGGCGTTTACTCTTCAATTTCATCTGCGGCTAAAACTTTCCTAGGGTAGCAATAAAGATTATGATAAGGATATATTTATTATTTATTTATGTATTATTTGATTAATTATAATTTTCTTATATTTTCTAAAAGAAATATCCGTATAAATAATAAATCTGTGGTTCGCCTCTGACAAGTGAAGGCAACCGTGACAAATATCAATAGTGCTGACAATTTGATTGCCGGATATTAAATAAAGCATTCCTGTGACATAATTCTTTGCATTGCGGTGTACGTGTTGTGTCATTGTGGAGAAATCTCATTATGCTGTCCCAGTGCAGTAACAGTGCGTAACAAGACGAAAATAGCTCGTGTTCGTTTGATGACACCGACCTGTCATCTGCATCGTTAGAAAATATGTCATCCATATTACAACACAACTAGGGTAAAAACCAATACTCACCAATTGTTTCTTTAATTCTTACAGGTTTTGACACGCGAGGAAAATAAAATAAGTATGTGTTGTATTGTATGTTAATGAACAAATTTATTTTTGATCTTAATTATATTATATTGATTTTGTAAATAATAATGAAACGTATTGATTTTATAAAATAATAATATAATGACATTATTCTAGATAACAACAAAGAAATTTAGATTTATTGATATATACAGGCTGATCAATATTGAGTGATAGACAAGTGACCGGTCTTACAAAATATTTAACGACATCAAAATTGTACTTTTAGGGATATTTAAGGCATTAGGTCCACTCTTTTTATCGAAATTATCATATCACTACAACTAATTTGATTACTGACTGTTATTTACGTCACAAATCAACTGTGACAAAGTGATAAATTCTCTTCCCCCCTTACGGATGCCGCATGACTTCGAAAGGATGTGCTTGCTGATGTTTTAATATCAGTTGAAGAATTGTGTTATCTTTTGCTGTCAGCCAACAAAATTCTTTCATTCTTGAATTTATAGCGTTATTTATTTGTTTGCCAGTTTTGGCCAAAAATGCTGGTTTCGACCGCAGTTTCGGTTTCGGCCAAAAAATTAGCCGAAATTCGGCCAAACGGAAACTAATGTTCGTGTCGTGTCTGTCGTTTTCGGATTTGTTATTATTAATTAATTTGTACTAATTTACTTGTAGATTGTTTTTGATATTTGTGAGTTGGTGTTAGATAACTAGTATTTACTTCTTTAGTAAATATGGTATCTCTACAAAAATAAAATGCTTTTCTAATAAATTGAAGTCGTTTATTTAATTTAATAATCGAATAATACCTTAAAAGAAAAATGAACTAAATTTTAACTTAAATCGTGTTTCGGTCGGATACTAGTACTAATAACAAAATTGCCAATAATACTGATGACATTGTATGACAAGTTTTAATTTTATTTATAAACAAATAATTAAAAATAACATTTTAAGTTTATAACAATTTATCGTTTATTAAATGAAGATGTATGTGTACATGATATGGGCATTCTTTCGTATTTATCTTTAATTCGCAGAAAATATTGAAATTCTTTTATCTTCAGAGAGCAGAGCCACCTGAACATTTAAATAGTCGAACATAGTTGATTGTTGTGTACAGAAGCGAACATTTTTGAAAAGTAAATCATATGGTGTGACACTGAGGAATGTTTTCCCTTTCACATTTCTTCCTTTAATTAGCTATGGGTCGCGTGAAAACAAATACAAGTTGAAGTGTAGTATTTTTTGTCAGCCTATGCCGGTGTGGGTTAAACAGTGGTGGAGAAATCTCTTTGTCCTGTCGAACGTTGCGGGAGACAAGAGCTATTCCTGTCTGCCGTCTCACATTGATATATGGCTAACTTCTTCATTTCCAAACAAAAGAGAATCGCTAACAAAATTTTCGCACTCATATTTCATCATATTTCGTAAATTTAACTAGGGTTGTCAGAAACAAATTAAGATTGTAGAGTAAATATTTTTATGGTGTTTTATTTTTTATAATGGGTGGTCTAGTGATTTGTGGAAGAATATTCTGTCTACCCTAGTTCATGTTCTGGCGAATCAAATATCCTTACCGCCCTATATTTATTTATTGATTTATTAATAAATATAAAAAAATATTGTTTTTTTTTTGCAATAATCAAGTAATTTATAACAAATAATGTTTCAGAAATATTAACAATAAAAAATTAAATATTTAAAATGGATATATGTATTACATACACCACTTGAAAACATGAAAACATTGTCATGAAACCTGAAAATTATAAACCTGCGATGAACTCCCAGTGGATATTTATATCTTGTCGTGTATGAATCTATAGTTGTGACAAGGAAATAAAGCTACCGAAAAAATGTAACGTTTGTTGCTATTACTATGAAGCGTTTGACAATTTTGTTAAAGGAAGTCAAATAATTTACTTTTTTTTTGGGATGCAGAACTATATTACCATTGGGCATAGGTAAGTTTGATATTTAATCTCTTTGTTTCTGAGAATCACTTAACTAGTTAATTGTATTATGCAATAAATTAAATTAAGGCAGTAATGAATATTAGTCGTACCATATGTGTATGTACATATATTGAACAAAATGTTGAATCGTAAAGAGCTGACTACTAGAAGTGGTGTAAGAGAAATTATTGCACCTGCCATTGGAGCAAATAAAGAAGAAGCAAAATGTAATACATTAAAATTTCCTCTAATGTCAAAATATTCATTATTTTGTACTATGCAATGAGAAATAAGTCGTGAGTGGTACTGCTGTGTGCTCACATTATTTAGTTGTAAAATTTTGTAAATATTAAATAATTTATTGTTATTTAATATTTCTATGTTTAATTTTAGTGATTCATGCTATGTTATTTAGTATTTGTCATGATTTGTTGTTTACCTGTGTGACTCACTCCGTCTTATCACTATCCTACGTTACTAACTTTCCATTGTCTCCCACCAGTCTTACAAAATATTTAACCATCCCTAATCCAATAATCTGAGCAGATCCATCAAACTCTTCGGACTCTTCCTGATCCGCAGACGCACAACAGATTCATTCTCAAGCTCAGACTCCCATTGTCAAAACTCTCTGAGATTCTAAGATTTTTCCACTATTTTTCTAAATACAGCTCTGACAATTCTACAAATTTGAAGTCACTGTAGATCTTCAAATAAAGTTATTGTGAACAACAATAGTTTTTACTTTAAACCATTATTATTATTTCTTATAATCAGGTTTGGTTTTTAGTTATCAATTCTTTAACTGTTTTGCACAAAAACGTAGTATAAAATATGTTAAATCGTTGTTTATAGAGCGCTTTTGTTAAAAGTGATGTCTGGCCTCATTAAATTATAATGTAAAAGCACGCATTCTAAAAGTGCTAATATTATAAAAGTGCGGTATTGCACCTTACAGTAGCATCTGTAGAGTAACAAAACTAGGAATTACAAAATTTCATGATACAAGACAAGAAAAGTGTAATCAAGACATAAAAATTAGAAATACTTTCATCGATTACTGATAATTTTAATCAAGAAAAGAAATATGCTGCGAGATTTCTCATATTTCATTAAATTTCTAAAATTTTATAAGGGTTATGAAAAATAAATTAAGACAGTAATGTGAATATTTTTATGGTGTTTTATTTTTTATGTTCTTTATACTTTCCATTAATATTTTCTAATTACCTATTATGCATACTTTCTACCTTAGTTATATCATATAAATGACATTTTGTACAGTAAGTTGAGGGGATAAGAATGAAATAATGGATTCATAAAATATTTTATTTATTTTTAACTTTAAATGGTTATAAAAATATATGAATGAATGTTTGGTTAAGAGACTTAACGTCATTGGTTTTATTTGGTTGTTCTAAATTTGATTTTTTTCTGTGAAAGGCACGTAAAAGACATTTTTTAAAACAATTGTACCATTAAAAATAAAAAATAAGCTAAATTATGTGCTGATAACAAATCAAAATAATTTTTTTATTTAGAAAACAATGATATATTATACGTGTTTCTAATATTATACATATTTATACATATCTTAAAAATACATGTAAATATGTAATATAATAAAGTCATGAAGTAATAAACACATTAAAACAAGAAGTCAAAGATTTAAAAACAAAAGAAAAATTGATGACAGAGGAAATAAAGGTTTTAAAAGGGAAAATAATAGCCTTATAAACAATGGAAGAGAAGAAAGAAAAAATTGAAAAACGTAACAATATCGTAATTAAGGGAGAACAGAATATAAACAACAATCAGGATGTTGAACAACTTATAAAAAACAAATTAGGAATAGACATCAGAGTTAAAGAAACCCATAAGAAAGGAAAAGAGGATAAAAAAGTTACCATTGCCAAAATAGAGAATTGGGAAGATAAAATAAAAATATTAAAAAATAAAAACAAACTTACAGGGACAAAAACTTGAAATGACTAGAATGGCGAAAGATGAGAAAAATAAAGAAAATAGAATAAGAATAGGGTATAAAAAACTGAGAATAAATGAGACTTGGTATATATGGGATGAAGAGAAGATGAATATAGAAAAACAGGAAGATAAAGCTCCAAAAAACTTAAACAACTAACAATGGAGAACGAGGATGGCAATATGGAATACGGAAAGCGAGGAAAAGGATATAAAGATAAGGGAAAGGCAATAAATACAATTAAAAGAAAAAAAGTAAATAGGAAAAAGAACAAAATGTTAAAATTTAGTACATGGAATCTAAGAACGATGCTCCAACCAGGAAAGATGGAAGAAGTAGCGCAAGAATTGAAAAGATATGATATTAATCTGGCAGCGATTCAGGAAACAAGATGGGGCGGTGAAGGTATAATCAAGAAGAATTACTATACAACATTATATTCCGGAGATAAACAGGGGAAATATGGGGTAGCATTCATAGTTTTAAAAAAATTAAAAGGAAAAATAATAGAATTTAAAGGTTGGCATACATTAGAATAGAAGGATCACCTGTCAACATATCGATATTAAATGTGTATGCACCTACGGAGAATGCAACAAATGAAAGGAAAGAAGATTTTTATGAGAATCTGGAAGAGGAAATTGAAAAAATACCGAAGGAAGACCTAAGCATTATAATGGGCGACTTTAACGCACAGATAGGAAGAGAGAACTACATACAACAAGTCGCAGGTACACACACAATACATGAAAGAACAAATGATAATGGGCAAAGGTTATGCGAATTAGCAATAAAGACTAACATGATAATAAGAAGCACGAAGTATAAACACCCCAAAATACATAAAGTAACATGGACAGCACCAGACAATAAGACTCAAACACAAATAGACCACGTACTAGTAACGAAAAGGAGGCAATCTTCGATACTAAACGTAAGGACATACAGAGGAGCATGTGCCGACTCGGATCACTACATGGTAACAACAAAGATACGAAACAAAGTTAAAACAAGTGATAGAAAAAATATAACGAGAATTAAATGGAATATAGAAAATATAAACAATGAAAGCTCGAGAGAGAAATACGAAGAGGAGGTAGAAAAAAACATAAAAAAGGAAGAACATAAAACGGAAGATATAGAAAAAAAATGGTGCTGGATAAAAAGATGTATTAACGACGCTGCTCAAAAATGGATAGGACATGAAAATAAGAATGCAAAAAATAAAAAAGCCTGGTTTAATGAAGAAATTAAAATAATACTAGATGAAAAGAGAAACGCAAGATTAACATATTTCAGAACAAATAAAAAAGAGGACAAGGAGAAGTATGAGAATAAAAGAAAGGAATGTAATAAAATTATTAGGAAAAACAAAAGAATATCAATAGAAAATACAATAAAAAATATTGAGAATGAAAGAGCAAACAGAAACACAAAAAGATTTTACAAGGAAATAAAAGAACAAACTAAAATATATAAGACCAAGACAAATGGGATAAAGGATAAAAATGGGCAACTAGCAGAATCTGAAGAACAATACAAAAAGGTATGGACAGATTATTTTAAGGAACTACTCACAGAAGAGGAACAGGAAATAAAAAGTGAATTACCAGAAGAAAACGAAAAACACATAGCAGAACCAACTCTAGAGGAAGTAAAAGAAATTATAAAAAATAGTCGCAACGGTAAAACACCTGGAAGCGACAATATTAATATGGAATTATTAAAGTACGGAGGCGAAGCAATATAGAAACACATCCATGAACTTATAGTAAAAATATGGAGGGAGGAAGAAATGCCGAAAGAATGGGAAACAGGACAAGTTGTAACAATACATAAAAAAGGAAGCCAA
The DNA here is from genome assembly GCA_035578165.1 of Stenolophus ochropezus. Taxonomy (NCBI): domain Eukaryota; kingdom Metazoa; phylum Arthropoda; class Insecta; order Coleoptera; family Carabidae; genus Stenolophus; species Stenolophus ochropezus. Next base: position 19,884,223 of record JAQOWZ010000014.1, on the reverse strand, counting down.
CAAATATGCGAAAACTACAGAGGAAACACGTTACTGAACACTACCTATAAAATAATGTCAACAATAATACAAAGAAGAATAACAAATGAATCAGCAAGAATTATCGGAAATTATCAATGTGGTTTTATGAAAGGAAAATCTACCACGGAGGCAATACATATTATTAAACAGATAATGAAAAAAACACTTGAGTACAACATAAACACCGAGATTCTGTTCATTGACTTCAGACAAGCCTTTGACTCAATTAAAAGACAGCAACTAATGAAAGCTTTAAAAGAACTACAAATAACAAACAAATTAAGAAGATTGATAGCAATGACTATGAAAACATCAAAAATACGAATTAAAACACAAAAAGGAGAAACGGAAGATATATTAACAAATAAAGGTGTAAAACAAGGTGATGCCCTATCTGCCACATTATTTAATTTAGCACTGGAATATACCATGAGAAAAGTAAAGAAAGGAACCCTCAGAACAGGGGGAAGTCAAATAATAGCATATGCAGACGACATAGTAATAATAACGAAAAACAGAAATATAATGAGAAAAATGCTAGAGGAGATAGTAAAAGAAGGAAAGAAAATAGGACTAGAAATCAACCAAAAAAAGACTAAAATAATGGTAATGGGAAAAGAAGTGCAAGAAAAGACTATTAAAATAGGAGAAGCAGAGTTTGAACAAGTAAACAAATTCAAATACTTAGGTGTAATGTTAACAAATAGAGGCGAAAGAGATGGAGAAATAAAAGAAAAAATAGCTGCTACAAATAGAGCTTTCCAAGCCAATAAAAAATTACTACGAAACGGAATTTTAAGCAAGACAACAAAAATGAGAGTATATAGAACAATAATAAGACCAATAGCATTATACGCAGCCGAAACAATGACATTTACAAAGAAGGACGAAGAAAAATTAAGAATAATAGAAAGGAAAATAATAAGAACGATACTGGGACCTAAGAAGATATCTGATAATGAATACAGAGTAAGAATGAACCATGAGATTGACAAAGAATTAAAAGGAGAAGATATAATAAAAATAATCAAGAAACAAAGAGTAAAATGGCTAGGACACGTAAGCAGAGCTGACGAAAAAGAACCAATAAAAGTAATCATGCAATGGAGCCCTGGAAGTAAGAAAAGAAGAGGAAGACTCAGATCAACATGGCTAGCAGAAGTAGAAGAAGATTTAAGAAGAGCAGGAATTAACAACTGGAAAAATAAAACAAGAGATAGGAAGAAATGGAACATCATAGCGAAGAATATTTAATAAATAACTGAAACGGAATCCGATCCCCTCCAAAAAAGGATCTAGAAAGCTTAAGTAAAAGCGGTGCAACTCCACAACGGAGTGTTAAACCACTATATATATATATATATATATATATATATATATATATATATATATATATATATGAAAAATAAATTAAGACAGTAATGTGAATATTTTTATGGTGTTTTATTTTTTATGTTCTTTATACTTTCCATTAATATTTTCTAATTACCTAATATGCATACTTTCTACCTTAGTTATATCATATAAACGACATAACGACATTTTGTACAGTAAGTTGAGGGGGTAAGAATGAAATAATGGATTCATAAAATATTTTATTTATTTTTTACTTTAAATGGTTATAAAAATATATGAATGAATGTTTGGTTAAGACACTTAACGTCATTGGTTTTATTTGGTTGTTCTAAATTTGATTTTTTTCTGTGAAAGGCACATAAAAGACATTTTTTAAAACAATTGTACAATTAAAAATAAAAAATAAGCTATATTATGTGCTGACAACAAATCAAAATAATTTTTTTATTTAGAAAACAATGATATATTATACGTGTTTCTAATATTATACATATTTATCCATATCTTAAAAATACATGTAAATATCTAATATAGTAAAGTCATTCAAGCAAACCACCTTAATTTTGCGAATTAAAAAAACATATTCGTATCAGTAGGTACATCATGTAGTATCTGTCATTTTTTATAGGGAAGTTGTGAAACATGGTTCATATTTTCCACTTTAATACGAATTAACTTAATATGATTAAAATCAGAATACAAAAAAGAAATTATGAATAACAAGTTTTAAAATATATGAAATATTTTATAAATAACTAAAATTAGCTTAAGTTTCATTATTTACAAAAAATATTTTTTGTAGCTTTATCCTTCTAGGAATGGAATAATATGCCATATAGGTAAAGATAAAATGTCTGCGGTCGATTAGGTCATTAATTTGAAATTATTAATGTTAGTAAGATTGAATTACCTTTTTCAAATAACAATTGTAATTTTATAGATACAAATATAATAATAATAAACATTGTCTTGAGAACGTTTTATTAGTTTACTCAAGTACTGTATATAGTGTCTGACATTCGATTAAAGATCGGTTAATGGAAATAATTATGAACAATAAACGCACAACAATATCTATATCTAGGGATTCGATTCGCAAGCCTTTAGTTGTAAAGAAACAGTGTTGTCCGCTAGACAATGTAATCGGCATTAAAATATTATTATTACTCTAATACTCCAATTAGCGTCAGGATATGTTCCTAGAAAACAAAGCGATAAACAAAACAGCGTTAAACGACGTAGTAAATAGGGATAGGGAACACGCAACCACGAACAACGAGTTTTCTTTAATTTTGCTTTTTTTTTTTTATTTATTTGCATTTTACAACATACATGCATTGAAATACAAATTTTAGTTCTTTATATTCTAGATATTTAAATTCTTTAATGTGTAATGTAAGTTATCATTTATGATAATTTGTTCACATTTTTACATACGTAGGAAAACTATTGTGTTACAGTAAAGCCATTTATAACATCGTCGCTTATAACGAAACGTCGTTTATAAATATAAAAATATAAGGTATAATTAAATGTAAAAGACTCCTACAACGTTTGGATTTATACATCTTTTAGTGCAAAGGGCAAATATAGCGTCGGACATTGGTCCACAGGAATGCTGTACCCTAATTTTTATGTACCTACCTTCATACGCATAATGTACGTTAATTTATCTTTCTAGAAATAAATATTTATGTTATAGTTTTTCGTATGATTGTCGGTCTATATGCTTTATAATAAATGTACGTGTAACACACCAGTGTAATTTTTCTGATTAAAATTTTAAAAAATCAAATAAATAATTTTTTTTTTTTTTGTTTTTAAAGATATCTAAATACTCCTGCACTTTTTAATTGGTTTAAAAGAAATATAAATATTTTATTTGATAAACGAAAACGATATCTGTAATAAAATCAAAACGATTCATTTGAATAAAACTAGGAAGAATAATAAATTATTTTTACTTTTGACAAATAAAATTATAAAGTATAATTTAATTTTAACATATTATTAAATATCGAACTGATTTTGGTTATTATTGATAGCAAATAATAAAATTTCTGTTTTAATTTGTATTTTTTCATAAAAATCAATGATTTTTATTTAAAAAATCAATTGATTTAAATCAAATGGTTTAAATGAGGCCAACCCTGGGCGTTGGCAATCATTTTTGGCTAAAAGAATATATTTTTTGAGTAAAATATCACTCAGTATTGTACCGGCAGATATTATGTTTGTCCATTCCATAAAGTACAGATCAATTTGTGACCATTTTCCAAATATCATACACCCATACTTTTCAGTCCACGCAACTTTTTTTTGTGGTAAAAATTATTTTAATTAAGTAACTGTTATCGCGCTACTGAACTACATTACTGAACAACTGAGAATGACGATCGTCGTCGTGTAGATGATATAATCAGACGTACAATGTCGTAAAGATCATTTTTATTTTCTCAAAATATTCGTTTCATATTTGTTTTATCATTTATTTTTATAAATTATACTTTTTAAAAATTAAAATAGGTTTACACATATAAAATGATGATTTGCGGAAGTCAATTGGGTCACTTGAAATTATCAAATAGGTCACTTAGTGACACGCAGATTTGTAAAAAAAAATAACTACAGAATACTTCATTTTCAACTGTATTCGGATTACATTGTAATGTAAACTAGAAAAAAAATATTACTAGTGTTTCAAGTAGGTTCTCAGATTGCTTCTGACTCACCATTTATCACCAAAAACTAATCAGGTTTTACAATATTTAAAATAATTACATTAAATGAATTTTAATAATAGGTATAATAAACGAAAGTAGAAACATACAAAAAAGAAATCACATGTAAAATAACATAGTTAGTGTTACAATAAAAAATTATAAGCAAAATAAAATTGTTTCAGTTATAAAACAATAATAGTTACATATTTAGACATATTATAAGTCCTTAAGATAATAAAAAACATGACTTCTTTCTCGCATTATTTTTAGAAAATCTGTTGATAATATACCTTACATTAATATCTATATCTATAATGCGATATATATGCAAAAGTGCTTAGATAGGTACTAGATAGGTCTATTTTCACATATTTGCAATTTTAATTTATTTTATATTTTGATATCCAAATAATGTAAATAGGTACTCTTTATTATAAGGTACCAATATGATTTATGTTTTCTGAACATCTATTCTGTTAATATTTTATTTATTCAAATAAATAACCATTACCCGCCCCTTGTATCCAGACTTGAATCTGTATCCACAACACCTGTTACGTAATTTGAGATGTAACCAATAGCCAATCGATGTCGGAATAACGTCAATTGAAGTTATATTTATTTCAAATAAAATATATTTATTTAAATCTGCTGCTTTGATTTTCACTAATACTAAAATTGTAATAGTTTCAATTCTAGAATAGAACAATAAAACTTTATTTAAAGAAATATTTGTTTTTTACGTTCGTTGGGGTTAGGTGTAGTTTCAATGAAAAAACTGTTGTATATTTATAGGCGTCGACTTAATTTTCACCAAAAGAGCAGGTTGTAAAAGTATTTCATGTGACTAGGAGAAATGTTCGTCCCCCATACAGTGTAGCAGGGGGCATAGCCCCCTTTGCCTCCCACCTCCTAACCCATCGAAGTCGTCGCCTATGTATTGTATATAATCCTCTTGCTGCTCACAAAAAAATCGTCGTGTTATACTTCGCTACAGTAGCTCAGACCAAACACACGTGTGCTGAGGGGGCCAGAACAAAGTGCACCTGGCGTCGCTTCTAAATTCAAGATACTATGTCAAGCAATACAGGACCGTATTATTATTAATCTCTGCATTCATTATTTAAAGGACCTGTTGTCCCGTCTGACTCTACCATCGAATAAAATAACGGAATAGATGCACTTATTACACTGCAAAAAAGACACCTGACTGGTTTCTGGTCTAACCGACGACAAACAAAAATTACAAAAAAAATTCTACAGACATTTACATTTACCATTAATTTTTATTTATGTACACATTTTTTTCAATATACTTTTGCTAAGTAAAGCATTCATGCAATGCAAATAAACATCAAGTAATAAACATTGTTTGTATTTCATTACAATAACAGATGCAGATTTACTTACTGCAATTAAAAATTACAGAATAAAGGGCGAAGTAAATATGCAGTTCGGCCAATTAATTTTATCTTAACGTATATATATATATATATATATATATATATATATATATATATATATATATATATATTATACTAAAAGCATAACATTTATTGGAAGTAAAATATATGTATAATTATAGTATAGTTCTAGTTCATATTCTTTCTTAAATATTATGAATGTATTTGTTTTATCTACTTCCCCATTCCTTCGAAATCTTATGAATAATGTATATATCGTCGTCTGCACTTTTGATTTAATTTTTTCGTTCTATAGTTATAATTCTGCTATCTATAAGACCTTATTATTTATATATATATATATATATATATATATATATATATATAAATAATCAGAAATTTTAAAGGTACCTATATATGTATAATTTGACATTCTGAATTTGTATCAGTTAAGTATTTTTTTAATTCGTAAATTACGTAGTTTCATTAAGGTGTAAAAGTTTAATACTTGAATATTTCTTAATTTTAGAAATTGAAATTATATGAATTTACAATTCCAAATATTAAATAAAATAAGTATTAATATATTCTATCCAACCAGTGGACTAATAATGTTTGTTTTAAAACCCATAAAATAAAATTTTAGATTTCTACTGTTGAAGTCTAGACAAGACTTGATTAAATATAAGTCTAGATGAAAAACTGCACATACGCTTTATACAAGGACAGATAATTCTTCGGCCGCGTTCTTTTTCTATTTTACAAAAACTATTCTAGCTTGAATGGAAAAAGCTTCACCTGATACACAAAAAAATTGTGACAGTATTTCTACACTAACCGTTGTCTCATATGACCAGACTACTTTTAGCGTTTAAATTTACACTACAAATAGAGTAAATTTTTAGTGTTATTATACACTTTTTTCAGTGTTTATTTTTCACTAAGATCTGGTATTAGATAAAGTGTTACTGAATAGTGTAAAGGAGGAGTGTTATGCTAGTGTAAATGTCATAAAATATTTAGTCTTTTGTATTTGTCAAAAGTGTGCGGGGTAAACAACCCAGCTTAGAGATCTGCCAAGTCACTTAAATAGCGACTTAGCTTAGCCAATTCGCTTGAGATTCTGTGAGATAAACAGTTACGACAACAAATTAACAGAGAAATATTTTAAAACATTATAAATTGTTGGAGAATTGGAGATACAACGATTTCCTGCTCGACTAGAAATCACAGCTACTATGAACTATTTTTGTTTTTCATATTATATTATATAAAAAATAATTGAAGTATTGTGTCATTGTGTCAATAAAATAAATTAATATAATCTGTTCAGTCTTAACGTGGTCTTAACTTTGATATTTATTCTTAATTATTAAAGAATACCAATGCTATATTCTTTCAAAGTCCAATATAAATAATTATGAAAAATATATGTTACTACACTGTACACTTCTAGAAACTGTATTCTTAATAATCGTGGACATTTTTGTATTACTATTGTTTATTAACATATAAACATAAATTGTATTCCATTAATTTTGTGACTATATTCAAACTAAATTTTAATAGTAAATTAAATGAATAGTTTAAATATTGTATCATAATTTATTGATAAACTTGTGTTTTTAATATTATTTTCTTTTAATTTTCATAGCCCTATTAAACATAAAACAATAAAGAGTTTAAAAGGTTGTCAAAAACTGATGTGAGGATATCAGCAATTTTTCTTTATCTATCCCTATTTAATTGCAATTGTGTAACGCAGATTAACCGTAGTCACTTTAAATTATGCGGAGTAAACGCAATCAGTTAAACGTAGTCACTGTTGCATTAAAGTCATGTGATCCATGCAGCACTAAATTTAACACTACCCTAGTGTTGCGGTAATATTTAACACAATATTTATATATGTAGTGAAATCATGTTATATCAATAACACTACTATTTTATAGTGTAATTTCAATATGTCTTTAGTAAAATTAGTGTTATTAACATTTTACGTTGGAGCAAAATTTGAACACTAAAAAGATTTACACGGACTGATTTTTTTCTGTGATATATTTATTTATATTTCAAAAATTTATTTTTTTAAATTAATCTAGTAATCCACAATCTCGTTTTGATCTAGAAAAATAATGTCTTGTCTTGTCTTGCAATTTCAAGACATGGGTTTGACAGTCTTGTCTTATAATCTAGACAAGACAAGACAAGAGTCTAGAAAGTCTAGATGTAGACGGAAACACCATAGATTTCAAAAAGGTAAAAGTAAAAATTTACTTTTCCTCAAAATTTGTTACCCATTTTTAAAACCTGTATATGTCCCACAAAAATAAATTATGTATAGTTTGTATACAAACAATAGTCAAATCAAAAAATTAATACTAAATCTAACTTGATTTCAGCAGCAAATTTTTAATTCGAAATTATAAGTAGGCAACTTATTAGTAATAATAAATCAATACACAATTTTTAAATTATATCTAAGACAACTTTTGTTTTGAGGACCACATTACCGTGTTAGTTGACGATTACAGTTTAGGTACATAAAATTATTCAGTAGAATTACCGCACTTATACACGCAAATATTTAGTAGTAGCTAACTATTAACATAAAATTTCGCATTGTTCTAGTGGTTCAGGGAAAGTCACTATATACTAAACGTTTTTGTAAAGCCAGACAGTGCCTACTACAAAAACTACATCAATAACCTCTGACACTTCTATCTACTTCCAGGAATGTCGTGATTTGAAAGTCATGTAAAAATTTTCTTTATTGTTTTAAAAACTACGAACAGTGATGGATTAAAGGTTGGTTTATGATGGATTTAATTTTTTCATTTTAATTTAGAATTTTTAATTTTAAATTTTGATTTTTTCTTCTGGTTTATGATGGATTTTAGTTTCCCAAATTTATCCTATCAGAATGTATCACGTGATATTATATTTAGTTTTGATGTTTGACTTTTGGTTTGACATTTCTTTGAAGTGAGGTGAATTTGTTTTGGTACAAATTAAATTCAGATTATTTTTATTTTACCATAAATTCAAAATAACACTCACAAACTGTCATTTGCTATTTGATATTAACCTATAAACGTCAGTTCAATGCTTTCTTGTGTTTGGCTGGATTTGGAATTTAGAATTTAGAATATAAAAATTTGTTATATTCCAAATCTAAATTTAAAATTTCTAAATTTGTAAATCGTTCATAAACCACCACATTTGTTTTGAGTGTGTTTATATTTTAAAAGCTAAATCATAAATTGAAAACACCAGTTGCACTTAGGTAGGGTGCAATTAGCAGGGCCGGATTTAGTATTAAGCGGGCGAAGCGGCTGCTTCAGGCCACCAAATTTAAGGAGCCCACATTGAATTCTATTAAATATTTTATAGCTAATAACTAAATAAAAAGCACTAAACAGAACAATTGATAACAGAGTGTATAGATGGGGTGATCCATTTTTTCTTTGAAATTAATAAAACTTTCACACCTAAAACTAATAGCTGTATTACTTGGAATTGTTTGCGAAAATGAATCACGTATATTAAAATTATATGAAAAAAGTTTACATCATGTAAAGTCTATGTGCGTATTAGAAACAAATTACGGATCGATTTTTTCACATCTGTTAAAGTGTCGGTTACCATAACTACTCGTTAAAGAAAAATATCGCATCGAAATAGTAAATAAGGTATATTTTTGACATTTAAGTCAGTTTCTCGATGGAATATTTTCCTATTAACCGGCGTTTAAGATAACTAGCACTTTAACCAGAGATAAAAAAATAAGATATGTTTATAGGGCAAAAATAATACAAAGATTTTTAGGTTTAGGTACGCGTTAAATGCAACAAAAAAATGAATGACAATGACAAGGCCCAAATTTTATAAACGCTTCAGGCCCTAAATACAAAAAACTGTGCAATAATAATTTAAATCATAAGTTTTGTAAATAGAGCCGGTGAAATTACTTAGATTTAACTTCTTAGGAAATTCCAGGAATAATGTAATATAAATATTTAAATAATTCCGAATTTGTAAATGTGACCATTTCTTCTTCGAAACAAGATAAATATAGGAGAAACATGATTTTGTCTTATTTTCTGCAATATTGCGGTAATTATTAACGAAATCATTTGAATTTTTTCTAGAAATATTATCATAATATATTAAAATATATAAAGCCGATATATCGTAGATATTAAATGAAAACACTGCCATGAAACACAAAAATATTAAACCTCATTTGCGTATTGCCTGATTGTGAAGCAGTCATTGCAAGTTCAAAAAGTATATTCAATCAGGAATCAATTCTGTGTTCAAGTATATATGTTGAAATTAGCGGTTCTTTTCCTTACAATAATTTATTTATTTATTGTATATGAAACTGATAATTTTGGGACCAAATATATAAACATTCTATATTCTAAGTAATATAGTTAATCTAAATATATACACATAAAAGTGGCGTTACTAGAATTCACATCCCACCGCAAAAATATATTTGAGGCACCCACCTGTTTGAAAAAAAATCTGTAGGAAGACAAGAATTTATTAAATTTTTTATAGTTTTAAAACAGATTTATATTTAATGGTGGCGCTCTTTTAAATAACAACATAAGTCTCAATATAAAAAAATAATTTTAATAACTATATCTAATCAGGATTTTTTTGCTTACCTTACCTTAGATGAATATTTATTTTATTACATCGTACATTTTTACTGCTTTCCAAAACTTATTAATACTACTTAATTATAATAATTTTATATTACTTTACAATGAAAGTCGTATATAACATCCGTCAAACATAGCATGTTGATATTTTGTATAAGGAATTGCTACAAAACACGTTACAGACATCCCTGTAAGAATGGTAAAATTCGTGCTCATATGTTGAAAACTCACATTCGAGAATTTTGACCAAAAACAATATCTCCCTTATCTATATAATTACAGGAGGGAGGTAAAAAGAATTATATTCTTAGACATATAAAACAATATAATTATTTAGAAAAATAAACAAATATCACAAAGATAAACTACAGACATATGTACATATTATTAAAAAAAAATTATATAAAAAATAAACAAATATGAAGTAAAAATTCTTACTTATTTTTCACCTTTATTAATTTATTTATTTAGAACCTCCTCCTAAAATGAAGATTATTGTGGTCAATTAAATCTCGTTGGAGACTCATCATGCATAAACCGTCTTAACTAGTTTTCGCTAATAGTAGAAAGAATCAATGTTTTGAGTTTTCTTAAAGGGCAAATGCCCCTTTATCTCCCTAACAAATAGAAATGGATAATAAAATAAAAATATTGAAATATCTAGTGAGCAATCTTACACAATTATGTAGACTATTAAATCTTATTTAATAATTATTTAATCATAAATTTACTGTTTCTCATATATTTCCTCTATCTTATATAGTATTTTACAATAAAAACATTTAATTTTTCTGTATTTTATCTTTTAACATGATTTACGTAAAAGTTATATTTACTACTGACACAAATTTAATTTTAGTAAATGATGACAATGACAAAAAATAAATATCAGGTTCGTGTTCAGAGGCCTCAACTACATTTAATAAGTTCATGCAATAAATAAAATTGCGGGAACGTACTTTGGATAATGTTAGTTAAACCGAAAATAAAGCAGTTTTTTTTTGCAAATAAACATAAAAGCTGTACTTGAGGTCCCTGAACGCGAATCAGATTGTTATTAGTTGATATTTTTTATTGTTTATACACTAGATATAGATTTACCTCCGGTATTGGAAGAAAGTTCCACAAACTCACAGACCGACCCCAAAAATATCGCATATTAATAAATGAAAATGTACATATCATATGTGAAATTGAATTTTAAACAACTTTTGTCCAGTAACGTATATGATTTAAAAGCACCGTTTAGCCGCAAATTACAATTGGATGAAAAATTTCCGCCATTTTTATCCAATCCGGATTTCCCGTTCAACCGTTCACAAAAAACATATAGTTCACAGGAAAAAAGTTGTTTAAAATTCATTTTTAAAGGGGGTTTCCTTAAAGCTTTTTTTTTCGAAATTTTCAATTTGAAAAATCACTAAAATTCCGATTGCAGAAGGACAGGCAACCAAATTCATGTTAAAAAATTTAAAAATTAACAGCGCCTGTATTTATTCTCCAATTGGCGATGGTGTTTTTATAAAGAATTTGACCAGTAAAATCCAAAAATCTATGTAACGACCTAATATTTCCACCCACTTTTGGGTGCGGTATTTTTTATAGGTTATCTCCGGAAATAAGCGTTTTTCGAATAAAAGGTATATTTTCGAATAAAAGGTATAGAAAAAAAGTTTTTCAGAATTTAATTCTAGATGGAGTTTACTTGAAACATTTATTTGATAGGGCCTATTGTTTTTGAGATACGAGCCTGTATTAATTTTATTATATAAGAATATTACGACAATAAATTATTTTCGGCTGGACAGTAAATTTTACAGAACAATTTATTTGAAGGAAGATACTTAACATTAAATTTTAGATGGGGTTAGTTTGAAACTTTTTTTTTTAAATTTTGACCTTTGAAAATTCCCTAAAAATCCAGCAAAATTATTAGTAGTAAGGTGAGGCGAGCACTCTCGAAAAATCATCAACCAAAATTACACAAAATTAAGCATTTAAAATTTCGTAGTTTGTGTGTTTATTATCCAATTGTTACCAAATTTTGGTCATTTATGTAATTCAATGCGAAGAATTCAAAAATTGTTACAAGGTCCTATCTGTACCCAGTTTTGGGTGAGGCAGCGTTTTGTGGAATTATTTTTTGACGAAAATTTTCCCGTCATTGAAATTCGAAGCTTTAGATTATTGCAAATGAATTTATCAGGCCCCTGAGCATGAATCTGACCTTTATTTGTTGCATTTTTTCAACTTTCTACAAATAAATTATTTTGTACAATTTAACGTTTATCCGGAAATCCACGTTTCCCAGTCATGTGAACATCTTTGTTAAATTAAAAAAATATCGCAACACCTATGTATATTATTTTTTAATTTAGAAAATTTTGGTCCTACATATAATTCGACTAGTAGAACGCAAAAATTTGGGCCCTTGAATACATATTTCCCAATGAAACAATTTATTTGAAGAAAGTTTCTATGAATTAATTTTAAGGGGGTTAGTTCGAAACTATTTCTCAAATACTTACTTTAAAAAAAAAAATCGTAGAAGTTAGTGATATTTATTTTATTTTTAGTAAATCAACAACAAAAAATAACGACAAATAATGGTCAGATTCGTGTTCAAGGGCCTCCACTGCATATAATAAGTTCATTTACAACATACATGATGAAGACTCGAACACCCGGATAGAGAGATTTATCATGTAAAATAATATTTTGGTAATTTCCTGTTTCCCTAATTATTTTAGGAAAAAAAGCTTCAAATAACAGTTGCAGATTATAAATTCTGCATCTAAATCAATAATAAAATTAACACGCGCTTTATAACCTCAGAAATTATATTTGAAACGTACATCACCCCAAAAATAGCGCTAGCCATGGAAATGCAGAATTTTATGTTCTACAACTGTTACTTGAAGCATTTTTGCCTAAAATAATTAGGCAAGTAGGAAATTAAGAAAATATGATTTTTCATGTTAAATCCCTTTGTTCGGGTGTTCGAGTCACCACTCACCACCCTGAGTACAAAAAACTAAAACCTAAACATTCATTTGCAGAAAAATAAATTGGCATACATTATGCATATGTAGGTAGGTATATAAAACGTAGGTAAAGCGGTCCTAGAGACCGATGTACTACGCTATACCTGCAAAAAGACGCATAAATCTCGACGTTATATGAGACTTCCAACGACACTAAATCCAAATTATTTTACAATTAATTCATATGAAAAACCTACCATTACATTGCATTTTCATCGGTATAACAGTTTTTTTTTGTTATAAGCGACGGTGTTATAAATGACTTTCACAGTATTAACATTTTAGGGATACATGAGTTTTAGTAATAAAATAGATAAATGAAATTTCAAACGTATTTAATAAGTTTACACTTTCTAAATTGAAATTAAAAAAAAAAAACATTTTCGTCCTTTGTGGTTTTATTATTATTATTACAGATTAAGCGGATTTGCGAAAAAAGGAACATTTAATGAGTAAAAACAAAGGTTGTTTTAGTTGGGTGATTAATGTAGTTTTTATCTGAAAGCTCATTTCATGAAATTGAATTGTATGAACTAGTTTGCACGATGCGGAATTGTAGCTTTGATTAACTAGGGTTTTAATTATAGCAAATAAATGACATGGCAACAAATTATGATGCGTCAACTGTGACACACGTGTCCAACAAAGAGAATGGGGAGACAGCTACAAGCTACCACTTTTATACAACACATTACACATTGTTGTACAACGTGTGCGTCCCATTTTCAAATCGTTACTTAGTGTCATTTACATGTCAGCAGTAAAAAAATAATAAAATTTCAAACAGGGGTCCTAGGTGAAATAAACACGGTTTTATGAGCTTGTCCATTGGCTACTTTGTTGGTTATAATCCTGTTCGCCTTTTAAGTGTACTATTCTGATAAGTCATTTTTAAATTATGAGCATGGAAAGTAGCTACGACCTCTCCGAATGTCTCTGTTCTGAGAATGCGAAATGCTTAATGATTTGGAATGTCCGTTGGGTACAAGCTCATGTATGTTTTATTATTTAATTAGATTCGGACAATAGGCTAGGTTGTATACTGTATTTACGAGTATTATAATTGCCACTTATGTAGTTTTTTGTTGATAGTAGTCGTTGCGTTGTAAAGATATCGGGTCGGTTATTGGGGACAGCGGGTAGCCCCATTACTCTTCCTATGACCAGTTCCCGGTCGCTTGGCTCCGGAACTAATGGGGTTTCAAAACTTGAGTGTCATTTAAAAGTACTCTAGGGCCGCTTAGTTCAGGTTCATTTCTGCTTTTGTAATCAAGTCTCATGACATTTTTGTTCATTTGCGGTGTTGTTGCTTGAGAATCGCTACTCTCCTCTTGTGCTTCTGACATCATTATTTCGTTTCAGTTCGTGTTTATGCATAATTATTTGCTTTGTACTTATTTATATTTAAATCTATTTAAAATACGTACTTCAAATTCAACAATATGTTTTATAATGATGAATAATAAATAATACCCGGCATGTATCGGCAATGGTGGCACATTTGGCAGTATGGCTTCCCTACTAAATTGATTTCATTATATTTTGAATTTAAACGCAATATAAATAATATGTCTGTTTGTTGACAATTCCAAAAAGTATAGATTAGTTCAGTTCAGTTGTGCAGTACAGTGTGGGGTCGCTGTAGTACATTGAAACTACTACAATATGTTCAAAAACCAAAGAAGTGCAACTTTGATTATAACCTAATTTATTACAGACAATGTATAAACAAATGATCTCTCCTTGTATTTATTAGGTTAAGGTTATACATTATATCAATTCAAATACAGTTTCAACACTAGATTTCCTCCCCACTACTGCCACTATTTGGAACTACTTCCATAGGTAGCGCTCACATTGTTCTGTAATACTAGCATTACATCACGTATAAAAACTAACAGTCACCGCTAGCTAGAGATCGTCTCTAAGCAACTTTAACAGTGACAGTAGAATACCACTGATAGTATTTTAACTGGAGTTTAGTTGAAGGGGTTGAAAGTTTTGAAGGCAAAAGACCTACGTGAGGCCAAATCCGGTAGGACATTAAATATATTTTTTTTTAAATTGCTGCCGTCCAATAATTTGAATCCTTCTTCAATAAATAATATTATTGACAATGTTTATGGAGTTCATGACATAAAGTTAACGTTAATTTATGCTTCTTAAAACTATCAATCTAGCGAAGATTGAACGACATCATTCATTTCTGTCAAATCGAATAGCTTTCGTCAAGCCTGACATACCTACTCTAAGAAATGCAAATTTGTGCGGTGTTTCCTTTCATTTATTTTACTTGTGTCTTAATGTAGGTAATTATTTTTTTCGTCCCGCTTGTAATATGTTAATTACCTATGTATACCTAATTAATTTTAAACAATATATTTCACTTCATTTCTAATAATCAAGAAAAAATATGCCAATTGTTTTGGTCGGTTTGGTTTTTTTAATACATTACTATCATAATCAAATTCTCTTGGAAGCAATTACATAAAATAGCCGGTAAATATACATAATTACCAGATTAATCAAATTAACCGTAGCATATACAACGATACCTACATTTCTTACAATCAAATAAAAATTATGAAAATTTTAATTCCAACGCTTTGTTGTGGTCGGAAGCGTTCAATGAAATTCTGCTATTATCAGAGTTAAAGATTTTTTATGATTCTACGCGTCTGCAATAATATCTTTTAAATATAATTTCAAGTTTAACAAATAAAAATTTAATCAATTAGTTTTATCCGTTGACCAAGTTACGTAATGTCAATCAAACAAATGTCTTTTTAAAATGTTTACTAAATTTGGCTAATTTAGTAGCCAAATAATAAAATGAGGAAATGTGAAATGTACAAGATGATTGTTATTTTATTTTATCGAGAAATATTTGTTACAGCCATCTCGATTATTGCGATGTAGTTTGAATAATAAAAACAACTCTTATATTTACATAAATTGTAATACAAAATATGTTTCCGGCCTTCATAGCTTGATATTTTAATTATTCAATATATTATATTTAATATTATTTTATAGTTATGATATTATTAATGTCTTATTCAAAACGAAATATAACAATTAATTTATGCCGCTTTAGTATCATAATATGTGTTAGTATTAGAAAAAAAATCGAATCCACCTCTAAGTTCGGCGAAGGTCGTATATTTTTTTCCAATCTGATGAATTAATTCATGATACAAACAATGTATAAATTCGTTACAGGAGTTTTGATGAATAGGTACTCTGTACAAACTGTCGTGATTTTTTTTACATTAACTGCTTTTGAAACGTGTTGCAGACAACGAATATAAAATGATGTATGTATTGTAATTGATATGAATAGGTAACAAAACAAAAACATAGCGAAGAATGTTTTGTATGTAAAACAAGTGTTAAAGATGTTAGGAATCGATAGAGTTAATGACAACGAGGGATTTTTATTCCTGATTTTACGACTATCTCACAAATACATACGGATACAATACACCGATGTAATGATACGAATTACTGAACCGGTAATGACTGACATAAAAAGCAAGTGTAGTTAGAAGCGCGCAGTGAACACTGAACGCATATACTCAACGTGAACACTGAACACTAATTATATCATGCGTCACGCATGTTCACCGCGGATGTGGCAATGCCGTAATTAGAACAGGCGATAAGTTACGAAAAAACACCCGAGTGCAAATAGCAAAACCACTGCCATGTCATCCCTATCCACACTAATCATTCATTCATTCATTCAAATATAAATTATCATTCAATAATATGTACAACAACAATATTCTTCAGTTCGTAGGTACTAATCCCATCATATTTGTAATAAATTTGTTTAAAAAACTTTGAATGTATGAAGTTAAAATTTATGGAATGTAAAATATAAACACAAAAAATAATAAATATATTAAAATAATTTTATAGTACCTACAGATTCTTACACAACAATTTTTAAAGAAATTTCAATTAAAAATAAACTAAGAATAAAATCAAGTATAATTATTATGTTTATAAATCTTTAAAAAAAATGTTTGTAATTTATATATGTATATATATATATATATATATATATATATATATATATATATATATATAAAATATATAGAAGTCTTTTATTATGTTATTTAAATAAAAAAAATAATTAGTACTTACTTCATGTATTGTTATTTATTAGTTATTTATTTATTTGATATTGATAAATAAAAGGCAACATGGAGTTTTGCCTCAAACTACGATGTACGTGCATAAAATCAGGTCTCACCATCCGTTCTAAGTAACCGCATAACTCACTTGTGACGTCACAAAAGTTTCATGATAAATCATTAATTGTACATAAATGGGAACATATTTTTAACTTTTAATTACATTTTAAGTTCCAAATACATATTCATATATTTGCGATTAAAATATATTTCGCATGTAATTTTAAACAGGCTAAACTTCCCCATTGTGATTGTATATCACTGAAAATGCAATTAAATTGCTTTTTATTCGAGACTTTAAATATATTTTTTTTTGGAGTGTGATTCCCCGTTTCCAACGAAAAAAAAGTCTGGATACGCCCCTGCGAGAGTGCGAGAACATGGTTATATTATTAACACAAAATCATAAAAATTACTAGTTATGTACAAATTCTGTAGTTTCTTTGTTATTCTATAATTTTATAATTAAAAAGTAATACACAACTTCAAATTCTTAAAAATTTAATTTTCAATTTTAATTTATTCCAAATAGAAATTTTCCTTTTTTAATGTCGATTTTTTTAATAAAATTTGTAATTATTTATTTTTCGTAAATCTATAGCACTAGTTACTAACGTACTATTTTAGATAGATTTGTTATATACGCTATTTCTGTAATTTTAGTTTATATTGTTTAATTTAATAATTAAAATTGGAATTGGAAAAAGAGACAAAACAAAATAGAGGGACATAAAGCTGAATGGAGCAAATTGTAGTAATTATAGCAGCAACCGGTGAATTGGGAAACATGAAATAATTAAAAACCGACGTATCTGCAGCTTAATGACAAAACGAACGGAAAAACGGAAGATGATAATGATTTTCATGCGAGTCTGACCGGACAGATACATTACATTGAACAATACAATCATTTAAAAAACAGATGGCCTGTCAACTTTCATTACCCAGCATTTTCCGCGAATAGATAGAGTGCGTTACGTAGCACGTGAGCGAGATGACAGCGGAGAGCAAGGGAGAGCCACATAGGCCAATTTTTAAATTGACTGCCCCCGGTGAGCAGCGAGAGCGAGCGATGCGATGTGACGACACGGGTGGGGTGGGTTACCAGTTCTAGCGATCAAGCTAAATGGACAAACATATCAAAATAATGTTGCATTGGCCTGCGCAAACATTCCATTATGCCAAATGGGCACAATGCTATGCAACAGCGTTTTGCAAACGCGCTTAAGTGGACGCCACAAATCATGCACTAATATGACTGACAACTCCCATGTCTACGTCTCATGTTCTCTCCAAATAGCAGCACCAATAAATAAAAATATAGGGTGCTAGTTTAGTGGATCGTGCTTCTGACAACCTGAGTTCGTGTCCGATTGGCAGTTATATATAATCTCTGTTCGATGACATGAACTAGATTTAATATTAATTTTATACACTGAAGCGTTCTGTCAGAAACAAATTGATTTTGGACGAGTTCGATAAAAAATCTTACTGAACTGGAACAAAGAACACTCTTGTCTGTATTGACAATTTGCGTAAAGTAAGATAGAAAACATAATTAATTTAAATAAATTACACGAATCTGCAGGTAAGTATTAATTGATTATGTTTATTGACGTGCTAATTTAATTTTACCATAAAGCGTTTTGCAAACGCGCTTAAGTGGATGCCACAAATCATGCACTAATATGACTGACAACTCCCATGTCTACGTCTCATGTTCCTATATATAAACTCTCCAAATAGCAGCACCAATAAATAAAAATATAGGGTGCTAGTTTAGTGGATCGTGCTTCTGAAAACCCGTGTTCGTGTCCGATTGTCATGAACTAGGTTTAATGTTAATTTTGTACACTGAAGAAACAGATTACTTTTGGACGGGATTGATGAAAAATCTTACTGAACTAGAACAAAGGACACCCTTGTCTGCACTGACAATTTGGGTAGAGTAAGATATAAAATATAATTTATTTCAATGAGTTAGACGAATCTGCAGGTAAGTATTAATAGATTATTTATTTCACTTGTGTAAGTATTTATTTTTTGTCATTCCGCTGTAGTATGATAATTACCTATGTACACTTAATTTCTATTAAATAATACATTTTACTTCATTTCTAATAATCAAGAAAAAAATATGCCAATTGTTTTGATTGGTTTGCTTTTTTTTAATAAATTACCATCATAATCAAATTTTCTTGAAGGTGGTTATACAAAATAGCCGGTAAAGATACATAATTACAAGATTAATCAAATTTACCGTAACATGTACAACGGTACCTCAATTTCTATCAAATAAATGTTATGAAAGTTTTAATTCAAACGCTTTATGTATTCGGAAGTGTTACTTAGATTTTCATATATTCTGATTTTTTTTATCATTCTACGCGTCTGCATTATTATCTTATACATATAATTTTAGTTAGTTTTACCCATTGACCAAGTTGCGTAATTTCAATCAAACAAATGACTTTTTAAAATGTTTACTAAATTTGAACAATTTAGTAGTCAAATAATAAAATGAGGAAATGCGAAATTTACAAGACGTTGCTATTTTATTTTTTCGAGAAATATTTAGTACAGTCATCGCGATTATCGCGACGTAGTTTGAATAATAAAAAAAGCAGATCTTATATTTACATAGATTGTAACACAAAATATGCACTAATATGACTGACAACACCCATGTCTACGTCTCATGTTCCAACTCTCCAAATAGCTGCAACAATAAATAAAAATATAGGGCGCCAGTTTAATGGATCATGCTTCTGACAACCCGAGTTCGTGTTCCATTGACATTTAATATATTAGGTCTGTTCGATGTCATGAACTAGCTTTAATGTTAATTTAGTACACTGAAGCGTTCTGTGACAAACAGATTGATTTTGGACAAGTTCGATGAAAAATCTTACTGAACTAGAACAAAGAACACTGTTGTCTGTACTGACAATTTGCATAGAGTAAGATAGAAAATATAATTAATTTAAATGAGTTAGACGAATCTACAGGTAAGTATTAATAGATTATGTTTATTGACGTGCTAATTTAATGTTACCATAATTTTAGCTTCAAACTTTTTTACAAGTCTTTAAATTCTACATTCGTGTATAATGGAACAATCTCTTCATCTCCAAAGTAATTTTTAATATAATTTTTTTCTATTTTCTGGCTCACTCTTCATCTGTAGTACTGAATACTCCCTCCAAAATTAGAATTTTGAAGTTATCCATTTCTGATATTATTATATAATCTCTTATACTAAATTCTAATGGATTTCTGGTTCTTTGGATTAAGTCAGATATCAGTGTACATAGCGAAACAAGTATTTTAGATACTTGATGATACATAGAGAAGATATACTCGCATAAGTAATTCAATTTTATTTATCCACGTTAAAAATAATAAAAGTGCTTAGAAAATTTTATTTTTTTAAATTTGCATATTTAAAATTCAACTTACAGTTCAGTTTTATCTTACGCCCATAATAAAACTTTTTCTATTTCCAAATTATCTGATCGTAGGGCTGATTCTTTTGTTCTTCTCCTGCGAGACCTCATCAACTACATCGATAATCCTTTGTTTCTCAACTTTATTTGTTCGAATGTTACTGTTGCTGGATCTAGAACATTAATTTATTTTATCTTTAAACTACATGCAAATATTTTTAGAAATATGTGTGTACCCCAGATCTATACGACTAACAAAAAAAATAATTTTTTTTCTGATATATGTCTTAATTTAATATTGTATTGATTTGTGTTTTTGAACAAATAGTATATTAGTATTATACAGTGTCACTTTAGCTTATTAAAGTAGCTATAACTACATTTGTGAATAACAATAGAAATTTAAATACTTATAACATATTAATATATTGAATAATAGTAGGTGCATTCTTTTTACACAAATTATCACATCAACTAATTCACTTATTGTGACCGTTCTTTTTGTCTTCCCCTCCCCTCTTATGAATGCTGCCTGACCTCGTGAGATTGTGCTTGTTGATGTTTTCATGTCACTTGAAGAATTGGTTATGTTTTTTTCTTATTTATATCTATTTACAAAAACAGCACAGATTTTCAGAAATTGTTCTGAAGTTGATCACAAAGGGCTCGTTAAGCTTGTCGACTTTTTAAAAAATTTGTTGTATAACTATCATTATGCTATACAAATAATATTAATGTAAAATGTATATATTTTTTCAAATTATGTATTGGTCAAAAATGAAAATGAAATATTTATGTGACGCGTGTAGCACTAAGCTTGGTATATGCGCATTGAGGTTTGAACAGAACACAAATACAAATTGAAAATGTATTTTTTGCTACAAACTTATTAATAACAACCAAAATAAGTTCTGTATTTAATAATATCTTAAAATTATATGATATTTTATCACTATAATTGTCATAATACACGAAAGATAAATACATAAGTATTTAAATGTGTAACAAAAAGTAAAAATTCTTTGTTGCTCTTCCTAGTTTTATTCAGATGAATAGTTTTGATTTTATTACAGATTTCATTGTTGTTCATAAAATAAAATATTATTATTATTTTCAAATCAATTAAAAAAAGTGCTGTAACATTTAGATATCTTTAAAAATTATGAAAACATAAAAAAGTCATGAATTTTACCAACCCTGATTTCAATTTCTAGTGTGCGATACATTAAGAACTTCTGCCAATACTTTATTTTTTTTGAAGTTATAAAACATTTTTCGAAAAAATAAAAATGTTGGGAATTTCTAACTTCAAATTTTCTATTTTCTATTAATATAACATAATCTGAAAAGGGTTAACGAGCCCATTGTCATTCTTCTTACTTTACTTCGTTTACTTCTCTTGAAACATAAATGAATGAAATGGATGATAAAAAGAATGCTCCGTAATTATTAACAATAGATGATATCATGATAAATTTATTATTTTAATCCATAATGATACGCCTAATAAAAAGTTGTTGTTGATGAATATAATTGAATGCAATAACAAAATATTTTATCATAAATATAGTGGAATAGCCGTATGCCTGCGTTTACATTTTGAGTGGAATACACATAGTCATACATTATATAACGCTATTAATATGAAATTAACTTGCTTGTAAACGTGTACATATGAAAATTAATGGCTGTAACATCTGCTATAAGTAGTGTTTTATGAATTTTCCATAATAATAACATAAATAACAAATAATTTCACAATAATTTGTGAAAGCAATTAGAGAGATTCATTATTGAGTGGCTCGATAGCAATTAAGGGAGTAAAGCGTATAGTAGCCAGCATATTGCTGTGAAATAAATGCGAATCAATCATCGTATGTTTGTAGCCGACTTCCGCCCATGATTGATCGTGATCTGTGATAGGGACGGCGTTGAGGTTTGTCTAACTTGCTGAGCAAAGTGCACCCCACATTATTGTACATCAACTTGGGTATAACCTACCCTAAATATAATAATAATATTTATTTGCTCAACAGTGCACACAATATACAGGACAATAATTATAATATACAATAAAGTGAGTACAATTAGGTGGTGGGATACATGATCAAATTTAAGGGTGGCTGACTGGGCTGCAACCAAGTCAAAAAATTTGTGCTATTGGAAAATAAAAAAGAGCCACTTGCAAAACCCTAAAATTCAATTACTTGTAACTTGGCGATTTAATGAGGATCTCCTTGTAATTAGTTTAGTTACTATTAATACAAACAGCAAAACAAAAGATGAAAAATGCTTACGCTATTATTTCAAAGATAAAAATGACATTCTGTGATCTTTAATCTAATTGCTGCGATTTTTTCTGAGTAAAATATTTTCCTAAGTAGTGCATGGGAGATGCTTTTTGGTAACCGCCTTTTGTGATATAAATATAAAACTACCGATATCTACTATGAGCAAATCTACGTATCCAGCAATGGCTAATAAGACTTTAATGATTTTAAATATATTTATGAATTTCATTACTAGGGACCACTATTAATAGTAGTAACAAACTAGAGGATTTAAATAGAATATGTTAATTTAAATATTTCCAAAGAATAGAAAGTTAAAAAACATATAAGGAACTATATATGCATACTGTGACTATTTCAATGGTTTAGTTTCACGTACAGTAAATGGTATCGTAGATGTACTTCTAAAGAACGCTTGTTTATAAGAACTTTTTTTTCATTTTTTCTTGAGTTTGTTACGTCCGAGTTTATCTGTATAAGTAAGATCCAGCGATCATTAGGACGGATTCGGTTTATACTGCGAATTATTGTCACTAATTGTGAAATTATCCGATTTGAACGTACGTTCAGTTTAATTAATGGCCATCATAAATTCTCCTCTAATGCTAATTATTTTGGTTTTCGGTTATCAAACTATGATTAATAGATCGAGCATTTTGTGCATTTGCAGTGTAAAATATAGGCTCAGTTACACGTATTAGTATCTCGTTTCGAGTTGCTAATTCCGAACACTAAAATTTTAATGTGTTCATGTTTGTTAGTATCTATTAAATTTTGCCGCATTTTTTTAGAACATATATACATACACATAAAGTAATTTTATTAATTATACCTAGTATCCCACTATCTAATTATATTAAACACGTGTTTTGGTAACAGTCAATTATCACTTACCATATAATGATTTATCACTGTAAAGAGTTCATCGATCATAGCAATAAAATAGAAAAAATACTCCTATATCAATTTTCTTGTTTATTTGTTTTAAATTTTAAATCCTACTTAAAAAAGATATATATAGGGTTTTTTGGAAAACTTTTGTTGATATTTGAGTATCTACCATTTTTTTTTAAACAGTCTATTATTACAAATAATAATCAATGTATAATTTGAATACTTAAGTTTTGTACTTAAAATTTTTAACATATTTATAAAAATAGAAAATTTAAAAAAATATATTAGATTTTCATGATATTTAATTGATAATTATGATTCTTAATAATAAAACTTATTTTAAAAATAAGTATGGCTCTTTGATCACCTCACTTTGGCTATCCACAGAATACTTGTGATTTGTTAGATCTCAAATCAAAAGAATTATAAAGCTTAAAATTGAGAAGAAAAAAAGAAAAATTAACTTCACAACATAAAGGATTAGACTCATTTACATATGTTTGGAAAAAAGCCTTTGATACATGGAATTTTTGGTAAGGAATCGATTAATCGATTTTGTGGACAATAATTTTTCAATATGAATTTAATAAAATGTAAATTGAAAAGTTATCAAAAGATCTTGATTGAGTTTACAAGTTACAATTTATTTTACCAAATCTTGATAAACTACCAAAGAAATATAAAAAAAATAAAAAAGTTAAGTAAGGTTTTTGTAAATTAATATTTAATACTAGTTGTTGATTTTCACAAGTTGATTACATTTATTATCTGCTTGGTTCTTCCCTTTATTATGCTGTTATCCAGGTGTTGCGGGTTAGAGTTCTCTGTGGTCCTCGGAGACATTTATTCCTTTTTCGACGGCGTATTATCAACTAGATAGTTCGTTGAACATTAGAAGAAAAAAATGTAATTATAATTTATATACCGTAAGTTTCAGCTAAGATGCAACATTCTCTAATCTCTCATTAGTCATTACTGGATACCAATTATCATATGACATCGCATCGTTCTAGATGAAATGCAACATGGGGAATATAGTTCATCAATGTCAAATGAGTGTCATTTTTTACCCGTGTAGTACAAACAGTTTTTAATAAGGCTATTTTAATTTTGTAATTGGGTACTAAGCGTAGTATGTAGGAGTGTGTAAAAAAGTATCATTCAAATTTGACGTGTTTTTGTGCGTCTTTTGTTCCGATCATACCTTTCATTTTTCCTAAATCACTAGAGTTATGCAGCCAACTACAGGTTTAGTCATAAAGTCGAGTTTTACTGTCAAATATACTATAATGTTTACTAATAAAGAAAAAATCGAATGGTTATTTAGTACAATGGTTATAGTTGCAAAAATATTTTTTGATATGTTCGTTAATATTCTTAACGTCATAAACCAAATACTTCGATAGTTTCAAAAATATTTACAAAAATTAAAAGTGATAGATTTTGGATATAAAATATAAGAAAAGGACAGAATTAAAAACTACGCGAAATGAAGAAAATAAAAATCATTTACCTACTCCGTGCAAATAGAAGAAAATAAACAACTATTTAATTTTTAATAGCGTATAAATAAATGTCGTAATTTATTACATTAAATAATATTGATTTTTTTATAGGTAGATGCTTGTTGATATTGACAACCTATGTTCCCTATGCAGCATTTTATCTGGAACGATACGGTGCCATATAACAAGTGGTATTCATAGTAATAACCAATAACATATTAGAAAATGTTGATACTTAGATGATACTTACGGTATATACTTGTAAAAAAATAGACGCAATTTTAACAAGGCTTTTTTATTCTGGTTTATGATGGATTTTAGTTTCTTAAATTTATCCAATCGGAAGGTATGATGTGATATTATATTTAGTTTTGATATTTGACTGTTGGTTCGGCATTTCTTTGAAGTGAGTTGAATTTGATTTGGATACAAAATGAATTTGATGTCTGATTATTTTTATTTCATCATAAAATCAAAATAACACTCACAAACTGCCATATGAAATTTCATATTAAATTAATAGACGTCAGTTCAATGCTTTGTCTCATTGGCTGGATTTGGAATTTTGAATTTAAAATATAAAAATTGATTATATTCCAAATGTAAATGTTAAATTTTTAAATTTATAAATCGTTTATAAATTACTACATGTGTTTTCAATGTGTTTACATTTTAAAATCTAAATCATAAATTGAAAATTCGTAATTTAAATCCATCATAAACTTGCCTTAATAACTTGTTTACGTTGAATTTAATTTATAAATCAATTGTAAATAGGTATCTGGAAATACGAGTAGTTTATATTTCTAAGTTTAAATTCGTTCCGCATCGACAATGAATTCCTAGTATGTGTAAATTAGGTAATGTACGTGTAGATAGAGGATTTCTTGGACCGATCCAATTTAGGTTGGAAGAGATAAAGCTACGCATGTAGTAAGTGTGAGACACATAGATGTTATGTATATTTATAGGGCTTGGTGTACGTGTACCAGCGTAACGATTTACCGATGTAGTGGTGTAGGGCATTACGCGAACCGATAATAGGGGACGAGTGCTTGTAATTAAATCTCGTAATCAACACTTCCCTTCCACCCGAAACCGCTTTAATGGCCCGACGCAGAATGACCAGCCAGCTAGGCCCGGCTATTTATATGGATTTAAGATGAACAACGAGAACGAGCAATGATCGACGTTACTCGATATGGCCGGCTGTGAGTATTCAATGTATACCGTACGGCCGCCAAACTAAGCTTAATTGAGCGAGGGTCGCAAAACGTGCACCCTGTTTACGCATGCAAATGGAACAGTTCAGCTATGCGGTGACAGCTCCGATACTCCAATCATCCGACGGTGACCAGACGATCAGATTGTGATTGTGGCCCACACTCACCGCTGCATTCGCCAACATAAATCTCACTAACTTTGCCTTGCGCACCTCATTCCCTAATTCAACTTGTGTTTATGTTATATTTCATACCATATCAGCTCGTGTTCTTGTGGCTAGAAATGTCTGTTTGTGGTTCCGACAATTCCAATTCGACCGATATTAATTATTAATTTCCCTTGTGTATTGATTTTCGAGTAAAGTTAAGTTTATTTAATTTAAAATAAGGAAATGATGTTACTGAATTGAATTTGTGGCTGAGATTTGTTGAAAAATAATTTCACTTGGTTAATTTCACAAAAATAATTATTTTATTACAACAAATGTTTCTATCTTTCGACTATTATCAGGTTACACTTGCAAGTCTTAGTTAAAGTATGATTTTGTTCTAAACAATATGCGGAAAAAACTTGTACTATATTTGTTTTTATCTTTAGATAAGCGGAAAGCAATTTTAAAAAAAGAACTAAAGAACCGCAAAAATCTGTAAATAATAATACTAATGTAAATATGCCGAATATCGAATAGTGAAAATATGACAGAATAGGCTGAATACCGAATAATTATTCGGGTTCGGTCCCATCTATTATGTATACATACATGAATTTACTGGATGATATAATAAAATTATAATTTTTGTGGAACTTACCCAGTGTAATTACTGACTCTTATTTGAAATACTTATTATAAAGTTATTGAAGATTGTTGCTTATTATAAATTTAGTTCTATTTTCTCTTACATTAATTTAAACCAAAATACTACAAGCCGCTACTATGTTGGCAGTGGCATTTATAATTATTTCGTTCATATGACATTCTGTTGCAAAATGTGCGTTATTTTCTAGTTATAGGTAATTAATTACATCGATTTCCTGTCACAAGCGAAATATCGCAATTTTATCCAAAAAATAATAAAAATGAGTGCATATTTTATATATGAGAATATTTTTTTTTTCAATGACCAACAAAGTAAATACTCATTATTGTATAACTTATAGGTTATCTAAGTATCATATTACGGAAGACCGTGTGTAATATGATTTATCGAAATTATACTAGCAGTAAAAATAAGACAAAATGAATTATAATTAATTTAAAATATTAAGACTATTAAAGAAATAAACAAGATATGTTCTACAAAATATTGTTTGAGTTATTTTTAAGTTCTAGCGATGTGTCAATTCTTTCTGTGTATTGTGTGATTGTGGGCTGATCGAAATACAGTCAAATAATTGTCGTAGAAAAAGTATAGTACATAATTCGAGATATAAAGCAATTATGCACTTACGGAATTACAAACTCTTATTTAAATTTCCCACTTTATGCGTAATTTGCATCTTACAACTCTTAATATGTAATATATTAATACAATTAATTCATTCTGAAAATCTATCATCAGACGTTTATCTTGCATTATCGTCATTATAAGCGACTTTTTGTTACCCTTGGTGCTACAATCCAGACGTCTTATAGGACTCCGCCGCCAAAATCGGCGATGCTAAATTACTTTGCTAGAATATTCAATCGTATTGATTTGTTCTTTAATTTAAGTACTCTGCGTATTTACTTAGTGTTATTGTTTCTTTTCCTTTACATCAGTTTATTTTCCTATGATTTTAGTCGTGACTTATGCAAAAATATTTATAACTTTAATAATGCTAATTATTAACAATGAATGTGTAGAATGTGTAAATTAGGACATGCAAATACAAGTAATGCACGTGTGCAACTAATTATACATTTCGGAAGAGATGACGTGAGTATGTATTTATTGGTGTTTGTAACAAGTTGGTGTAGCTAGTGTAGAGTATGGTATCGGTTTTTGCATAGAGTTGTCGTTAGGGGGAATTACGGCGGTGGGTGTTAGGTCGCGTAATTAACTCGGGGCGTCGTGCATGTTTTACGACGAGACAATGGCTAGCTTGGCACTGATACTAAACTACGAGCCAGAAGCCGACTTGCTTCACTCAGATCATTAATTTATTTGAACAAATCAGCTTATTCGTACCCTCTGCACTGTAGCCTCTCATATTAATTTTTGTCTGTAAGCGAAGCACAGAAAGGCGGTGGCTGTGGGCATTGCGCGATGCGCGATAATCCTCACCATCCGCTTCTCTCCGTGGAGCTAATTACACGCTGCCTTGATCCGTCAACCCTTCCTCTTATATATCCCATTACAATGAGATTCAAAACCAACCCTTCCCTTCTTACCATGTTGCATGTTGCAACTCTTCTCTTATATTTTAAAATAACCGCTAGTTGGGGATCACGGGAATTGCTAGACCATAATATACAAGCCAGTGCTAAAATTGGCAATGTCAATGTTCGTACCCGGCAGCGATAACGTATTGTTTTGGCTAGATATGGCTGTATCTAAGGTAGATATACAATTCGTGAATTCGTAAACATTATTCTATAATAAATCCGCTCTATAATACAAAAAATACAAATCTAAAACATAATAAAGTAATCCTTCGAGCTTCGAAAAAATTTCTCTACCAAACAAGTTATTCTATTTAAATAAGTAATTACAGCATACAGTACATAAATGGTAAAAATTAAAATTAGAAATACCTATTCTCCCGGAAGATATTAAAGATACAAAAATTTGTGTAAATACATTTTTTGGTATGTTTCCTAAGCTAATTAAATCTCTAGAAATTTGGCAAAAAATTAAATGTTATTTTTGTACTTGGCACAACCTTTTTTATTTTTACACCAAATAATAGGAAATATTTTTTTCTTTAAAAATTTAAGGGTTCTTCTCTCCTAAAGTTGATTGTTTTTGAGGTATTATCTACTGACAAAAACTCGGGTCGTTGGAAACACAGTCCATAATGTTTTTTTACGAAATTGCAGTGGCTAGTTTATAAAGAACTTAATTTAGAAATTTACATTTACGAATTTAAACTTAGAAATATAAAAGTATATCCACAGTTCACATTAGTTTAAAAAAAATATCTATACATGTTTTTTATTTTTATTGATATTTATTTTTGAAAGAAAATATTACATACAGGGGCGGTTGGGTCCGGCGGGACACCGGGAGAATTCCCTGTGGACCAGTCGAATGGGAGCCAGTGGCCAGTTAAAATTTAAAATTTTGTTTGAATTATTATTACAATATTATATAATTTTTAATAATTACAAAATATAAGTATGCGTAGGGATAGTTTTAATACTTTTTTACTCAGATAATCATACTGACGAATTAAAAAAAGTAGATTTTGTATTTAGAATTGAAAATATTTTTATGTAATGTATTTAGAAATTTCGAAAGTTTTACAATAAAAAAATTAAAGGAGGTGCAGAAAAAATAAGAGAAATAGACAATGGACGTTGAAGCTAAAAATATTTTAAATTAACAGATTTACTTAATAAAATATATTTTTTTTAATCAATTCGTGCCAAAAGAGCCAACTAACTAATTGTGCTATTAGTATTTTATAATAAGAATTTGTTTCATTTCCTCTTATAGGATAATAAATATTTTGAAGTCTTTAAAATTTAGTAGTGAAGGCCTCTTAAGTAACACAAGCATATGACAAATGTAATTCTTATATCATTGTACCTAGTCTATTTAACCCTAAATTTAATTTTCAATATAAAATTCTTTCAAATTCTTCTTCCGGAAAATCACTCTGTTACCTTCGAGCAAGAATTGAATATAAATCCGGGGACACAAGTGTAGTTTCCGGAAATCGGAAAGGAATAGTTAGGTTAGTCAATAGTGTAGACAGGCCTTCAACATGTAACCGTAGCCGGATTGCATATCAAGTTGTCAATTTGAGTGAGATGACAGATTCGTTTGAGGGCAAATGCAAACACGTGTAGACACAATGGTGGACACTGGTGTAAAGCTGGGGCACGAAACACACTGAGCACAATAATTCAGGCGGCAAATGCACGTTTGTAAAGCTAAACGATACTTGTTGGATTTTATGAGAGTCATTTGAGCGTCTATGGCAGCGGTAACCCGGGGACTTAAAGGGGGCACAGGTGTCCGCGTTCCCAAGCATGCGATAACGGGGATAACGCAGAACAGAACGCGCGGAGGCCCTCGGGAAAGTATAGCGCCCCGAGCCGGCATAATCGCCGCTCTGCCGCCGCGACATCATATCATATCCTGCCCGAACTCGCAACGGTAATGATTGACATAAATTCTGCGTAATGAACGCCCGTCCGAACGAGTAAAAATGCTGCCAACAATAGCGGGGCCGTAAACGGAATTTGCGTTTTCCGTTTATGTAAATGCGGCAAGCGGGAGGCGTAATGAGCACGCATGCAATCAAGAAGATAATTTGTCTTGTTTCGTGCGCGTCGGCGCGTCAGGACGGCAGGCGTCATGCTTTGTGCTCTGCGGCTGCGACTGGCGACACTGTCACTGTCACACATTCACTCACACCCTCACACGTGCTATTACTTCCACAACACTCTATTTTCATATTTTCCACAATATGTCTACGTATATGTTTTACTAACATTCTATGCCATCTGTCATTATTCTATCGAACTAGCTAGAAAAACATTTTTTATTTGAATATATATATATATATATATATATATATATATATATATATATATATTATTAACTTTAATTTATATTATATACTATGTATATACAATCTTGATTTTTTTGATGATAATTTTATTTTAAGGTTGAATCAAATTTTTTTAAGCTATATCAATCAAAATTTATGGATCTATGTTGTAAACCGTCTGAATGTAGGCAGCATTAATTTTGATGATTTACCAAAAAATGAATATAGCATTCTTTCCATATTTTAAATTGTAATACTATAAAAAATAGATATAATAATTTCAATGAATACTTTACAACAAATAATATGCTAGAAGTTGGTCAAAAAATATAGAAAAACTCTCACAATTTCGTAATTAGGAAATATAATACAATTTTATTTAATATTAGTACATAGATGTTCATTTTGTTTTCCAGGCTCTCTAATTGACGTGAACCACGGAATGTGATTCTTAAATAGGGAATCTCCCTACGTACCAAATCGACATTAATTTGGTACCAAATGAACAGTTCCAAAGCCAAAAACTATCGATCTTTTATTTTTCTTACGATGTGATTTTAAAATTTTCTGTTATTTTGCTTATTTCACATTTTTAATGGCTTCAGCGACCCAAGAAACATGTATCTACATATAAAAATCTACTAAATTAAGAAAAAAAATCATTATTATTCATAAATTTTAAACTAACAATAGAAAATTAAAACAATATTCAATTATTATATTTTTTTATGAATAAAATTTTCGACGAGATTTATATTAACGGTATTTATGATGCATTTTGAAATAATCATGGAGAGAATAAAGTCAAATATCAAAATTTTAAAATAATACATTTAGTATTATTCGTGCGTTAAATAATTGTTTCATTACTTTGACAGAAATACATTTTTGATAAAATAAAAATGGCGTGTTGTAAACGAGGCAATTACTAGTCTTTTTAATTTTGTTGGTATTTTGATATTTCATTTTAGTTTAATATTTAAAAAAAAAAACATGTACATGTAGGTAAACGTTTTGCTTGTTAAGTCTTTTCCCTGTACGTAATTGTAGAAATGAATGTCTGAACGTCTGCAATGCATTTATCAATATGACACTTCGAGTAAGAGGGCAAATATTTGTCTGAAAGCCAACATCAACATAGTTCTGTTAATTAGCAGATTCTTTCAGTGGAGAAGGTATTGCTATTTTTCGAAGATGAAATTGAAATCCCAAGAGAGTCGTGAATTGTTTGCAGGTGACAAAAGGTCGAATTTAAACGCATATTTCACAGGAAGTGACGTTCGGGAGATAGACAAGATGCGTTTCCCTCTTCACCGTTCGCTTCCCTGGAGAACCGACTTTGAGGGTTGCTTACCATTTATTATTATTCCTCAACCACTCCAATCAGTTTCTATCATCTCAGAAGGACAATTTTAAATTTCTTTTGATTTATGATACTGGAAAGATAACAATATCGTTTTTCTTTATTTGCATTCTGACATTCAAATATATAAATAGCACACCTACAAAATAAATCTCTATGTATATTATAGCTTATTACTCATTGTTGGGTGTGTCAATCAGTCAATTTTTTATCAACGCACAGAAGGACATTTCCCAGACACTCATAGTTGGTGTGGAAGTAAACAACAATGGACATTTTGGTGTGGAATATAGTTTATTTATTTATTTTAGGGTTGCACTGACTTACTTAATTAAAATGAGTTTTTTTTGAATAAAAAATTGCTTTAGATCACATTTCTGCAACAACATTATTTATAAATATTATCGACTGATGTGAATTGGTGGTAGTGTTCACGCTCCACGTGTCAGCGGTTCTGGGTTCGAATCCAGGGTAACTTTTGAACATTGTAAGTGTCTTTACATCATCTCACCCCATCAAAATAGCATAGCAACTCAGAATTATATAAAATATTTGTAAATACTGTCACCGAATATTCGGTATTACAGATTATATTTCTCTACAACCTAAAAGGGTGATTGGTGGTCCTCGTTGCGGAGAGGAGTATATTTATTGTTTGATTATTATTGGAATTTAATTATTTCCCTTTCTAGAAAAATTAAATGATTTAACGCTAAAACTAGATAAATTATTTACTCGTATTGTAGATACATTATTAATAACTCAACATATATCTTTTGTTTCAAATCTATAATTATATATTTTAACGAAGCAAAACAGCGTTATATTTTACTAATTTCTTGTAATCGAATATTCTATATTAAAATAGGCCGAACAGGCCGAATATCGAATAGTGAAAATATGGCCAAATACCGAATAATTATTCGGTTTTGGTTACATCTCTAGTAAATATACGTGTTCAAAACTAGCACAAAATTATTTTAAACTTCAACAAAAAACACTAAACCTACTAGCGATCAATATAAAACATGACAACAATACTACTAAAGCATTAAAATTTTCCTGCCAGATAAAGAGCGCTTGGTTGGCATCGCTTAAAGGTATTATGTAGCAAAAAGGTGTAATAAATATTATTATTATTATTTTTAAATATTGAATATTTTCTAATTATGTTTGTCATTAATATAATAGTTTTTATATCATTATACGCTATTTAAAATTAATGATATCTGAATTTCCGAATTTTATTTTTACAATAAATTAATAGAACTTGTCAGTTAGCAATGTATCCAAAAGAATATACAGTATAAGGCCCAATACAAAGAATAATAGTAGAGAGAGATTTAGTATAAGAAACAAAATACACTGAAGTGTTTCTTTGTATGAGGCCTTATACAGTAGCTACATATAATCTTTCGGATATATTGCTGACTTCTCAAAAAGTACGACTCTATTATTTTAATTTATACTCTATTTAAGCTTAAAATTGAATTTAGGTTTAAAAAAGAACCTGAAAACATGGGTCATCGCATATTTTCTGTTTTTTTTTTTTGAAAGTCTTCAAAGTGCAAATTTGTACTAGGGCTGACACAAAGTCACTATATCGATTCAAGTCGACTTTTTAAAAGAGTCATTCCATCGACTTTTGAAAAGCATAGTATTGATTAACTGAATTTAGATTTTCGACTTTTTTATCCTCGACTTTTTCAATTAATTAAACTTTTGTTTTCAAATAACTATCTCGACTTTTAGACTTCGACTTCAATTTTCGATGTTCGATTACCTGGAACTTTAAAATCTTTTATAATTTTCAGCGTCATGATGGGAAACAATGATTACAAGAATAAATCTCTGATTACAACAGTGATTATATACAGGAATTAAATAATTAAATCTTGTCGGCAATTTCTTTCAAAGAAATGTCCTGTCAAAACCCGTTTAACAAATTGCCAAGCAAATAAGTGTTTATATAAATAAAAAAATATCCGGCCAAGTCAAACATCTAGTGGTACCTATTGCTATCATTAATAAGTTTTTTACGTGATAATTATCACTGAAAAAATAGTTCATATAGAAAAATTAATAGTAATTTAATTGTTACGTTTTTTAGAATATATCGATTACCTTTTTTTAATATTTAGACTTTTTTTAATTATTTAGATTTTTTCGAATTCTCAATTTTTTCGACTTTTTTAATATTTTGCCTTTTTTTAATTCGAGTTTTTCGACTTTTTAAAATCGATTTTCGATTAGTCGATAAAAATCGATTTTTCAAAAAGTTGAAAATCGACATTCTGTTTTCAAAGTTTGCCAGTCATAACCTGTTAGTTATACACCAATAAAATATTTACTCATAACAAAAGCGATTAGAATATTCTTCGTACATTTTTTTTGACAGCTATATTATTTTCCTTTAGTATACTCTAACTTTTATATTTGACTTTTGTATTATCTGTGTATGTGTATGTCAGATACGCCTGTGTGTGAGTTTGTCATTCGAAAAGTCTCGAAAATTCGAAGCGAGAATATCTTTTCACAAAATTATAATTGAATATTATTATAGTTTGGGATATGATGGTATTCCATCTATGTACAAAAATCGTAACTTTTTACGGGGTGACACTATACAATAATGACAACAATTTAATAAATGGTAGTGCCTTATAGATATATAGTATTAGCACAGAATAGTTACATACAGAGGCGACACTCCGTGTCGGCACCTTTCATGTTACCCTATTCGGTTCTATGACCTTGGAGCATTGTGTAAACCTTTAAATTTGTGCTCTTCCCCTATCTCTCTCTAAGATGTGGGGAAACTTTCCGATTTTAAACAATGAACCCTTTAAATTTGTGCACATTCTCCATCTCTCTCTAATTTTCGTTTCTCAGTCTTACTGTCACTTCTGTATAAACCTATTCTGTGGTATTAGCGTAAAAATATAAGCACAGATTGGTTTTTTGGACGGACAATGTGTTGTAACTTTGGCGGGATCCAAACTTGGATTATCAGAACTCAATCAGCGATTCCATAAAAAGCAAAACGTTTGTTACAGACACAACAATAAACGTATATGTAATAGACGGATTAGGTAATGCGACATATAGTAGCGATACATTGTGTGAATGTGTATTCATCAATCAATGTCGCTTATCGGTCAGTATTGTCTTTAGCTGATTGTCGCATCGCGCAAATCTCGTGCACTCTCGTCCATTAGGGTGACTATGGGATGAACGTGGCCGTGGCAAAACAATCTCATACAAAAATGCCGTTATCATCCAGCTGTAATTAGTTTCTAGAGCGTAAACGTAAAAAGAGAGGAAAAAACAGCCGAATCTCCAGAGAATCGAATTAAGGGCGAATGTTTTTGATTTATGAGCTGTATCACGAGGAAGTGATGGCGTGCACGCACTTCATCCGGCGCAACAGCGGGAGCGGGAGACTTCCAGCGAGCAGCGACGGCCAATCTATGCCGTCGCCACTGTAAAATTAAATATGCGGGTCTAATTCCAGGGTTTCAAGTACTTAATCAATCACAACGCGGAGATATGCGATACGCGGTGATGCAGGGGTGGTAGCAGGCGAGAAGGCGGGATGAGAACACAACGAGATAAAATACGCCTGCTGAAAAGATAACGCCAATGTCGCACCCTGACGAATTATATGCCATCCACAATACGCTTCACCACCTACTTTAAATATTCACTCCATTCATAAACAAATATCTTTATGCAAATATTCATACGAGTATATGTACCTATCAACTTCATAATAACCATAAACCGGAATTCTAAACCCGCAAATTTTGGACCACATCCTATGTGAATAATCATATAATATGTTTGGAGCCTAATAAAATAAATAATTGACGTATTAATTACATTAGGTTGAGCAATAGTTAAATGATTTATTTTGTAATATTTTGTATAACTAAATATATATTCTTTTAGAAAATCAAGTAATAATGACGATTAAAAATTTTATTCAAATCATTAATCGTTTGTTTGATTAGCTGTATAAAAATTTAATAATATTTTTGTTTAAGTATTTATTTTCCTTTAAATCTTTAGGCCATTTATAATTTAATAAATTTAATTTTTACCACTATTGGCAACGATGGTTCATAGTAGGAATGGCGGTGGATACCCGGGTACCCGGAACCTACCCGATAATAATGTCCCCGTGTATAACAATAGTACCCGATTACCCGAAAAGTACCCGTTACTCGAAATCTACTCATTACCCAAGTAAATTTTATTTATTCCTGCAACTTCTACCGGAAACATTGTAACAAAACTAGACTGAGTGCAGATATATCATCCGTGCTGATATTTGCGAATAGAAATATGAGATATTACTAAGTAATTAAATCAAATGTTTTATTATATTTTATACTGCTGATATACTCGTATATTATATAAAATAACAATGTAACAGAAAATAAAATTTTTATTTGTTCATTTAATAAATTTCTATTTATTTGTAAGCAAATAACAAAAATTTGTATTAAAAAGATGAATATGAAAGAATAACGGATATTTTAAGGGTATCAGGTAAATATCGGGTATCAGGTTATTATCGGGTAACGGGTAATTATCGAGTATCCGGTACTACTCGGGTATTCATATCGGGTACCCGGGTACCAAAATTTTCAGGTTTCGTCATTCCTTGTCTATAGTTCTCTGGTTAGTGTCCTCCAATTCAGATTGAGTGAATTAACCTTTTCAAATTTTAATTTGGTTTCAGAGAAAAATGGAAAATAGATCGACTTAGTTGAAAAAGCAAGTTCACGTTGTCTTAGTGACTGGCATTATTTATTTAGTTTCATTGATTGTCAGTAAGGGAAATCTGTTATAATCGTATAGTATATAAAGGAAAGGACGTCTTTAAGAAAATTAGAAATTTGAAGAAATTATAAAGAATTGAGTCGAAGACTAGAATTGTGCGTTTTGAAGGCGGTGAATGGATGTGTAGAATAGTTGTTTTTATATTATTTTTGTTGTTAAGTTTATGAAATTAAAATGAAATAAAAGTCATATTAACAATGATTACTATGACAATTGAATTTGTTTTTTGGGACTTTAAAACTAAGTCAATCTATTTTCGATTTTTCTCTAAAAATAAAAGAAATTTTAAAAAGGTTAAAACTGAATTGGCCGTTTTGGAACATGCAATTTCATATTAAAGAATAAATATCATTCATTAGAGAAAAACAAAATCTGTAGGTAAGTAAATGTAAATCAGTAGTGCTAGCTCGGGTTCAAGCACCTGACCATGCTACGTCAACATTAATTGAAACAATAGAACATAATTACCTAATTAGGTGTCTATATTAAATTTATTGCTGGGCCTGTTGTGATATGAATATGTTATACGTTATCGCCCAAATTGAAGGATTTGATTTATATCAGCATTGCGGCTTATTTATCTATTATTAGGCGTGCCAATGTTTTGTCAGATGTCATAGATTTCGATATCATCGAAAAAAATTATTACAAATTTTATTATGGCGGTAATTTTTCATTATTACTTATAATTTTTACAAATTTTGTGATAATGGATAACTTTCATTGGTTGTATTTGAATTTAATCCGATATGATCATCTATTGTTCTCATTTTTTCCCTATAGTACATGTGGAATATGGCCTCAAGTACTGAAAATATTTGTTTTATAGTGTTATACTTGCAGTTTTTTGTAGTGTGGTCGAACCAAACGGTATTTATTTTTGGTTAAAGATTTGGAACCCCGGGGATTGAATCAGATATATCACACAATTACACTCGGTTTATTCGGAGTGAGCTAAGTGAGTCATCGTTGTCAAGTGTTCAATTGTTTCAATATGCGTAACGTTTCTCATTGGTTAAAATGAGTATGATGAAGACACGAATTAGGGCTAAAGTGGTAGAGCGGTGAGTGAAATATTCATGTATGTACCTAGTGGGTAATGTGATAAATCTCAACCCCATAACAAACAATAGCGGATGGCTTAACCCGCTGAAACTTGGAAACTGTAGCTAGTAATCTAAAGACGCAATTTAATTATCAAATGTGCAGCTATTCGGAATTCGGGCGAGGTTTAGTGTTGCGAGACAAGGAGAAGATGCTCGCACCGTGACAAATGCGAATGCTTTGTGTCCGGCAACGGTCTGGTCTCGACTGGCGTCTACTAATCCGGAAGCATCTATCAGCCATGTACATAGCATTACGCTGCTCTGCCGTTGCTACTGCTGCCCCATACACACTCATACTGCTCTTGCTCTACTATCTGCATACAAATTTACATCAATTACCTAAATGTAAATTTTGGGACGATCCTATTCACCTATTCTCATCTAATGCCTATTTATAGTGCTGTTTCAGCTTGATTACGTTGTTCACAACTTATAGCTTGCTAACTGCTCTAATGTCTACCTATAATTAAATATAAATACGTCATTTGCTATTGTTTCATATGTTAACATATTTTATAGCTAACTATAACTGAAGTACTTGGTGTTATCCGGGAAAATATAAAATTTATTTAGCATAATTATTCTTAACAAGTAAATATAAATCTTCAATAAATAAATTAAATTAAATAAAAACACTTGGTTTTTGTACCACAGATTAAACAATAATCCTTTATTGCACAATTTCGGCGTTTATGCCATCATCAGAAGGAATTTAATCATGTTCCACCAAGTGCCAACAGTCGCATCAATAGATTTAAATAAATCTTCAATTTCATAGAAAATTAACAAAATATGTATAATCTAAAATACCATTTATTCGCTGGCTTACCTAGTTAGCACAATCTGACTCGAATTAAAAAGGGAAGGCTTTCAATTAACCAACGCTGATTCGGCAGAAATATTTTTTATTTCTTTGTACGAAGTAAAGTTCAATCGCAAAAAATTCCGTTTTTGAAATTACAACGGAAATATCCATTTTGACTATCTCCGAATACATTTTGACTAGTTTCAGCGTGACATCTGTACACACACATATATCTCGCATAACTTAAAAATGATAAGCCGTAAAATTTTGATTTTTTTTATATGGGATTATTATAACATGTAGTTATGCACGTCTTTTTTTATTGTAATCGGCAGTGTCAAAATGGCACTTTACTTGTAGTGTTTTTTTGAATTTTTCGCATAACTCAAAAATACATCTAGTTAGGTACCTCTATTTTGGTTCCAATCGGCCTTTTCAAAAGGACACTTTACTTTTGGCAGAAACTTAATAAAAAATAATTATTTATTTAGCTTTTAATTTTTCTTGTTAATAAATTGAATATATGATTGACAACAATGACACCTGTCAGAATATATTCAATGAGAAATATGTAGATAATAAATGAGTACAATATCTTTTTCTTTGCAAGTTTTTGAGTAATTAAAATATTTGTTAAGTATTAAGAAATTTCATATTATAAAAATCATTGCAGAAACTACTCGTTTTTGCCTGAAAACTTATTATTTCCAAAAATATAATACTCAGTTAAAAATATATGGTAAAAGAAATTCCGTTTCTTTGTAAGTCGTATGCAATATTTAACGGAGCAGGAGAAACAATGGGAAAAATATACTTTTTTGAATAACATTATAGTAAATGAAACTTTAAAAAGTATCACAAACTTTGAGAGCGTATTTAAGTCAAAAAATATTAATTAAAATAAGTTCATAACTGACTATTTTATGATGGTATTTTTAGTATATATTACAAATACAATAGAATATTTTTAAAAAAATCCTAATGTAGCTGACTATATTTTAAATTCTACATTTATTGCAACTTTGCGAAAATACAATTTAGATTATGTGATAAACGTTTTAATTGTATTTGAAGGAAATACATTATTGTTAAAATGCAAACAAGTGATGTTTTGTTAACAGTACATTAAGATCAATGTTTGTAAGATTTTTTTCTATTTTGAGGATATTATTGAGCTGTAACAGCAATGAAACTGGTTTTTTATAGCTCATTCGAGTAGGTACTGTTAAGCCTATCACAATTTATATTTTCATGTTAGTAACTATCTAAGAATAGCGTAATGTTAAAGTACCTAAAATATTATAAATACGAAACTTAATACGAAATACGAAATAATTGAGTTAGAAATAAATATAAAAAGAGAAAAAAGATGATTGGTGGTAAAAAAATAAATTATGTGTTCAACGGTCTATTAAATTTACTGTATTTATTATATATATAAAGAGGACATAAAAGACAAGAATAGTAAAAAATAACACACAATTAGCAAATATTTTGGTCGTAAGTATGGACCGGGTCGTACCTAAACCTTAAACGTCTTTCTCACAAAATAAAATATAATAATTACGAAACTTATTATTTAGTACGGTTTTATATTTTTTTTGTATAATCCTTTAAATTTCGTGCCCCTTTTTAACAAGCTGTTTAATAGATAATTTCATTATTTTAAGTAAGTGAATCACGTAGCAAATAAAATGTGTCCAATTCGTAATGATTGAAAGCCATTAAAGCATTTTCACGCTCATCTACATTCGAGCAATGCAAGTAAACCTAGGAAAAGCATATAGCGCAAGGGTGGAATCCCGAGGGTATGCGGGACACGCGTGAATGACAAAAACAACAATCAATTCCAGGAGGACAAAGTTGGAGACAGACAGAGGCGCACACAAGTGAACAGTAGGCGCCGGACAGAATGACCGCGTCATTCGGATCTTTTGTTTTTCAGTGCCCTTCAAATCCCGGCACAAAAGTCCGCTCGTCAACCCATCGGGTCACGTGCCGCCCTCACTATCTCGTTTTAATCAAGTCCGACAAGCGACAATGGACATGGGACATCCACAAATCTCACCGTTCGTCATGAGTGTTGCGCGCTTTTATTACCAATGCGGATGCAACCAGAGTATGTCTTTTGTCTTCGGGCTTAGCGTCCACTTTTCAATTTATAAACATTTAATGCTTGCATTTAATTCATTTAAGCATTCATCAGAATTCGTATAAACTGATATACAATAGGGCAGGCAGACTTTAAAAACTGAAAGTCGATTTTCAACTTTTTGAAAAATCTATTTTTATTGATTAATCGAAAGTCGTGAAGTGTTTAAAAAAGTCGAAAAGTCGATACAACTAAAGAAGTTAAATAAATTGAGCCGCAATAATTAAAAGTAAACATATTAGAAAAGTCGAAAATGTCGAAATATTAAAAAAGTTAAAATATTAAAGTGGACGATAATAAAGTTGATAGTATCAATTCAATTAATCGATACTATGCTTTTCAAAAATCGATCGATCGACTACTTTTCTAAATAGTCGACTTAAGTCGATATATCGACTTTTTAATGTACAAACAAACATAACGCAAACGAATAAATAGTCTTTAATTGTAATTCTGCAAAATATAATGAAAATGTAACAAAATTGTAATAAATTAATCAAATTCAGAAAATATGTGGTTTTGTAAAAAAATTTCACATAACTGTTATTCCCGAATTTAATAGGTATATTATACATCTACTACACAAAAATGCTCACATATAAAATGTATGAATGAGCTTCATGATAACATTAACT
The DNA here is from genome assembly GCA_035578165.1 of Stenolophus ochropezus. Taxonomy (NCBI): domain Eukaryota; kingdom Metazoa; phylum Arthropoda; class Insecta; order Coleoptera; family Carabidae; genus Stenolophus; species Stenolophus ochropezus. Next base: position 19,841,828 of record JAQOWZ010000014.1, on the reverse strand, counting down.
TTAAATAATAAAATCACGGTCTATATGAAAACACTATTATACATAACGTGCGAACGAAGTGAAAAAAGTATAATGTTATTTTTAATAGTAAAGTAATAAAACCGTGTTATCGATTAAGTGCGAAAATGAAGGTTTTGTGTGTGTTGTATATATGTGCGCTTTATTCCATATGTATAATTCTTACATGATAGTATGATCAGACCCGGATTCAATCATACCTAGGCCCGATTGTATTTTTTCGTGGAGCCCCTTCAGTAGTTCGCCTTTTTCGTGCTATTTTTGAATATTTTATCAGCAAACAGAATTAGAAATTACATTTTTCTTGATTTTCGTTCTAAGCAATCTTCTAGAATACTATCAAAAATTAATTGTCTTTATTTCTTCACTTTCAATTGACAGGATCATAGTTCATTCTGTTGTTTATACGTTGACCTTAAATATATCTCTAAAAGTTCCAGTTTGAAAAATACCCTTACGCAAATAATTATAATAGCTTTTAATATAAGAAACATGTAGATAATGCAAAAATATTATTCGAAATTTAGTGATTTAAACTTCAATAACTTAAATATCGTAGTTAATTTTTCCAATCCTGTGCTGTTCTTTTGACGGAAAATAATTTGCACATTAACACATTAACCAGTCGCTATTTTGTCAAAATGGTAAAAACTGTTCATAATATTTTGGATTAAATTTTTTATTTTCCCAGTGTTGAAAAACAACTAGAAAATTAAAAATAATTTTGTTTTAGATCAGTTCATATTAACATATTTATTGTTGATATCATGTTCTATAATTTTAATTATTTTGTTAATGGCTTTCTACACTTTTGCCAGTTGAAGTGAATAGTTTTTGATTACCATCAATTTCACATAATACATTGTACTTGTATTATACCTGCTTCTGTTATTTTGAAATCAATTACAAGAAATTTATGTTTATTGCAGGTGGTTGAAGATGTTATAATGTTACAAGACATTCTTTTGAATATGACGAATGAAATGATTCATATCAAAGCAAAGCAATTTGATTTATATTTTGATCTATCTAGCTGACCATTTTTTTTGCTATTCGCTTAGAATTTTGAGCTTCAGTCATTCAGTTGTTAATAAGTATAATTTTTATTTAGTAATATAATAAAACGATTTGATGAATTTGAATAAATGTGATTCATTTGAGCATTCCGTCAGCATCCATATTTAAAAACGTCCCTAGATTGTGCTTATTAGGCCTAAGCTAAAGCCAGTCCTGATTGTTATAACTATTGTTAAATATGTAAATTAAAGTTATATTTGCTGAATAATTGTTGAAAAAGAAAACGCGGGACCTAATTGGGCTCGGACCAAAGTACGATATAATACTTTACAAGCCGTGATTTCGAAACTATTTTTACACGGCTTGAACCAACTGAAGTTACATAGGTGACAGATGATTTGATATACACAATCTGTACATCTCTCATTGTGTAAAAATATTATATACTTATCTATATGTCTATATCTTATTTTGCAGTTTGTAAACGTTTTAGGTATTCTTTTTTATTTACTCGTGACTGAAGGAACGTTTATCAAACTTGTTGCATAATAAAGTAGAAACAATCTACTATTTATCCTAGATTTGAATAAATTTTTGTTTACCATAAAATTAAGATTGATAATACTGACAAAAATCTCAAACGCACAATAGGTTTAACAGTCATTATTATTTTATCCTGATATTTATAAATAGATATGACGATTAATTAACAATAAAATTAAACATTGTTCCTAACCTGAAATGTTTAAACATTTTTCCATCTTCAGCATGAGAACTAGACGAAACAGAATTATAAAAGTACAAGAAAGTTTGAATACTCTTATACATCAGCTTTATATTGTTATGATGATTAAAGTTTGGTAATTAGTAATACAAGTATAGAAGAGCAGTGAAAATTGGTAGATGTCGGCTTTGATTGATCTGTCATGAGCGATTTGCAAGTGAATGTGTGATTAGAACAGAAGTGGTGCGAAGACGAATGAATCACTGTCGTCTTTTGATGGATCGACTAGCATCAAATTCGCATCAACGCGACACCAATCTTACTACTTATTCTCTTGCATTCTTCGTATCACATTGTACCATTCTAATATACACTCTTATTTACCAAAAACTAATTCACTAACATCATCAGTAATAACCATTATGTTATTTACTCTGGTATCTATATCAATCTTCTTAAATCAGATATATACATAACTAGTGCAGCCTGTTGAAAATAACTGGGATACAATAATGGAAAATAATATGATAATTATACTTGCATTTTAGTGGTGTAATGGTGCAACTTATCAGTATTAAATAACGTTTACCATCGTCCATGATGAATACCTTTATTAATTATATTGCTGAACAAATCTCTAATTAGTTTTCAAAAACAAATGCTTCCACTAATCATTAGTTTTCATCAGAGTACCAAATCGTTAAATTCAGATATAATAAATGTGGATAACTTGATATACATACAGGAAATTTGTCAAAATAAAGTACAAGTATAATTATAAAACATGGATCACGGAGTAAAAAAAGTCGAAAATATAAATATAAATATAATAATTACATGAACAAACGTAGATTTTATTACTGTTTTGTGAACTATATATCAGTATAGATATTTAATGTTTAACGATCGCTCAACTACTAAAATCATATTCAGTCTAAAAGTGTAATGAAACACACAAACATACTATAGAGGTAGCGCGTGAATAGATTTTAATTCACGTTCATGTGCGCTCATGAAATAAAAAATATCACGAACTGTCATTCACGTTCAAATTTGAAAAATTCACGATTACGCACTCCCGATAAATACATTTTTTTATTTAGAACCAGGGCTGTTCCAAGCGGGGGTGTTCGGGATTCTCAGAACCTCGGAGGCAGAATTTGAGGGGCGACAAATAATATAAAATAATTTTACTATTTTTATTTTATTGTTTAACATTTCTTATAACATATATTCAAATTTATTTATCAATGCCGTTCTTATTACATTTCAAATTCATACCATATTTTCGTTCCCTATTATGTTTGTTAGGTAAACAATTTTTATTGTACTGCAATTTGACATCGGTCCTTTCCAAGAGCGTCGCTAGCCAATGAACTAGGGAGGGGCAAGATGATAGATAGAGGAAATGAATTGTGGATAAAAAAAATCAATTTTTAAAGTTTTGTTTTTTTACTGAAAGAAAAAATCTTAATTAAAACATAATCTTGCGTTTTTTGTGATTTTTTACTACTACATTATTAAAATTTTCTAGATTATCAATTTTTCGAGTCTCTAGAGGGGGGCAGCTGCCCCTCCCTGCCCCCCTTTGGCGACGCCCTTGGTCCTTTTTATCATCGGTTACCAATTATTTGAAAAGATTCATGGTGGTTCCTTGCAGCTCACAATTTAGTTTTTTTATAATATTAGTCAGTGGAATAGTTAGTAGAATCTTTTGAATCTTATGTTTTGTTACTAATATCATAGTTTTATTATTTATTTTCGTGCACATATTATATTATGGCAAGTTGGTACGTTTCAATTCTTTCCATGAAAACCAAGCAACGATTAAACGCAGATTTTCTAATTATGAATGATATAATATAATATTTTGGACTAACAAACAATAAAACAAGGTCTTTTGTTCGTTTGTATTTAAAGGTGACTGATATGAAAATAAATTTACAAATTATATATAGTAACTTTTCTTGTAAATTTTATTACTGACTTAATATATTTCCTGAATTATTCTCAAAAATTATATTTTTTATTTAATTACAGTTTCAAATATCATTTTATTAAAAAGGTCATTTTTTGAGAAGTCAGTAGATTAATGATTATATAAAATTTTAATTTAGGCAAATACAATTTTATCTTTTGTATTTTACCTTATATTACTTTTTTTTGTGATCAGTTCTAAACAAAACCACATATTACTTCGTGTTATAGCATGCCTTTTCGAATTCGAACCCGCAACATCTGAGTTTTAATCACTAACACAATGTCGGTGATATATATGTATTTGGAAGTTGGTAAAAAGAGAAAACATATCAGCAAGTATATATTGCGCGAGTAATAGTGAAGACCGACCCTATCGACAGATCAATGAATAAAGTTCCGTTTGATATATCAGGCTGCTGTTTTTTTCCTCCTCATTTAACATATAAAAAATAAGTCACGTTAGGCAGAATCCGAATCAACCGCCAACAAAGAGTGCGGGAAATGTGACAATCTGAGGTCTATTCTCGAGGATATTTGTCAACACTACGCACTCCATATACCACCAAACTGAGCGGACAAACTATAGAAAGACGTAAAACATTGCTTCTCTGACAATCTAACCTCAAAATATAAAAAGCGAATAGCTTGTCATTATCTACTTCTTTTCTGTTTCTAATTGAAATTATAAAAAGTTGTAAATATGTACGTACTTATTTATGATAATACCGACCGATGTAGTATTGTGGTTACCTTGTGGTTCACCCTCATTAAATATCAATGATTTTTTACATACGATTTGAAATAGAAAGCATAAGAAATATATAATAATTATTATTAACGTCAAATATCGTTACTTTATTCGGTTACAACATCACCCTACCCCTGCAATAAAAACAAAATATTTAATAACCACTACAATTCGCCGGTAAAATTAGTAATATTTCACTTACCTTGTCATTCGGTAAGGCTTGTACTCTTTCTTCAATATCTTTGTTTTTCTTCGGACGAATTAAAATATAAATATTTCCAATATCAAGACAGCATCATAATAACTTGTCTATCAATGCTTTTCCCAGGAATCCTATAGCACCTGTTACAAATATATTCCTTCCCCTATATAGTTCTGTGGAATGGACGTTACTTCTTCTCGATGTATTATTTCCATGTCAATAGAAGGATTGAAGGAGTAGAACGATTGGACTTCAAAATATATTAAATACACTTGCATTTACATTGCAAAGAATTACGTGTGATAAATAGCAAAATCATCCATGCACAATTAAAATACAATGCATTTGAAACAAAACTATCTATTGATCGTCTTATCTGTTTTTCGATTGGACAAAAACGATCTTGCTTTTTGAATATGCAAATTTACGATTTTCACTCACAATTAGTATCAGTACCTGAAAAAAGCGATTCTTTCAAATTGTAAAAATGCTCACGTTGTTGGGTTTTGAATGTATAACCTACCTCAGTTACGTTACAACATTACTTGGTTATAATATCATAAAATTTATTTTGATCGTATTTTTTATTGCTAAGTACCTTGTTGGACTTACATACACCGATTTATTGATTGCGTATAACGTCCGTTAAGGATACGTTATATGGAGCTGAATGTTATATACGCCAGCAAACAAATATTTTAAATCAGAAAAATTACATTAGTGTGCAATACATACTTGTATTGTAAAGTAAGTGGACAAAAATTCATCAAAAAAATAAAACAAACATTTATTTGTAGAAAAATAAATTAACATGATAGTGTGTATTTGGGTATATACAAATCTCAAGGTACAGAGGTCCTGTTATAATTAATTCATACCAAAGACCTACCAATTCCTTCCATTTTCGTCGCTATATACGACTTTTAATTATAAGCGACGGTGTTATAAATGACTTTCCCTGTATATAAAAATAAAATAACAATGGAGTAACTAATACCCTTTATGAATCTGCCTTTGAAAAATTAAAGATTTTTGAGTTTTTATCATTAATTTTCATAATTAAATGGACTGTAATACAGTCAATTCACAAAAACTATTCTGAAACATTCTGACACAGCTGTATTTGATATTTCGGTTACAGTAGATGTTGGGTACGCAGTGGATTACATACAACAAAGGACTTGTTCGCTTAGCATCGAATCATCGCTACCCGTAATTTTCTATATAATCCCCTTCAAAGTAGTACAGCTGTGCTGTCTAAAAGTTTGTTTTGTAATAGTCAACAGGTGTTGCGTCGCATTAGTCTTGAATTAACTTTAGTCTCTATCATGAGCTGTTCAGGGCATATGAATGCTGGCAATGAGTCATAAGAGTCATATCAGGTACATAAGGAGCCCGTCTAACCTGTTGGCTAATAAACACTTTTCACTGGGAACCTGACATGAAAGGAGACTTGTCGTTTGTCCAAACAATATATTTCGTTAACAAAACTATTCTATATATTGTATATACACCTGATGTATATGAATTTATGCTAATAGAAATAACAATCCTTAAATTAAAGACATAGTACTATGGAGAACTAAATTATAACTTAACGGTATCCGTTTCAACGTTGATACGAAACCAAGATTCTAGTTTTAGTCCCATTTTTATTTTTATAAGAGATTGATTTTCATACTTTTTGTCAGAATGCTTTCAGACCAAAATGTTTTATATTCATAAAATTAATTGAGAACGTTGTAGTTAGGCATGTCAAACACAACATTTTATGCGGCCTGCCAAGACATTTTTACTTCACCACTGTCTATTGATATTAATGGCTACTATTCAGTCAATAGTCAATAAAGTCTAATTAATGGAAAAAGTCGACGATAAAAAAGTCGAAAGTCTAAATTTAATTAATCGATACGATGCTTTTTGAAATCTATCGAACGACTTTTTTAAAAAGTCGACTTAAATCGATATATCGTTTTTTTTCAGCCCTAGTATTGAGTACTGCGCATTGTCGGAATGAATCACAAATTATCACTATTGACAAAGATCTAAACATAACTCAATTAACATGTTATCTGCCACCATTAAAAAAAAGGTGAGTCCCTTGGGCCATTTCTTCTCTTTTACAGATTTAGGGTGTTTTCATATTAGAAAATGCAAGTATGATAACAGAATTGATTTTTTTTAATGTTGCTCTAAAATTTGAAGAATTTTATTAAGGCACAATATATGTACCTCACCTCAGTATTTTATCTTTTCAGAGACTAAAAAACAAAAAAATCATGCGCTAAGAATAGGTTTTGGTCTGTCAGGCCACCGAGAATTAAACTACGTTCAGATATGCGTTGCGAGGTACAAACGTAAGACCACGGATCATAATGTGTTTTCAAACACTGAGGCACAAACGATGTATCTCAGAGCATACGAGGATATTTTAGTGAGACACATAAGATGTACCTCATGGCAGTTAACGTGTTAATTAGTGATATGAAAATATACAAATCGGGGACAAATAGATCTCCTGAGACCTTATTACAGGACACCGGGATATACACTTTAAAATCGGGACCATCCTGGTCTGAAAGCCTTAAATAGAATGATTTTTTTTTGCCCATACGCCAGGAATCCAAATGGTCAGCTCACTAATAATTAATAAAACAAAAACGATTAAAACGCTCTACGTACTTGTGATTTTTAGATTAAGTTTACTTTGACGTTTTATTTTACATTTGATCATTGTATCATTTGTGTATATCTATGTGTCAGATATGTCTTTGTAGAAGTTTTTGATTAGTGACGTCACGAAAATACGGAGCGGGAATATTTTTTAAGAAAATTACGAATGAAAATATTGTTTTTTGTAAAATTTTATAGGTCCTAATGCAATAGGCATGGTTAGAGTCGCAGATTCCATTCATATAAAAAAATCGTAACCTTCTTTTTGGGATGACCCCATTGCGGAGCCTCATGATTTATTTTGTTAATTGCTGCCAATCATTGTATAATTTTTAACTATGTTACTGGTATTCCTTATGTTTATTTATAAACTGAAAATCCCGGTATAGTTTCAATATACAATATAATTAAATAAAGGTTGAAATATTCCAATATTCAATGGACCCTTTGCTATTCCTAAATGAACACACTAGTTACCGAACTCAGTAAACAGTAGTAATGTAGTTTGTGATTGGGGTCGAGAAAAGGGTTATAAGTCAGGGCGATCGTTAGGCAGGTAACTCGTTAAGTGGTGACTATTTACATTTGTGTTTATCTTTTCTTGACTCCTTGGGCAAATTAATCAGCGACATAGAAACTGCGCGTATAAAATATGAAGATAAATGATTGAATTTTAATATGAAAGAAGTAAGTTTTCTTGTAAATTAGATAATGGAGCAAAAATGAAAATGTAATCGAGCAAATAAGGGTTTTGATATTCTATATTCATAAAGGGCCCGGGTGAATGATAGCGCAGAAGGGAGGCAGTTGGGGGTTAGTAAATCGCATCAATCACTGGACAGTGGCAACATCGCTGCAGATCCGCTGGGGCCAGCGACCAGTGATGGACTACATGCTACATGCAATGTAATGTTTAAGATGTTAACCGCTGCTTTAAACCAGGCCTCGTGAGAGCACTTTATACTAGCCGCCAGATAAGTGTAGACAAATGGGGATCCGTCGGGACTAACCCGTGGCTACTGATCGAATACCACTTCCTATTCCTACTTCTCCCTTCCTTTCTTTATTACTTTTCCTTCTGCACTTGCTTTCTTTACTTTTCAATACATTTCTGATCAGGTCAATAGTGATTCTTTATTTTATTATATTATTATTTTTTCAGAGCATCACTTATAAAATTAGTCGTAGCAGTAAATAATTTCAGTGCAATATAATACTCTGATACCCTAAGCGGAATCCACATTTGATCAAATTGGCGATCTTCTTGTTGTTAACAACCGACGTTAATGATGGATAAAAATAGATCAATATTTTTTTTATTTTACAAATACTTTAGAATTTACTAATCCTATGTTAGAATATTCAACTTAATCTCAAATGTTAAAAGTTTGAAAAACAATTAGTTGTTTTTTGTAAATTGAATGATATATTTTATTTGCTTAATTGTCATTTAAGTATCTTAACAGTTTTCTTAATTTAATTTTGTGTGTGGAAATTTCTATTTAAGAACATAAGGGTTTCTCGTCTTTTTTATGAAACCTTACCACGCAACAGAAGAACATACGGAAAATTGCTTTTCTCCGCGCGGCTCGCGTGTACAATGCTGGTGCGTACAAGTTTACTTGTTGCCGCTTGGTTAAACAGATAACAAAATTATTTCGCAGTTAAAAGGTTCAAATTGCATTACTTTGTACTATTAATGATGTCAATTAAATTTTTAGTATATTGCATTTTTAATTACATATGTCATATGTTATTATTATTATCTTTCTTTACAATTTTGCTATGGTTATTTTTTTCCTTTAATTTTCACCGACTGCTCATCTGCTATATAGAGTGGAGACTCAAACACTTTTTATTATTTGCTATATAAAATCATGTTTTCGTAATTTCCTGCTTCTCTAATTATTTTAGATAGGTAAACAAGTATCAAATAACAGTTGTAGAGCATAAAATTCTGCACCTGAATCAATGAGCCTCAGAAAATGACGTAAATTACCAGAAAAATAGCGGTAACCATGGAATTGAAATAAAAATTATCAAGTGTTACGGTTTATCTGTCATTCACGACAATATGCGGAGGTTACATTAAAATCATTAATTTTAAAGTGTTCAGTTTCAAAGTCACATAACCAGTGATCAGTTAAACAAATTACACCGCATCGAAATTCAGCACAGTGTATGAAGTGATCAATCATTTGACTTTTATTTCGTACAGATTGTATATTGAAATGAACTACCTACATTAAAGTAATCACAGACAACTTATCCTTTTTTTGCCTTTCTCCTGTCGAACTAAAATGGATTTATACATATATATTTCGGCCATGTTTCTGGGTTTTTTATTATATCTGCTTCATCAACTGCTACAGGTACTTTGAAGGATGAGTATTCATCTGGATACTTCGATTTCATTTTCTAACATCTTACATTGTTGCAATTTTTAGATTTTAAATAATTAGTTAGAGAATCTTCAATTATTTCCGTCGCTAAGATTTCTGAAAATTGTATTCCGCACACATTTTGACTTTCAAGTTTTCGGTGTTATCCATTCATTGTCAGTTTTATTTAACATAATAGATGTTGTATAGTCTTGGTTTATGTATTTCACGTCAGATGAAGCTACCTGACTTGTAGAAATAACTGTATTTAATTTATCAGCATAGTAGTTTTGTTTATGTTTGATTTTAGAAATTTTTGGTAATCTTCCAGCTTCTTTAAAAGCACAGTTTGCTGTTGGAGAAAATTCTTCTTATTCCACATATGATATTTGCGCAATCTAGATCTTCATACACATTATTACCATAATGTTTTAATGTAATAAACTTTTTTACATTTACATTAATTAGTGATGTGACGAATAGCAGTTCAGCTGAATAGTCCAATAACGAATATTCGGTGAATTTTTAACCGAATATGAATGACCGGGGATGAATACGTCCCCCCCCCTCGTCAATTTTAATTCTCCTCTGGATAAATAGCGAAAATATTTTAACAAACATATTACTTGTATAAATAGGCGAAATATTGAAACAACTCATGCATAAAAAATAATGATCCCATTCTCATGTTAATTTCATTTGCCGAATATTTCGTTGTTAGTTGTTAGCATGTTTGAAATTTGAAATTCATTTCCTAGAGTCGCTAATTATTAATTAAAATACAGCTGTGCTGTATTAAAGTTGACTTTAAATCCACTACAAGCTGTAAGTTTCTTACACATCACCAATGTTGTACCACTAAAAAGAAAATAATATAGTCATTTTGTCACTAATCAAGTAAATTTCGATAATGGTATGATGGAACAGTGTATATGTTACATGAATCATTTCTTTGTACAACTTACGATATATCATTACACAAAGAGAAATAAATTCAAGTTGCTTGCAGATCGTACAAAACTAATTCTAAGTTATATTAAAAAGTCAGTGGAACAAAATTTATTGGAGTAAATATATATTTTACCTACCGTATATTGAGTTTCGCCCATAAATATTGGCCGATATACGAAAGCAATATAATAAAACGGTGGTTCCTGGGTTAACGTGCTTCGACTCGGAATGAGCAAAGTGTAAGTTATCGGGAATTCGATTCGCATAGTCTCGAACGAGGTTATGAAGTACTAACTAAAAATAAAATTCCGCTATATAAGAATAATTCATTGTAGAGATGTTAGTCACTTATACAATCTCAGAAATGAAGTAATTGTGTAGTAAATTAAAATAACCAATTCATTTACTCCTTTTTCTTTTGTTTGAGCACTAGTGACATATAAAATTCTACCTCATGCATACCATTTAAGTGATTTTGATTACCATGACACCAGAATCACTAAAATAAAACTCTCTACTACTAAAGTATTGCAATCGAATGAGAATGAGGGTGATACGCAATGGTGTCATTTAAAAATGAAAGGTGTCAGTATACTATAATTGTTGATATTGACTTACCTAAAAATAATATTCCGCATTTTTGAACTACATCACAATCGCAGCATATATTATTGGTCATTATTATTATATTATATTATATTAGCATCTACCTTACCTGGATCTAAAAGAGTGAACGTTAACAAAATTTATATAAAGTAAATACAGCATGAATTTCTTTAATATGGCCCTGTTATTACTTTTTAAGTGATACCTTTGAGTTGGGATAATTTATATCTCCTGCCACAAAGCTTCCCACCCTTCTATAAAAGGTTGTAAAACCGGCATAAGTCAGTTTCATATACATCTACTTTGCTTATAATAAAATAGTAAATAAAATAGTGGGGTACATAACAGTACCATATATTACGATAATGCTTTGTATATACTGTATGGTAACATAAAGAAAAATGAAATTGTTATTGAACAATTAAAATATTAGTAAGTGCACGTATGCGTGAACGGTGAACGTTGTTTGTGTGTTTAATTACGGGCTAGTTAAAACCTCTGGTCGCAGCCCGGGGCAGTCGTCCAGTGTACGTGTCCGTGCATTCGTGTTGCGACAGGCTCTGCCCCGGTAGCCCGAGGCCTAGTGCCAGTCGTTTCAGAGGCTCGGTGTACGATGCACGGTACCCCATCACATCACAAACACCCGGACGGCACGTTTTTCTCTGCAGTATTGACTTGGAGCTACCAGCGCTCGCCGCCGCAATCCGGCGCGCTGAATATGTACAGATCATATAACTTGTATACAGACTAGTGTACATTCAAAGTGAATCGGGACTCAACTAAATGAATTATTCATTCGCCCACATTGAGCTTCGGGACATAGGACAAGATACGACACTGACATGCTTCTGTGTATGTTTGTGTGTACACAAGACGCACGTCATATGTTCTTTACTCGCTTCAACGAAGAGCTCCAGGGGTGTTTGTAATTTTATTAATACAGACGACTAATATCATACTTGCTATTCTCTGCTGGTTTTTTTTTTTATATACTCGATTTTCGTCTTCATTTATTATACACCATATATACAGGGTGGAAATGAACTTAATGTCATACATTTAAGTATAAGTAGTATGACATGTGTAGATTACGAAAGAGAAAGAAATTTTTAAAAATTCGAAAAACGAAAATTCTACTTTTCTTAAGGTAACTTTTTTTTACTGCTGTTTTAGTTCATATTTCATTAAAATATGTTTATCAAAAATACATTTAAAATTAGTTAAATTAAATAGTATTTTTAACGAAACTTATGTTTTTATTTACAGAAAAATGTAAATGCGTTGTCAGTAGTCCAGTGGTACTAAAAATGTTAGATTAATGAACACTACTCTTAAATATGCGAATTTTTAAAAATTCTTCCACTTCCGTAATCTACACATGTCATAGATACTACTCACTCTTAAATTTATGACATTAAGTTCATTTCCACCCTGTATACATATATGTTGTCATATTTGTAATAATAATAACAATATACGTATTAAGATTTTACTCCTTCCATGACAATTTATATTTGAATTTCAGTTATGTAAATATGTGGAGTCTACAACCTTTACTATACGGTCTTGATGCATGTTAGTGAGTTCCGAATCACTCGGACCTCGGTCACATCCAAAGACGTTTTCTCTATGTAAGTAATGGCGAGCTTTGTATTTTTAACTTTTAATTTATTTCTATTATTTTATTTACAATTTTTTTATTCAGTATATCAAAACAGCATACAGAAATACACAAATATATTTGCTGTAAGCTACCGCTCTGCACTGCTAATCTATTTCACTCTCTGACATACGAACTAATACGATCTTACTCTGTTTTACAAAACAGTACCATGCCGGTAAACAGACTACAAGCAGTTTATTTAATGCTTCCATGAAGAAAATTTAGTAGTACAAATATCATAGACGTAGCCAGGGAGGGGTTTTTGGGTGGTTTACCTCCCCCCTCCCCTCAGCGAACTAATAAATTGTGATATTAAACTGTATAATTTATTTTTGGACGACAAATATACAGCGGCGTAGGAACCGGGGGGGGCAGAGGGGGCAGTTGCCCCCTCACAATTTACACTGGGGGAGCAAAGACTGCATTTTGCCCCCCCACCATTCAGTTGTAATTTTTTTAAATTTATATGTAAAATTTTTATTGTCATTCTACTTTAATCATTTTCGTAATCCTTGAACCCAGAGTAATTTGAATCTGACTTCTCACGCGAAGTCTAATATTTTACAAATACAAAATTTTCTGCTGTTCAGAAGAGTATTTACTGACAGTACCGAAAATCTGTGAAAAATAAAATTATTTTGAATTAACTGTTGAAAATTATTGGTATAGTGCTGCTGGAATTTAAATTTAATTCAATTTTTTCGTCAATGTTTATCATTACATTTCACCTCGAAGACGGAATTGCACAATAATAGGCCCACTGTAAAAAAATGACCCAAAAACGTTTGACTCATATTTTGATTCTCCACATCCAACAAAATCACACCGCTGGTTTAAATCTGCGTGATGTTTTAAGACAGTTTGTTGTTAGAAATGAAGAAAGACTTCGAATTTTCGGAAAAGTATAAAATTATATACAAATTTTTGGAAAATTCTATATAAATGTTTTATTTGTTTGTTCAATAAATATTATTTATATTATCTGTTGTTATCTTATTGTCAATGTAACGCGTAATTTATTTGTTTATTTTGCATAATAGTTTTCCCATTCCCCAAAAAAAAATCCTACGCTTCTGAATTTTTGCCCCCCCACAAAAAGTTTGGTTCCTACGCCGCTGCAAATATAATATGAAAATAGCAAATTCTATTACAAAATGTATCATATTGTAACGTTTATGTATTTAGGTAAAGTGTAAAAAATAATTGAAACACGAGTATTTATATAACTAAAAAAAGATAATAAAAATAACTAACACTAAATTAACAAATATAAACACTAATTTAAGAATAACAATTATTAATAAAAACTTAAATACTAAACATTTAACACTACGCACTATTTATATACACGATATTTATTTCCACAAACTATTTTATATCACCAACTATTCACGTTCACTGCAAGGATTAATATTAGACTGTCCTCACGATCTTCTAATCGGAGTTTACACTGTAGAACAATTAACTTCGGAAATGTTCTCGTGCCCTCTGGATAACAGAACAAAAGAAGCGCGCGAACCAGTCGTGACAGGTCCGTTAGCGGCCGTCGCCCGCGATCACTACAATATTGTTGTGGCCGTGTAGCGACATTTTTAATAACTGCGAGGGATTTAGAAGACTGAAAAATTATTTGAGGAATACCACAGCACAGGTAATAAACGACTAAATAGAGTGGTCCTAGTAAATATTCATAGGGATATTATTGTAACTGCTGAAAATATTTTATTATTTCCTTAAACATCCGCGTAAATTTTTCTATAACAAATATGTTTATAATGAAAAAAAAAAAAAACAAATTATTATTTAGAATGTATTTTATTTATTATTTTTTAAATTGTAACTAGTTTTATTGTAATAAATAAATCTTATTTTTACTATACATATATTAATGTTTCTAGTTTTTCATTAAATCTTTTTTGATAATAATTACAGTAATGTTTGGGTAATCCGAACAAAAAGTTACCATATTCGAATTACCAAAGCATTCGGATTATGGAATTCATAAAATGATGTCTGTTTTCATTCCTGTTAAATTAGTAGGTACGTTAAAAAGATACCTAATGGTTTTAAAAATATATTACCAGCCGAGGTAGAACACATTGATGAAATTTGAGGCAGGAGTTTTTTTGCCTCTGCACATCTGTACATGTAGTCGGCACTAAGCTAGGCGTAAGAATTCTTTATTCGTATATATAGAATAGGGAAATAGTGGAATATTGAAAACTATAATAACTAGATTTTGCGGACATATTGTGCGCTAATTTTTTAATTTCTAGAAGACTGTAATCATAAAATTACAATGTAAAATTCTCCTTTCTTTATGTTGTATAGTGAGACACTGCCTCACCTGCATCCCCTGACCAGTCACTACTGGTAAAGTGACGTTTTCTATGCTTAGTGTTAATAAAATAAAACGGAAAATTTGTTTGGAAGCAAAACCAGCATTGAGATTATTTTAGATTTCGAGATCTAATATAAAAAAATTGTGAACGAAATACCATTAAATTCTACTTGTTATGTTTCGGCAAATAAAAATTATTATTGAATATATGGCTATTCCTTTAAAAGTGAATATCTTGATTAATTGATATTGGGAATCATTTCCTTATTAGATCTACCAAATTGATTTGTCAGGAAATCACCTCGCAGATCTGGTGTTTAGACTAAACCACAATGGTCATTTCCATGTAATATTTAGTTGGTAATTAATTGACATTGGCTAGAATCGGATCGATAGAATCTCAGTTGGTCACTCTACCCACGCACTAGAGCACTATACCACGGAGTCCATTATAATAATAATTAGTTACAATAATATTACCGTCCCACGATTGGTTTGCATTAGTTCGTAATCGAATGATGCTGCATTAGTATCCTGGACGGATATAACCTAATTCTGTCAGAAAATTCGATTAACTGGTTTACCGATTTCTACAATTATTAAAAAAAATAAAACCGATTAATAGGTATATCGATTAACCGGTTAGATAAAATTGGGCAATAATTGATTAACCAGTTAATTAATAAAACCGGTTTTAAGATTAAAGATTTTCAAAAATTTGAGGTAAGTTGAATTACTTTTACCCTCACCATAGTTATGTGTCTAATCTCAGCCGAAGAATCCCGTTCTCTATAAAACAACTCAATACGGAATGTTTCAAAAGTTCAGGATAAAAAATAGCAGATACTACTTGATGTAATAATAATGAATCAAAAAGAATTATTAAAATTCAATAAATTAAGGGTAAGCAGATGTCAAAATTTTTGATTTTGTTTTGAATAGTAAATAAATAAAATAAAAATGATACATACATAATTTTGCATTTTTCTCAAAAATTTTGTTATGTAAGGTACTACATATGGATATCGTTGAATACAGAAAAAAATACTGAATCGAATCAGCAAATAATAAAAATAAGTTTATATTTAAAATAAGAAAGTTGTACCCCGTATTTTGAGAACCATTGGTCGAAAAAAAAATTTGTTTTCCTCAATAAAGTAGTCTTATAAAATTGAAATTGTTTGCTAATTTAACCGACCTTGTAGCTATTATAGAAGATACCAACAGTGTACCACTTAAAATGAACACCCTGTATAAATGAATTAGAAGAAAGAATTGCTGGTTTCAGTCAATTAAAAACGATCAAAAATGTAATTTATTTTATATTTGATAACAAAAACTTAATATAATTAATGTGTTCGAATTTAAAGAAAATTTTTACTGTTTTACTCATTTCGGTGATGATCTCAGGTAGCAAGGTTGAGGTCCAGCGGGGGATTTTCGGGGTTCAAATCCGCTCCGAAATTTTCAACAATAATATAACTTTTTAATTTTATCTTGAAAAATTAATAATTGACCAATTTGCAGTTGAAAAATTCGTAAAATAGTTTTTGTACTGTAAATCTAATCTGAATAAGTATGACAACTAATTGACTTTTTCTAAAATTAGTATGTAATATTTTTCGTTCCTCACTTCTCTTTTAAACAAATAAATATATATTTTCGTTTTTTGCCAAAAACTTCTATAACTTATTTTGGGCTCTTATTTTTAAATATTCATATACATAAATATACAAAATATAGAAGTCGAATTCGTATATTGGAATGAGTCGACGGGTTCTTAAAGTGTAAATCTGAAATTGTTTCTAAAAATATATAGTGCTTGAACTTAACTTCCAGAGGGAAGTCTGTCATTTCCTACTAAACTAGTGTTTTTAAATTTTGGAATAAAAATAATAAGAGTGAATTATTCAAATCCAGTTGTTCTAAACTTGTACTCTATAAGTAAACTGCCCTTAATATGAATTTAAAAAAATACTGCAAGAGCAAAAAGAAATAGTGTTTCTTTGAACTTACAGAGGGGGCACATGCTTCCTCTTGAAACCCCCCCTAAACGGCATGACCGCAGTTGGACATTTTCTAGTAAACTAGTGTTTAAAAATTTTAGAATATAAATAGTAAGGATGACTTATTCAAATCCAGTTGTTCTAAACTTGTATTGTCTAAGTAAACAGCCCATAATATTAATTTTAAACAAATTTAGTACCTCAAAATATATATACCCTCAAAATGTGACCCTTTTTTCAATACCCTCTATGTCAAACATATCTACAGCAATCTAAAGAACTCCGAACAATTTGTTGTCGACATTAACAAATGGATTTGAAATAATTAAGTAGAGTCGAGCGCGATATTTATGACGATGTCAAAAGTTAGAGATAGCATTTTGTAAAGTGTCAATGTTATAATTTGCTCGCAGCCGTGGTAATTTTTAAACGTGATGACACCGAATAGCATAAATGGTGGGCGCGGTGCCGAATACTATGGGGGAAGGGTGGGAGAGACAGTTTTCCGGAACAGCGCCCGTCTGAGAGATCATTTCATTATCAGACGACGCTCTGGCCACGTTCATAATTGACAATGACGTGTAGTATTCATTTGTGCACTCGTACTTGTAGATTCAGTTAGCCGCATCCGCATCCGGCGGCCATCGAACATATTGGCTGCTCAGCCAGGGGGTGAACTCACCACTTCTAATCATTTTAAATGACTTCTACGTATCTAAAAGCATATTACTAAAGCAAATTTACCAGGTCTAAAGTTTCTAAATGAGGTTTTCCACGACGATAGTTTTTAAAGGAATTATCGCTGTAAATTAATTTAGAGGAAATAAAGTATAATTATTAGAAAATGTCAAATATTCATAAATGAATTTTAAATATTAAAAATATGGTGTTGTTATTAGAAATGAGACCACGATTACCACCTCTTCGGTTTCGATCCGGAAGCTCCGGTTTTCAATGCAAATCTCCGGACTCCGGCTTTATGAAATAAATCTCCGGATTGATTGCTAACACCTCTATTTGTCCATTAAAATTACACATATTATTTGACGAATTATAATTACTTAAATTAAATTTATAAACAATATCTGTTTCATTTTAACTTTATTTGCTTTTAAGCCATTAATATATTTTTCATTTTACATTTATTATATTAACTCAATACTTAACGTCAATACTCGGTTGTTATGGTTAAGTTACTTAAGAATAGATCTAATTATATTTAAAAACTGATAGTACTTTGTATAATGAAACATTTTACTCAATTGAGAATAATAATTGCTTTTATGTACTAAATATAAAATTTTAAAGTAGGCATAGGCGCTGATTACGTAGGTGCCATGAGTGCCCGGGCACCCACGGTAAAATTTCTGGGGTGCTTAGTACCCCCACAAATTAATAAATATTTACGATTTCGATGTTCAAATATTGTTTATTCGATTTATATTTATTTCTCATATGTTTATTTTGAAGCAATTTTTCTTAAATATTAAAAAACTATGCATCAATGCAAAGAAACATGCTGGGGGGCTGTCTACTGGGGAAAAATTTGACAACAGAAATATATGAAATAGTTTATCAGCCTATTTCAACTGAAACTTTAGGGAATTCTTGTCTTAATGGTCGTATAGTCAGAACGAAGCTGCACACTTCCAAAATAAACAAAATAAGAACACTAGCATTTGCTAAGAGTATATCAAAAAAGGATTGTGAGTTTTGGAAATCTTGATGAAACTTAGTTTAACCTATTTGGGTAGAACAGTAAACTTACGTTTAGAAAAAGTGAATTACTGTGCTCAATATCTGCAATTTATATAGTTAAGTGAAAAAAATAGATTATCTGAATATTATGTTAAAATTGAATTCAATCCGCTGAAAACTTAGGACTGAGAGGTAGTCTAATTCTTGGTCCAATGTAATTAGATCAAAATAACCCTGCGTAAAAGCTACATTTAGTATCACAACTGAGCGAAAAATTGTCCAATTAAGCGTTTAACTTATGTATTAGTTTGATTTAAATTATTTGAGATTTTATATTTGCTTTAATAAATGGGATTGTGGGAACCCCCTCCAAAATAAAAATCCGACGCCTATGAAAGTAAGTTACATTTTTGGGGTTGACGATGCTCATCCGAAGTACACCCACGCACACAGGCACACATTTGAGATTTTGATATAATATAGTGGTTGGTTGTGACATATGTGATAGCAATAGGTGGTGAAATTGGTATTTAGCATATCTAGCACATTTATGAAATTTTTAAAGTAGGTACTTTTTTTGGGGTTGCCGATGCACCTCCAGAGCACACCCACCCACACAAGTACATATTTGAGAATTTGATATAATATAGTGGGTGGTTGTGACATATGTGTTAGCAATAGGTGGTGAAATTGGTGTTTAGCATATCTAGCACATTTATGAAATTTTTAAAGTAGATAGTTTTTTTGGGGTTGCTGATGCACCTCCGGAGTGCACCCATGCACACAAGTACATATTTCAGATTTTGATATAATATAGTGGTTGGTTGTGACACATGTGATAGCAATAGGTGGTGAAATTGGTATTTAGCATATCTAGCACATTTATGAAATTTTTAAAGTAGGTACTTTTTGGGGTTGGCGATGCACCTCCGGGATACACCCAAACACACAAGTACACATTTGAGATTTTGATGTAATATAGTGGTTGGTTGTGACATATGTGATAGCAATAGGTGGTGAAATTGGTATTTAGCATATCTAGCACATTTATGAAATTTTTAAAGTAGGTACTTTTTTGGGGTTGCCGATGCACCTCCGGAGTACACCCACCCACACAAGTACACATTTGAGATTTTGATATAATATAGTGGTTGGTTGTGACATATGTGATAGCAATAGGTGGTGAAATTGGTGTTTAGCATATCTAGCACATTTATGAGGACAGACGGGAATTTGTGATTGCCGTGTGCGGTCCATTATCGGCGTCGGCACTTGCTAATGCCTGACTGCAATGCGATACCGCAACGCCGCAGCACTGCCGCTCAGCCCAAGCTCACTCCGCGGAAGCAAACCTAATTACAGGCGCTTCATTAGTGACACGGCCGCTGCGCCTCCGATTCCGTCATAGTCCCTTCACGTCGGTATTACCGATAGACGAGAGGTGATAGCGTCAGTTCGTGCACGGGATATTACCTTCCAACTGTATATAATAAAATACTTGTTGATATATGGGATATGGGAGGTAAATTCCCTTTTTCGTGGTGTTTTTGAAAGATGGAAAGAAACAGATTTTTTAAAATTGAAAATATTTGAATTTTCCATGTTCATTGTCTCAATTAAATTAAAAAATGGAAGTGTTCCTTTGAAGATTTCGTCAGTAAGTATTGTAACCGATACTTATATATAAGGTTTAGAGCAAAGGTCATTGTCTCGATCATCATCAGGTACGTGATGATAATCGAAACATTGAAACGCGTCGTACCTCAACTTTTACCGAGTTTTGTATTCCGTGCAGTATTATATTTGGTTTATGCATTGAATCTTTTTTTACAACGACCTTTGCTCTAAACCTTATATTATATATAGTATCGAATACAATACGAGTTTTTCAAAGGAACAATTACATTTTTAATTTAATCAGATTTTTTTCTTTGAATCGACCTTTAGGGTGGGACATTTTAAAAATTTTAGAACTAAAAGCAATAAATCTATTATTTCATGTGTTAGTTACCGCCAAAAATTATAAAATTGACTAACCACCTATTTGCTTTTTAGAGTAGTAACAAGGAAAATTACGCTACCTACTCTCTGTTCTAGATAATGCCAGTTTCAATTTTTCTCATTCTTATGTTGATATCGCTTTGATAAACATAATTCTCTGACCATTTTTTAAAATATTTATTGAAATGTATGATTCTTAGGAAGATGACAAGCCCACTTTCTCTAAACAGACATGAAAATTTCTTTAACTAGATTTGCTAGAATGCAAATGTCAAAAAACAAATAAAAGAACCGAATCCACCAAGTGTCTTGAAGCTCTGATATTCTTTATAAATAAGTATAAAAGTGAAATATATGAAATACAAGAAGAAAGTTATTACTATTGTAACTACTGGTCGTAACTAAATGTTTATGTTTATTAAAAAATATATAATCAAAAACATAGAACATATATTTGTTTTTGTTCTAATGTGAGAATCTATTTAAAATTTTCTCTTACCAAATAGGATTTCAAAATAACGTGATCCAAATTTACTATCAAACATTTTGCTGGAGAAGTAGTTATGTATACGTAGTTACATGTGGTTATGATTTCTTATTTTCGCGACAAAATTATTGAGTAGTTTTTTTAGTAAGTCGTAATTACCTAACCATCCCACAGAGATTGTTATTATATCTCTATTTGTCTGTTTTTATAACCAAAAAATTCTTTAACTTTTTTTGGAGCAAAACTGGAAAACAAGTACAAGAAAAGAACTACAAATTTCATAGTAAGACAAGGCATGAAATTGTCTTAAGTGCAAAAATAGCAAAAAAATTGTTAAATTTTTGTACTACATATTTTGCAAATGTAGTAACATTAAATTAACATAAAATATTTTTCAACATATGTAGGTATGTAAATTGCATTTCATAATATAAAATATATAGTAGTGATAATTATTGGCTAAATAATATAATTATTCTTTGGAATCATATAACCAATAAATTACGTACAAAACAATAAATAATTTAATAGATTTTTGTGCTTTCTTATAATCTGGGATGCTTAGGAAAAAATGCTTTTCTGCTGCTGCAAAAAATCGGACTTGCAGTGATACAACAGTACATAAAATAATTAATTATAAAAATATTCATCGAAATCGATTAAAGCAACATGTAACGCCAACACAAAATAACTTCTGATAAATTAAAGTCCATATATAATTTATGCTACTTTCTTTGGTTACAATGTTATATCAATAAGACTTTTAACTTCATGAATTTTAGTGGTAAAAAAATGTATGGTTTTTAGCTAAATTAAGAGTTAAACAATTTAAAACAGGCATTTTTGAAAAAGTGACTTGAAATTTATTATAAACCGGCAATTATAGTTGCATTATGAAAGTAACTTTAAAGTGTTAAACTAGGTTTTAAATTGATTATACAAACGGAAATAATTATCCTACTTTTCAATTGTTTGTAAACATTTTTGATATATTCTCAGTGAGTTGCACTATTATCTATTTAATATGAATATAATATTAGTTGTTAGGCGAAATATAATGATACATGGTAGAGAGAATTGTAAATTGGTGTCCACGCACCACGGGTAGATATAGGCTGGTAGTGGCCCCTTTGATCCACGTGCTTTTGTATATACACATACGCATATGCCATGTTTATCCCGGTGACTGACTGCAGAGATCAAAGAGTCCGACCTGCAAGCCGTCGGTCTACCTACTCCTGCCGTCTGCGATGTATCTGCAAGGAGCTGATATATGACAAAACCGCACCGTTCAAGACGTTTACATTACATTTCCACAGATTGCCGAAAAACAAACATGCACAAATGCTCGTGTAAATATTCTTTACAATTTATCCCGAGCGGTCGATGTAAAAGCTTTTTATGGGAACAGACGAAATGGAATTCCCTGGAGTTTCCAACCGGAACGAATTCCTTGTAGATAAATAAGAGGTCCAGACAGGTTTCAGAAGATAAGTCGCATGTCTTGCCGGACGCCGAATTAGGACGCAAACGAGACACTAGATTGATAAGACCTGAAGCAAATGGATCGAAAGAACGGCCGCCATTAACAAACCGACTTCAACTACTCCCCTAACAAATTACTCGTGCGATGCACTGACAATGACGCTAGATAAAATGTGTGCAAAAAACACAACATGTTCATTTACAAGTGCCTAATGCTATCGAGTCAAATTTGTCTCTAACCAAACACTACACTACATTCATTATTGCAATTCTTCACTATAAGTGCTTTTACTACAGTATTATCACACTTTTAAAGTAAATATATGTATGTATGTTTGAAATCGATAGCATTATACAGAATATATAAATCATGTGGATATTTATTTATGAAACATAATTAATAGCGTTTCAATTTATTATTTAAATAATCTTTCTTGTTCTTTTTCCAAAATTAGATAATTGTAATTGTGAAACTCTTACGATGATATAAACCATTAAAATATGTAATTTGATATTTTATGAAAAAACTGATTATTGGAATCAAGAAAAATATTTTTATTTTTATTATTTTTCATCATCTGTGGCACAACATTATCTACTAAATGAAACATTATCTCAAGTACTTTAAGATACCTACTTTTTTAGTAATGTTTTTCCTTGCACTTTTTAATTTGGATAAAAATTTACGAAGCTGGGATATGTACCCTAGAACTCACATTTCGCTCAATTTGAGTCAGAACAAGCTAACCAAGTAAGTCACCGCTCTCATTTTTTATTATTATTTTATATTTCTAAATATTCTTATTGTGTTTTTTTTTTTTAAATCTGTTTTCTTTCTATATTTACTACATAGTGTGACATTATTAAATAAATAAAAATATTGCTTGATTTTTTGAGGTGATTTTAGTTATTGAGAGAAGTAGCAACAAAGATTTTTTGTTAAAAAAGAGAAAATGTAGATTTCATTGTACAGCATCTTCAAACTTACAGTAGTTACGATCTTTTCGACGCAGTGGTATTTTCTTTGGATAATAGTTGACAAAGCTGGGAATCAAATTCTTGATCTCACATTCTATTTAGTTGAACTCCTAGTTTCTAGCACATTTATCAGGAGTGGCATATTACCCATTAGGCACGTGCCTAAGGGTCTTGAGCTTTAGAGAGCCCCGGCATTTGTAAAAAAGAATGTCAGAATAGAAATAATTTCGATTATTATATTATAAAAGTTATATATATATATATATATATATATATATATATATATATATATATATATATTCATAGTGTCTTTAAATTTTTTTATTATTAAATTTGAATTCATGGAATATAAAATTTTTGTATTATTTAATACTGTTACTACTAATACATAATATTTTTGGCCGCCTATTTAATAATTTATTAGCATGTTTAAATCTACTTTATTCTCTCTTTGACTGATAGTGAAACTACTGGATTTAGTTGTATAGTTTTATTTTCGGCCTATATTAATTTCGTCAACTTTCTTTAAGAGGTAAAAATGAAAATCATAATAAAATAACTTTCAAAGGCAAATAAGATATTGGAAGTAGTAGAGGTCAAAAATAAAACGATTTTAATGAATTTCAGATTCCATAAGAATTTACATATATTGTTCACTACTTAATACTTAACGACAAATTGAAGTTATTGTAAACAGTACAGGAACAATAAAAATACAGATTGCATCCTATATACTCTGTAAGAGTTCTACAGTTTATAGTGACTTCTGAATCTGTCGGACACATTTTATTTAGTTAATATTTGATGAATTTGGAAATTGAACCCTATATCTCATATTCTATTAAGTTCGAGTCGTAGCGCACTAATTATATAGTTTCCCACCATACCATTGTGAAACAAAGAGTATATGAAATTAATCTGTTTCTAGACAAATTTACTTACATTTTAGTGGTAAAGATTGGCTGCCTGCATCTTCTACAAGAAACTTACAGCTTATAGTGGGTTCCGAACCACTCGACAGTGGTATTTTTATTTGATTAATAGTTAATAACGGTGGGATTTGAACTCTAGATATCAAATTCAGTTCGAGAGAGCAGACTAAACCAAGTAGGCTACTAGGCCTATAGGAGTATACTAATAAGATGACTAGTACAATTTGTATGCAGTTAAAAACTCCGTAAAAGATGTCTGACACGGGACATAATCTCGTACTAAGTTCAATTAATAAGATTATATTAAGCATCGTATAAAACAAAAAACAGAATTTATCACTAATTTTCATACAAGATTTTTTTTCAATTTTTGTGGACTTGAACTGCGCGAAAAGGTTGCGCATTATATTTTTACATGACACTTCAATATCATCTTGTACTGGATTTAGTACGTAGTAGTCCCGTGTCAGACGGCCTTAAAGGAGTACGGTAGTCACCTAATACTAATTAAGCCACTCCGTTGCCATGTCTAAATTTCCGTCCCTTTTCCTAAGGAAAAATGTGAAACAATAAATGAATAAAGATGAAAGCAGTTGTTTTGAAGAGAAATTGAAGTTATCGTAAGAAGGGAGTTTTTTGGTTAAAAAAAGAAAAAGATATAATCCGCAAAGATAGATTTGATGTAGGAAGAGTGGACAAAGGAGGATATAAATCGCTGCAGTTAATTTGGCCGTTACCCTCGAGCAAATGTCATCATCTTTACAAGAGGTCAATATAGTTTTGTATAGGAAAACAATAAGCAAGCTGACCAGTCCTTTGTGGCGCACACAGCCCCCGGGACAACGGACAGCAATCAGGGCTCACCGCGTGTCGCCAGCAACTCCAGCTGACCCTTGATACACTACATTACCAGAGCTGGGAGCTGGAGCTGGGGAAGACATACGCAGCTTCTTGTTACTATACATCCGACGAATTTCAAGTGTGCATCCATGCTGGCCATTAAAACATAGCCGGGGGCTGCAAGAACACGAGAACTGTGTTCAATCACCTAATAATCGCTACAAGTGTGACCGATCCAAGGCCACCAATCAGTAGCAGTTGTCTGCTTGTTACCTTCCGCCTCCAGCAACTAAATTGCCTCGGTTACTGCCTATCACATAAACATTTACTAATAACAATTCACATCGTTTAACACCATGTATTGGCTACTAAGCTACAATAGACCACGTTAGTGAGGTTAAGTTTTACATTTGGAAGGAAACCCTAATTCAAATCTGAGTGTATGCATTTCTTATGGGAGTACATTTTCAATTCACGATATTAAAGCATTTTGGCGATTCCTAATTATAACATAGGGTTTTTTTATATTCTAAAACATTACTCTTTGCTTTCCGTACAGAAAAAGTACAAATAAAAGAATAAATTAATAAAAAATTGATTTTAAAGAAAGTAGTACCGCAAATAGTAACATATATCGTTACTTGGTGCAGCTGGTTAAAAACGCCAAGTTAAAGTGACAGGTTCAACTGAATACTAAGACAGCTACGACATACGTTTTCAGAAATTTGCACCTACTGTTTAAATTGAAGTTTATTAAATAATATTATGATTTTGGGTGTGTATATTACATTAGAAAATAGATAAAACATTAGAGATTAGTATTTATAAGGTTTAATAGTTAAGATTTGCATTTTATAATATTGTCTAGCAGGTTAAAGATAGCATATTTTTATTCCTATAAGAATACAAATCGGCAGAAGCAAGTTAGGGTTTCAGTTTGAATTTGGCGCCACAAAATGATCGTTAAACTAATGCAGTCTATTGGGTTTTCCAAGAAGACCTAAAGAAATTTATATTGCAAATGAAAATTTGAGTTAATTGAATGTAATGATTTAAAAATTATTATAAAACGTAAGAGATAACGCGAACGGCTCATGTTACGTGAAATAATAAATGTGTGCTTGAGGGATGATTTAGATTAAAGTCAGGGACGGATCTAGAATTTTTTTGTGGAATTTGTCAGATCAAAAAATCCTATTAACACTTGAATAAGAAGCAATAGGATTTAATCATGTTTTACAGAGATAAATCGACCAGAAGTAGTGTTTTACTAATTGAGTATAAAAAACTATTGAAATGTTAATTTGTGATAATTTTACTACAAGAAATGGCAAAGGAAATAAACATTCTGAGGGAAGGAGTCATGACCCCCTTGACCCCTCATTGTATCTGCCACTGATTAAAATATAGTAAGCAGTAAGTCAGTCGTAATTCAAAAGTTGCTTAATGTTTATTTTTTGTGTTAAGTTACATAAACTTTTAAACCGGTGGTCAATAAGAAGTCAGCAAGATGAATATTAAGTGATGGATGCTTCTTGGCTCAGGAACTTGTAGGAAAATAAAATGCATAATTGGGATACAGTAAATTTATTTAGAAAACTTTAACAACCCCACTTACGACATCATCAGAAGGTGATTAGTCAATTGGGTAAGATGTAATGTCAATTATGAATATTAGTGGTATTCCTTTTGCTACTCAGATCAGATCAAATCAGTTGGATAATTCAAATAGATCAGTTGGATCAGTTTACTTATTCAATACAAGTGGAATGGTTTTGAATCACTTTAGCTTGTGTAGTGTTTATTTAAAATTAGAACCGTCTGACGAATCAACATTTAATAATGATTCGCAATACATTTCTTAATGCTATAATTTTACAGTTATTATTTTACATACTTCATTTTCAGCCAATCTGAAAGCATCATTTGTTGAAGGAAAACGATTTTTCAGCGATAAAATTTGATACATATTTTATCTATAATCGCGTCCTTTTGTCATCCGTCTCATCTCATGTCAATATAATGTCAGCTGAACCGTGTTTTTGTAAGAAAAGAACGACAATTCTAAAACAAAGACTGTTTTCCCTTGTCACAGTGTTATTGACATTTTTTTAGATAATTTTTATGAATAAAATTCAGTTATTCAAATAATATATATTATTGCACTTGTTATTATTACAAATTAAATAACTATATTTTAAATTGAAAATCAAACAATTTTGTTAATTTCCAGCAAAATATATATCAACTGATATTAAGAAGTCAGCAAGAACAACCTTACGACTAACAATTCACCTTATTTCAATTTATTTTGTATCAGGAAAGTTGTAATAAAATGAATGTGCAAAATAAGTGAACTAATTGAGATAAGGTAAGACATACTGAGATTTTGTGTAAAAAGAATGAGACTAATATTACACTGTTTTGTAATATACTTAATTGTATATACGGATGAATACAACTTAGCCGAGTGAAAGTAGTGTTTTTATTTTATTTTGTAAAGTAAAACAAAAATGTAAATATAGTATTCAGTAACGGCCTGATGAGCAGGGAAGAAACGTAAAATTTACAGTACCGCCGTAAACGTAATTGTCAACGGCAGCTGGGAAAAAGAGCATGAAACGAAGGGCAGCATCACTGATCTCTGGCGTCAAGTACGGATTCTTTGTTGGGTGAAGAGCGCGTATGCAAATCGAGTTGTAAACTGTAAACCCGGCGAACGAATCCCTCACAGTAAATTATGTCAGCGAACAATCATTGTGGTACTTTGCCTATTTCGCCAGATTAGTTGGCAGGAGAGCCAGACTATAACCATTTCACCTTTAATGGGCGACAATCGTAGTAAGACATGTTTATAACGCCTTCGTTTACAGCCTACCATAATATGTTTAAGAGCATCACTTTCATCAACCATTCAGTACCGTCATACGTCGTATCTCTCCGACCGTTATCTTCAGTAACATAACCTCTTTTCCCTAATGCTCCACTCCACAATTCATTTTCGGATCCCAATTTATACAACATCATGTCACTAATTAAATGTACTAAACTACGACGAAATAAAGTTATTTAAAAATATGAATTTGTAGAAAAATATGTTATGAGTTCTCTGCAGTTTAAAAAAAGGCGACATCAGAATAATGTGATTTTTTAATTTATAGGTACCTACCAAAATAAAAAAAAAAGATTGATTTATAATTAACAACAGTTACCGTGAAAAGTAATACCATCAGTCGCGTAAAATAATACCTTTACAAGAAAAATTGCTTAACAAATACGATCAAAAATATAAATTATTTAAACAGAATTTATGAATTTTATTGTTTTTAGTTATTGTTCAGGCTGTGCAAATAAAAAAACAAAAAAATTATTCGTTTTTTTATAAATTACGGTTTTGTTTCTGACAACCTGCATTAATTTTTTATATGAACTATTTCTTAAACAAAGAAGTGTTTGGTACTCTCTTCACACCTTCTAGAGTGCTCTGGAAAATAAATAAGTACCTATAAATTAGGAATGACGATGGGTACCCGGGTACCCGGAACCTACCCGATAATAAGGTACCCGGGTATCAAAAATAGTACCCGATTACCCGAAATGTACCCGTTACCCGTTTATTACCCGTTACCCGAAATCTACCCATTACCTAAAATCTGTTGTTGCCAGTTAAAGATAGTTTTCCACTGCCGGAAACATTGTAACAAAACGAAGATCAAATCCATCCATGCTGATATGTGCGAATATAGCAATATGAGATATTCCTAAGTAGTTAAATCAAATGTACTTCCGTAATAAGTTTTAATTTTGTAATTTTATACTGCTGATATACTCATATAGTATATAAAATAACAATGTTTTTTTTTTATTTCCATACCAGAAAATAATATTTTTTTGTTCATTAATTAAATTTATACTCAAATAACAAAAATTTGTATTAAAAAAATTAATATGAAAGAATAACGGATATTTTAAGGGTATTACGTAATTATTAGGTATCAGGTTATTATCGGGTATCGGGTAATTATCGGGTAACGGGTAATTATCGAGTATCCGGTACTACCCGGGTATTCATATCGGGTACCCGGGTACCAAAATTTTCAGGTTTCGTCATTCCTACTACAAATATTCATGGCTCATTTATGGTTCAGTATATTTTTATTGCAGATATCGATAATGACATCAACTTCAGGTACTCTAGCTGGCAAGTTTGCACCACAAGAATCAGATGAGATTGGAAATTAATAAAGCATTACTATAACCTTAAAAAAAATCTTAGACTGTAAAATTAATAGTTTCATTTTATTACGACTAAATGATTTCCTAATTAATTTTCAAAAAATAATTTATCTCAAATTCTCGAACTATATTGCAGTTGCCCTACATTTTAATCTGAGAGTGATTGCTGAGATGAAAATAATGTGCTTTGTCTGCACTTTCGTAATTCACAAGGGATGATTTTATCACAATAACTTACAGAACTATTACGAACATAATTCTAACTTTTAAAATTTCGGATAGCACTTGCCTCACTTCATCTTATCTTATTTTATATATATATATATATATATATATATATATATATATATGTATATAAATATTGTAAAAGGTAAGAGACTGGTTTCCGCCTTATGAGTCTATCCACTACTAGATCATAGACTCCACGCCTGTAAAGAGAGATCATCAAACAAAGAATTATACCCTTACAAAAAAGTAATTTTTTTATACTTAATTGTGTTTGATTCGGAGATATATTTAATAATACCTTGACAATCACTAATACGAGTTGAATGAAATGAGGATAATGTGGAGAAGTCGGATAGAAACAGAATACGGGAAAATGTAAAGTGAAAACCCACCTGATCGTGCGGTGCTTAATATACAAGGTAGATTAGCAAAGCACAAAAAGCAATTCTATCTGCAGCGCCTAATCAAATAATTATTTTTAATACATCGCGAGATGAGGGTGATAGGTTAGGGTCGGCGGTACAGAGGGGATGTGCTGGTACAGAGCATAATACGTACGCGTAATGGATTTTCTCCTTATTTGAATAAAATGACGCAAACGCAATTACGACATTGAATTGAGTAGGAATACATGTTTTTGCACGGCTGCCGAACGGTGAGTGATGGTCGGCAAAGGGTGGCGTCCTAAGCGAGCGATGCTGGTAGGGTGCTGCGGATGCTGGCTGCTTGTGCAGGGTTACCAATGCCGGAACAATCAATCATTCCAGCTTGATGGTCGGTCCAGCATAACGCATACAAATGGAAGATACTACACAAAAATCTTGACAAATCGTTTGCGATATGAATACTGATTCCATTACGTTCTACTAAAAAACCGGAGATAAACGATTTTTTCCCACATCAAAATATTTATGGAACTTTTCAAACGGATATTTTCAACATTTTTTGCTAAAATATTCTTCAGGGCAACAAATAAAACTTTGAACGATATTGATGGAGAATGCTTTCATTTAAATTGACTTCATTTTATAATATTTCTAAGTGACTTCTTTTCCATGTGTTAGGGCAGAAGGCAATTTGTACTGTAGATATTATATAGATCTGTTCTAATATAGAGTAGTGTTGGATAGTACATATGATCACAGTGTACGCACACTAGTTCAATTCATTTGCAATTTCTATGAAGTCATCATCACCTATGGCGCAACATTCCTAGATGAAACAGGACCTCATATAACGAAGGAACTATGTTTATGGAACTTTTCAAACGGATTTTTTCGACATTTTTTGCTAAAATATTCTTCAAGGCAACAAATAAAACTTTGAATTTTATAATATTTCTAAGTGACTTCTTTTCCATGTGTTAGGGCAGAAGGCAAAAGTGTATCGTAGATATTATTTATAGGTCTGTTTTAATATAAAGTAGTGTTGGATAGTACATATTGTAAAGTTTAATTATTTAGGTGAAGTGTAAAAATAATTGAAACAGAAATATTTATATAACTAAGTTTAATAAACGAAATATGAATAATAAATGATAATAAAAATAGTTAAAGTAACACTATGAATAAACAAATATAAACACTAATTTAAGAATAACAATTATTAATAAAAAACTTAAATACATTTATTTAAAAACTTAAAACCACGCAATATTTATTTACAAGATATTTATATCACTAACTATTTATCTATATCACCAATACTTTATTTATTTCTACATTACATGTCGCTGACATGCACTGACCGACATTGACTGACTTCAGTGACTCTCTGCACACTCTGACCGATACTAACTCTTGACCGCTCTACGCGACTGTTCTATACGTGCCGCCAATTAATCTCTAGAACATCCGGACTCAATAAAATTCCCTAACAATAGTGGCATTGTTCCTTTCCTACTTGACTTAACGCGGCTACCTGTCCAGACAGGTCAGTCATGATGACTCATCTGCAGTGAATCTCGCTCGTTACAATATGATCACAGTGTAGGCACACATTTTTAAATGAAACAGAACCTCAAATACGTAATGTACTTGTTTCGTGATAAATTTTATTTGGATATTAAGGCACAAGTTGTCAGTCCACGATTTCTGATAGGGACCTACAGCTTATAGTGGGTTTCGAACCACTCGGGCTCAGCGATATTATTATTTGGATAAAGATTGGGGAAGCTGAGTTTGAACCCCAAATCTCACAGTGTTCTCAGTAGAAGCGCGCTAACTATATGGCCACCGCTGTCTGTTTCTTATATATTTACTATAAATTTTTTTACATGTTGATTCATACCAATCTAATAATACAATATAAAATAACTATTGTTCTTTATTTACCAATTCCAAATTTAAAGTTATCTTTCAAGTATAATTTTTATCTGCCGAGACAGTCCAGTTATTCTCACCCCAGCTTACACTAACTACATTACATCGGAAGTTAGTTCGACAAAGTATGAACTATTTCTATTTTTTTTATGAAACAAACAAGCAGCATTAATTGTACTTTGTCATCGAACACATCAGTGTTAAATAATTAATACTGAAACAAATTAGTAGAGATGGGCAGAAGCTGAATAATAATTTGGTATTCAAACTAATTGGCCATGTTTTCAGTATTCGATATTCGGTCGAATATTTTGTTTTACTACCGAATATTTGGTTATAAAAATAAGTAATGTAAGTAAGTAGTATGTTACGCTAAACTATAAAATTATAGTTAATAAATTTTATATAAAAGATGAGTATCCAAGCGTAAAGTTTACTTATTTGTATTGTTTGGCCGTAAATAATTTATTTTTCTTCAATCTAAAATAATTAAATTTAATAATAATAAAACAACAAAGTATCTTAACGTTTTAAATATTTTATACTTGTAATATTTCGTGGCGCTCCTATGAGAAAACCTACGCTTTCGGAACCACTGATCTAAGCAGTGAATACCTATTGCCCATTTACCTTATATTAATATATTATATAACAAATTCGATAATAGTCATTTTAGTAATGAATACATATAAAAGAGTTTCTAAAGAACTTATAAATGAGTAATATTTAATTGTTTTGTCAGTGGCGGCTTGTCTTTAAGAACTGCAGAACTACAGAACCACCAAAAATATAAAATAAAAATGCCCATTATTAATTAATTATATAAATAAATATTTCTAAAAATCAAATAATAAAACTACTTCTTTATTTTACATTATATTGTAGCTTGTGGCTTAATAAGTGCAAGTGCGCTGAGACGTAATACAATCAATCAAATGATCACTAAATAATTTACTCGCTCAGCTACACACACATTGCATTACATTGCTGGCTAAAATTTGAATGTTATGTTCGATACGGGCTACAAAGTCTGCAGCTCACAAACAGGTGTCTAGCGCAATTCGAGCTTACTTCTCATTTGTTTAAATTTATTATTAAATGAATGTTATTCAATTACATAGAAATTAGTTTTCCAAACTTACTTATCAGGTACAATTGGAAGTCGACAACACCTGAACTAAACATTTCGGGTAATACTCGCTGTTAACCATATAAAAGCAATAAAATTTAGAAAAGACGTATTTAAGAAACAACTGGATTTGTGGTTGTAACGAGAAGAATGCTTTGTTTTGTTTTCCGTGTTTGCTGTTTGCGGACGATCCTGGTGAAAAAATATGAACTGAAACGGTGAGAGATTTGTGCGTTTGACTGAGAAAATAAAGAAACCCGAATATTTATTGCCACAAAACTACAATGAAAAATTAATAGATAAGTTTGTTGAAAATAAATGTATTAGTTTAAAATTTAAATTAAAACTATAAAAGAAATTTAATTCCTTTAAAAATATTTTATTTCTATTTGTTTAATGCAGCACACCCGCAAATATGTTGTATGAGCCGCCACTGTGTTTTGTAACTGCAATTTAAGACAATGGAAATGAAACACCAGTAGGTATAGACCAGTTATTTTTAAATAATGACATTTGTTCAGTGTGTTTCAGTTTTCAAAGTCTCAACTTGACAACTTCTCTTTGGAAACCAGTGTTTTAACAATGGAAGTAGAAAGAAATTAGTTGTTCCTTATTTCGTTTATTAACACAGAGCAGTGACTAATTGGTTAGCATGCTTTGAGTAAGCGTATCGTGATGTTTGGAATTAAACTCCCATAGTCGCTAACTATTAATCAAAACAATACCACTGTGGTCAAATGATACGGAAACCACTATAAGCTATAGGTCCCCTATCGACTGAACATCCAACACTAGAATTCCAGTAGAATCAAATGACTAATGTGTTGAAGAATTTAATACCTCGTTGTTTCAATAATTGTAGTATGAAAACTATAATCCATTTTATTGTAATTTCCTAAAGAAGATTGCGTGTAGTAACCACGAGAAACCATAATGCAAGTAAATCTATTAAAATCCGATATTTCAATTATTTTCGTAGTAAGAAAATCAAGCTATAGAAAATATAATATTTTTTTAGTTTAATCTGATAATTATCTCTTCTAATTCAATATTTTTGTTGTAATTAACAAATATTATGCTTAAAATTATTATTATTATATATTGTTTATGACTGACATATAAACAAATAATGGACCAAAAGACATTATAGTCAAAACATATTCTGAAACATAAATTTTTGGATATATTGTAATGAGCGAAATTCGCCGCAGATGAGTCATCACGGCTGACCTATCTGAACAAATAGTCGCGTTAAAGGTCAAGTGGGATTGGAGTGACGCCGCTATTGTTCGGGAATATTTGAGTCCAGAAAGTTCTGGAATGTTCAAGATGAGCTGTCCGCAGGTATTAAAGGGTCGCTGCTGGCGTCTCAGGAAGTTACTATCGGTCAGAATGTGCAGAGAGTTACTGAAGAATGTCAATGTCGCAGTACATATCAGTGACATGTAAAGTAAAAATAAATAAATAGTTCGTGATATGAATAAGTAGTTGGTGATATAAATAAATAGCTGGTAATATAAATATCGTATAAATAAATATTGCGTAGTATTGAGTGTTTAAATAATGTTCTTAGTGTTTAAGTATTTATTAATAATTATTATTTAAAAATTAGTGTATGTATTTGTTTATTCATAGTATTACTTACTTTTATTATCCTTTTATAATTTATTATTCGTTTATTAAACCCAGTTATATAAATATTCGTGTTTCAATTCTTTTTACACTTCACCTAAATAAATAAATGTTACAATACATTAAATAATTCTTTCGTTATAAATATGACGGACCGTAATAATTGTTACAGAATAAATTAATATTTGAGTAGTTAGACGATATTCCTTTAATGTGGAAATATATTATTTCTATTACTGAAATTTAACGTGGTATAGGTACGTATTTATTTTGAAATGAGCAAAATGTAAATGTATATAATTTGCAGGAAGGAAATGTAAACATTGAAGATGAACATGAATAATAAACAGTTTACATGAGAGAATTGAATTATAATATAATTTATCAGAGGTTAGCACCGGGCAGCACTTCAAACACATGTTATAAAGAAGATTCCCACGTCTCTGATGTTTTCAAATTGGAAGGGTAGCCACAATGAATATAAATGAACACGGGCAACGGGCAGTGTGAGATATGCATCAGAGATATCATACAAACAATATATAAATACGAGAACTTTGGGGACTATCAATAAACAACTGCGTTGCTGACAGTACGTATATAAATATACCGGGTAACAGTAAATCATTCAAGTTTAGTGAGGGCATCCCTGAGTAATTGATAAGCCTCGTTAATGACAACATGTTATCTACTGATTTATTTTTCAGGTTACAGTGTTATAAGTTTTGAGTTATTGCGAATAATTGACAGTAGCTAAGAACCTCTTTTTACATAAATTGGTATAAAAATAAAATACGGTACTAAGATTCAGTCAAAGTTCATGAGTATCGTTTTGATTCGCAAAAAAAAATATTTTTTTAAATCTTTAATATGCTATATTTTTTTATTATTATCACCTTCTATATATTTTATTTTATTGCCTAATCACGTCGTGATCTAGTAGCGACAAAACCGGTCGAAGTAGATTAAATTTTAAATAAATTCCTATAAATATAAATCCCTCAGTCAAGAAGCTTCCATCAATAAATTGGTTTATTTGAAATGTTCCTAAAAAATCTCAAAAAGTACGTTCTTGCGTTGATGTAAGCTCTAAAGCTTTGTGGAAAATTTAAAAATGAAATTTATCGGTGACTTTAGTGGTTTAGTATTCGAGAACAATAAATTTGTCGCGCTATTTATCATTAATATGTATATCATCACTTAATTCATTTTTCAGGTTTAGGGATTAGAATTTTATATGGTTTATTTACTTCCGTTGTTGAATATGACAACGTTTTCATGCGCTAAATAATAATTTAATAACTTTAACCCTATTATATAAGCTATATTTTGATCAGGAATATATAAAAAATGAGTATTTAAAGTGATTATAAATAACATATTACAAATGAAATTAATTGAAAATTAATTCAGCTGAAATATACAAATAATATTATAAATTATTTTTATACAAAAGCAGTTTATTTTTATTATAATGCATTAGTATTATATATTGCTGATGGAACGAAAATTTATTGCAGGAAGCTAACTTCAGTTCGTTCAGGTTTGTGCCTAATAAATTATCTCTTAGTAGTAGCTTAAGGTTTAAAGGATTCAGATATTCTGTAAAATGTGCCGAAGTCAGCCATGATTTTTGAATTTCGAAATTTATAATAAATAAATCTGGAGAGCTTAGGTGTCTAGTATACATAGACATTATAAAGATTTGCTTAATTTGGAGTAGATTTATCAAGAACATAAATTATTTGCCGAAATATAAATCGCTAACTTGTAATGAATTTGATATTTTCGTCAGTGCAAATGAAATTCCAGAACAATATGATCTTAATAATTAAATAAATTTTTAATATTAGAAACTACATACAATTGTACAAACATCTTACTTTAATTAATTTTCATATAGGTAGAAAATGATTTTAGACACAAAAAAATATTTAGATATTTGCAAAAACCGGTGATTAAATTAAATTTTATAATTTTGTAGAATGATTCGATAGTAATATTCTCTGTCAATAATTTCTATTGTTTTATTGTTTATGATAATTTAAAAAAAGTAATTCGTCCCCTAAGAGAATTTCTGGATTCGTAACAGAGTGCGTTAAATTATATTTTTGTGATGATGAAGTTTTTATCAAAGAGGACGTTTACCAGGTGTTACTTCCTTCACG
The DNA here is from genome assembly GCA_035578165.1 of Stenolophus ochropezus. Taxonomy (NCBI): domain Eukaryota; kingdom Metazoa; phylum Arthropoda; class Insecta; order Coleoptera; family Carabidae; genus Stenolophus; species Stenolophus ochropezus. The sequence goes on along the minus strand of JAQOWZ010000014.1, from coordinate 19,804,383 downwards.
GTAGATTGTGGGGAATATGTAACATAGGGGATTTTCGAATATGGACAAGAGTTGATTAATAATTAACTGTGGTCGAATTTGAACTTGAATTGTCATTTCATTTCCCCTACAAACTAGGTCACAATCCCCACATCATTAATAAAAAATCTTATTAAAGTAAACGGGAAATCTATATTTATTATCGAATATAATGGTTTAGAACAGAGGTTTCCAAACTTTTATTACTATTCCTCCCTCCCCTTCTTTAAAAATTAATATTGCCCCTATTTTTCCACTTTTTTATTAAACATTAGGGTTTAGCAAGCGATTAACTGTATATTTCTAAAGGATTCCGTGTTCGAATCTCGCTTACGAATAAATGCATAATTGTCAATATTAAACAATAACAAAAAATTTAAAAAGTGACAATTTATTTATATTAAAAATGTTTAATTTCTTTTAATTACTAAAATAATGCGCAGTAGAATTAGGGTGATACGATAGAAAGATAGACATATCCATGCTTCCGCAAGATTCAAACTCGGATTCGAACTCGCAACACCTGATTTGCAAAGTGCTAACCACTATAACACAACGTTATAGATAATTCTCCTTTATGTTTGTATAGTTCTGAAATTTTATTCCGTGGAAATTAGGAGTAGCTTTTGCTTTCTTAGTCGTGTATTGTTATTATTTATTATTTCATAAATGTGCTGTCAATGCCTTAAATATACCCGGAAGTGTAGTTGTGATGTAATTAAATTAAATTGTTGGTCACGTGAATATCACTTGCTATTGATTACTCTGTTCTATTTTCATATATACCTCTTCATTTATATGGAAAATGATATAAATATTGTTGTAAACATAAGATAGAAAGAATCATTAATAATAATATGATAAATTACTATTTACTTATATGTATGTATATATCAATCTAATTTAACTTAAGCTAAATAAATTAACTCAACGTAGGTAATTTATCAATAATTTATCTTATTTTGTGTAGCTATGCATAATATTTAACACAGATTAAATAAATATGTTACTCAATATTTAGTACCCACTGCCAAAATGTTATATTACATATTCGAGTAAAATATTTATAACATAGAAGGCGTTTTCACACGTTATCTCTCGTGATCTGTATCTGGGCATTACATCATAGGAGAATTTTACTTCAAAGAGATTTGAACCTGTGTTGTCAGAATCAAAGTCGATCATTTTACATACTAGAGTACATGGATTAAATAAACAATATCTCTATTTACTTTTCAATTAACGGTACAGGTCTCAATAAGGTACATTTAATTTTTATATTTTCAAGTTATTACATTTTGGCGATAATAAACTAAAAATAAATTCTTATAAATCGAGCCATCCCACATTCCCTTTTTATTTTTTCCTGCAAATCTAACAGCTACAATATGCTATTTATGTATATTGTTTTGTAGATATAATTTTTAAAAAATAGGTTTCAATTTAAAATCTCAATAGAACCTCATTTACCCAAATGTCACGAATCAAAATATTCAGCTCACTACGAAACGTAAACTAAGATAGTTTATATTTTCATTTTTATATGTAATTTCAATTATATTTCATGCATACAAATCTGTAATTATACGCTAATAAAATATATGCATACAATAAAGAACGATTAGAACACTGTGCGTACTTTTCCTGTGGCATATAATTTTAAGTTTGACGTTTAACTTTACGTTTGACCTTCTCTATATTCTGTGTATTTGTAATTGTCAGATAAGTCACGAAAATACGAAGCGGGAATATATTTTAAGAAAATGATGACCCCATTGGTTCATTTCGGTTATTTGACTTAATTTTTTGTTGTGATGCCTTTATAGTTAGTGACCCTTTTTAAATAGTGTGCACCGACGTTTTAGTTTATGATTGACCACGTATTTTATCAGATAATGATGTGCGTGTGAGCATAGTTGTTGAATGCTCGTGACATAGTGAGTGTGTGAAGATGCAAATGAAAGAGAACGCGTGTACGCATAAGCCGGTGCTAATGCAGGTGATAGAGAAGTAGTGAATTAGTTATTGTAGTGGACAGTCGTTGGTGAATCATTGCACGATGACATAACGTATGACCCGGCAGTCGGGAGCAGTGCAGGCCGGTCTGTCGCCTGGACGCGGGGCGGAAGGTTACTGGCCTGAGCAGCGCTCAGCACTACACGAGGGGATACAACTACACACTCGTTTTCTATATAAATGTCAGCGCAGGGGAACAGATCTGGTCGATTGCGTTACGCATTACGTTATGCGACTATTCAATTGTGATAATTAATTACATTTATTGTTTGCTTCACGCTTTTTATTTCGTTTTATTCTCAGTGATTCATCTTCATTTTCTCTTTATTCTACCCGTCTATGTACATTCACATGTAATTATGTTGTTTTGGACTTATCCGAGAGAACTACTGTCTAGAGATGGCAGCTCTAATGACTGACTTATCGGGAAAACATTCAGTGGTATTCTACTGTCACTGTTAAATAATTAAACCTCTAAATTCAGTTATAGACGATCTCTAAGAAAAACGTATTCTACAGTCAAAATTGACCGGTGTTAGCGCTAAAATTATTCTGTAATACTAGAATTACATCACCTATAAAAACTAACAGTCACCTCTAGCTAGAGATCCTCTCTAAGCAACTTTAACAGTGACTGAAGAATATCACTGAATTGTATTTTACATAAATCCTTACTGTTATTTTGATATTTTGTTTTAAGGATATTTTGTTATTTTTCATTCGATTCAAATTTGTCTATCGCAATGTCAGATATATACATTTATTTAAATGATGCTGCCCTGTCTATGGTCGAAGTAGAAGCATATTATAAAGGAAAAATAAGATTTATAATTGCGGTTGTCTACTTCTTAACTACTTATTTAATTATTTTTAGCTTGATATATTTTTTTTGCGATTGCAAGGCAGATAAACGGAATAATAAATAATTGGGCTGTGTGCTGTGTCTTCAAGTATTTAATTTGAATCAATCGTAATAACATTAAATACAATTGTCACTTTGTGGAAATATGTATGCATCTGTAAAGAAGATGGAGAGTAGTGCAAGCAATCGTTGCTTTGTTATTTTATAATATTTATTTATTTTTTTATATATTATATAAAAATTTAAAAATATATGTTTCATAATACCTATAAATTCCTTATTTTTTTTAATATTACAGATTTTATTCCATAGGTACATAAATAAAAACATGTACATCATGTTCTTTGTTTTACATCTTTTTCTCCTGCTGTGGCTCAATTTCTGGCATTTTTATTAGGAATGACGATGGGTACCCGGGTACCCGCAACCTACCCGATAATAATGTACCCGGGTATCAAAAATAGTACCCGATTACCCGAAATGTACCCGTTACCCGTTTATTACCTGTTACCCGAAATCTACCCATTACCTAAAATCTGATGTTACCAGATAAAGGCAGTTTTCAGCTGCAGGAAACATTGTAACAAAACGAAGATCAAAACTGGATGCAGATACATCATCCATGCTGATATTTGCGAATAGAAATATGAGATATTCCTAAGTAATTAAATCAAATGTACTTCTTTAATTTTGTAATTTTATATTATTGATATACTCGTAGGTATATTATAAAAAATATGTAACAATGTTTTTTTTTTTAATTTCCATATTAGAAAATAATATTTTTTGTTCATTTAATAAATTTATATGCAAATAACAAAAATTTGTATTAAAAAGATGAACATGAAAGAATAACGGATATTGTAAGGGTATCAGCTCGGGTATCAGATAATTATCGGGCATTAGGTTATTATCGGGTATCGTGTAATTATCGGGTAACGGGTAATTATCGAGTATCCGGTACTACCCGGGTTTTCATATCGGGTACCCGGGTACCAAAATTTTCAGGTTTCGTCATTCCTAATTTTTATCGTTTCTTTTTCTCTATCTTTCCTATAAACAATTCAAAATAAATATATAATGTTAAAGAATAATAATTACTACCTATATGTAACGTCTCTCTATTTTTTTTCTCTTAACAGAGATTCTGTCGAATTTTTTTTCCGGTAATTTATGGTTTTCTTTTAATGACTACAAAACAATAATGCTTGAAAGCATAAATTATTATAAATACTTACACGGAATAAAATCGGTAAGTTCATAATTATTGTACGGACTAGGTGGAAGACCAGCCTGTGGCTGAACCTCGCCTTTGACAAACAGTCAATAAAGATTATTATTATTATTATTATTATTATTATATATTGTGTATAAATTTCCATGACCTGTGATGTGTGCTTTCCGATTTTTCACTTATTTTTTAATATTCCTGTTTTTGGGAAATAATGATCGGACTTGCAAATAAATACAGAACAATATCTCTTCCATTTGCTGGTCAGTGCAACGTTTTCCCTACGTCTTGGATATTTTATTTTGCCACCAGATGTCAGACACTTTGTTAGCTCTTGCCAATTTAAGCATTTCTTGATCATCATTGGCGCTACAGTTCGAGAACTTTGGCCGCAGCTGAAATTGAGAAGTGAATTTCACCCTAGAGTTGAGTTGAGGTTGATTTTGTATCTTGCGTGAACATTTGCGGCACCTATACTAGCATACATATGTCACATGTATACTAGTAAACCCTCTGTCGGAAATTTAAAGAACTAAAGTTATGACATCATGTCTTGCGTGACACGCAAATAAGTTGCGTGACCTTCACAAGTCCTGTTTCTAGTTGCGGCACTACCTATCTAGTTCTATTACTAATTAATAATTAAAAACAATTTATTCGACTTTTATTTATTTAATTTTCGGTAATTTGCAGCAAATACTGTAACTATTTATTATTGAGATTATTAATTATATTTTTTTAGTAATACAGAACAATTTATTCCACTTTTATGTGTTTAATTTTTTGTAAGTTGCATTTAAATACTGAAATAATTTATTTTTAAGTCATTTATTGTAATTGTTTTTGTAATTCAGAAAAAAAATGCATTTAATTATTTCATTTTCGGTAAGTTGCAGTTAAATATTTAAATCATTTATTATTTGGGATCATTTATTAAAATTGTTTTTATTTCTTGATACCAATACTAACATTAAGTTTGCCTTTAATCCTAAAAGGCCAAATCCCCCAGGCAGGGTACTAGAAAAGAAACAGCGATATCATACAACGCACTCACGCAATTATAATCACGCAAGGTACATAATAAGCCTCCTGATTGTGAAATTTTACGGGTCACGACAAGACCCACGTGAGCGTGATTCTTTTTCAATTTTTTAATCGTGATTGTGCGTGAACATAAATGTTGACAAATTTACCTTACTCACGTTCATGGCTGCACAAATTTGGAATTCAATTTACTTCGTACAAGTTTGACTAAATTAATACGTGACAAAATAAAATTAATTGAATGTAACAAAACAAATCATCATTTTTATGAAATTTCAATATAAACAATTGTAATCGAAGCACCAACGTGACCCGCGATCGTGATTGTTAGTTATCCTAGTTTGGTCGTGCGTGAATAAGCGTGATACGAATTATTCAGTCGTGATTGCACGTGAACGTGAATAAAAAGTCACTCATGTGTCTACCTCTACTTCACCCTAGTGGTGGATTCATAAACTCTTAGGAAGAGTAAGGGGGCGAATTACCTTTTTTTAGGTAATGATAAACAATAAAATATATAAAAATATTAAGCACAAAATTTATTAATTAACACAAAATCATTAAATAAAAGATCATCAGATTAAAAAAAAATACAAAATTATGTATAGGTACAACAACTAAACAATTATTTTTTTAGGCAACGGCTTTTTGCATTTTGTCTATCCCAGATTTGTCAAAAAAAATTTTCGGATCGAACTGCTTTAAGGTGTTTTATTTTCCTTCTTAATTTAGAAAAAGCTACATTCAGCCGTAGTCAGATTTACTTGTTAATAATTTATGTCCTAAAAAATAAATATCAGCATCACATTATTTCGTAACTTCAATTGCACTGACGGGAATATCAACATTTGTGTCTCGATAACAATATTTCAAAAAATATTCTTTGTTCTTGACATTTCTGCTCCAAATCAAGCAAATCTGTATAATATCTATAAGTCCGCCCTTGCACTCAAAATTTATTTATTATTATTTTCCAAATCCGAAATCCCCCCTTCAAATTACAGACACAGCGGTATTTTTATTTGGTTGATAGTTGGTGATGCTGAAAATCAATCTACAAATCTAACATTCCACTTAGTAATATCAACGCTGTCTGTATTTAAGCATTTATGTATCTTGAACGATACACATGTTATAGTGATTCGTATTCGAATACAGTCGAAATAAATCAGAAATTATAAAAAAAATATTTCTATTCTACAACAAATAAGTATTTTAAATTAATTAAAATTAAAATGATAGAAAATAAATAATTGCTATATTAGTATAATCCCGTTGCACATGTAAATAATCGGAACAATAGAACAAAAATAACATTATATCTATTATCTATCGATGGTTAAACTGCAGTACCTTGAAAGTCAATTCTTGTCCATTTTAATTTTACTGGTGCAATAGTTAAAAAATTCAGTATATTTTAAGCTGTAAATCCTAGTAACTCTTATTTGATGATAGATTACATTTAAGTCTATTAAAAACTCGTAATACTAATTTGCTCTGTAGTTAAACTCCAAAGATTATAAGTCTGACTTATGAGGTTAGGTTTTGAATTTTATGAGATCAAATATTATTTATTAATCACATTAGCAGATTTACGTGGTCTTACTTCATAAATCTATACTATTTTAAGATTTTAATGACGAAACCATATAATTCATTTCTACACAAGTATACATAAAAAAATTGAATATTTTTAAATAAACAGAAAACGTAATAAAATCATATAATAATATTCGCTACAAAATATAAAATATTGTACTTCATAAAGAATCAAATATTTTTGTCGTCTCCTCTAAAATTCTCTAAAAATGAATTACTAGGTTTTGCAGTTTATCTATCGCCATGACATAACCATATTTATCATGCAAAATTAACTTGTTGCATTGTTGCTCAATTATTAAAGGAATTTACATTGATAATTAATTTTAGGGTTAAATAGAGTTTAGTGATGTAGAATTATTATGAAACGTTTAAATTTTGAAATGCATACTCAAATCAAATTTTAAAGAGTGTGATATCGAATACCGGCTAGACAGTGGCTTTTCATACTCTTGTGTTTACCTTATTTTGCTGTTAGTTCCGTCACAATAATTATATTAATTTATAAATTCACGATCGAACTTTTATATATATATATATATATATATATATATATATATATATATATAAAAAAGAAACGTGCAAAACCCTATTAGTTAGCATTCTGACCAGGGGCGGATTTTGGCCTAGGCTTATATTTAATTTTATTTAAAAAATTATTAATATAAAATGGATTCTTAATATTATTTCAAAACAAATTCTGAAATATTTTATTTATGTGTAATGTCTATAGAAGAGCAACTTGCAACTCTTTGTCGGCGTCTTTCATATTTCACTTACTTTTTCATAATAAATTTACGAGTGTTCTGATTTTTTTTATCGCGTACTGTTTTCAAGTTATCGATGTTAACTTGAATTTTTCATGTGAAGTATTTTTGAATAGAGCTTTTTTTGCTATTTAATCATAGACAAAGTTCTATTTTATTTTAATATATAATATGAAAAATTAAAAAAATATGTCTATCAAAATCTAATCACTGGATCGTAGTTAACAATGAATATAATTATAATGTTGAACACTTTATAAGCTGTGTGTCCCTTGCAGAAACTGTAGGATATAAGTGGACAGTACTTTCCATTGAAGAGTAAGTAAAAATTGTCATGAAATTAGTAATATCCATTGTACGAATTCGAAATAAAAATTCTACTAGGTGATAGTGTCAAAAATTAACATATAAAATAATTAAACAATAGCTAGAAGTTTGATGTTCATTAGTATACAATTTTGACAATAAGGACAAAAAAATAAAAAATATCGGTACCAAAATAATCATAATCATCATCCCTGGTACAATATTATTACCAGACATACAGTTTAGTGGATTAGGAACCAATTGATATTGATATTTTTTATTAGGTATAAATGTAAAATACCAACATATTTGTTTTTTTATTCTAAAGGTAAGGAAAGTATACTCTATTTTCCATCCCTTGTGAATGACCTTATTCGCCCTGATGATGTAAGATAATTTACTTCCATAGCAACATAAGTTGTAAGTTTTTGATTTATAACATTTATTATATGGTTACCATTGTCAGCGGAGTGTTATAGAAAATAACTATCCTACTAGTAGAGTAAATATGAAAATTATATTAATTTCATATACATTTTCGTCGTCTAACAACGTGAAAAATTAGTTAATAAAAAAAGTTGCAAATAAATAAATCTGAAATGCCAACTGTCCCACACTTTACAAATACTTTAATATTATTTGAAATTTGCTAGTGGCGCGGAAAATATAATAAGCGACTCGGATTGTAAGTACCTAATACAACTATTCTCATTTTCGTACGGTAATATGGATTTGGCTTCGCAAGGTTCGCTTCAGTTCACACCTCAAAGGTTATAATGTGATTAAATTCCTTGCAGCTTAATTAATTCTTGCTATAAGTATGTGACTGCAAATATGATAAAGCAGCAACAAATTTAACAAATTGGTAACTTATTGAGATTATAATTTGTATCCTGACTTTAATTAAGGATGAAGGTTAATTGGGTTTAGGAATCCGTATATATTTCAAAATATATGTTTTTAAGGTATAAAACAATATATGTTTATTTTCTAAATGAAGCCGTCAATAATCTGATTAACGCCAGTTTCCACTTGGAGTGGCACTGTTCCTATATTTTATGTGAATTGACTAAACATTTGAAAAACATTGTAGTGAAAATTATATCCGTTTAAATTAAGGTGAAATTGTAATCAATATTTATACACACATGCTGATGAGCAAAAAATATTATCTTTGAAGCGTCCATCTGCAAAATGAACATAATACATAAGGTTTCCTAAGGCCGATTAACCCGCACCCTTAAAACAAATTGGTAACTTAATGTAATCTAACTAACCTAACCTAATCTAACCTATTTACTGGAATATAATTTATTATATTTCAGTTAGATATACATACATATTCATATTATATCTAAACAATAATGCAAGTAATTAAAATGATTATAAATGTAATCTCGAAACCAATTTACCCCATTTCCTGTCATCTATTAAGTCTGAGGGTTTGAATGTGTTAAATTTGGCGAATTTGTAGTTCGTGAATATTTCCAAAACAAGTTAACTACCCTTCCCATAAAATAGTCACTACACTAGAGTCAACATAGCATAAATATATGTAAATATAATTGAGTTTTATTTTGGTTGTTTTTGTGAAAGAGGAAAGAATGTATAGTAATTGTTAGATGATATATCGCGTCGTTTAGAACTTAAGTACACATGTAGCCAGTAAAGGACATATTAATTCAGTAAGTGTAGGAAAATATTGAAATATAAGGGGTGCATACTGCTATACTGCATATGTATTCGCCGGGTTATAAGACCTATGTAGGGTAGCGGGTACGGACTAGCGGATATTGTCGCACTAATCAGTGTCACCGCTACAATCCGAATTGAAATTACGGTGCATCAGCAGCCGCGCATTTTTCCCACTGTCACTTATATCGGTCTCATTTGTTTTTAATTAAAACTCGCATGCCAGTGTACGTTGGCCTGGGGTGCACATACACGCACATATATCTATCTCATGCACAACAGATGGTAACCCACAACACGCATATTTTTTACATATATGAAACCTATTTGCTCCACAGTTAAATATAATATGGAAATACATCAACGTGACTTCCCATTAACTGCTACAGGAAAACAAAATTGCATACATATGAGCTCAATTTTTGCTATGTTTAATTTTAAACACGCACGACACTTTATGTAATTTTCATGCACTATTGATTTTTAACATTTATCACAAATTTAAATTCATTCGTAATTATATAACATTAATTTTACTTCTAATTTAGTGAAAGTCACATACAACGTCTGTCAAGTGAATTAATAATACGGATGTTACAAGCGACTGGATGTTATACACGGTGGCAATAAAATTTATATTTTCAATCAGAAAAATTACATTAGTATGTAATACATAAATGTTTTATAAAAAAAAAATAATAAAACTAAAACATAAGCATTTAATTATAAAAAAATAAATTAACATATACACAGGTATCTATTATGCATATGTTATGTACCTATGTAAGTTTATAAAACTAAGGGTACAGGGGTTCTATGTACTAATGTATGCAGCGAATGAATGTAGTACAAACAACTATTTTGTAACCCTGGATGGACCCAACATAATAACATTTTATTTTACTGTAAAAGCTATCAAACTGAAGTATACTAAAAGAATGATTTGACCCCTTCTATTATTACTGCTAATATACATATACTTGTTGGTATAGCACTATTTTACTTGAAAATTATATAATTAGTATTAATTTCATTTACTACAAAATATTATGTTTGGTTACTCCATAGGTAGATACATCAACACCATATTGATGGCAAATTAATTTCAATAAAAAAGTAATATTAAAAAAATAATTCTAATAATATGAATAATAGCCAATACCATTGAACTAGTGAATATAGATAACGTAGGTGTTGCGGGTTCGAATTCCGACATGAATATGTATGTATGTTGCTACGAGACAAGACGAGACGAGAATTCAGCCTGGTCTCGTCTCAGTTTCGAGTAGGTATCATTGTCTTGCTTCGGTCTAAAGCTGATTTAATCTTAGTAACGAATTTCAGCGAAACTCCCCACTTGTCTTTTTTATTAACACATATCTGCAAAATAATTAAAATTCATTTAACAACAATATTTTTTTTTCCAAGGTGTTGTGGCTTCGAATAGAGTTTGTATGGGAAATAATTGACATATCGGATACTAATACCTATGAATACTAATTTTCCTACTAAATCACAAATAATAAATAAATCATCAGTTTAGGACTATAAAGAAACGAGGTAGTGTTGTAAAATAATTTTTAAAGAACCATCGTACTAGAAGGATTCGATTCCTATAGTTAAAAAATTATTATATTAATAAATACTGTTTTTTAAACAAATAACTTACGCGAGTTAAATTCGAAATTTAATAAAACTTGCGTAGTTTATATCCAGTGGTCCAAAGAGAAAATAAAGAAATAAATAAATAGGTAATATATAATGATTTATGAAATATTTATTGTGTACATAAAAAAGTAATGTAGAAAATAAATGATGAGAGTTTATTTGAGCACCGTACATTGGGCAGTAGTTCAAGTGTTGTTAGTTAACAGGAATTGGCACTTGATCACGCTATATAAATGATCACACAATTCCTTTGTTACGAAAAATATGGCAAAGTGCGAAACAAAAGTAAGCGCAGTCGTAGAAAAACACCCTCTGGATATGTTCCAACAGATATCAAATTGGATTTCACACTGGAAATAAAATAACAAAGAATACGGACAGAATAAAATTCACACTATATTCTATCAACTCATGAATCGAACGACATAAAGAAAGGAATTTAATTAAAGAGAACGCTAAGAAAAAATATTATTTAAATTTCCATCGTAAAAAAGAACATATCATTTTATACTTTTCCTTAGAATTAAAAGAACGCACCCTCGTTTTCACTTGCAATTAAATTTTATTTGCATTGTCAACAGACAAGACGAACTGCTTTAATTGCCTGATTCTTAATCCCGGTCATAAAGCAAGCAGTGAAAAGAAAACAGACTTGATATTTTTCCAGTCACATACGTTGTTCATTGCGAAAATTCGTGTCATCTACGCGGGGACGTAGGAAGTAGAAAGCTCCCCTTCATTTCGACGATAATTAGAAGATGATCCCGTTAATCTCAGTGTCTGCTAGGAACCATCAAGGTTAAATGAGAACTTTATCATGTACGGCTAAGAATGAAATTAATGATGAGCGCAGACTCGATTAGCACCAAGCTTTGTCTTCTTCCTGCTAATGGATCATTTATGAATCAACATATTTTATTTTGAATCTTAGTCAAACTAAAAGTTAATTACTTAATTCTAATTATAAACTTCTAAATTTATTCCTAAGACAAGAGATTCCATTTTAGATAACCGTAACGTATGGTCAGTTTGAGAACCAGGATAAATTATTAGGTACTTACTGATATGTATTCGCATTATAAACCAAAAATAATATTGCAATGCCTCAAAGATCAAATATTAAATAAAATAATAAATTAAAAATACGTGACAAAAACATTAAGTTTAATTCATGTTCTTCTTTAAAACAATGAAATTTCGGCGAAGATTAGGAAATTAGGATACGAACAAAACAAAATAATCGGAATTTTACTTACGCAATTATAAAGTATTGATATTTACACGTCCATTTTCTTTGACTGAGAAAGTCCTTTTTCATTTCGTACCCTATATTAGGGCCGGATTTAGCAATAAGCGTGCGAACTAGGCACTTCAGGCCCTCAATTTTTAGGGGTCCACCTTTTTATTTTCTATTACAAAGTTTTTTGACAAAAAAAAACACTAAACAGAGCAACTGATAACAATGTAGTTAGGTAGTGCAATTTTTTTTAAATAAATAAAACTTTCACCCCTCTAACTAATAGCTGTATTACTTGGAAACAGGATTGACCTGATTTAAATCAACTGATTTTTTTAATATAAATCATTGATTTGTATCAAAGATAAAAGAAAATACAAATTATAATGAAAATGTTATTATTAGTTATTTGCTACAAAACTATTAATAAAAAAAGATCTGTATTTAATAATATCTTACAATTAAATGATACTTTATCACTTTAATTGTCATAATAGATGAAAGAAACATTAGTATTTAATTAAATTAGCATCAAATATAAAGGGGAATTACTTAACTTGCTTATATTTAGCACACTATTATGAACAAAAAGAAAAAGGTAATGTTAAATATTTATCACATGTTATTTGTTCCGAGTTTATTGATTTAATGGGAGAGAAAATGAAAAAGAAATTTAGTGAGAAAGGAAAGAATCGGTTTAGGTACGTGTTAAATACATACATAACAAAAACATAAAGTACCTACAGGGCCAAATTTTATAACCACTTCAGGTCCCAAAATACATAAATCCGGCTGTGCCCTATATACAATTTTAAAATTTTGAATCAAGAAAGTTTAATTTTTTGTAAAATACGTTAAATGAAATTTAAATTTTTATTTGAAAATAATTGTTGCCATGACCAAAAAAAATTCGAAGGACAAATTAAAATTTCCACTGTTTCAAATAATAAATTCGAACAAAAATCTGTTTTCAGACAAATAATTTTTAACAAATTGTTCATTAGCTATTACTCATTTTTTTTCTGAAATAAGTTATTGGAGAAATAACAATTTTTGGAGAGCTAAATTATATCCAAAAGTATAGCTCAAATCTCATTAAAAAAATGTGAAACAAAATTATAGCTGATGAGCAAATTCATTTTTTTAATATCTACAAATTTACTAAGGATATGTATTAATATATTAATAAAAGATTTATGTTTTGTTTATATTAATAAACGTAATTTTAATAAGTTTTTTCTCTAAATTAACTTAATTTTATAATTAAATTTCTTCTTTTGCATTGAACTGTTCGATAAAATATAAGTAGTCATTTTTATATGAGTAATTTTTAAATTAATTTTTCCAGTCGTGACTGAGAGTTGAAAATATTCTTACCATATAATAATTTTTAATTGAATAAAATGATTCCTTTTTGTAACAGTTTTAAGGGTCACAAAAGATGACATCTGGTAAAAACACAACCTTACAAACTCTTACATCATTACAGTAATCAGCTTAAAGCACATGTATTATTCATAATGCATTATGAAACTGTAAATTACGTTTAGCTGACTATAAATTAAAGAAAAATAAGAATATAGTCAGTAAAATAATCACTTGTGATTTAGTAACAGCTAATCTTACAGTCTGAAATTTTATTACATATTTATATGTGAAACGGTTTCTGGATCCAAAATAAAACAATATGTAAATGAGGTAGTTAAAACTGTAACAATATAAGTTATTGTTATCGCAAAGTTAAGTTCGTCATATAAATGTCCCGCAGTGAGAACAATTCGAATAAGTATTGAATATTTAATGCAGGTGACAGGGATAATAAGAGAAACGCTTAATGTTCTGTTCCCAGATTTTTTACATTTGGTGACTCCTTTTTTCTTTTTTTCCACTCTCACTCGAATGAGTGGTAAAAAGATATGCTTTCTTCTCTACTTTGACAAATAAGTATTATGTAAGAGTGATACTTGTGAGACTATTTTTTTTCGTAGAAAATAAAATGGATAAAGAACTATTATAATTTTATTATGTCCTGGAAAAGGCGCCAATCTTTTTTTTATAAAAGAACTCAATAGGCTACGAACGGCCCTGTATATGAGTTCTTTGTTAAAGAAATTTATTCCTTTTTAACTTGCAGAAACAAAATAACTGCTAATTTTTTAGTCTGAACTTTTATTACTGACATATGTATGTCCCAGGTATTTATAATAATGACGAGTAATGATGACTCGCTTAGACTCGAATTGAGTGGTATATGAAATTCGGGGTTTAAATCCCAGCTTCGCTAATCTTTATCCAAATAAAAAATATCGCTGTATTCGTGTGGTTCGAAACACAATATAAGCTACAGGTCCCTTGCAAGGGCTGTAGTTGGCAATCTACCAAAGCCGGTCTAGGGGGCGGACAACATGGACATTTGTTCGGATCGAAAAAACAAAAGGGCGACATTTTGGCTGTTAATGTGACAAAATATTGATAAATTAAATACCCAATTAATCGAAATTTATACTTGTCGATTTTTTTGTTTGGCTAAAATCACCATGCCAATTACATTTCAGATATACCTACTGTCTTTGCCTATGCCTATAAGCTTAAAAAATGTTAAAGTAATACTTACTTCTGAAGAAAACATCCATTAAAGAGCGGCCAGTTTAATAAAAAATATCAAAAAAGGATTAGTATCTACATATGACAGATAATAAAAATTTCCCAGAACTAAAATTGAAAAAAAAGAGTTTCTTTTGATTTTCATCGTACTTGATGTTTCATTTGCGTAGTTTTTATAATATATGTTTCGTTCGTTTGATTGAGCAGTAATGCATCTTTGTAAGTAGCATTAAAGAGAAAAAGAAAATGAGTTAAGAAAACAGATAAATATAATAATGAAATACATTGTTCAGTAAAAAAATGCTTTTTATAATGTAAAATTTTGGTACTGGCTTTTGCCGATCTCTTATTATGAATTTGTCGTTTTAGTAAACAATTAAAAAATAAGTATAGCCGTGTATAAAAAAATAATTTCAATTTTTTCAACACCCATAAATGACTAAGCTTGCGACATTTATATGTGAAACGGTCTCTAGATCCAAAAATAAAACAGGCAATATGTAAATGATGTAGTTAAAACTGTAACAATATAAGTTATTGTTATCGCGAAGTTAAGTTCGTCATATAAACGTCCCGCAGTGAGAACAATTCGAAAAAGTATTGAATATTTAATGCAGGTCATACGAAACAGACAATGCAACACAATGCGTATAAGAAGAACGTTTAACATAACGTTCGCAGATGGCGAATTTATAACCCATCATCCCTGTGCGCCTTACGCGTATCTTTTATGTGCGTAAGTCGAACAATTCTGGTCCCTATTTTTATAAGCGTTCCTAACTGCACGGGATTACTTCATTAGCAACACAGTTAATAGCTGGCTTCCATAAAATCTAAACAACTAATGAAAACGTGCACTAACAACACGTAAAGTGATTTAACACCTACCTTCCTGCGTTAACCGTTGTGGGTTGTGCATTTTAGTATTACATACACTTAGCCATTTCCTACTAAATTTTATTCGACGTCATATCTACTGTAGTATCATCAAATGTAAACATAAATTTTATTTTTCCGATTTGCGCTACTCATAAAGTGCCTACAACAAGCAACAATAAAACCATAATAGTCAACACTGTATCCTACACTGCAATTTTTTTTTACTGTATTTGCGCATTTACACTGATAAATAATGACATTACGTTGTAAGTCAAAGAGTAACATTGTTTCACTAGACTAATAATGGTGACTATTGAAAATTGTTATTATTGGTTGTGTATATAACTTTAATCTCGGCTACATTGAGTAAAGTTTATTATTAAAAGAATGAGTGAGTATATTTATAATTTTTTTTTTTATTAGAACAATGAAAAAGACCGATTCTAATTCTAATAACATAATATTGAACTGTTATTGATTTTTAATGGATAAATTATATGAAATTTGAAAATTTGTTACAAAAAAAACAAATATTATGCTCGTAATTCTATTTATTGTACAGCTGAATATTACATTACAATATGTACACATAGTGTTTGAAAATTTTAATTTTTCTGAATATAAGTTTTTTCTTATAAAAAGTATTATTGTGAAAAATATTAGAAATTTTATATTATTTTTTTATTTTCCAAACTACCACATAATTATTTTGTTTTCAAGAATATGTACATTACTTGGTTACTATAATTATATTCTAGTAAATGAACTCAAACCTATGAAAACAGTACACCTTTAAATAAATTTGCATTATACAATACACCACTGATTGCAATTGGTATATCTCCTCCACAGTATAAACAACCATTACCGAAATTTATGATGAAACATATTACAAAATTACATCTTTCATAATAAATATTACAGAAACCTGGATTATTGAACGTCTGTAGATCTAACATTTTTTCTCTTCTACTTTTATATTAATATATAATTTTTGAAATATTGAATATTCAACACAACCATTTGTACTACATGAAACTAGTTACTAATTTATTGACAAAAATGTTAATATTTTCTTTACTTGGAAGCAAATTCTATAATTAGACCGTGTTGTAAGTGTTATTGATTTTATTTGTCACAAATTATTCAATATTTGGTTAAATGTTAATTAAATTTGAAAATAGATAATGTTTTTAAAATAAAGAATATTACAAAAGATTATAACGTTTTAGTGTTGCGTTTATTGATTTATATAATTTGTTCCGAAAAGATTTAGTAGAGCCCGTAGATAGAAAGTCCGTGTAATCAAATTTTGACGAGCAATTAAAACAAAACGAAATGATAGTCATCAAAGTTAAGTTGCAAAGCAGAGGTGGGTTAGGAAATGAGAGACGCATGCGAGGTAGCATCGACACCATTAACTTAATTCTTATTGCCAGGGGTTTGGTGCCAGCAGGACACTGCTTTACTTCGTCCACTGGGAATACCAGTAATTAAAACTGCGTTCTGATATAAAGGATTGACTTCGAATGGTCGCTAAGATTTTATTGCAAAGTTACGTCCCAATCAAATATACTCCGTGCTGTGTACAGCTTAACGATCACAGTATAACATACTCACAATTAATCAGACTTGGACAAAATGCTTCAATAATAAAACAGATCTGCCGACCGGTTACATACGTGCTTAACGCTCAGACTTCACAATCTAGGGGTCGGAGATTCAACTAAGGCATTGCTGTTTGATATCCATTACCCAAATTGTCGTACATACTTTATTTAACAAATAAATAAACAATAGGTTTGTTCCTATAGCAGTACGAAACTGTCCGTGACTGTCAGGAGTCTGCGCAGTTGAATTATAGGTGTTCCAACAGCGGTTGTGAAAATCCGTGACTAGTGCCTGACTAAAAATCCCCGGTTCCTACAGCACCACATAATAGTTTGCTGACAGTCAGAGAAGTTAAAAGTTTCTGTACTTTCCTCAAATTTGAAATCCACGCATGCGCATTCAAAATTGTACACTGTAGAAATCGAAATTGAGAGTGTAGCTGATAGATTTGATATTACTATAAGCAGTTTACATCGATTGATAAATTATGCCAGTAATTTATTACATCAAATAATTAAGTGGCTAACTAAAGACGAAAAAAATAATACAAAGATATATATTCGTAAAAATAATTAAATTTCTACCTACCGTCCATATTATAATTTTAACCGATATATTTAACGTTTGTTTGTTAAAAATGGCGCGTGGTTCTTTTCACCATATACCTATTAGTAATTACTAATAGATATATGCTTCTGACTACTGATCATGTGTTCCAACAAACAATCACCGACAGTTCGAAACAGTACTTAACTTGCACATGCGTGTAATGAAAAAGTACGAAACTGTCAGGAACTTGTCAGTGATTTGCAGTAGGAACGAACCTAAATATTAATATATGTGACCTACATTTTATGTTAATATGATCTCTAGTGCCTCAACTATTTAGCACCAAAGAGCTACTGGTTTTGAACAATATAGACTAGACAGGTACTTTTACTAGTAATCAAAAAATTTATACAGAATAGATAAAGTTGAAAATAACATCTGCCGATTCTACATAGAGGGCGTGAAAACTTCGGAACATATTAAAAGTGAATGTCCAGTTTTAGTCGTAAGTACACTCAACCATTTAGGTAAAAGGTACCTTACCGTTAATGAGATCAGATATCTGAGTACAGGAGATGTAACGAGCTTCATAAAATCTGGAATTAGTTCCAGAAAACTAAGTAAGGGCCATGTTCAATAGCCTTTATAGGTGACAAAAACGGTTCATCGCCCTCAATAATAATAGAGTATAGGTATCGTGACAGTGGTGTAACTACCGGTGTTACGCGTGCTCAGTCATACGTTAAAAAAATTATCTTAAAACACAGTAAGGTATATTTTCACAAAATACCGTTTCATGTGTTCCTACTCTTTTTTGTGCAATTTAATTATAAATTATGATCTTTTGGCATGTTCTCACACCTCTTATAAATCGGAAGGATTTCTCAATTTCAAGCGGCACTCGATTCGACGCACTGCCTTTTGAATGATATGAGTTATCCAATAAACCATATTCAAACGACCGACGAATAGTTGGTGCAATTGAAAATCGAACCCCGGATCTCGTACTCCACTCAATTCTAGTTGCGCTAAACACTGCCTGGTTTTTCTTTAAATCTTGGAAATTTTATAAAATAAACAAAAAAAATTGTTATTTGCTCAAACACTATTTGTAAATACATTATTGGACATTTTTCATATGAGCACAATATTGATTTTTTTTAATTACAAATAGTTTAATTTAATGAAATTGGGCAACTTTATTCCTCGATTGAGAAATAAAATTGAATATTGGCAAAACAATATATATGAAAAAGGTTACGCAAATATATTCACAGAAAAAGGCAATTGTTATAAAGACATATCCAGAAAGAACAGTTTATCTTTCATCTTCATCATCAACGTAATACTCGTAGAAAAACAAATGTTAATAAGAAAATTTTTCATCCCCATAATTTTATCAATTGTAATAAATTCATATATAATAATGACATCCATTAAGGAACATAAGGCTGATAAAATCAAAATGAGAATTCCATATTGTTTCTGCAAATTTACTTGCATTTTTGAGTTGTTCCAAACGACTGAGAGACAGCTCTTTTTTTAGTTAAATAATAGCGACGATTTAAATCTCACACTTCGATTATTTCGAACTGGAGCGCACTAAGCAACTGACGCTTCACTGTCCGTTCATATACAATAATAGTACATATATATATATATATATAATATATGCGAGTGAAATTAATAACTATATATGAAATGGTAATTCTCACAAATACATTATCATATTTCACTTACGTGTGACATACAAAGTTTTATCATACAATAGTAGTGGCTTTTTGACATTTTATGAAAAATTATTTAGAATGTCTTGCTACTTTATTATGATTTCATTATGTTTTTTAAAATATGACTTGTAGTTTTTGTTTTAAATTTTAATACTGACAATACCGTGTATGATGAATGAAATATTTTAGTCAGCTGTAAACAATGGCAGATTCAGAAACTTTGTTAGGAAAGGGCGAATTACCTATTTCATAAATAATGAAATATATAATAATGATACGCCCAAAATTTATTAATTAATATAAAAATCAAGAAAAGATTTTAATCGAATCAAACAAAAAAAAGCGGAAAACTAAATTATACATGCAACCGAATCAAATTTAGGAGATTCGATTCAGGTCAAAACTTCCTTCGGTTTCAACTCCTTTAAGGAGATTTAATTTAGAAAAGCGTTAGCGTCACTGATATAATTAATAATTAATTTACTGAAAATAAATATCACCATCAATAGTTTAAGAAATTAATTTTCACTGACGGGAATATCACCAGATTCATTATAATTTACCTATTTGTGTTTTCACAACAATATTTTGGCAAACTATTCATGAGAGCATGAAACCAAATATTCTATCACTTTTGGTTACATATTCTTATCACTATAACTTGTTCAGTTATGAAAATCTCGAATACACTCACCACTGGTATTATCTCGGCATCGACTTTAATATCGAGACTTGAATGGAAGGACTGATTTGATGTTTCGAAACGAGACGATATTCGTAGTAATACTAATAAGGGTTGGCAAAAATCATGATTTATTTAAAAAAATTAAAAATCTTTGATTTTCTTTAAAAAAATCAAATAAATCATGAATTTTTGATTTTTTTTAATTTCCAAAGATATCTGAGAATTACTGCACTTTTTAATTGTTTAGAAAGCAATATAAATATTTTTTTTCATAAATGAATTCGAAATCTGTAGTATAACCGAAACGATTCATCTGAATAAATGTAGGAAGAGTAACAAAGAATTTTTACTTTTAGTTTCATATTTAAATTCTTATATTTTCCTTCTATTATATGAGAATTAAAATGATAAAATTTCATTTATTTTTAAGATATTATTATATACAAAATATATTTTAGTTATTATTAATTGTTTTGTAGCAAAAAATTAAATCTTTATTATAATAATTATATTTTTCATCTTTGATTATTCTACACATGTCATTTTCACCAAATTAGAACGCTTCATTTGATGGCCGTAGGCCGTAGGTAGTTTTTCAGTGAAGAAATTTGATAAAACCATAGTATCATAGTCATGTTTACATTTTGTTGATGTCAAAAATTTTATGTTTGATCTGTTGTCATTCGTGAAATAATATAAATATAATTCGAGCTATGAATTTAATTGGTAAAATTTACTCATAATTCCTGCGAAATTACAACTCGGGTCAAAAATTACTCTTAAATCACTCTAGCTTCGCTGTCGTGATCTGAATGTCATTTGTGACGCTCGTTTGTCTGTTACTACGCAACAACTATTCGTAAATTGTTCCAATAAATTCATGGTTGTTATTATATTACTTATGAAAAAATTCGATGAAAGTACAGTATCATAGTCATAGTTACATTTTGTTGATATCAAAATTTTTATTTTGAACTGTTGTCATTCGTGAAATAATGAAGTAAATATAATTCGAGTTATGAATTTAATTGGTAAATTTTACTGATAATTCCTGCGAAGTAACTCGGGTCAAAAATCACTCTTAAATTACTCCAGCTTCGCTGTCATAATCTAAATATCATTTGTCATTTTTGACACTCGTCGGTTACTTCGCAACAGCTATTCCTATATTTTTCCAATAAAATCATGGCTCTTATTATATTACTTATGATAAAAATCAATGATTTTTATTAAAAAAATCAGTTGATTTAAATCATGATTTACATAAATCGTGATTTAAATCAGGCCAACCTTGTTACTAGTTACATTTCTTTCAAAATGTGTATATATATAAATAAGTAATGTAGTTAGCTAATTAGAAGAAAAATATATAAAGAATTAGTTTTCCATGAAGCATGATTGATGTATTAGAATTTGGACACATATGACAGTGGTGATATTGTAGTATTAATACACATGTAATGTGGCGCAGATCCCTAATCTACATTGTGAATCGTTCCAATCAGTTCCGTGTGACGGTTGCTTGTTGCCGCCCCAAGCCAGCCGAAAATATACATACATATAGATTCATAGAGATGTCATTGTGGCAGTGGCACTGCTGTCATTTGATCGCATTACCATACGGCATCCGCAGCCCCTGCGGCCTTACGGCACTTCTACCCTGAGCCCTGAGCCCAGGCCCGTCAATCAGCCATATTTGATTTGCGAGGGAACAACATACGTGACTCCTGCCTTTGCAATATACTTCAAATTGTTTTTATTCTGAATTTAAAACAACAAATAAATACAATATTCCTTAACCACGTAGCTTCCAGTCTGGTAGCCGTGATTCTCAATTCACAACCGAGATTTGATTTGCAACAATAAAAACTACTTTCAGCTGTAATGACAAAACACGAATGCAAAGACAATTCTACTATACAAGCATTACTACTGTAATAGCTTTCTTTGAATGTTCTACCCACTGTTTTATTTTTCACTCATATTTTTTTTATTTTATGCCCGGTTATATTTACGATTTGATTTTAAATATTTATTTAATAGTTGTATGACTTATTATTCATTTCTTAAACTAAATAAATCTTCCATTAGTTAATCATCAATATAGGAAACTTATGGCCGCACCAATTTCAAATTTCCCTTAACTGGACAATATAACATTCGGAATAATATTTCAAATAAACTATTCAACGTTACTATCAAAATTAGTATTTTTTGTTTGTGTTACTTAAAAAACATTAAGCGCCTTAAAAAACATTAAGCGCCTTGTTAGTGCAACAGAGCATTAACAACTTATATATGTGACCAAGTGTAATATAATTTCGGCAAGCATAATCAAACAAAATTTGGAATTATTGTAAACCTAGTTTTCTCATTGGTGTATAGTAGACATACAAATGCTACACATATCAGACTATTTACTAAAAGAAAAAACAATATCAAGACCATAGCAAGGTTTCGGTGCGTAAATAAAGGAAAACATAATGTGTATTGATTGTCTGCAGAAGAAAGGAAGAAAAACTGAAACATTTAAGACTGTACTTAAGACACACAGAAAGAGAAAGAAGAGATAAAATTTACTTACTAAATGAAGAATGTTTATAAAATAAAATGCAATTATCAAATATAATATAATACGAGCAGAAGTGTCTCACTTGCATAGTAAACTCGAATTGAACGGAGTGTAAACACAGCGTGTTCAAATCTCAGCTTTGCCAATATTTATCCAAATTAAAGATCACTTTGTCGGAATCCACTATAAGGTGTAGCCTGTACAGAATACATATAAAACGAGTAACAAAACAATACATTAGATTATCAAGGCCTTATTCTCCAAAGAAATGTGGCACAGAAATATAATATAATATAAATATTGAAAGAAGCTTTCAGATTTCATAATTAATCAATAGACAATATACTGTTCAGAAAAAAACAGCTCATTGAACGATCGGCCCATATTCTCTCAGTGTCCTGGCGGCAGAGTCTGCTTCACCAAAAGAGTATACTTATGGTGGACTTTATACATCAGCTATGAATACCTGGGATATATCATCTATGGTAAAAATATTTTTAGTAGAAAAATCAGTTTAGTTTATAAGGCAGTAAAAAAATTCTCAAATTTTTGCGATCTAATTTGTTAGATATTTATATTTTGGTTTTAAAATTACACTATTAATAGTATATTTCTTTTTATAGCACAAAACACCATTATTAAGGTATTTAAAGCGCTAATTTCAAAATCCTGTTAAGTAAATTCATGTCGGAAATAATATATTTTTACTGCACGTGGCGTTTATCAAACGTCACTATCGATGCACGCAAAGCTTATTTACTAAACGTTCCATAATACGTAATGTATATTCTCCTACAAATATTTATTGTCTTTGTCTACTACTTGATTTACAAATAGACACGAACTAGTTTATTCTGATACTTTTGTTGAAATTGCTAAAAGCATAATGGATATTTTTACTTTCATGTTCATGCAAAAATTATTCATTGCGATCTCCAGCTTACATGAAAAAAAATCTTCTTTTTTTTAAAGAATGACACTATGGATTATTTCAATCACACATCAATCAATAATTCCTATATATTTATTACTTTTCAATCATCTGTTAATAAAATTTCGCGGCATTATACTGTGACATCACTAAGATCACTAAGAAATAATTATATAGTACGATCTATCCACGTATACTACTCTAGGCAAATTTTATACATGTTGTTCTAGGTTCAATATAATAATTCTTAATTATTTAATATATTTTACGCTGTGAAATTATGAATATAGAACATGATATGTTCTTGGCTTCTGGTCATCTAACCTAGAAATAAAGAAGTGTTGTTATACTAGGGACTTTTATTTTGAGTTTCTTTTACGATTGAAAAAAAAAATTAATGCAGATTCAGGACGTCAAAATATATACGTACACCTTAAAATTTGTAACCTCTTTTTTAATTTTAGCTGTGTGTATATATGTCAATTGTTAATTTACGAATTACAGAATTCTTGAATTTTTTTTTATAAAAACTACATGCATTTTCTGCATTGTCTTATTTGCATTGTGTCTGTGTTTATTTAGAAATTCATAATTCTTAACACTGAAAAAATCCCTCAGTCATTTTCCTGACGTATAAGTGTACACAAATAAAAAAGATGAGTGAGTAATTTTATAGGGAAGGAGGAAAATGTAATAAAAACGCAGCTCTACTTTAATAAAATAGGAATCAGTCACATAAACGCCATATACTTTATTATACTCCAAATAAAGAATTTCATTCCATAACTGCCTCGGCCTCCCCAAAATAAATAAAAATTCAAAGTGCCACAGTATTTATGCGAATGAATGACGAGCAGTTTTTATATGTAGGACTGAAAGTAAATTTACTCGAAATAAAATTGAGTACCCACTAAAATTACAAAAATCAATATGGTTTACTCCTTTGTTATATATAACGCGTCGCACGTGTCTATTATGATACGCTAAACCCTCCTTCCGCGATTTTATTTTCTGTGGTTTAAGGCAGCTAAATTTATCAAAAAGTTTTTTGTTTAGACCGAGACAATGCCACTGTTAAAGTCTCGGCAAAGTCGATGCCATGGCAAGAACAGTAACGATCCCTGTGATAAATCCCTCGATAAAAATAATAATAATTGTTAATACAAATGTATTTGTTAAATAATATAAAAATCGTTTTGATATTTATTATTAAAAAAAATACGTAAAATAAATGTGAACCACCGGTTTTTAAAAATTGGAAACCGGTTTAAACCGGTTAATATATCGGTTCGGTTAATAAAAAAATTTAAAAAAAGAAAAAAATTATATTATGGACCAATGAAAAGCGATTATGTTTCGAGCTGTATAGAAAATTAAACACGAATATTCACAAAAATTCCTATAATTTCCATTCAGAGCAATGTAAGTCACATTTAAATTGTAAATTTGACCTATTTTTATAACTTTCCAATAAAATGTAAATTGTATGCTCACTCATATTGAAATACAAATATAACATATTAAAAAAATATTTATTTTTTTTCGCGCTAAATGATATTATTAAAATAAAGATTAATGTTCGCTAAAACCGGTTTTTTTTTGTTAACGGTTACCAGTATTTTCGGTCTTAAAAATATCGGTTAAAATTACAGTTAAAGTTCGCAAATTTTGTTCAAAATATCAGTTCCCGGTCTTTATTAACCGGTTTTTTAATCGGTTACATGTCCTGATTAAATATACAAAATGTAAATATTTTTTATATTATTATATATTATTTTATAATTATTCCCACTGGCCCGTATCCAAGCCTGCAAAAATCTAATTAAGTAATGACAATTATTCTTGTAGTTGATGAGTTAAGTTGCCAAGTCTAAAACATAATCGTAATCCGGTCCTGCTTGTCTTATAGAGTTTTTTTTTTTCTAATTAGTAGTAACTCTTAGATTTTCAAAACTCTAATTTATATATATACCACGCCATTACTTATTAATTAGAAAATTGATTTCTTGAACTTCATGAGAAACAAATATCTTTCTAAGAGTTTCAAATAAAGCACGTACTATATTTTTTCAATGACTGCACATTGTGTAGCAGAAATATGAAAAAAATATTGCTTGTTAATTTTTTTCTCATTGACAATTGTTCAGCCCATAAATATGACACATTTCGAAATTTAACCAGAGTAACCGCGGTTACTTTTTCAGTACATAAACGGAACACGGTTCCTGCATGTTTTAGTTACTTTCTAGTGACCAAACTAACTACGATAGATTGGCGGTTGTGAACTGATTATTATGTGTTGACAGTTTAGGGTTTAATACGTATTGGTTATGTATGAAACGTTTCATGGGCGTAATTCTACAAGGAACATAATTTTAAAATACTCTTAACTACTATCAGTTAGAATAAAATTAATTAATATAATACTACGCCTCCATAATCTACCTAGAATTTACAATGTAATAACCAAGAATAAATCACGCTTTTAAACTTTTGACTGCTTTCAAGATGTCATTTACACCAGTCAAATTGCAACAATGGTTAAAATGGTGTCGTTCCTGATAATGCAATATTGTAAATGAAAGTGTATGTATGTGTATCACACACGGTTATAAGAAAATATTCCACATGTTCCCTCAAAAGGCGATTACTGTTAACGGTGTTATCAAAGATAGAACAAATTAAATGATTCAATTCCTTTCGCCCGAATAGTGGGGGCGCCGAATATCCCTGTTACTGCTATCGTCGCTGTTCGCCGTATCTCTATAAAATATGTTTTATTACATAGAGTTGCAGCCGTAATAATATTACACCCAGTTCTGTCAGCCTGAACACCACAGATACTTAAATAATACAACAGCGCTTCGAAATTACACAAATCCCTATCACTACCAAATACGGCGTACAGTTCGTGCAAAAATCTCCACAAACAATATATATCCTGCAATAAAAACTACTCATATATTTTAACAAAGGCATATAATGCCACAAAAATATAATCAAAAAGTCTTCATAATTGATAAACATGATCCTCTAACAAGTGATTATTTGTAGGGCTCGAAAAATTAAAAGACTAATGTATTAACCGGTTAACCGATTAATGAATAACCGAATGATTATCATCCGGATATACGGTTAATTCGGTTGAAGTTAATCGATTAATTAGTAAATTGTACTAAATAAATAAAATAGTTACGTGCTTATATAAACAATGTGTACTATAATTTTTAATTGAAATTCAGTGTTCTGTAAATTATGTGGACACGGCATTTCTATACAATAGCAATACCTACAAATTTTATATATTTTCTATCTTCAAGTTTATAATTACAAGCGTGGCTAGTAGTTCCAACACTATTGCCATCACTGATGTTTTTGTGATTATTCCGAAGTAAGTACAACATGGAAAATATTACGTGTCGCTGTAGAAGAAACAGTATAAAGATGAATTCGCGATAAAGTAGTTGGATTTGGACATTTACTACAAAATCAATTGATGGAAAAGATATTATTTGTGATATATTCAATGCCCATTTGACATATAACGTAACATAGACTAATTTTAGATTGAAAATATAAGACTTGCGATTAACAGGTTAACCGAAACCGTAGTAAATCGTTGTTACATTCATTAACAGTGTTACCAAATTAGTAACCAATTTTAACAGTTAACAGGTTATGAAGATTTTCCCAATGGTTTGCTTTTTAAAATATTACATTTCTTTATAATATATCGCGGAATGTAGATATAAAATGATTTTTTTGTTATTAATGTATTTTACAATGAACTAGTGATATTGTTTTTGTTTTTGTCACAAATTCAACATCTTTAATTACAGGAGTAAATGATTTCATGGTTCCTTCTGCTTTGGCTTATATCGTAAAGCAATTAATCTCTGGAATATTCTCGCAACTTCGATGCGTCAGTACAATAAAAGGGCGACTAACGTGTCTCGACTTGTCTGCTAGATGTCTGTGACCGTCGCCCACATCGTAACCTTGGGATCATTACAATATCTATTCCCATACCAGCATGTGACCTGCTGACAAGACATAAAACGAAAATGCAGAAAGTAATGGAACCAAATGTGACCACCACAAACAACAAATTAGGGATCAAATTAAAATCACTCTAACCTCTCTAATTGAAAAAATAGATCTCGAAAATTGTAGTATATTTAATAAACTGGTGAGAATAGAACGTATTATTATAATGTGTTCATTTATCTCCTAGAGAAGCATAGAGCAACCGAATTCATTGAGCTGCAGTTCTTACTGCCGTATTGTCATTTGTTTCATTTGCCAGCGCTACTTCTATTGTGTATTGTACGTAGGCAAGTCTATAGCATCCGAGTGTAATAAACACAAGTAGCTGTGTTTTTTTTTACGACAATTTACACGTTGTCGATCGTTGCGAGTTGAACTCATGATCTCAAGTTTGAATGACGTCACAGCGAGTTCTAGATGTACGCTAGCTCGCTGAGCTATCCAGTCAACATGTATTATCATAAAATGCTCTAAATATAACAAACAAAGAAACGAAGAAACAGGAAAATGTGTAACAAAATGTCGGTACTTTTATTTTTACAAATTTATAAATCACATAAAAATAACTCCGGTTACCATATTCCGCAATAGTTTTAAATGCCCTTAAGGTGATGTCAAGTAAACGCTATCTATAGTGAAATAAAATTATACCATCATTACTTATATCTACAATTACGCAGTTTTACTTATTCAGATATTGGGAATAATTTATTGAAGTATTCATTTAATTGTGTATACAAATTAAAGCTATCGAAAACAATATGCTGATACAATACCATTAGAAGAAGAACGTGTAAAAATGTATATTTATTACTGGACAATTAAAATAATATATAGCTAATAGAACAGTACGGAAAAGGATGTACTTTTGGAGAGTCTGTACAATATCCTGCCTGCTGGAACAAAGTGCAATAAACAGAAGTAAGGAAATCGTTGTGTCGTAATCATAAGAAGGAAAACGGGGATGGAAGACATTAAGGAAAAATAACTACAATAATATGTTGATCACCTATCAAACATTCACTTCATTACTGCGTGTTCAAATATTAATCATTTTACTACACAATCGTAGAAATGGAGGTATAAAGAATTATAACCGTATTCCGTACACGACTATAAATAGAATCATTTATGTTGATGATGATAATCAGATTCAATTTCAGCATATTTTCTGAAAGCAATAGTACTTCATTTCAGATCACGGTTGCATTGATTTCAATCTCTTGATTTAAATCACATTGATTTTTTTTTAATTATAGATTTAAATCACTTTTTCTCCAATTGCTATTTAACTTCCCAAGTATACGAAAATTGGAGGAAACAGCATGTGGGTAGTTTTGTCAAGTCGCAACTCATTCAGGAACTATTAGATCTCTTTAATGTTTAACTTCGTCGGTAAAACGTTATTATTTTGAATTTTTCTATAATATGTATTTTTTTCTTTAGTTTAGCTTTAAAATCTAGTGGTTATAACGGCATTGAACAAACCCGAAATTTCGTCACTATAGCCAGAAGTCGCTATAATCAATGAAAGTAAAATAACATTATCGTATATGGGCTAAGTGCTCACAATTCCGACATTATGAACTAGTATGTCGCTATAAGGAATAATTATCCAGTTGCCCCAACAAAGCTTAAATGTTAAGCAACAATTAAACAAAAAAAATGCTAAATGAAATTTGCATTTTCATAGCAATGTTAAATAGTTCATTTGGCATTTTATTCCGATGTGATATTGTCTATTTAAGGAAACCTTAAAATTTAAGTAATATTGGTGCAACTAGCCATAAGTAACTTATTCTGTACAATATTTTTTTCCTAATAAATGATTTTCTTCTTAAATATCTTTTTGATAATATACTATACCTTTTTGAAAAAAATCAAAAAAATCTTTTTTAAATGAAAAAAATCCGATGTAAATAAAAAAATATATTTTTATGTATATGAGTATTGAAAAATAAGATATACCTCAATTTCTTGACTTGTTTTTCGAGATAAGCCAAGAAATAATAAAACAAGACAAGACTTCTTGTTTTGTGAAACACTAATTTTTAGCGGTGGTCGTAAAAAATTATTGTATGACTTCTCGTGAAAAAATATTTTTTTCCGACAAAGTGTGAACGCTTAAGTAAAAAATTCGAATTTTAAAATCACACATTGGAAACTTTCTGCACTTGTACAGTGTGTAAATATCAATATTTACTTTAATAGTAAGAATTGGATTTTGATGGTAATAGTTGTCAGC
Source organism: Stenolophus ochropezus (assembly GCA_035578165.1). Taxonomy (NCBI): domain Eukaryota; kingdom Metazoa; phylum Arthropoda; class Insecta; order Coleoptera; family Carabidae; genus Stenolophus; species Stenolophus ochropezus. The sequence goes on along the minus strand of JAQOWZ010000014.1, from coordinate 19,774,090 downwards.
CTATTTTACCTACCTATATAAAGAACCTTACAACTAGTAATAAATATTCCAAACTATATCAAAAATAAATTATAATTCCAAGAGGTCGATTTAAAAAGAAATGAACATTGAAAAATAATTCTAGAGTTAAATAAAATACATACAAAATAAAGATCAATTTGCTGTACGCTTCTCTCTCGCAACAATTTTTATGACAATGAATATTTTAATTTAAAAATTCATCATCATCTAAGGCACAGTATTATGTGGAACAGAACAGGGCCACAAGTACTTGAAGTACTTGTTTCATTATATGTTTTGAAAGGACAGCATACATCAATCCGTTATGCTGTAACCCATCCCATTGGACACGGCGTGCTACGTTGCTTATCTACACAATCAGACAAGGCACGACACGACCATACAACCGTACTGGCGGCTGACAATGTAGAAATTAATGTATAATTAAAAATATATATGGGACACCTCATTGCAGAATGTGGAAATTAAATCTCAAATCTCACTCTGTTCATTGAATTGAATTGAATCACGTCAACCCACTTATTAGATTGTAAAGGTTAAAATACGAATTATTTTCCAACATTATGGGGGAGTAACTATCTTTGTTTATAAATAACAGTAAATAGGTCTTTGTCATGATCAACATTCATTCTTTCATTCAATGGCACGATACTCCTAGCAGGAATAAGTTCTACTTTTAAATCCTATGTGTATCAGGTTTTCTTGCAGGGAAAGGAAGAATTAATCAATGATTAAGTAAATTTGTATATTTGGGATGCAGTATCGAATAATGAATATCGATACATTTACTTGATACTAGTATCGGATGGAAAGAATCGATACCAATAAAGTGTCGAAACAATAGTATTGATACTAATAAGTATCGGTATCAAATGAGTTCTTTTATTTATTTTTTATTTTTTGATTGTACCTACAAACGGTATTAAAAGTGTATTTCATTTATTTGCTTTTTGATAAATTGTAAAAGTAAATTTATGTTATACATACATATATGTGTAGGTACAAACTCCATTGTTCTTGGATGAGATCTCCCAGAAATAGCAGTTTGTCCCCTCTTTTTTCCAGAAGCTTATTTCACGATTAGGCAATTACGGTATGATTATCGATAAAGGATGTAAAATATAATCAATGATACAAAATACAAGCAATCCTTAAAACCACTACCAGGCGAATTGAGAACTGAGAAGCGAAGCCTAGCTTTTCAAAAATATTCCAATTGTGTTTGAATGTTAAATTCAAATAAACAAAATAAAATAAATAAGTAGTACAATTTATTACAAAATAAATTAGAAAGTACTTATTTAATAATAACAAAAAATGGATTATAATTTTATAATTTTATTAAAATTTAAAACTATTATTTTCATTAAAAAGTATCGAGAATCTACAGGGTGATCAATCGGAAGGATAGTCACGTGAGATGTGTAGTTCTCAAATTTTATTCCGCGGAAATAAGTATTAACATTTGCGATCCTGAGCGTACATTGTTATTATTTATTGTTCTTTCTTTCTTTATTTCGAACAGGTTTTCTAACTTGTTTAGTTATTGTTTTAAATACATAAATAAATTATGTTTTTGAATATAATTAAATTACTAAAATATTTTTTATAATAAAAACTCGCAAGCCCAAGAACTTAAATATCAAATCTATCTATCTTTTTCCTGAAAGTATAGTTTTGATGTCATTAAAGGAAATTGCCGGTCACGTGAATATCACGTCCGATTTATCATCCTGTATAAAAGTTCTAGTATCAGAAGAAAAGTATCGATAGTAGGAAAGTATCAATATTTTTTACGTAATTCCTATTTCAAGCTGAACAAAGCACCAATAGCTTCTAGCGGATTTGAAATTATTTTTTCAATTTCACGATATGTAAAATATTATTACACCATCATAAAAATAAAAAAATACAACTTTATTTCATAGATATAGACGATAGTAAATATTCTGTTTTGATGAATAACCAATCATTCATTGGCACGACATTCATTTGAGAAACATGTATCTAGAGGTATAGGTTATCGACCGAGTAAACATTCAGTTAATGACAGAAGGTTATTGTATTAATCATTTTGCTACATAATTGTGAAAATAAAGAATTATAACTTTGTTTTGTAGACGACAGTTAATAAAGTCTTTGTCTTGATCTACGTGCAGAAACGAAATTGAACATGTAACTGTACATGTACAAATACGAGTATTTATGTATGTATACGTATAGTATACCTGCAGAGTAATGTCTGACGCATAAACTTTTATGTTAGTAGCACACAAAGCGTTGATTGCAAGATGTCGCACATAAAATATTGTCGAGCAGAACGTAAAACGAACATCTACATTCGAACAATAAGTTTTTCACGACATTTTAATAATTAACAAGACACGGTTTCTGCTGCTAGTTTTACACGCAAAGCTGTTATAGTTTTACATTATAACCAGTAGATATCTTGGTGATATTTTGCATTTATATCACTTTTATTGACTTCTTTGTGACTAATCAGAATTCTTTTGTCCTTCACTTTTTTCATTCCATTGTTCAATCTGAATGCAACAGATAAAAAAATATCACACTGTGTGATATTCAGTTTATGTATATGAGGCAATTACTACAATGAAATATTAAAATTTTATTTTATATAAGCTTACAGTTCATGCACAAAAACAGATTATTAACCGTAATTATTTTTTATCATCATACAATAAAGAATAAACCAGCACAACGATAAACACCAGGTTAGAGATCTGCGACCATTTGTTTAATTTAAGATATTTTGTATCAATACAGATAAGCTAAGATATAAATGAACCTACTACCCACCTACGAATTCTAGTATATAATGATAAAACTATAACCTACAATTCTATACAGATACTAATTTATAATATAGAGTAATGTCCGGATAATTTAAACTCCCTATGGCGAAGTTTAGCGTGGTTGAAATTACATGTGAAATATCTTTTAGTCGTAAATATATGCATAATTATAACTTAAAATGTAATTGAAAGTTAAAATTATGTTGCCAAATATTTATAATTAATGATTTATCTTCGAGCCACACTGACGTCACAAGTGAGTTATGCGCTTGCGCAGAAGGGATGGTGAGACCTGACTTTTTCAACGTAGGTTGTATTTTGAGGCATTACACCACACGCTTCTCTGTTGCCATGGGAACCCAGCGCGCGCTGGTTAAGATAGACGATACGTTCTCTGCGAGCCACTCTGACGTCATTTTTGTATAAAATTTCATTTTTTGAGAAATCTAGCCATCTTTGGGTAAAATAAAATGTAGAATATCACTTTTGAAAGCAATCTTGATAAAATAAAAAAACTCGCTGAACTTCCCCATTGGAAAAAACGTATTCACAATCTGAACTCCCAAATGCACTTTGATATCTGTACTCTGAACCCACATAAGACTGTGACACTCATGGAAAGAGTCATGTACACCTTCAGTTGAATACAGTCGATCGTAAAGTGTGTTGCATGCTGGAGTACATAATGTCTCCATAATGTAATAAACAATTTTCTACAACCATTGTGTATCTTTTTTAACTTACCTGCTAATTTAACAGGGTTGGAAAAGTATTTATAATCTGTACATATTTTCGATTATAGATAAATAAATAGGTACCATGTTTATGAATTCCAACAAAATATTTTGGTAATTATTATCTATACATTACTATACTAAAATATTAACAAATTGATTTATCTTTTAAAATTTTATTTATGCAATAATTAAAAAAAAAACAATTTACTGCATAACGGAAGGGGAGCTCGATCTATCAGAGAGTCACCACTGTGTATCACAAACCAAACATTTTGACAAATATGTTTTGTCAATGTACGAAAATGTTTCGTTTTTTTAATAACTTTAAATGCATTATCAAAGTACTTACTTTAAAATTCAATATATGCAAGTTATTTCTGTTATTTTTTAAAATCTTTTAAAAGGATTTGTATACAACCTGAAATTAGTGAACTGAATTTTAAAAGCTCCTCGCACCAAAACAAATCCATAAAATTCTATTTTACGACTTTAAAGAACTTCATATATAAAAAAAAATCGACTTTAATACTTCTTGAGTAACTATAGAAAAATAAAATTATTTATCTATTTAATAATAAAAAATTATATTTGACTTTCGGTTTTTCGGGACAAAAAAAAGCAGTTTAGTGGTTTCGGTTTTCACCGGTTTACAAGTCCTTAGTAGGCGCTCAAGTTTTACAATCCAGGTGTCCCTGGTTTACATCCCAGCTAGAGTATGAATGTTTATGTATGTCTTTGCCAGGTACAAACGTTAGACCACGGATCATAATGTGTATTCTAACACTGAGGCACAAACGATGTATCTCAGAGCATACGAGGATATTTTAGTGAGACACATAAGATGTACCTCATGGCAGTTAACGTGTTAAATGAACAAAAAAAATAATTTATTCAATTATTTGAAAATAAATTCAATTCTTCTGTTTTTTCTTTCAATGAAGGAAATATGAAATAAATTTATCTGAAAATGATTAGCAGTTTGCTTATTTTTAATTTTCATTATTTGATTAAAAATCAAAATGAAGATAAGTCTGCCTTTAGATATGATTTTTTTTATTATTAAAAGAATATGTTCAAAAAAGATGATATATTCAAATATATAGGTAAAGTCTGTGCGACTTTTACGATTGTGATGTTTTATTGTATCTAGTTCTAATAATATAAAGTTGATAACTAATACGTTTCGTTGCAGTTGTGTTTGTCCTACGCAAGCACAGATTTTTCTGCTTATAGTGAATCTTAACAAATGGTTCCGATATCCCTAATTTACGCGCCGAATATATCATCTTACAAAACATTGATCAAATTTATATTTTCTTTTACATTTATTACAAATGAGAAATAACAGGAATTTGATTATGTAAAAAATACATTTGTTTCCTTTATTAAAAAAAAAATTAAACACTACTTACCCGAGCATATTGCTAAGCAGAACTTACCTTGTTTTTTCTGACCACACGCAACTGGAAATAGCTATTTCAAATACTTTCCTACACATATTTAACAATATTAAATATAGCATTTGGCTCAGAGTTTGTTTAAGTTCCTAGGTCTGATGTCAAAATTATTACTATTATATTGACATATATAGAAATTTGCACTCCAGTATTATAATGAAAACAAATCACATATCGAATTATCATTTCTAATTAATTATTTCTGTTAAATTTTATACTTCCGTTTTGTAGTTGACAGCTTAATTTCCATGTCACATTAATATATCTATACTTAATTCTTTCGTGATGAAGTTGGAGTGTTACAATAAGGAATTATTGTTTTCTTGATTCAGGTTGAAACTGACATTTATTATTATGCTATGAATATGTAAAGAATGCATAGTGGTTACATAAATCTTTAGAATGGAGTAAATATATAAATTATAATAACAGCAAGTTGTAATACAAGAGGAATTTATTTTAACAATGTGACACTAAGTTGTAGAGATTTACAGATGTGATTCTTTTGAAACATCGCTTTAAAATGACACTCACACAATAAACTTCTCTCTTAAAATTCTTTTATATAGTAAAATAGGAGTAAACACGGACAATGACACTGTAAACCTCTTTAACGGCCACTAATAATATTATCTAAGTTTGTAACTACCTTTTTATTTCATTTTTAGCTTTAATTTATTGAATTAAACATATAATCATTTATTCTTATCTTTTAGCATGCAGTTGCATTTAACATAATATGAAAAATTTACATTTTTGCTTCCTTTCAAAAATATACTGTGAAATACTCGTAATAATACGTACAAATATGTACTTTTCATCATTCCTAGATGGAACAAGGCCTCAAGTACCTAAGGTGTTTTTTCGTAATACGTTTTATTTATTTCCAGCTTACAGTGGACTGTCATCAAATTGTAGTGTCACCCCCTGACTGCTATCCAAGGCAAACCAAGTCACCCTATGGTAGGTACCAGGGCATGAGAGAATCCTAGAAAACTAGAAAGCTGACGAACTTGCAAAAAAGGAGCTAAACTTTTATATTTCGAACCTGAAGCTTCATGTGGTCTTCCGTAAAGCTACTACAAGAAGGTAGTCAAAAACTGGGAGTAATCTGCCATATCCACATTTTGGAAAAATATTCCAGGCCTCATTCTAGCAAGAAAATTCATTTCTCCAACTACGACAAACTCCAAGGAGCTACTAGCCCTTAGCAAAAGAGATCTTAAAATAATGACAGGAGTTCTCACTGTCCATTGTCCTTTAATATACCATTTGTACAAAATTGGTAAAACTTAAAAAACATCTGTCGACTTTGTGAAGAGGACGAAGAATCGTCGGGAAACATACTGTGTAAAGAATCAAGAACTTGTCTTCTGAGGCCATAATTAGCTTCATTAAAAAACTGTTTCCGGAATGAATTAATTTGATCGTTTAATCGATCAAACAATTAGTTCGATTAACCGATCAAACAATTAGTTTGATAAAGCGACCATATCAATATTTTTTATAAGAATATTTCCATTGATAATTCGATTAAATTGATCTGATCGAACATTTTTTGCAGCATTAGTAATGACCTACTTACTGAAATGGTTGTAGAAATTTAAATTTAAATTGTCATATTTATAACTTCATTTATATTACTAAATATCATATAAAAATTATGTACTGGCTTTTACTCAAGTTTTAAACTTGAAGTTTGTCGTTTATTGTTTGTATGTCAATGCACATCTTGTATTCCAATTTAAACTGTAAAATTTTAACAGCTGTCGAAAAGGTTATGTTAGATTTAATATTTTTGCAAAAACTCAAAAAGCAGAGTTATTTTCGTTTTTCTTTATTATATAGAAATTTAATTAACTGAATGATATTAAGTTACGTATAAATATTTCTGAAAGAAGGGAAAAAGAAAATATCGGAGATGTTATTTTCCGCAATATATTTCATCCAATATAATGCTGGAAAACACCTATTACTATAAATCTGTAAAGAAATAATTAATTGCTGGTGAGATATATCATTTTTATTATGTTTTCCGAAATTCTTCTCTCCTGTTTCACTTCTAACAAAATATAATGAAATGACTTCCATGGGGTTCGTGGTCTAGTGAATAATGTGATCGACAACTAACAACTCGAGTTCAATTCTGGCGGATAGCAATTATTCACAAACTGTTTCTCAAATACAAATTAAAAAATGACCTCTGGTAATTACTACACATCTACTATGAGTGTCAAGAAGGTGATGTTTAATTACTTAGTTACTTGTTTACTGGATTTGTTGTATTTGTCATTACCCTGAAGAAGACAGCAGTTTATGCTGCCGAAACGTTAGGTTTACAATAAACTATACAGAACTAAAACTAAAAAAGTTAAAATTAATTTAATGTGATGTTTACATTAGCGCAGATTTCAGTAGGTAATGAATATTTTTATTGTGGAAGCATTTAGCAGACGTCACCTTAGGATACCTATAATTCACATGGGTATCTATCCTGTAACTTACGCGTTCAAAAGTGTTATAACTTGACTACCATCTAGCGGACTTTAAATGTAACAAGGCAATATGATGTCACTCATTTTATAAACGATTCCCACCGCGAAGGATAGTTATCTTGACATCTTGCTTGCACTTGGCGGCATTATCTGAAGTTGTAATATTTTATATTATAGTTTTGGACAATTTTTGTGGGTGCTTTGATTTGTATTATAGAAAGGTAATGGTATATTTATTATTATTTATAAAATATATAAGAATATGGAATTTATTGAATTTTGATATTATTAAGCCAAATTTTTGAATTTGAAGGAAAATTGAGTTGATGGTTTTGATGTTTTATTTAATTAGATGAAATATTAAGACGATGTTTCGACCTTTGTATTAGGACATCCTCAGTCTAATTTAACATTTGAGTGATGAGAATGTTACAATGGGGTATTCCAAGTTTTTTTCATTTTTTAATATTATATGTTATTCTATGCATAAAAATATTAGACCCGTATTTTTTCTTTTCGTCGAAAGGTTTCAAACACGCCAGAAAGAAATTTTTAAAGTTTCAATAAATTACACCCTAGAAAATCGGCCGTGCGTGTGACGTCACAGGCACTGAGAATCAGCTGAGAACATCATTCGTAGGTCTGAGTTAGAGGCGTGGCGCGTTCGAACAAGAGCCAATAGGCTGAAGCGAGTGCCTTCTTCGTCACAACAAGGCTGATACTGAATTTTACGTACTCGATTCAAATGCATTACAGTTTCATTTTGATATTATGGTATTAAAAATCAGAAAAGTAATGATTATATTCACTTTAATATTACTTATATATGGTAAGCAATGATATCCAATAAGAATTTCTTTAAAAGACGTAGGCTTGGAATACCCCATTGTTGGTTAGTGATGAATTTTATGATGAACTTAATTTAAATTCATCACTAACAAAACAAACAATTTTAAGGTCGAAACATCGTCTTAATATGTCATCTAATTAAATGAAACATAAAACCCATCAACTCCAAGTATTTTGTATGGAATTTAGTTTTAAAATAATTTATATTTTATAATAATATCAGTTCTTAGTAAAAAAACAGTAATAGTAATATCAATAATAATTATAATAAAACAGAGATATAATATAATTATATATAAATGTATTTTCGTGCAAATATGGCTTTCTTACATAGACAATTGCAAGTTGTTGAAGAGTTAAGAAGAAAATGAAAATGGGCTTCATGGTCTGACAGACTATTTCGACGGCATATTCGGGATATGCAGATCCTTTCAGCTTGTGAACTTCCAGTTCAAATACCTACAACAAATATTTTTTAAATTACAACTGTGTAACTGTAAATAATCAACAACAAGAATGTATTTAAATTGAAACGATTAACGGAAGATAACACATTTATAATAATTTAAAGAATTAATATCAGATTAACGAAAAAAATTATCAAATTAACACTAATAACAAATAACAATGTTTAAAAGAAATAACAATTTAAGAAAATAACGAACAAATTATTAAAAAGAGTCTTGAAAAAGACTGATTTGAAATAAGGAAAAATATACAAGGCAAAACTAACAAACGAAACAAATGAAATGCAATAATGCAGATGCACGCGATTTTGACCGTAAACACAATTTGAAAGTAGTGTCAACTTAAAAATTATTTTACTAAAACTTTTAAATTCGAAAGTTCTTAAGATTACAATATCGTGCATTTAGTACCATGACGTCATAAATATAACACTTCAAATCGTTGAAAAGTTACAGAGTAGACATCATAGAGTGTTGAGAGTACCATGTTTGAGTTGGAAATAGATGAATTCAAACTCTGGTTGTCCGAAACAAGCCACACATTGTCTGTACATATGCCGATAATTTAACGTGATACAAAATACAATAGAATGAGATTCATACACATATGCCTCCGCGGAATTTGCACCCACAACACCTGGATTGCGAGCCAAAGCACTAATCACTAACCCAACAGCGTCGACAATAGTTATATCATAATTAAATGTTTTTACTATTTATAAAACTTAATTTGTGAAAATCATTGTTGATTTTTATTCGCCTTTGTCTGATTTTACAGAGAACAGATTTTACTTGATGAACAAGAAATACATATTTTACTTTTGTTGCATTCGGTTTTTGAGATGTAATATAAAATATTATTTTAAGTCCCGGGTATAAAACTGGAATGTCTTCCTTATTTCCTTTGTTCATCTCTAGCTTTATATTTTGCAGAGAACTGTAAGCACTACGAACAAATTTTCATATCTCATTGAAACAATTCAAAACGTAAAACTCTGCCAACAAAAATCTAAAGTTATATAAAAGATTCTTTCATTTTACAAATTTCTACCATTGCAGACAAATTGTACCGCTTTAGATATACAAAATATTTGTATCAAGATAATAAGATTCATTTATTTCCGTATGTAATACAATTGTTATATATTAAATGGGATCTGACTGCGACAATAGTTTTTTTTTTAGAAAAGTTTAAAATATAAAAACTAATCTCTACTGAACAATAAATTTATACCGGGGGAAACACCGAACATAGGGATTTAACATTGTAAGTCAGTTTTTTACCTGTAGTTGTTCTCCGTTTTATTTTATAGCCAAATGTAGAAAATAAAATCCTACACTTTTTGGTACACTTTTTTTTTATTTTGGGCCTTTGGGAATTGTATAAACTTACTTCAAATATGTGTTAAAAAAGAATCCAGTGCGTAATAATTTGAAAAAATGAATTTCAGATTAACCGTTATACTACTTGTCAAAATAAATAAAAAAATAAATCCCGAAAATCTTCTCAATAGCAAACATTTTCAAAATAATATTAAAGATACATGTCAAATTTCCGATTTTATTTCAAACAAATCATAGCTAAACATTATTATTTGATTAGTGATTAGAAGTGTTGTAAATGTTGAATAAATTAACATAAATTACTGTTAAAAATGAATAAAATTGTTATAAAATAGATAAAAAAATTATTTTCATTCGATTTTTGTAATTATAAACAAGTATACAAGATGTTTAAAAATGATCACAAACCTTGAGAGCCTATTGTACTACAAATAATAAATCGAAAAATATTAATAAATGTCAATTATAACTGCAAATGACATGTTGCCAATATATGTTTTTATTTTAATAATAATATATTGTCTGCCAGCTGTTACTTATCGAATAATAACAAAATAAAAGATTAAAGTTTAAAATTTGTTTAAAATAATATACTTTTAAATTGCAGAATTTTTAATAATAAAGAATCTTTTACATAAGGAATCAATAAAGTTTGCCGAGACTAATGATATCATCATTATTCGAATACATATGGCCTTAGTACCTACGTTGAACGGTCGTTAAACATTAGAAGAAAAAATAAAATCTCACATCTCAGTAGTATTTATGATGTAATTACTTATTTTGTAATTAAAGAACAAGAAATGAAAATACCTTATATACACTCAACAACACAATAATTATGAACTATAAAGATGTTATAAATAAACTATTACTATAAACGGTTTTGTTTGTTTTTAATGAAGCATGTATATATGTCATATAGTTGATATTAATTTTTAATCATTGTTACTTATTTTATTGGTTTGAAAAAAAATGTTATTAAATAACCTGTTTACAAAATTATGTTCCTATATATCTTTGTGATCAAAATAACTCGAAATATCAGGTCCTAAAATTCTTCGGAAATAATTTATTATATAATAATGTAATTAATATAATTATTATTTTGCCATACACATGTGAAATTGAAAACCTAACCAGCCTAGGGGCTACCAACAACTTGCGACCCCCCCCCCCCCCTTCCTTTATTTCATGTTTTATCCGCATAGGTTTTTCAAAAGTACAAAATCATTACTATGCAATTAAAAACCAGATCTACATATAATTTCTGATTACTGTTGTTTGTTGTTCCTATACGGTAATTTAAAAAAATGCTGCCCCCGGATTTTGCCGCCCTGGACTAAAGCCCCTATGAATCTTGCTGAGCTACTAAACTATTCCGTGATCATTTGACTGATTGTATCACGGCTCTGAACATTTGTGCTTATTTAAACCACAATATAAAAATATAAATATAAAATATAAGCAGTAATTTTGTTTTTACATATATTTTAATAATGTACTTATATGACAAATTATTAATGGACATTTTTATTTTAAATTTTTGGTGGTTCTGCAACTCGCAGCACTTCAGGACAATTCGCCACTAGACTATTAACATATAAATACATTATAACGCATAAGGGGAAAAATTTATTGACATTTATTTTTTTCTCAAAAAAAAATAAATATTTTTTCCTATGAGCTATGAATAAAGAGGACATCCATAAAAAAATGTTACAGATGAAATCTCTTAGCATACCTATTGGAACATAAAATATCCAAAAATAGAAATACTTTTTATTTATAATTTTTGAAACGATTTTCCCGCTCCGAATTTTCGTGACGTCATAAATTACAAACATATCTCTGACACATACACAGATGATACAAAGATCAAATGTAAAGTTAAATGTCAGAGTACACTAACCTAAAATTATATATTGATTCAATGATTGTGATGGGTGACGTTTAGGTAAATTGTATTCTATTTAGATTTGAAATCGAGGTCTATTTTCAAAAAATTATATCAACAAAACAATGTATCTACACAGAAGCAGAAAATGTGGTATAACCCCATTATGTGATTATCATTCTACGATTTTCAAAAGGCATTCCGAATACCACGATATTTTTTTGGTTAAGAAAAAATGTTATTGTACATCCAATTTCAAGTTGAAGCATAGCGTCCAATAAGTCATCATCATCGCTGTCTGTATATTGAATTTCATACTGTACTGAAAAATGCGTCTATTCTCCTAAAAGCACTAAACAAGTTGCGTAACATGATAAAAAATGATGAGTCGTTGGAATGTCAGCAATAACTCGGTGATAGATTAGGGACGTTTGAAACGATAGAATGAAATTCGGAAGAATATAAGAAAGCAGCAAGGAATAAGGCATGGAGAGTTCACATCGATAACCCACAACTCCAACTCCAGAACACAAGGCAGTCATCAAGCACGAGATAGATTGATCCGATAAGCCGTAAAACACCGAGCGGCAAGCGCGGTTGCTATAGCGATAATACATGTGATGAAAATATGCTACTACATCATCTTATCTCTCATCGAACCGTTCGGAAGCCAATGCTCACTTGCTCGCTTACAAATCACCCGAATACCTCATGGAAATCTAATGAAAAAACCACCATGTTGTCAATGCATATGTATATGTTACTGTTAGTATTGTTACGTTTATTTATTTAGGTAAAGTGTAAATATAAGTGAAATTATATAAATAATATAACTAAGTTTAATAAACGAAATATGAATAATAAAAGATAATAAAAATAAGTAACACTATGAATGAACAAATAGGAACACTAATTTAAGAATAAAAATTATTAATAAAAACTTAAACACTAAGATAATTTATTTAAACATTTAATACTACGCACTATTTATTTACAAGATATTTATATCACCAACTATTTATTTTCACTACGCGTATTAATATCAGATTTTCCTCGCGATCATCCCTGCTTAGGCTTAAATAGTAGACCAATTAAGTTCGAGAATGTTCTCGTATCTTCGATCGTTAGCACAATAGAAGCATATAATTCTGGTTTACACATAATATGTAGTTTAGCTTAGATTAATATTATTTCATTATAATGGGGTCATACAAAAAAGTTCCATTTTTTGTAAATTATAAAAGTTTAGCTTATTTTATTAATAACACCTACATATATACATTCCTTATGAATTTAAAATGTTTCATTCAAATTTTAAGCGGTATTATTATGTGAAATCACTTATTTAAAACTATGTAGCAAGATTAAGCCAAGTAAACTATTTAAAATTATGTCTTTGATTTTTATATTCTAATTTTTACTTAAATTTATAATATTGCATTACTATTCCTTAATTTGTATTAAAAAGTTATATGAAAATGTTTTTGATTTTTTTCGAACCTACTTCGTATTATGTGAATGAAATAAATGTCATATAATCTAGAGCCAGTGTTTCTCAACCGAAAACCTACCGTGGCAGTCAGTGGCGTAGGCAAGGGGGGGTCCTTGACGAATTTAAAATAAAATATTTATATACTCGTATATCCATTTATTTACATTTTCTTAATAAATAAATAGATATACATACATATGTATTAAGTAACATAATCTAATTTTGAACCCCCTCCCCCTTCCAAAATTCCTGGCTACGCCACTGGTGGCAGTGACATATTAAGTTTTGTTTTTCATTAATGTTTATATATCCTAAGTAAATGAAGCACAGAAAAATTATCAAAAAATATAAAAACAAAAATGTTTTGTATAATAATCAAAGAGTGTATTGCAAATAAATATAACCCAAATTTAAAGGTTTTCGTTTTCGGACGAGTTCATTCATAATAATTTCAATTTTTTCATCAACTGAGGATAACGTTGGTGAGCTTATGTCATCGTCAATGTTTTTTGAGTAATTTAATTTACTTTGCTCATTGTTTTTCGTGAAGTAGAATGTAACAACCCCGCAAACGGTCCAAAATGTACTGACGCGTGACGCATAATTCATTTGATGTGTTTTGTTATGTCAGCAAGCATCTGTACTTCGTGCGTACATAGCGAATGCACATGCACGCAAGACGCTCAATATTAGATTTGCGAAAACAAAAATGCTTTAAACTTCAAACTTTTCATTTCATTGATATCTAAAAATCTACTCTAATCCAACAACTTAATGTTTTAAAATTAAGTGTATAGATATAGTCAAGACATTTGAGTGAATATTAACCGGAATTGTGGAATATATTACTGAGCACGTTAATATTATTATATGTCTCAGATAAAAAGAAGTTCAAAATAGAAAAAATACACCATATTGATTTATTTGCCTATTAATTTAAACATAGAACCTATCTTTTGCCAATATGCATCTTTCAATTTTATGTTTTTGAAATAGTTATCAGATTTCTCATAAAATAACTTTATCTATTGTTTTGACCATTGTTCTGTTTGAAATATAATTTTTGTGACTAATAAATTATTATTATTATACTTTTTATTAACGAGAAACGTTCCCTCAGCTATAATTAGGTAAATTTAAATAACTGTAGCTAAAATAAACAAATCAAAACTAAACAACAAGTCACAAGTTGAGTATTATTTATAGAGTGAATGGCAATTTGGGACATCGATTTTGACATCTATGGAATTTTTTTTAACTCTAAATTTTACATAATGTACATTGCATTATCAAAATAACTCAAAATTCAATAGCGTTAATTTCTTAATTTGATGTATTGTGAATGACATATTTCAAGACATAATCTTAACCAGTAACTACTACTACTAACAATAACCATTAACCACTAACCACTAATTTCTGATTGTGAACGAAACTTAAGAGACAAATTGAAATAACACTGAAAAATACATTACATTATTTTACTATTTAATCAAGTTTTTTAAAAATTTAATAGTATCACAACATATAAGAAAGTCCAGTGGTTAAAAAATGGTATCTTTAAAAAAATGTATCATTATTTTTGCGAATTTCAAAAATCAAATTTATATATTGTAATCAATATATCTAATGTGCATGCCCTTATTTTGAAACACTATATACATATACTTCAGATGCTGAATAAAAGGCACGCTTCAATATTTCGGTAATTTTCAAATACTTTTTATTATTATTTTTTATTTATTAAAACTATTTAGTAGAATTTTAATAAAAGACGATAATAAAAAAAAATTAAGAAATACTATAAAACGGGAGAGAGGGTCAATTTTTCCCCTTACCATCGTACGCCACTGACAAAACCCTTTTAAATTTGTCATGAAAATGCAAACAAATCATATATAGATGTGATGAAATTCTTGTATTATATCATCTTATCTATCACTGAACGTTCAGTTCGAAAGCCAATGTTCATTTGGTCACCTATATATTATCCAAATACGATATGCAAATTTAATGAAAACCACGTACGTGGAACTGAAATATCAAAGACATAATGTATCGTCAGCGTATGTGCAAACCACTGATACGCATTTTCCAATGAAAGCTGTTTTAGTATAACGCGTGCGAATGGGACTATGCACTGTGAGTAAACATCGTAAAGGCTACACATGTCACGTACTGGTTTTGCCTTTGTTTTCCGCCTAACGCACTTTATATTTGTACACATTTCATTTCAAAGCTTAACTTGTAGACGCATTGAAATATTATTACTTACATAAACTCTGCAATTACACATAATTTATTATGCTCAGTATTATACAAACTAGTATTATTGCTGTCAAACATGTTCTAGTAAATGAATAGCAATGACTCGTCGCAACTTTTTTGTTTTAAAACTAACATCATGATTAATTATTAATAATATATTATGTCACAATAATGATAAACATTACTCTACGTGTAAGTTTAAGTGTATAAAAAACAAATGTTTAAAAAGTTTACAAATGAATCACATTCTATACTTTTTCTACGACTAAAAATTAAAACCAGAGGCGTAGTTAGATTTTAAAATTAAGGGATGCTTAAGCCTTTACCTTAAAATATAACAAAAAAGTGTAATTTTATAAAGTTTATAAAATTACGAAATGTACCTTAATTAAATGCACTTCTAATATCATTTAATTTTTGACTGTTCATGTTATTTAGAACATTCAAAATATCCTAATTATCTCCAAGCATTATAAACTAATTTTTGGTTTGCAAGAAAAAAAAAAATTGTCATTCTATAAGTATAGGAGCATTCTATCCTTCTATATCGATGCTTCCTATTAAGATGAAAATAATGTTTATTAAAATTTACAGAAAATAAATTACAGCAAAAATATAGAAAATGAAATATCAAAAAGGTTATTTACGGTCTTCTTATTTATATTTAAATGTTTGATACTACAGGTTGAAGAAGGCGAAAAATTTTATTAGCCATTTACACCATTTCGTTTTATGGGGTAGAATAGTTAAACGTCGCTTAATTTAAGGGTTACTTAAAAAAAGGAATGCATTACACCATTTACATTTTCGGACAACTAAGGGCGATTTATTTTAGAGCTTTTCCTTTATGATTAAAGAGGAGATACACCTAGTTACTTTTTGTGAATTATAGAAGAAAGCTTTATTTGTAAAATGATAAAATAAATCAAATGAATAATATACGAGCACCACAGAAATTAATTCGAGATGGAACTACACTGGGGAAGAAAAAGATATTTTATTAAATTTAAAAACATATGCTTCTTGCTTACATATAATTTTAATTATATTTTATGTATACAAATTTGAAGTTATACCATAATGAACTACTTACACAAAACAAAAAGGATTTGAACACTCTACATACTTTTCCTGTGACAACTATATAATTTTAGGTTAGTTTACTTTGACGTTTAACTTCACACTTAACTTTTGTATAATCTGTGTGGTGTGTGAGTATGTGTCAGATATGTCTTTGTGTGAGTTTGTGATTCATGATGTTACGAGAATTCGAAACGAGAATATCATTTAATAACATTTTGAATGAAAAGTATTATACAGGGTATTTCCATTATTCGGGAAAAAATTAATCGTTTATATTACATGACATACTAATCATAGAAGTTTTTTTTTAAATTCGCAAAAAAAATTTCATTGTATTTAACGTGAACATTACTTTACCACAGGTTGATAGTTATTCTTAATAATTTTATTTAAATCTGCTATCATACTAGTAATTTTACAAGACCATAATAATAATAAGAAAAATTGTCTGTCACAGCAATCCAATCATTTTAAGAAATTTCATATTTCCAATTGTAATTTATTTATTACAATAAAGATTTTGTACTATATTTTATATATAATATCAAATTCTTTAAATGATACGTTATATTGTATATCCTGCTCAGTTATCGAGAGAGGGTGTCGCTACTGCTTATTTACCTACACTTTTGAGTCTTTTTGTTGTAGAGGAAAGACTCTGAATTTGCGCCCCATCTAGGTTTGCGCCCCCTCTGAGTTTGCGCCCTGGACAGGTGCCCCGATGGCCCTGCTCTAGATACGGCACTGTGAAGGAGGAGGAGGCTGCCAAAGACAACGTCATAATGTAGAAAATGCTGGCTTGGATGCTGTAGAGGCTGATCCTAGTACTAGCAGTAGAAGAATATTTCAAGAGTTAGGAGCAATATTTACAAAGTTAACAATTACCACCCATTTCATTTTTAACGTGTTCAAGTATTAACTGAACCTGATCATGTACGAGTTACATGCTATAAACCCAAATTTTCCATCAAGCATAATAATGGGGAAGGTTAGCGTATTTTTTTTAATCAAGATTGACCTCAAAAGTGATATTCTACATTTTATTTCACCCAAAGATGCCTAGATTTCTCAAAAAATGAAAGTTTATACAAAAATGACGTCAGTGTGGCTCGCGGAGAACGTATCGCCTATCTTAACCAGCGCGCGCTGGGTCCCCATGGCAACAGAGAAGCGTGTGGTGTAATGCCTCAAAATACAACCTACGTTCAAAAAGTCAGGTCTCACCATCCCTTCTACGCAAGCGCATAAGTCAGTTGTGACGTCAGTGTGGCTCGAACATAAATCATTAATTATAAATAATTGGCAACATAATTTTAATTTTCAATTACATTTTAAGTTATAATTATTCATATACTTACGACTAAAAGATATTTCACATGTAATTTCAACCATGCTAAACTTCCCCATTACAGATGAAGTTACTTTTACGCGAGAGGCAATTTGTAATTATAATAATTCGCATTACTAGAGTGAAGATAATCCACATATTGTAGTAAGAAGAAGTTTCCAGCATCGTTTTTCAATGTGTGGGTTGGTATTGTAAATGGAATCTTACTTGGTCCGTACATTCTACCAAATTGGATGAATAGTGAAAATTACTTATTATTTCATCAAAATATTCGTCCCCAATTACTTAAGAATGCAGCTCTCAATGTACGATAACAAGCATGGTTTCAGCATGATGGCGCACCACCACATTTTGCTCTAATTGTGTGAAACCATTTAAATCTAGTTTTCGAGGACAAGTGGGTTGGTCGTGATGGTCCTATAAATTAGCCTGCTAGATCCACAGATCTAAACCAGCTGGATTTTTATTTTTGGGGCCATTTTAAGTCACTGATTTATAATAATCAAAATGCGCCCGAAAATGTGGAAGAATTGGTACAGCGGATACAGAATGCAGCAGTACAAATAAGCCAGCAAAATAATTGAGAGAATTGTAGTGCATCATTTATTAAACGTGCTGGATTATGTATAGCAAGAAATGGGAAATTTTTTAGCAATACTTGCTATCAATAATTAGATCGAGGATATCAATTGTATACCGTCGTACATATGTATGTAAGAATATAAACAAATATCTTAAATTTAGATAAAACTATATGATATTTAATATTATTGTGTATTCAAAACAATTATCTCTAAATTTAATTGATTATTAGGTAATGTAACTTTGATAATTTAATTCTTATTATGTTGCTTTCAAAACATACGCTTTTCAATGGTACTAAAAATCTTCTTATTCCGTATTAACAACCCTTATTTTTGTGAATTTCAAAATAAAATTGTTTGTTCTGTGATCAGTATGTCATGTACCACTCTGTATTTTGAGATATTTTAGAATGAATTATGCATGGTAAGTGTCACTTTCTATCCATGTAAAAACACGTAAAATCACGAAACGTAAAAATCAGTATGATTACAATCACCCCAATTCTGTAAAGAAGTTGCTAGCTCTTAGTAACGTTACTAAAAATTTTAACCAATAGAAATAATTGTAAAAGCTGTCATTTTCGTATTTTATTTAGTGACTACTATTTTTATTGGCTAATGATGTTAGTAACGTTGCTAAGAGCTAGTAACTTCCTTACAGAATTGGGGTAAATATCTCTTTTCTTATGTAAAGGTTGGTAAAAATTCATGTGATGTATAAAAATTTTTATCTAACAGATATAATTTCAGATTAATTTTATTATAGCCATTTATTTTTTTAATGACATACCTTACACAGTTTATAATAGAAAATATCCACATTGTTTTAAAACATGATAATAATTGCAATGTAATGTATATACAGTTGATATCGAATACAAATGAATTGGTTTTGTTTTTATTGGCGTAGTTCCGTTACCATACATAAGTAGTAAAATATAAAAGCAAATTTAGATCTAAATAAGCATCTTACACGCTGCTTTCAGACTCATTTTAAAATATCAGCATTGTGGTAGTCGCGTGTCTGCAATAATATTTCTAAAACTTTAATTTCCGAGAAACATCGCATAATTTATTCTATTAACTTATATTAACACGAAATACAATTACCGTTAGTTCAGTGGAAAAACTCAAACAAAAGGGTAGAAAAACTGATTACTGAAAATGATATTGATTAGCTATGCATGCACAAAGTGCGTTTATTTGTCTCGCGCAAAATGCATGCGATTGCGAACAACGGATGGACTGAACATGTAGATTCACTATGCGCTGCCACGAAACTGAATTGCGGTGCTCGCTACACGCGAAAATAAAACAAAACATCGCACTCTGCCGCTTGGGGAAGCAGATAGAGTGCTGATACCAAAGATTTATTTCGAATCCGACGCTCCTCTGTGCTAACTCTTTCACTCATATTAATATCTAAACAAAAACATCGTAAATTACAACTGTTTCCTGGTCTATTACAACTATACTCTTTACATTTAATTATCGTTATATAATTAATACGAGCAGTGTTTTCTCAATGGGATATTCTATGGTGTATAGTCTGTCTCTAAGGTTATGATCCTAATTAGACTTAAGCCGAGGGTAACTGCGCAAAATATTACAATTTGTTCAATTACATACATACTAAAAATACATGAATCTATAAATAAATGACTATATTTATATCATTGTTAATATATAATATTTGTATTTTAATAATTTTTAATTGTCGGTAGGATTGTCCTCAGTAAATACAGGGTGTCCCATAACTTCAGGTACATATTAGAATGGCATATAGTTCTTAATGTCCTGATTACGGATCAAAAAGAATTTTTTCAAAATTAGTTTTTTAGGTTCTTGAAGGAATCAGTTTTGGGACACTGGTTGAATAGGTAGTTTTAATATTAAATATTACGTTGTACTGTATCTAATTAATAAGAAAATTTTGTATAATACAATCATTTCATTAGGTTTCTAGTAGCCGGCCACATAAATATCCAAATATCCAGGGATACAAAAAATGTTCTTCGTAAGTGAACTACCCTTAATTATAGGAATTTTGAAAAAAATCCTTTTGTTTCGTAATCAGGACATTAAGACCTATATGCCCTTCTAATATGTACCTGATGTCATGGGGCACCTTGTATATAATTGTCGTCACTGAATTTCTCAACGTCTTATGATAAATTCTTCAACAATATTATTAACGTCGATATATTTATTAAAATAACTAAATATTACAGTAATTACGTTCTCATCATAATGGCACTATAATGGAAGTACATTATTTAAATTTAAACCCTGACTGTCAGGTACCGATTTACTCCGCTGAGTTGTGGTATACCTAACGATTAGAAAGTCATAATATTAGAGTTCCGAACATACTATATAATTTCAGACAACCACATTGATAATATAAAAGTAGATTCTACAAATAAAATGTATCCACTACAATTCTTTCCGTCACTGTAGTAATGTATATTCTATAATTTTATTTTTGAATACATCATGAAACATAGCGGCGTATCATTTTTATCGGATAAAAGGATAATACTAAATAATGAAAAATCGTTAATAGAGGAAAGTTTATTTTGTTACATTTTGCTTTTTCTTTAAATGCGTGTTCCAATAAGATGTGCAACAGGGTTGGCCTGATATAAATAATTTGATTTAAATCATGATTTAAACCCAGATTTAAATCAACTGATTTTTTAAATAAAAATCATTGATTTTTGTCCAAAGGTAAAAAAAAAATTACAAATTATTTGCTACAAAACTATTAATAACAACCAAAATAAGTTCTGTATTTAATAATATCTTAATATTTCATGATATTTTATTACTTTAATTGTCATAATAAGAAAGTAAACTAAGTATTTCAATATGAAACAAAAGTTATAAATTCTTTGTTAGTCTTCCCACAGTTTTATTGAGATGAATAGTTTTGGTTTTATTACAGATATCCTTTTTTGCTTATGAAATAAAATATTAATATTGCTTTCAAAACACTTGAAAAAGAGCTGTAACACTAATATATCTTTAAAAATTAAAAAAAAAATCAAAAAAATCATAATTTCTTTGTTTTTTTTTTAATAATGATTTTTGATTTTTTAAATAAAACATGATTTTTTCCAATCCTGGTGTGCAATAATACACGATGAATGGCGTAACTAGGGGAAGCACACGCCTGCAATGCGAGTGGGCCTCACAGATGAGGGGGCTCACTTTGCTTCTACGAAACTAAACCATAATAAATAGGTAAATAAGAAGTAGCGACACTATGTCGGCACCATTGCCTTTTCATGTCGTCTTCAACGCTTGCATTTTGTAAGCGTTTTAAATCTGCCCCTATACTAAACTGTACTGACAATTAGATGATTGTCGCTTCTATGATACTGCTTTCTATATATTGTGATATGACACTTGTTTGCAGATTGCGGTGAGTATACTGGTTCTATTCCCTTTATCTTTAATTTCTCTTGTAATTAATAATTAAAAGTAGTGCAATTGATATTATATAAGTATTATTGATGTTGTAGAATTTACGTTGTGTTTGTATAATTCAAGTATAATCATTTTATTTCTTGACACGCATCACACGTATCCACTGAGTTCAAAAAGAATATTTTCAAGCTGAATGATTATTCGACAAATTACAAATTACCTACATACATACGAAAAAGCATTTCTCAAGCGAGATTAAAATATTTAGCATTGTTTTATTAGGGATAGATCATGAAAATATCCATACATTATATTTGAAAGTGTTAATTGCTGATTTTCCATATAAGAAAACACGTAAAATTAATATTTATGTTCAGTAGATCAAAATCTGATGAATGCCTGTGTCAATGAAATTCAACTCTTTCCACATCAGTTCTTAAAGATGAAGGCCGTCCGCTGCCTTTTTCATCTTCAATCGAATCTTTTCCTTCTGAAAATGCCTAAAACCTCCGAAGAACCTGGCCTCTTGAAATAACGCTGTCTGCTAAAGTTTTGTAAAAGTATCCGTTGCACTGTGCCCAAGTTTAAAGCAAAACCTGTTGTTTGTTTGAAATTGATGTTACTAATTTTAGAACGCACTAGAAAAAAACTGTTTTACGAAAAAATGACTCTAGCGAGTTCAAAATTATACTGAAGGCTTATAATATGTTCACTTGTCTCCCCTCAAAGTCCAGCGTCACAAGTGTTGCCAGATAGAACGCTACATTGTTAGTCTCATTATTTTCAGAAAAAAAATCAAGTTGTGATGTTATTTACTATATTTATTTGTTTCATTAATTACATACCTAATTCATTAATCTTTAATAATTATTGATACAAAAAATAAAATATTATCTACAGAAATACATTAATTTTATTTTATCTAGTTTATATAGTTTTTTATTAATTCTAGAAATAAATAACAATATCTAGGTTATTAATAAGAATTGAAAAATAATATATTTTTATTAGACACTAATGTATCTTCATACACTGCGATTCTCTATAATGATAAAAAAATATATATGAAAAATAATATTATTTGAAGCGCATTATATATTTTATATTTGTACTATCAGGTAATGTAGTCCATATTTTAAAGTAAAAATATTACCAAGTCACTAGACAAGATATCAGGTATATACCTAGTTTAAACTAAAAAATATGTGCCATTTACTGAAGTCCTGAAGTAATATCTCGAATTCACAATGAAAATTTTACAGTTTCTTGTTTTTATATTGCTTTTTGCAATTGTAATTGAAAACGTTAATGCTTGCGTAAGTAAATTAAATATACATTTTACAATAACTAATAGTAATAGTTTAATGGTATCAGATGTAGGGATATAGGAATTGCATTAAAATTGGATATACTTTTTTTCACGATCGGGTATTAATAGTTATTTAACCTACAAAGAATGTAATTATATTATAACTTATAATACTCGCGCAGGTATAACCCGTACAACTTTGACTCCGTATCTCGCTTATTTTAAGCAGCATCCAGTACTTTTCGCACTAGAGTTTAAATTTACTTGATCTTATAATAAATAGTTCCACGGATTTGATGATGCTAGTCTCAATGTTATATATTATTGCGAAAATTGTAAAATCCACATTTTTCAAAGGGAAATGCTTTATTTCAAATTAAAATCATTTTTTTAATATCACGTCCCATATCTTCGTTATCAATTGACTAATGCCATTCCTTCGGTAAGTCATTTATCCATATATTCTGCAAGGACTAATTAAAAAAAATAAACATTGTTTATACAAATATTTTAAATAAATAAAATGTGAATAATAAACACTCAGTTTTTTAGTTTTGTAATTTTCACACCAATGTACAGTAGGGAAATTTAGAGAAAGGGCCAAAAAATTTTTTAGCATGCTGTACATGGTGAATGCTTATTTCTGCCGATCTATATCTATATTTATATTTTACGGGAAGTTAAAATGAAAAAATGTTTCTAATTTGAAATGAAACATTTTCTCGAAAACATGTGGATTTTATAATTTTCACAATAAGATAAAACATTGAGACTAGGACCATCACATCGGTCGGAAAATTTTCTATAAGATTAAGTAAATTTAAACTATAGCGGGAAAGGTACTGTATATGACTTATAATAAGCAAAATACGGAGGCGACAACGAAATAATAATAAATCGGCTATCTGAACACCCGCACCGTTATAGAGTCAAATGCCATTGCAGTGTTGGATCAAAGAACAATGTTGGTTTTATTCTTTAATCATATTAAACTGGGTTGTTTGGTTGAGATTGTCTCGATCATTTCCTGAAGCAAATGGCCTTTTCTTCAAGGATGTCCAAGACTTCAGGGGTGGGTCGTCTAGGGTACTGAGTAGCATCGCAGGTTGGAATGGGTACTTCTTTTTTGGTGGGGCACTTGTACGGGAATATTTCGGAAGGGTTGAGAAGGGGAAATGTTTTTAATGGTGAAGTTTTGTTGGCGTTTCTTCTTCTCTGAGGGATACCAACGGATCCTTCTCAGTATCCGCCGTTCGATGGCAAGTAATGGTGCCATTATGTTATCCCTTGCGTTGGCGAATACAGTAGAGAAGTATTCCACCAATGGCCTGACGAATGTGGAAAAGGTGTAGAGAAGAATTCTTTTGCTACATCCACTCATCATTCCTGCTAAGGAGTAAAGAAGATTTGACCTCTTCCTGAATTACGTGGCTGTTGAAAATGGTTTGTACCCCAGAGATGGACAGAAAGTCTATTTTCGCTGTGCTTCCTCTGGTTACGGTGTTTGACGAACACCAGATGATATTTTGTGGGGTTGGCACGCACCCTCATTGTTATATCCAGGTGTCCAGGGAACCGACTTCATGCTTAACTCTATTTGGTCCTACTCTACGCTGCTTCCCGTTGCGGCCAGATGCGAAAGCAAAGTTCTCCAACTAATAACACTCCGTTGATAATGATAACCAAATAATAAATGTTATCGAAAATTTAGGACTTACGTTGCAATGAAAGTAAATTATGCTTATATCAACGGTTAAGCTACATGTACCATTGCCGCCACTAATAAACATCAAAGTGGTCTTAATAAATTTTTTAATGTACGAGATCTGTCCCAAAAGCAATAAGAGTGATTTAGAAGAAGAAAACTTTTATTTAAAAATTTTACAATTGAATGTCTTCAACTTCGAAGTAACACCCTTATGCAACAATACAACGATTCACAACGATATTTTCATTCGTCATAGCAGTGTTGGAAGCCTCTTTCTGGAAGATTGTTGAGAGTACTCGTCACAGCTTTTTGGATGTTCTCAATGGTCCCAAAATGAGTTTGTTTGAAGTGAGTTTTAAGTTTGGGGGACAAAAATAATCACATTGCGCCAAGTTGAGGCTGTAGGCGTGTGGAAGCATTGTAATTTTTTTGTCTATGAAGAGACGATTTTCAATCTGTTCTCTGAAGTCAATATCCTTGAAATGAATTTCCAGGTGTTCAAATCTTCAGTAAGAATTCAATGCACGATAGATTTCGTTAACTTTCTTTCTCAGAATCAGCACAATATTCAAATGCTTGTCTGTGTCTACAATAGCTTTGACACAGACAACATTTTCATCGGTTCTTGACAAAGAAGGGCGCCCAGATCGTTATGCATCTTCAACACTTTGTCTTTCATCTTTGAAATATTTGTGTCACCTGTAAATTTTTGCCCGCGATAGAAAATTCTGTGCTTTAATCATTTCAACCATTTGCGGTCCAGATTTTTCAATTTTAAAGCGTTTAACCTCATGACGAACAGGCAATACATGACGGTCGGAAATGTTACTTGAGATCCCCTCTACTTACCAACTAACCCCCCAGCCGGGCCGAGAAAGATCCTAGCGTAGCAAAAAAAAATCACTTCCATTACTTTTGGAACGTACCTCGTATGTCCTTATTTTTACTGTATTGTTTTTTTTCTTTGAAAAATAACATATGCAATCAATTTTACAGTTACCGTGGTTTGGTGGGCATCCTGCTTCAGGTGGAGGTAGACGTCATGGAGCTGAAACATCTACTACCAGTACCACAACTACCACCAGGAGACATAAACATGATACTAAATGATGAAAGTATTTACATATCAAGTGTTTAAGAATGTAACACGTTTCACATAAAATTTCAATAAATACAATTGGGAAATTAAATTTTCTTGTTATTTTACACAATATTTCTTTAAACTTTTCTTCATTGTTAATTGTATCACATGTAACAAATTTTTATGAAAGATTATAAGATGTGGTTATGCCAAATATACCTTATTCGCTTGCTAAAAATATTAACCCAATAGTTTATAAAACATTGTATCATCCCGCACTTCCAATCTCACTATCATATAACACGTTCTTCAAAATACCCGCGATGGTCTAATACTACAATAATTAATCTAATTTAATAAAAAAAAAAACAAATATAAACTGTACAACCCATAATAACTATTATTTATCTGAATCGTTTACATTCTCTTATTAAAAAATATATTAAATTAGAACGTATTTGAAAAATCTTGAAAGTACATTATCATCAGATCCTAGTAAGTTTTGCACATACGTAGATAACAAGAAACGCACTTCGTGAATTCATGGCTCTATCGGGACCAGTGATGTTAGTTTAGTAATTTACAATTTTAAATTACCATTAAATACCGATTCACATATATATATATTGGAAATATTCATAACAAAAAATGAAATAAACAAATGACAGAGCTGCAAAGTTATTATTTGTACCTTGCAATTTAAAATTATGCGAACCCAAAAGTATTTTGCAAAATGACGAATTTGTGCAAGATACTGTGTAAACAAACTGAGTCTGTCACTCGAATCGAATGAATGTGTTTTCGGATCTGAATAAAAGTTTCATTTAACACTCACTTTATATTGTCTATGTGTATTTATTATTTTGTAAATAATTGTACCAAATTAATTTTTTGTAATAGTTATTAACCTTTTGTAATTGTAGGTTACTTTTTTCAACTGTATTTCCTTATTTACAATGATAGTTTTTAATTTACAGTAATTTTAAAATGGTAATATAAAACGGAAAATTACGGTAGTAATTTACTAAAATTATAAAATACAAGAGAATTAAAAATGGTAATAAAAAATGGTCAATTACGGGGAAAATTTACCAAAATTATAAATTAGGGCAATTTAACATCACTGATCAGGACCGGGATAAGAGATCTAATGCCCGCCCGGGAAAATAGTGACAGACCAGTTCAAATCAAAATAACCCCGCCTCCCCTATGAAAAAGTATAATTTTATTATTATTATTTTCGAAAAAAAAAATAACATTTTTTTCTTCACCAACAAATTAAAAATAGGCCATACTAAAATTACACACCAGCTTCTATTGGGAGTCGCCACTGATAACAAATGGCAGCATTAAAATATAAATAATAGGGAAAATACTGGATTTCACTGCATCTCACAACATTAGTTTATAGAGTTAATCTATCAATTTCATATTGTTACCGAAAATTATAGTGAAATGTAGTATATAAAATATGTATATTACCTTAGGAGGTATGTATAAATTTATTGTAATGGGGTGCTGTGCGGTTTGTGGTTGAATTTATTCTACAACGTAAATTATTAGTTTTTTTGCAGATCACTCATTGTACAATCTAAAATTACTCTAAATTTTTAAAATTATTTTGGTATATTTAATATTTGTTATTGCTGTTCTTTGTCTAAAATAAAACTAATTTGCTTTTATGTTAAAGATAGACTTTGCAATGTTACATAAATATAAATACGGTAGACTGACCAATTATTTTTTGGCAAAAACAGTATGAGATCTATGTTCTGTATTAGCTCAGATGTTAGGACAAATCATAGAAAAATTATAGCAATACTACTGCTATAATTTTATTTTTATTACTACAGTTGCTAGTTCTTTTCAAAAACAAATCATGTCATTAGTTAAACGTTAAATCAATTGTTTTATTACTGGAATCAATAGACAGATTTTATAAATTTTAGTTAATATTTAAATACCAATTCAAATTATTTATCAGTACAAGTGTTTGATAATAAGTACTATACTCATTAATATAAGGTACATTATAAATTATTATATTTGATAAATCGGAAAATTACTTTTTAAACATTTGTTAGTACACGACATGTTACATCATTGCCAAGAAAGAATAAAATACATTTTCTAAACCTAGATATACTACAAATATGATTTCCTCATATTTCTATTAGAACTTATATTCTTACAACATTCCACGCCTACACATGATTAGTCGTGGGATACTTCACTTATATTATTATTTTTGTATATAATAATATTATGTATGTTTATATTGTAAAAAGTAATATCTTTTTTCAATATATCTGTCACATTAAATGAAGAGAAATTTTATATTTGAATTTCAAAACTGGATTACTTATTTACTAGAAAAAAAAATAATAAAGTTATAAAATATTCTATGGGGGAAGTGTGAAATAGTCTAACAACCTATTTTATTAAAAACTTTTCACGAATCTATTATGTTCCATTTAGGAATATTGTGCCACAGATAATTTGACGATATAATTATTAGTGATGTGCTTCTAAAAAAAAAAGCACAAAAAATAATAAAATACGTATTGGAATATCATTTTGGCGTATTTTTGAATTAATATATAGCATACCGGGTGTCCCAGCTCGACCGACATATGAGAGATTTACATAGGAAATCAGTTAATTATGAATAGTATCTCCCCAATGCAATATATTAACTTGAAATTTTGTATGCTTATTAACTTGAAATTTTGTATGCTTATTGGGGAAAATCAGTCAGCCATGAAAATAAAAGAAAATATTTATGTGACAGTTCTGACAGTTAATGACATGGCATTGTAGATATTTATATTTTTGTAATATTGGTATATTATTTAACAAAAATAAACAAACTTCAACTTAAATAATATTAACATACAGGGAATAAAAATTAAAATCAGTGATACTTCACTAAACTGTCAGATAAATATTTTCTTTTATTTCCATGGCGAAAATATTAGATTTTAAATTTAATAAATCTCGCCCTGCAGACGAAATTGCATATTTCAAATAAGTGTGATCCATAGAATTAATATTCTCCGATAAGTATACAAAATTTCAAGTTAATATCTTGTACTGGGGAGATACTATTCATAATTAACTGATTTCCCATGTAAAACTCCCATGTGTCGGTCGAGCTGGGACACCCGGTGTACCGTTTAATGTATGAACCAGTTATCATCTGGTATTATTATCATTTTGCAAAAAACGGATTGAACTTATCGACCAAATGAAAATTGCATTATGAAAGCAATGGCTTGCAGACTTGCCAGTTGATAGAATAAGACAAAATGGAGAATTAGTGAAAGAAAAATTGAAAAACGGAGACAGACATATAAAAACTATAAAAACAACGATATCTATTAAAAGAAGTAGGTGTGAAGACAGTCTCGAGATTCCATGTGTAAATGAAGAAAGAAGCAATGTAAACTATGTGGCAAAGAAGAAAAAATGTGAAAACAATGAATTTTCATTCATTGAATTGTAGAGAGATAGAAAGTGAGAATAAAGAACAGATTTATTTGCTAAATCAGTGGCGTAACTAGGGAGGCAAGGGGCGCTCCCCCTTCTTCGTCCCAAAAAGTGCAAATTTTTGTAATTTTTAACTTGTGGTGTATCTATTTCTGTATCTATATCTAAGTATAGATTAAAAAATCTTGTTATAGTTTTGTCTACGACAAAGATACCTCCTCGATAGCGTTCTTTTTCTATTTCACAATTTGTATATCGGAAATTTAATATATACATATATATATATATTATATATATATATATATATATATATATATATATATATATATATATATTATAATATGATATAATTACGAGAGATATTTATTTTTTAACGCTATTTTCTCCTTTATATGACCCTTTATCAATTTATTTGAACTAAAACGCAAACGGATCTTATTATAAAAAATTAGCTTTTCTTTTACAATTTATTTAGTAGGTAGTAAATATAAACAAGCCTTCTTAATCTTAATTGGGAGGAATAGTTTCAGTTATCATTGAAACTTTGTACTTACCTTATGATATATGGCAGTAAAAAATCATATTACCTATTACTTAATAATGAATCCAGAATCTTGAAAATTGTCTAGAATTTTGTAAAGAGTCTTGTTGTAGAATAATAAAGTATTGTCTTGTCTTGAGATTTCACGACAAGACTCTCAAAAGTCTTCTCGTGAAATAATCTAAACAAGACAAGAGTACAGATCTAGAAGGACTTGATATAAACGATATCAATATAATTATAATGTAACTGTAATTACCACTTCATTGTAAATTGCATGTAAATTCTACACACAACTATAGAAGAAAAGCTTCGTTTATAGTTTCTTTGTACTAAGCAAATATAAACTTTTTTGGAAAAACGGAGAAGAAAATTGTTTTAAAAGCAACCTACTTCTGAATATAAATATATGTAAGTATACAAATTTAAAAATATATATAAATCTCTTATTATTGAACATTGATAAATTCCTACGTTAATTATGATTCAAATTTCTCCTCATTTTTTCAGCAATACTCCCTTAACTGTACTGCAGACACTATATATATCATACAAAAGATAAAATAAAATGCCTCTTACAAATTAAAAATTATTGTTTTAGATTATAAGTTGTAAATAAATAAAATAATACAACTTCGCGAAATTGAATGCATTTGTGGAAATTAAATTTAAAAGTGAAGAGCCACAAGACAGTACAACCAGCGATTCGTGTTATTATTTATGTGAAAAGTTGGTACCACACGATCAGAGTAAAACCGGGATTTGTGCTTGACCTACTTTTCCAATTGTGGAAAATATCAAAATAAATGTGGAAAATTGTCGTTTTATTTTGAACACATGTCGCAATCTGTAACCTTGGATCCAACATTGCACATTGAACGTAACCTAAATGTGTCTGGTTATAGCAATGTAGCTAACGGCGCTTAGTTTATTTATACACACACGTAGAAAAACTTCTGGCGAACTGTAATTACTTCTATATCTATATATTCGAGCGAATAATAATAATTTATTGACATTGTTGTCAAACTAAATTTCAAGGATATTAGGAATTTGAAAAAGTACGATAACTAATTTGAAAGTGTAGTTAATGTTGTTTGTTATGCTCTAGTTTGCCAACATTTATAAAGAGTTTTTAATACAAACGAAGATCGAAGCAATAAAATTTGAGATATATGGAAAAGCTGTTTATGCAGCAAGAGCTGAAAGTAATAATGAGAAGAAAAAGAGCGCTATAAATAGTAATGCAATTCCAAACATGCGATTTTCCATTGAGCCCGTTTTATTAAAGTTGTATGTGTGGTGCACGTTCACATGTCCCAGTTAATTGATATACCCTAGGAAGCGAGTTCTTATTGTGGCAGCCGTGGATTTATAACGACGGCCGCACATTCAGAACGACTGTCTGTGCGGTAAATTGGTAATCTTTCCGTACGGTTTTTAAACGGCCGAACAACCAGTGGAGCGCATATTGCACATGGGAATGCCGGGAATCTGTCGTCAGGATTTACTGCTTAGCTAGTACGGCAGCAGTAGCTTCCACGCACCGTGCTAACGTAGAATTCCCCCGTCTTGAGTTACGTCTTCTTTCTGGAATGCACAATGCACCATGTACCTACATCCTACATCATTCTCCCTCTACATCCCTATAATAACTTCAAAATCAAATGAAAAACAAACCCAAAACTAATAATATCCTTCATTTTAAAATAACGTTGAGATTCTTTGTTGCAGGAATTGTACCTACAATCTTATACAAAGTAAATAAGAATAGAACTACAAAATTTAATCAACCAATATATTAATCAATTAACAGATTATAATGATTAACCGAATGACTATTATGCGCATATATAATTCAATCAATTACGGTTAATTGATAAATTGTACTAAAAACGTTATTTTATTATGTGTTAATATCTTGTATAAATAATGTCTATAAATAAATTCAGTGTTCGACAAATTATATACATTATTTGAGATGCCCGTTTGGCATATAAAAGCTCACTTTAGTTAATTTTAAATTCCAAATGTAAGACTTGCGATTCGTCGGTTAACCGTACCCGCATTAATCATTGACACATATGAACCGTGTTGGTTTTAACGTTTAATCAGTTAAGCGTTTTTTTGCGATCTAAACAACGGATTCCTTTTTAAAAATGTTTACATTATTGACTTACAGGTTTTTAGTACTTTTTAAGTCCTACTTTTGACTTTCTAATCCTTTCCACCAAGACTGAATCTATTTGTTTTTTTTTATAAATTTCTTTAATATCAGTGTCATTAAACCATACCTAAATCTCTCACTAATATTTTTTTTTTCAGTACCTATTACGCTACTACTGACTGTTTTCCTCAGTGTTTTTGTTATGGTCCACAAATTCTGAATAGAATTCAGATCAGGATAATTCCCGGGCCATAATTAAAAAATAACTGAAGAAAATGGACTGTAGCACCAAAGAAAAGTGATTATGATATGGTTTTATGGTAGGTACCTACTTACGTAATATCAAAGAAATTTCTAAAATACTACAAACTGCACTGAGAAAAAAAAAAGAACGGAAAGTACTAAAAATTTGTAACTGCCTTAATGTAATGTAAATATTTTTTAATATACATATTTGTTCAAAACTAGAAATTACCCGTTCTTAAAATTCATTTACACAAGGGTATATACAGCCCGAATAAAGGGGCGGGCGAGATGGGCCACGTACCGGGGTGTCTATTTTTTAAGGGCCATACGCCAAAATAAAACATAAAATTGATTTATATATTCACATTTATATTCATTATTAGTGCATAAAGATAATGAAAATTACTACATATTTGTCAAAATATTAAATTAAACAAGTTAAGGTGCATTTACAATCAGCAATTCACAGAATCACAAAATCAAAGCTAGCTTTAAATTTTACGCACACCAATTCTAAATTTCACTTAAAGCGTAGTCCAAGCTTGTAATTAAAAACACAATCTGTTACAAATCAGAAACTTTAGGTTAGTAATTAAACTGTAATTAAATTTGACTACTAAAACATTACTAGTTTCGAACCAGAGATAAATTCATAAAGCCAATAATCCGATAACAAAAACAGAAACTGAATAAAAAAATTTTGTCGACGATTCTTACAATTCTGCATCCCAAAAATTAAATGCATTATTATGTCAGCAAAAATAATTATTACAATGTAATTTGTAAATCAATATTAAAAATGATTGAATATTTTGTATAGAATCAATATAACGGTAATAGGTACTTGAATTTGAGAATTAAACAAATAGTGAGGACATATTTTAAAATAAGTGAAAGAAATGATACGGCAAAGAAAACCCTTTACATTTAAAATGTGCATATATGTATGTAGATGTTAGTAAATAAGCTTTGGCTTTGTTTATGTAATTTAATAATTTTCTTTTAATCAAAGTACAGTGTTCAAACGATAATCTCCTTTATGAAATTTTGCTCCATACAAGGCTACTCAGCGTGTACGTACGTAATTAGCAACCCATACATTTATCGTGTATTTCAATAAATTTCCATATCAGTGAAATTGAATGACATGAAAACTTGAATTGAAATATATTTCCTTTTTTATTTTTTTCTGAAAAATGTTATGAAATTATTTTTAAATACAAGGGGATTGAGAGATACAAAGCTGTGTGACTCACCATCCCTTTGTTCTTTTGCTAAATGGATGAATGTAGAGTTGAATTTTTATCAAAGGAAGTATCTTGTTTATTTGTAAATATGTAAATTACATAATTTCTAATTCTCACAATTATATAAGTGTAATAAGTAATAACATGCTTGTTAAAAATTCTCTCAAAAAGAAAATATTATACTTTAATATTATTTTCATTACATACATTTTTAGGGCGACGACATCATAAATAATACTGTACGGCAGCTTATAGCTTAAGTTATAAGTACTTTTTTTTACTTTTACAAATGGCATTTTTTCTTTATTTATGTAATTGCATTTTTTTTGTATAAAATCAACCATTTGGGTTTTTTTCTGTTTTCTCGAGGAAAAAAATCGAGACCCTTGTTAAAAATTCCTTAACTCACTACTGATCATTACCGATATTCGGTATAAAAGCTGAGTGAAATACTTAGTAATGTACAATAAGTCATGAGTGCTACATTTATCTTATGTTATTTTGGAAATGTGGCAACTTTGACCGGCCCCATTATTTTTCATCGTATGTAACTGTGGGTGGTAGACGTTTATCTTGTGTCCTCCCATTTTGATTGTGTTGTCTGTTCCATTGGCTTACAAGTAAAAGTGTAGCGTTAAGGAATTCCACCCTTTTCACTAAATATTCTGTTGCACATGGTATGTTAGTGAAGGAAACAGGGTTTCGCGTTGCTTATTTAGTTCGCGTATCAAAAATAGCACACAAAGCAAGATTCACTCCATGTGCTCTATACCTAATTCATCAGTAAACTAAATTCCGTCCATAATTGGCCTATTATTCTTCGTTGAAGTACGGAAGGTTCCCTAGTCCGACAGTCATCTCAATCCCTACCAATTCCATGCAATGTGTGTAAAGATAAAAATAGATAGCGATTTGTCAATGAATCAAATTACACCAAATTAACAGATAAATCTATTTTTGGCTAAGCTGCGGTAACTTATGATGCTATTAAGATAGACAATTAACACTCTAATTGATGTTTTCTCTTAGATAAATATGACTCTGATTAGTTACTACGACATGAAAAATTATCTACGCATGGTAAATGCTGAACTATACAGGGTTTAACAAAAATAAATACATTAAATTTAACCAGTGATAGAACTCATCGAGAGCTACAATATTTATTAGTAATTTTTTTTTCGAAATCTTTTTTTAGCATTTGCACTCCCCCATAAATTAACTGGTAACAAAAACAATAAAACAATTGTTTTTGACAATGCAAGTTGTCAAACTCTTTCAAATAATGGCCTAGGTGAAATGTAACATTTCGGAACGTCAATCACTTTTGAAAGGAAACACTTTGTAAATCAACTAGGCGGTTAATGAAATTTGTAAAAAAAATTTGAAGAGTTTTAACTCTAATTGTTGGTCTCTACGAGATCTATCTATGGTTAAATTTAATGTAAGTGTCTGTTACATCCTGTATATTAAAAATAAAATTTATAATTTTTACATTGATAATAAGTAGGAGCTTTTCAGCCATTGGCTATTAATGCCTTGGTACATTTGATAATTACATACTAGAACTTTGTTTATCATGTCAAGTAATTTATTTTTAATGACAAATTTAGAATAACATGCGATTTCATTGGGTAGATATGGGACTATGTACATACTGTATTTCTCGAATCTCACTCGTCTCATTTCGAAATATCTCGTCTCGGGCAAAAGGAGAACAATTTTAAAAACAAAGCTTCGAGTGTTTGAGTCGAGAAAATAAAAAAAATAGAGATTCTCGGATTTAAATCATTTCACCTAGATTTCTCGAAGTTTTAAAATAATTTATCTTCAAATATCATATGTGATATTTTTTGTGACTTGATTCACAAGGTATTAAATAAATTTCTATGTCGCTGAAGTAGAAAAATAGTTACTATGCCGACGGCGTAGAAGAAAAATAAACTAGTATCCATAGGAATATAAGAATATGTAGAATCAGCGAATAAGAAATTACTTCTAGAATAGAAACCTGCAATATTGTCCTAAATGTTACTATAAAACTAAATAATTTAAAAATGAAGTTAATAAAAACCGTCCACAACTGACAGATTTAAATTGATAACCTAAAAATTTAAACGTCAAGCAGTAAATTATTTTCTAAAATATCTATGTTCAAAATAAATGTGCCAACTGAGGTGAGCTAAGATATACTGGGATTTTGTGTAAAAATAATGTGGCTTCTATATGCACGCAACGGGTAGAGGTGGCTCACTTGGTATATTCATTATGTTCAAAACTCACTATAAATGTAGATTCTGCCTAGAGGTTGTAGACTAATAACCTACACCACTAAAATGTAATAATATCTTGATGAAATAGTACCTTGGTATATTCTGTACACGAGGCTATTTTTATATACTCATTTATTTACGCAATTTTTAATTTACAATTTCAGATTTGTGACTGATCTCATATCGGTCGACTCGTTTCGGTCACGAGTTAGTCTCATTTAGCCTGGTCTCTCCTCGGTCCTCGGTCTCGAGTCTTAACTTGTCTTTATTTATTAATATATAGGGAAATAATAAAAATTATTTACATATAACCATAAATTAATAATATAATAATTTCTTTCTTAATTTTATAAAAACTCTTTGATTATGCGACTATATTAAATTTTAATTACTAAATTCTAATTCCCACCAATAGTAAAATAATATGCAGTCGAAAGGGAAAATTATCCCTAATTTAGATGAATAATGTAGTGACAAAAACATATTTTACGTATGTAGACCCCCACATCACTTGCAAAGTGAAATAGTTTAAATACATAACATATGGATATTTATTTAATTCTAGAAGAATTATAATTTACATAATTACTTTAGTAACAAAGTAATAAATTTGAATATTTATATTTAAAATAATACTTTGAAATAATGTATCTTTAAGTTTACATTGTATGTGTGTAATAAATTTTAAACAATAGACTATAGATAAATGCTTTATGCATTTTGGAAACAAATATCCTATTTTGACTCCTACAATTTTATTCTGTAGTATTTGTTTGTAACTATAATAATAAATAAAATAATGGCGGTTGTGGGTTTCTTTATTAAAATATGATGCTTTATGCATCCTTTGTGTTTTATAAATATAAAATAAAGATAAGAAATTTTATTATTTATTTTCTTTCAAATTTTTTAAATTAAAACATGTAAATTCATTTTCATTTAGATGAGAATTTTACTTGTGCAGAAGTGCACATTAAAAGTAATAAAAAATATTTTACTACTAGAGAAAAACGACTATACAATTTATCTCTTTAAACAATAGAAGCGAGAATTGCGAACGATATGGAAAAAAATTACAGTTATACATTATACAAAAAAATTACAAAGTTTAAAGTTTGGAATAAAAATGGAATACTAATCTACATTTGGAATACATTTAAAATTACTAATCCTTTTTTTAAATATCAAATTCCAAATGTAATTCTATTTTTTTACAATATTTTAAAAATTAAGTGATTACACAAACTACAAATAAAAAATGTTAAACATTTTAACTTATTATGTTATATATATTTTATAATTCTGACTTTCAGCCTTATTCTCGTAAGCATTGTAATCAATACAATATTGTCTAAGTTATGATTGCGATTTCAAGGTACTTTACAATATTCTAAAAAATGCTATTCTTGTGATTCTTTTGTAAATTATGCAATGTAATGTCGTAAAAAATACAATATTCGAAACTCAATTTGCATGGTTGCCAACAATAGAACAAATTAAAATTGAAATGAATTAAAATACTTTCATTAATGCTATTCTTGTCTATATTTATCTCGATATTTATTAAATAATTATAATATTCTTGACATTTTGTGTCAAATTAAAACTAAACAGGACAAAATGTTATCATCATAAAAGAGTCATTGGGCGGACATTAACCCTTG
The DNA here is from genome assembly GCA_035578165.1 of Stenolophus ochropezus. Classification (NCBI taxonomy): domain Eukaryota; kingdom Metazoa; phylum Arthropoda; class Insecta; order Coleoptera; family Carabidae; genus Stenolophus; species Stenolophus ochropezus. The sequence goes on along the minus strand of JAQOWZ010000014.1, from coordinate 19,736,075 downwards.
AGGTGGATTTCTTGAATAAAATACAAAACAATATTATGCTAGTATTGTTAAAAGCATATAAGAAATACATTTTTAGTTATTTGCCAACAGGGAGGAAACTACCCTATCTTGCCGCCCTTTGGCGCCCATGTTAGTGTGCCATCTATTTTAGTGTTCATCGATAAGTCAATTTATTTATCACAGATTTTAAATAAATAATACGTATTATTTAAAGAATACACTAGTGTTCCAGGGTTCGTAAAAACTCATGAACAATTTACGTTGAACGTATTCAAACCCGGGTCATCAAAAGAACAGCCGGTCATTACTCTGACTATTTCACAAACCTCATAAATATAACATTACTGTTTATTACCCATTGCTAGGTGTTTCCAATTTGTTTTATGCAAATTTCGGTAATGATGAATATTTATTCCTTTATCCCGTTTATCACCTAATATGGTGAACACTAGTTTGATGAGCGTCAAATTTATATGATTTTATTTTTGTTCAATTTGATGAAATATGAAATTATGTGTTCCAATTTAAAGCAAAAACAGGCTCCATTATGAAGAAAATAAAATAAACATTGTTGATTCCATTCGATTAATTGTTAGCGTTCAGGATCCTTATCCCAGATATTCAAATGTACCAAATAATAGAAAAATGCCGAAGTATAATACGAAACCACAGTGAAATAATTTTTTTAAATAATTACACACCTATAGTTCTGTTATTATCATCATAAATACTATTATAATCTACTACAGATTGTGGTATTGAATTTTTGATAGCTATGTGGAAAATATATTCACCAAAAAAATAAGACATAACTTTACTACGATGCTCACTGAATGCCACACGCTCTACACCTGGAACGAACTTACTTCTTGAACAATAGAAACACCGCCATAAATGTTCCGAAGTTCCGATAATCTTTTTTGGACCATCAAATAAACGTATATAGAATTTTTCAGAGTGATATGTTTATGTATTTACATTAATTAAAAACAAAAGTTCTTTATCAAAATTACTATATATGTATATGTATATATATATATATATATATATATATATATATATATATATATATTATGTAATCAATGTATATGTATGTACGTAATACAAGTACTTCTGTCTTTTCGACTAGTCCTGAGCAAATAATTATTGGCGCGCCACTGGAATTTCTTTGACATATTGATTCTCTCTCATTCTGAAACGAAGTATAGATTTAAAAATTGTTGCATATAGGTGTAATGCTAATAAAAATTTTCATCGTTGAAAAAAAAATTAGTGTAGTAAACAATAGGTGACATAAATTGCATCATTATTATTTTACCGTAATTATATTATATTAAATCTATGAAACATATTTTCAATTCTTGGGCAGTGGAGCCACCTTTGCCATTCTTTAACCAAGTAAAAATACCGTATGGATTAGATTCTGTCATACGCTATAGGTCTCTATATTATTAAAATGAAAATAAAACTTGTCACTTTAATTACTTGGCTTGACGACTAAATAAATGTTGACAAATAATGTCACATTAAACTGACCTGATTTTCTTATTCATATTTTACAGATACCATCATGTTTAACATCGATGTTTTGCATATACGAATATTACCAATTTTGTATATTCGCTATTAGATAACCCTACCAGCATAAGCGTGCACAGAGTTTTGGTAATGGGGGTGCCCAGGTACAGACGGGAAATTAAATTCGTACTATATTCTTCAGTTTTATTAAGCGAGAGAGCCTAGGTAATGAAATTCATAATATTGCTTTATAAATACTATATTTTTTCAACATAAATACAATTTTACGAAAAAAAAATACTACTCGAGACATATAATCTGTTTTCACAGCAACATACTACGCTCGTATGGTACGAGTTTTTAAAATTCATCTATTATTTTCAAAACATCTATATCCACAACCGCACTAGTCTTAGTAAAAATCTTCATCTTAAATCAACTTTACCACTTTAGAAAATTTGGATAGTTTTAATTTGGTAATGGGGGTGCCCGGGCACCCCCAGGCACCCCCCTGTGCACGCCTATGCCTACCAGTATTTAACTAAAGAAAAAAATATCAGATATAATCAGGGTTGCAAAAAATCCGATTTTTTTAAAAAATAAAAAAAAAATAGATTTTTTTTACGGAATACCAACAGAAGATTTTTTTTCAATAAGGGTATTATATAATTATACATATTTTGAAATATAATTCAATTAAATAAAAAAAAAATTGGTGGCACATATTTTCTATGTTTTACAGAAAACAGAAATTGCGAGTTTGTGAGTCGATTTTTCGAAGGTTGATCTAAATGGTCTTTATACATAAATACCCCTTGTAAATGTTTAAGTATATAATTATAACGGAGATTTCTAAACCGGAAATTAAAACAGTTTAATGAACACTTATATGGGTATTATTACTTTTCAATAAACATTCACTTAAAATATAGTACGGGCAGAGGGAGTTTGTGAATTAAAGAGCGTCAATTCGGGCGTGAGATTTATGGTTCGATTTATAATCTATAAAAGATTCCATTCGCCAAAAGCAAAATTAAATAAAAAGACTTATTTTGAAACAATCGTGTTATAAAAAATGTAGATCACAGAACCACGGAACCAGTTTGGCGTCGGCCCTTCTGGTATTTACCAAAAATGTGAAATGGCCAATAAGGCCTGTACAGGTTTTTTTTTCAAAAAATAATTATAGGGTGCATTCAACAAAATAACTCAACTTCGTCTTCTAAACAACTTCTACGATACAAATGTGTCATTACTGAAATCTTTGAGAAATCAAAATGTCACACTCAGTAATTAGTAATACGACGTGAAGAATAGACGTACATTTATTTAAATCTCGAAAAACATTTTTTTATTATACCTGAATTATAATCCTTGTTTAACTATTATAATAATAATGATTATTATTATTATTAATAATAAACTAAAGAGCGTGAGAAAACGCAAAGACTTAAAACACACCGTGCTTTAAAGTTGCTTAGCAATAACGGTTAAAGTAATGTAAACAACAAATGCTAATTAATAATAAAAAATAGCGTATGATACACCGATACACGTGTGAAGAGCAATTAAAGCACTCGTGCCTATAAAAGCGCTACGTTTCACGCCGAGCTTTTAAACTTGTCCAGCGTGATTTTATTCCCGACTTGTAAACTTATCACACAGTATCATAATATATTATTTTCTTTGGATTTTTAGAGCTGGGCAGTAGCTACCTATTTTTAGTAGCTTAGCTACTAATTTATGTACGTGTTCTCTCAGCTGTATATGTAGCTATGTTCCTTTGAATAAATTGTAGTTGTAGCTGCTGTAGCTTTACACTGGAGTAGCATTAAATCGTAGCAAAGCATTTTTCAATAGATTAGAGGTACTATTTCCAGCTTTTAGCTACGTTTTCAGTTTCAATTTCAGGAACTTTAACGCATTTTAATCGGCTATTATAAAGAAATACACTGGTTTAGTAGCAGTGACAACGAAAATTTGATGTTACAGAAGCTTGCTGCTTTGACGCGAGAAACAATAATAAATAATAAAATTCGTTTTGTTTAAAATAGAATAGAATATGTATAGAAAATAATGGAAATCAAATAGAACTTTATTTATAAGGAGTAAAGAGGTAGTTAACAACTATTAATTTTATAACTATAATTTATCATTCTTATTTTTTATCATTAGCTTACTGTAGAGTAAGATAAATATAGAAATTAGTTATCGCATTTCTTTACATCTTTTATTATACAGGTGTTTTTATACCTTTGCACGAAACTTGACATATAATTTTATATACTGATTTTTTTTAAATTCTCTTTATTCTATAATCAGTATATCAAATTATATGTCATTAAATTTTCGTGCAGAGATATAGAAACACCTGTATAAAACTAATATGTGATTGAGTTTATAAAAAAGTACGTGAACGAATAGGCATAAATATATGTATAATCCCATTTAAAAGAACTTTGTATTTAACTTGAAAATCATTGGTTTAAAACATATATTCTTCTGCAAACAAATAACCCGCTGTCTTCTCCTTCTATAGTATTTTTAGAAACTATAATAATAAAGAAAATAATGGCAGTAGCCGGTTTCATTTAAAAATATGAAAATAGTTTTTCTTCACTATTTATTTCATTCTACATAAAAACAACCCCTATAATTTATTCTCTACAGCAGTTTAGAGTATCAGGGAGGTGGCCTCTACCCTACAGTATAAATACAAAATACAGTTATCATTAACTACCGATATCTGGAATATCTGCATATGTAGCAATGAGTAATAAGCCGTGAGTGACATTATATTTTTTATGTAGTTATTATGTAATCGTAACAGATTAAAAGTATTAAGTTAAAATATAGAAATTAGGAAAGGACAGATTCGTATTCATACTTAAACGAGATTCAATCCTAAGGAGAATTGTGTATTACGTTTTAGACATTAGTCTCATTTCATAATATATGATTAATGATAGATGTAGTTTTGAGATTGTGCAGTAGACGAATCTTACGTCTTGATGATGAACGCAATTACTTAGTCAAATGGAAGACGAGAACATCAAACAAAGCAATATCCTTATGTAACGCTTCAGGCTAAATAATTCCAAAACAGGGTATTTAGATAAGTAATGTAAACATGCACAACATATACATCAGATTGTATCAATTTACCGCAGAATATGTAAGAGAAACAAAGGTTTATTATTGATGTTTGCTGCAGAGACCAGTGGCGACGCGACTATAAGATGAAAGGGAAGCAGTGATTCTCTATTTTTCAAGAACAGGAATAATACTGAATTTTATATTTAGGAACAATATAAATAATATTATTAAAAATGTTATATTATTTTAGATTAGTAAGATATTTCGTTCAAACCCGGCTGAATAAACTTAATTATCACTCAAATTATAAAGAAAATATTCAGTAGCGGTAGTAGTGTTACGTAAAATCTATAGTCAGATTATCGAAAACTATAGATAGCATATAAAACATACTACTAATACTATAGATGCCTAGCGGTAAATATTTTTATATTAAAAGATATTGATTGGAATAAAAAGAACCATATTGTTATATTAAAAACTAAATTATTGAATGAACATAGTAACTGAACACTGAACGTATTCGAAACTAATTCGATCAACTTTTCTTATGTATGATCGAAAGTTTCTCTTACTCCAATAATATATGTTAAAAGAAAAAAGACAAAAAAATGTGTCGGTATTGTTTGGTGGGACTGTATTTTGCTTATTATTCTTCGTAAATAATTTAACCGGTATTGTTCCGGGTTAGTATTTATTTGTTAGTTATTTTATTTATTTTTATGAAAACAATACTTTTCATTATATTACAACGACAGTTATTGATAGACAAAACTATCAATATTTCAGTCGATGTTTAAGTCGCTCAGTTTAGGTTTAATTTATCATTTGGAATGAGAAATTTAAATCATGCCGTAATTAAATTCAGCTTTATAATTGTTTGTTGTCAATTAGTTTATATATCATGCATTTAAATATGATTATATTTTTATATTAATTATCTTATTAAGATTAAGATTGTATATTAAAACTTGTACTGTTCATTATGCTCTTAAATTTCATTATACAGTGCTTAAAAAAAATGATCGTCGAAATATAATTGCCGAATATGAAGAAAAGTTACACTTTAAACCATTTTTGTGACATGGGAATACCGAAACAATTTTTTTGTCCCGACGCCCTTAACACAAAATACAATAATTGTAAATGTTTTAAATTAATTTGCACACCGAGCACGAATGAAAATCAGTAGGGTGTCGCTACTGATTATATTCTTTTATTTTTTATACTGTGCTCAGTGGCGTACTTAACACTGGGTGGAACCTGCATCAAGGTATTGGTTTGCTTTTTGAAATTTTAATTATATATTTATAAACACAGAACATTTTGTAATAATTTTATAGAACCTTAAAATTAATCTTCATCGTAAACGTATTTAAAGTGTTTTCTCGGAAAAGTAGAGTGACCATTTATTTTTTTAATGAAATCAGTACAAAACCTATGTTCTTGATTTAGATTACTTTTTGACTATATTATATGAAAACGTTTATAGTGTCATTTAATATAATATTTTAAAAAAAGTGATAAAACTTAAATTTAATGTCATTTGCAATGATTAATATATAAAAATTTTTCTTTTGTGTGAAAGCAGTTTTTTAACATATACTGTTTAGTCTGTTTTATAGATTTTTGAATTTTATTTCTTCGAGGCGTTTAATATTCTCGAGCAAAATATTTTATAAATCCAAATAAAACTTTTATTACATTATTATTTGCTGAAATTATCAATACTTGAGTTTTGCTTTTGTTTAGAAGTAGATTATTTGATGAAAACCAAAATTCTGCTTTTTCTAGATTAGCTTTAAAAACCTCTACCTCTCTATAATGTTTCTAGTCTAATTAGTTCATATGTTAGGGCAAATGTAACAGTTCTTCTCCAAAACAAAAAGTGTAAGGTGTAACCAAGTTATAGTCAAACATTACATCAATTGTTTTATTACTGAAGTGGATAGATAGAAATTAAAAATGTATAAACATTTATTAATGAATAATTATAAAAAATCGAGAATCAGTACATTCAGTACTGTATGTAAAGATCCAGTACAAAATATGTTGCAAATTTTTTATCAGTACAATGGTCTGGAAATCAGTACTATACTGACAAAATCAGTACGAATGGCCACTCTACGGAAAAGAGAAAAGGCAATAATTTGTTTGTGCTTCCTTTATTGAAAACATGTTGCTTCGCCACTGGCAGAGTCTTTGTGCCGATATTTCTCATGTTACTCGTGCAGTAGTTTGCACTGGACAGGGGATACGAGACATGAGAGGAAAGAGGAAACCTGCGACTGTACTTGAGCGAATACTCGAGTCGGGCTCGGACTCGGCTCGGCCAGATCATCGACTTCATAAGGATCTTAGCTTTGTTTGGAGTCGCTAATTAGTCCTAGTCTTTCACACCCCCACACCCGCCGTGCCCATGCACCAATCAAGGTCCTTTGCGGACTAAAAACTCCTGCATTTTACTCGGAATATTCATTCTTTCTTAAATCTTTGTTTGCGGTAGATAAAATGAATTAAGAATGTCGTTGTCTGGTTCATTAACATAGTCTGATTTAAAATGAGCAAGTATTAGATTTAGGCTCCGAATTCTATCCTAATCAAATAAAATATTTTTATCAACTAATAATTACAGAAAAGGAATATTGTGTTGTAGAAGAAAAAATAATATAAATTATTTGCAAACAGTTTCTCATATAAAATAGCTGAAATGTACAATTTATATAGTTTTATTTTTTTTATGGTAGGCTCACGTCATCAACTCTTATACGAATAAAACAAATAAATAGTAGGAGAAGAATGTTTCTGAAGTCATAAAACGTCATAGATAATGCCAAATAATTCTAAAACAGTCATGGAAGTTGTAGATATGGAAATATGTATTAAAATATTATGAAAGATATATAAAATAAGAATTGAAGATCTCTAACCAGCCTAACCTTAAATCTAATATCTGACGTTTAGCAATTTGAGATTGTAAAACATTGCCCCTCTTATTCGCTATTGCCTTTTCTTTTAGCCTATTAGTGACAAAGAGATTACTGATTAGACAAATGCTCAATTTTCCTAAAGACCTCAAACAAAGACACAGAATCTGCTCAAGACATATAGCGCCCTGAGCCAAATTATATTCAGCCCCCTTCCACTCACCCTTTCGAAAATTATTTCTGATTTTTTTTATATCAAAGAACAAGACTATATACTTATAAATTGTAATCAGCAATAACAATACAATAAAAATACAAAAACAAATATTACAATTCCTTACAAAATCAGCATAAAATAATTTTAATAGAAAACGAAAATAAATGTATGATAAATTATATGGTAACATTCTGTCATTTAATTCCTTCTTAATTCCTTCGTAACAAATTTAAATGTATTTTAGTATCAGTTCTTTTGCGTACTTCTACTTACCTCATCTATTCATTCTATTTCAAGTCATTCGGGGTTGTTTGTAATATAAGTAATGCCGTAACCGTAACAACCATTTGATTTCAGTTCATCTAGATGCGCTATGTAAAAATTGCACTTTGTTTATTTGATTTGTAGTTAATAAGATAGGTGGTACCAGTAATAGAAGTAGGTGAGATGGTACGTAAATATAATTTATTTACACAATACTTTGAAGGGCTCCAAAATTTAATAATACTGATATATATTCTGTACTTTTTTATTTATGTATATATTTATATCTTTGGTTTTTAGATTTTTTTGGCGCCCCAGTAAGCCAGGCGCCCTAAGCCAATGCCTAAGTGGCTCACGATTTAAGACGACATTGCAAAGACAGTAGATATAGTATTTGTTATTTCTACATACAAAAAACCCAAACTATACTAGCAAAGCAATGCAAATGGTTTGAAGTTAAAAAATGTCATTACCGAATCCTATATCTTTAAATTGGCATAACCACCCAACACCTGATCGGAGCAGAAATAAAGCCCCTAACATTGAATGAATTGCGGAAATTATTGCCCTATCGTATTCATCGATCAGTTAATAAAAACTTCGAATATTTTAAACCTATAATGAATGCTAAACAATTCAGTAAGGTATCCTATCATTATATTGAAGAACATTAGGACAAATGAAATAGAGATACGTAATAGAGACGAGATAATTAAAACAACACAAGTATTCATTCAATAGCCGAGATTCGAATCCGGAACATCCAACACAAAACGTCTGTGCTATTCCGCGTCAATGTCATTACTGACACACTCATAAATGGGTAATAAGCTGTGAGTGATACATTTATTATTTCTATTTACGCGCACGATATCCTATATACATATTTATTCATTTAATAAGATCATATTTAAGTAGATTACTTTTGCAAGTCGCATTAACTTGAATAAGAAAACAAAGGTTGTAGTAAATTTTTAATAACGTTTGAGTGGATACGTATAACGTATAACGTAAAGAGATAGTATTTCCTTATTATAAACATTCGTCACGACGTGACGCGTATGCTCCAGGGAAAAAATCTGTTAGGAAGGCAGTGCACTCAGCAGATATGTACATCGTGTTGTGCTGTGTCGTTTGACAAATGGCACAGTTCCTGTCGTACGTGTGCCCAGATATGGAAAAACTCGTTAAGCAAAATTAACAGTAGCAGCAGCGAGAGCATCAGACAACACCAAATAATTAATGATCGCGAGTTGTGATGTCGCCTATCCAATCTTCCACATTCAAGGCGATGCCTGTTTATTCTGCACACAGGTTCCACTTTCTCATCTACAAAACCAGGGCCGGATTTAGGACTCAACTTCAAACAACAACCTTTGTTATTCTTCATTAATATTAGTGCTATCAAATTATTTGAAAAAGAGTTTTAAGAAATTGAAAATCTCATATGTAAACCGGTATCTGGAAAACCAATTATATGGCAATAACTGATTAACCAATTAACTTTGAAACTGGTTGTACGATTTGCAAAAAATAGCTTCAAATTAGGAATTTTCTATATGAGAAGTTATAATAATGTTTGGTTTCTTAAAATGTATTTTTTTTTGTTTATTAAAATTTGATTTACAACTGGCCTTGTGTGGCCAACCAGCAAATTTGATATTATAAGATATATATAACATGTAACAGATAAACACCCATTAGTGTTTCTCTTTTTAAATTACAATAAATTTTATTAAAATACTAAAGCTAATGACTTCGTTCTTTTCGGGCGTCTTAAGTCTTCTTCATTATTAAGTAAATTTATGGCTAGTTCATTACAATGGTTTCCTAATTTTTTTCTGGTATTTGATGGCAAATTCCTGAATCTGAGATCACATATATCATTTTGAGGTCCTTATGTAGCCTGTGGTTACTAACATACCATGGGGCTTGTGCTATCTTTCTTAAGATTTTCTTTTGCGATTTTTGTATAATGTTAATATTAGAAATTTTGGCACAACCCCATAATTGAATACCATAAATCCAGATGGGGATAATGATGGTTTTGTAGAGTAAGAATTTAATTTTTAATGTAAGTTGTGATTTTTTTCCGAGAAGCCAATACATTTTTTTAATTTTCAAATCTATTTGTTTTCTTTTTGTTTTTAAATGTTTTGCCGATTTCTGTTTCATGTTTTTTTTTTTCGGGAATCCAAAATCTACAATAAACAGCATCTTCAATTTTTGAATAAGTCAACCATTTATACTTATATAGTCACATATAACAAAATATTCTGTTTTAGCTTTTAAATCTGTCGATTGGTAATTAGAGTATATACAGGGTGAATACTGAAAACCTTGACATAGGGAAATAACATGGGAAAACAGTTTTTTGCTGTTTCCATCTGTCCCGCTAAATAAAATCGGGTGTATATGGTATCGTTAGTTAGATTACTTAATTTTACATCTAATAAAACTAAATGTTGTGTAATAAGACCTTTTTTAACTGAAATATTTGATAAAATAAATTGTATTTTGAAGTTTATCCTTCATATTTTCGAATAAGAAACGTCAAAAACAAAATGCTCCATAGCCGAGTGGATACGAGGGCTGTTTCATAACATAAATAATCTACAAGACCTGGTTCGAGACCACCTCGGCCCTATTTTTTTTTAAATTAAATTATGCTTAAAATATCTTTATTATATCAGACTATTTTAATAAAATAGCAATATTCATATTTTTATAAATAAAAAAATCTAAATATTTAATAGAATTATTATTTGCTGTCTGTCAAACTTAACAATTAATTCGAATTTAGTTTTTGGTGTATAATTTTGTATTTCATGTTTCGAAACATGATATTTTAAGTATAATTTAATTTAAAAAAAAATAGGGCCGAGGTGGTCTCGAACCAGGTCTTGTAGATTATTTATGTTATGAAACAGCCCTCGTATCCACTCGGCTATGGAGCATTTTGTTTTTGACGTTTCTTATTCGAAAATATGAAGGATAACCTTCAAAATACAATTTATTTTATCAAATATTTCAGTTAGAAAAGGCCATATTACACAACATTTGGTTTTATTTGATGCAAAATTAAGTAATCTAACTAACGACACCATATACACCCGATTTTATTTAGCGGGACAGATGGAAACAGCAAAAAACTGTTTTCCCATGTTATTTCCCTATGTCAAGGTTTTCAGTATTCACCCTGTATAGGGAAACCACATGTTTTACAACAGTCAGTTTTTCATTATCACTTAAATATTTGTTTTTAAACTAGTGTATGTATATTAAATAATTACTAGATATATTTCTTATTTAATTCTTTTTTAAATAATTAAAGTCCAGTGACCTGTAGGGAGTAGAATGGCTCAAGCCCCAAGAGCCCTCCTCTTGAGTGCGCCCCTGTTTGTTGCAGTCACATTTAGCAGTGACACAGCACGATATATTGAATAAGGCATGCACAAACAGAATTTTGGAATAATTGCTCTTTTATTTTTCTCATTATCGCTATGTACATCGATATAACTGTCGTACAAAAGACATATTTATCGTAATAATTAGGATTCAATCTCGTATTTATCTATTCTGTATTATTATTTTATATTATTATTTTTTAATTAGTAAACGATTTGATATGTATTATAATTCAGATCAATATTATTATTCCATTCTTTGTTTACGTAACATAAAATGTTTTACAATTTATTTAATAAAAATTAATATATATATATATATATATATATATATATATATATATATATATATATATATATATATATATAATTAACAAACTACAATTGAAATGACAAAATTAAATAAATGTATTGATAGATAAACAGAATAGAAGGTTTTCAAATTTGCTTTTTCAGAAAATTTCTGAACCCGGCAAATCACTCTTCTAGTTAATTCACAGACTTCATAACTTTCTCCATGTTGCATTATATGTACATCAAAACAAAAGTAATAAATTTTTGGTTTAAATATGATAGATATAACTGTAGTGACCTCGAAACAATTTTGTGAAATAATTATAAATAATTTTAATGTATAGTATTTTGGAGAAAGTTACATAGGTATTTTTACTTTAATAAATAACTCTGCTGAGTGAATGTAAGAAAAAAATCAAAGAAGAAATATATCTGGTCGTGATTTCAACCAAAATGCGATCATTCAATTTGGAAATAAGTAGTAAAGCGTGAGAGATATATTTATTATATATTTTATGTACAATAGAATTCATTTACATCATAAAATTTCAGCAAAATTCAAGTAATCAATAATCAATCAATAAAAAATTTAGTATTATAATTTATTCGCTGTACTTGGTGGAACATTTTAGAGTATAAATAAACTTATAAACAAGTTACTTGGATTTTCCTATTAATTAATAACTTTCGTCACGGCCGTTTTTTCCTTTGAGGCTTTATTAATCTGATAATAATTTACTTTATTCGTATATTTTCTTTATTATTTTGGAGTTTGGCGGTTAATTTTAATTCAATATGACAATATGATCATTTAAATTGACATTTATTACTGTCAGTCTATGTTGTTATAGGTAATAGTATTATTTTGTACAATACAGGGGCGGCTCGTGTATAGACACTGCGGAACTGTAGCACCTCCAACATTTATGAAGTTATTTATAATTGCTTATATATACTAGACTGTACTATACCCTGAATGCCAGCAAAACTCGTAGTTTCTGTTTATTGAATAAGTTTTATTTTTAACTTGTTTTTCGTATCACTTCATTCTTAAATTGTTGAATTGGTTTATTATTTAAGTTTGTATGTAACACAAGATATAAAATATTATTGTAAGTAAAATGTTATTATGTATTGTGTATGGAAAAGATTATTATTCAAGTTAACATATAATACACTGGATACAAATTATGTATTATTGGGAAATGTACAACTTTATCAATATTGTATATTTATTACTGTAATTAGACTAATATTTTGTATTATAATTAATGTTGTCAATTATTTGTATGGGAAATTCTTAAAAACATATTAATTAAATAAATAAAAAAAATCTTTGCATCTTTTGTACATAAATTTTCTTGCCTTCCCATATGTTTTACATAGAGTATCTATGATATAAAATCTAGAACATTTCTTTAAGGCCCAAATAATTCCGTATGTGGAGTTTAATTTTGTGATGGTAGCACTAATTATTTTAAAATTATTAAAAACTGAGCAGTATAAAAACAATTGCATAAAATTAAAATTACAAATATGTATTTGTAAATAAGTTAGAATTTAGAAGTAAAATTCAAAAAATATGCATTTTAAATCGGTGATATAGGTTTTAAATATTGTAAATTAGGTCTAATTAAAAAAAAAACACGTTTATAGGTAAAATAGGTACATCATATTAAATTCAAATAACAGCATTTTCTTCAAAAATAGATTTTATTCAATGTAACCTAAAAATAGTACTTACGTAGAAAAATGTGTAAAAGCACTAAAATCTCGTCTCTACTTATATTGATGCACGTGCAAACATTTACACTCGCAATGAGAAGCGTAATTCGGCATTGCAAAACAAGCAGTTCCTTTGCTAAATCAGTAGAGTACAGTGTCCTTGAAATTTTCTTAAATTACAGCCATAAAGCCAAGAGTCGCCACTGGTAGAATGGAAATTTGTTTTGTAATAATCCTTGAAAATATTCAGTCTATTTTTCTTATTTTCATAATAATACGTTCGTTTAGATTTGTTTTTGCCATGTTAGTCTTTTTTTAGATGCATATCTAGGTATTTTATTTCCTCTATCTCTAAAGATTTATTATTTATTTTCACTGCTGAATATATGTATGTATGATGCAAAGAGATTTAATTTAATTTTCCATTTGTTGCGTCTATTTTAATTTGATCGAGAGATGTTTACAAGATTTCTAACACTTCATTCGGATTATTCTATGAAGCAATATGTATGCGCGTATGTGGCTCAGGTTATATTATTTACTGAGCTACTATACATTAGTGTACTTTATCCACATATCCATGTAAATACTTTTACTTAACAACTAAATTTGAAGTTGAAAGAAGTTAAATGGGAGACATTTAGAATATAATGTCGGGATCGGAAAGGAATATAATAAGTGCGCTTGAGAGAACGCAAGTGACAGTTGTTTACGATTAGAATAGAAGCGTGACATCCACATGTAGCATGTAGCATTTTACATCACCAGCCAGCATGATGACGCGTGATGCATGATGGGGTTACATTGTAAGACATAAACGAATTTGGGCCCGCCCCCACTTGCTATGTACCCACTCTTCTGTAAACAAATCGCATTGAAATATTTTCAATTTTTTAATTTGAGGGTTGCGAGTACAATGCGGGCTCTCGCCCTTCCTTCGCGTGACATGTTCACATTTTAAACTTGCTTGCGGAAATGCTATCCGATGTATGAATGACAGCACTAGCGCGACATCTGTGAAATAAGACAGGAAATCCGACAGCTACTACCACTGTACACCACTACAAAATGTTATTCAATTTAATTAATGGTTTAATTTTAATAGGGCCTTGATTCGAATTCGACGCTCTTCAACTGTCAACATGCGACGCATCCCGAGCGTAAAGTCGCGTCATTGTTCGCCTCACTGAATCACTGCGAGAACTACTCTCTCATATTGTGTCCACCTCCTTTCTATACACCAACACTTTTTATTACTAATGGAATTAAGGGCGGAGTTCAATTTTCCCTTTGGGACCAGAGTCAGGTACATGTTAGCATGCTTTTACATTTATGCAAACATAATCCAATACATCTTTCAAAATGCTAATACATACGACATATCTCCAAACAAATGATATTAACAGTAATATAACATTTTAATTTGACACCGGTGGCTAGTGATTAGTAAGTTAAGGTGTTGCACATGCGAATCCCATAGAGTGTGTATTAGGGTTTGGAAAACCGACATATCTTGTTAACCATTGTATGGTTAATAAGCGTATCAACAATTAATGCTGTTATGTTCAATCGATCAATCGCAAATCTTAAACATTTTGAATCTAATAGTATGTACTATAGGGACCGAGTGAGCTCACCAGATTTTTCGCCGAACTATTCATAATACTTCATTTTGTTTTCTTTATTTAAATTTTTTTGTTAAACTTTAGTGCAATAAGTTTTCTTTTTAGTTTTTCGAAATGACTGTGAATTTGGGAGGAATAGGTTGAAAACCGTACGTGAAAGAGAGGCAACATTTTTTGGTAAATACGTCATTCGGTGCGGAATAGTAAAACATTGAGTTTAAATAATAAGCTCCCTACATTCATACTATCAAAGTTACATAATATGTGAGAACAAAATTTTACGCTGGACAACTAGAATATGATTCTGTATTTTTATTTTTGTACATTTTAAAGCTTTCTGCTAAGTAGAGATATACATATGTTGTCTGTATTATAAAATTATAATTTATGCATATGCTACATTCTTTAGGTTGCTCTTCTCTTATTGCCATGACTATACTTATTTCTATCGACTTAGTGTTTTTCTTCTGTTTTCCCGTGTATAGTATGTTAATTATATAAACTTTATTCATATAAAATAAAGTAAAAAATATATTTAATTTAATTTGTGACATATATTATTATTACCGGTATATTATCTTTAAAAAAAGTTTGTTTTGCTTCCCCTATTCAAAATATCACGGTTTGTCATTGTGCTGTGACAGAGAAGATTTTTATTTTATATAAAAATAATAAATATGCTATTTGACAAGTTTTAGTACAAATAAAGGGTAGGTATGCTTTGCGGTTTAATAAATTTTCTTTAAGTGAATAAGTTTAAATTGAGTATGAAATCATTCACAAATCACTTGTATCATGAGATTTTGTTTGGTATTCATACAACCCTTGTAAAACCCCATAGCAATTTTTTCCTCATTTTTCACAGGAAGATCAATGTTGTATCTTTGTCAAAATCATTTATAAAATTCGCATCGGCGAACACATCACTGCGCATTACCAGAATTCCTTTTTAAAAAAGTTAATTGCGTGAATGTAATAATTTGATATGAATGCACACGTACATATATTCAACATGTGTGTGCATTTGTGTGCGTGAGTGTTGATAATATTAACCGGTCTCTGGGGTACAACTGCCACTTTTTATTACGCAATGAAAAGTGAGAGAGCTTCCTAACCCGACCCTAAATCACGGCTGGCGAAATTAGTATCCCAGTGATCACGACCCCTTGTCTCGACTACCTCTACCGTGCTACCGTGCACATATTCATACGCAGCAGAATCCAATTCTAATCCTACATTAGCGTTGTCTGAGGTCTGTGGGATACTAAGATTTCATTCCATTTAATCTGTAGTTGTCAGTTACGTTTACAGTCAAGTGCAACCTTTTATTCATAATGGAATGCTATTTTTTATGGTTCTTTATTCAGCAGAAACTTTTGGAGGTATAAAAAATGAATGTGTTGACATGTTTTGTTTGAATTTATTGCCTTTTCGAATTTTATTTTCTGTTTTGACTTGAGTAGGCTTTAGGAATATAAAATAATAGTTTCAGATATTGAATTATTATATAATAGAAGGATATGTGATGTGCAACGGTTAGTATGAAATGCACAAGTGCGGCAAAGGTTTAACGCAAATCTTAACGTAAAAATATGCAATAAGTGTAATGAAATATTACTCATAAAATTACATTAAAATCCAAAGTATTGTTCGGGTAGCTTTGACTAAGTTTATTTGAGTTTGATAATATTTTATTCAAATTTATACATACAACTTGCTACCGTATCTTGTTTATCAAAATATTATATTAAATGGGTATATGAATATATATTTTACAATTACACAATCACACCTGATTACAACAATCTTAAATATGTAATTCAGAAATTTCAATGTAGAAATAAAACAATTTTAGGTTTATCAGTTGTCAAATAAGACAAATTAGTAACCACAAATATTTAGTTCCTATTTACTCTTAATTATTTTCTTTGAAAAATTAGTTTTATAAAGAATGTCATGGAAAAAAAAATCTTATTAATTTATTATATGAAAAAGTATTCGTTTTGATTTATATAACAACAAAATAATCAAGAAGTGTGACAAATAATATGAAAAATTGTTAAAACAACACTAATACTGACAATATTATAACTTGTGTAGAGAAATTTAAATAAAAATAATAAATAATTATTTTGCATTTTTCTTTAAAAATTGTTATCTTAAGGTATGAACATGATACATCATTGAAGTTAGTAAAAAAAAATATGTCGAATTTGTAATAGTCTCTTGATACAGAAATTGTTTGTTAATTTAACCAACAATACATCTCTCATCATACTTTATGAAAATGAACACCCTGTATATAATTATATTATAACTGTCACTGCACAATAAATGTGAAGTATTTAAAACAATCATTATTATACAGAATTTTCAAATTATGCATTATTGGAAATAATTAATTACCATTTATTGGATTGAATTAATAAAAATAAGTTGTCTGCGAATACATGTTCATTAGTACTTTTTGACTTATATTTAAATGCATGGTTCAAGTTTGTCACCCTTTTTTAACACTCTGTATATCCATTCGTCTTTATCTTTTCCTATTATTCAACAGTCATATTCACAGAGTACCGGCTGTATGACCTTTACAATTGAGCGACTATAAAAATAATAATATGTATGTAGAGAACATTTAAGTTAATTATGGTAACATTAATTCTTTTATTCGAGCTGGAAAGGTACACACATAGAATTAAAAATAAAAAAGCAAATGGACGTGAAAATAAAATTAATTCAATTTAAAGCACCCCTCGTTGGTTTTAAATATCTGAGGGACACAAGCAGCAATAAAACGATCAGGTATCTGTACGGAGGCCATTAAGTCCAGGATCCAGGTCGCAAACCAATAGCGGACAACGGTGGAAGCACTGATCAAATGTGTGAATTCAGCTCGTTAACCATTTCACTAACGAACAATGGCACATACGGTCCATTTAAAGCGTTATTAAGTGTATATACGACTTTCCGGCGTCTCCATTTACAACTGCCAACCTGATAAGCATCTAGCGAACTGAGCCCGAACAAACAGGGGTGAAACTAAGGATACACGTACTCTCCCTGCTGCTTTTGTTTTCCTCTCATAACTTCTGCACGGCCAGGTCACAGGTGACATCATTATTTCCCAATTGTTTATTTTCATCCACTCATACACTCATCTTATGTTCGGACGATAATGCCCTCCATGTTCACAGTGGAACATTCAAGATACTTCAATTATTATATTGAACGCTTTGGCTTATCACTGTCAGCACCTTTGATGTGGTGTCCAATGGCAGCCTTATTGTAAGAAGCAAATGAGTGGGAAATTAAAAACAACTTATTATTTGAATTACATTATACTGACATATTTTTAAAAAAAATATGTAATATCAAATTATTTGTAAATATAATACAAAAGATTTATATATTGAAATAGATAAATTGTATTAACGAAATATTTCAAAAGTACAAATTTTTATAACATTGTTACAATACAGACATTTATTTTCATTTAATGGTGTAATTTAGAATTTTTCATATTATTATTGATGTAGTGATAAAAAATTTTATCAATGAATTTTAAAGAATAAAATAATCCCACCTGCAGTATAAATATAATTTTGGAAAATACATACAGGGATACTGAACTGAAATACATAATAAATAAATTTTTATCTATAATATGAATTTAATGAGTAGACATGGGATTTTAGTGTTTTTACCAATCTATTTAGAAGAAATTTAAATCCAATATGATTTTACCTAAAACGTGTTTTTTTTTTAATTTGACCTAAAACCTAATTTATCGTTTTAATGTACATACACATAATATATTTTTAATTTTATTGTCAAATTGTATCTCATATATAAATGTTTGTAATTTTGATGTTGGTAGGGTAGATCTTGTGCATTTGTTGGGTAAATATATATTTAATAATAAATAAATTCTTGGTTTCACATAGGTTTCTAATTTTAAGGTATAGTAATGGAGTTTAAAGTTACAAGGTTGCAAGCCTGTCAATAAATAAAAGGATTTTTATTTATATTTCCAATAACTTTAAAACAATTAGTGCAACGAACACAAAATCTGTTGGAACTTTATTTATGGTGTCTGAAAATATCTCCGAGAAAATTTTAAATCATTTGAAGGAATAAGGGTAGCACTTATTTTTCAGTCAAAAAATCCTGGATTTTCATATCATATAGTAAAATATATATGAATAAATACAAAGAATGTTAACAAATTTAAAATAATTATACGACTTAATTACGTCAACGACACTGGAAATGTTAATAATTGCTTAGTTTTTAATAATTTATGGAGTAAATGTTTATTTATGTATTATATTTACAGAAAAAAGATTCAATAAAATTTTGTTAATAATTATTAAAAACTTATAATATAAAATTATTTCTGTACCTAATTCCAGATATAATATTACCTAAAATAGGAATTTTATAAATCTATTTAGGTATCTATTTTTACGTATTTTACAACCTAAAATCCTATCATAAACATAGCAAAAATGAATATTTAAACTTTTTTTCTTAATACGAAGTAAGTTTTCTATTTTCAAACACACAAATTTAGTATGGAAATAATATAAAGAACAAAATATACGTATTTATGACGTACCTGCACAGTATGTTAGCCATAGGAAGGTTTGTTTTTTGATATAGCTAACAAAAATAATATAAAGGAAAACACAATTAACAACTAAATTCACATGCGACGGTCACCATCTTCTGAGAGATATATTTTTGGTCATGTGTAAAAAAAATCTTGAGACTATAATTAGCTGAATGTCGCTACTTTTTACTTACCTACATTGTGGTATCTCATTTCTCTTTAATCTATTTCCTATTTTCTTCTATACATTTCATTAAAATAACCATTTCCACTTGAGATACACTTTGATCCGTAGTGTATATCAATAGCTGATTCGAGCTGATAATATATTTCCTTCATTAATCACCATATGATTCACAATCGCATTAGCAGTAAAGAAAATAGTTGAAGCTGCAAATGGATGTGAGACTGCGTGATTCGTTAAACGCAGTACACACTGAGCACGATTCGGTAATTTGTTCTATACGGTTAGGTAGCAGGTGAAGTGGAACAAACAACCGCGAAGAGGAAGAAAAGCAGTTATCATGAAGGAAGAATGCTCTGACACCCCATTTCGCAGCTACGAATGCATGATTTGAATAAATAATGGATTGACCTAACTTTCAGCTTTTAGCTTTCGCCCACGCTCTTTCACCCATTTCATTTCAATTTCAACAACAAACAGATTTTACAAATGTACCACTAAACCGGAAATATTTTCTATTCAAAGATATTTTTGGCCAAAACCTAAACAATAAGTATTTTAATTTACTTAAATATTGCTTATTACTATAGCTCAAATAGTTGTTTTTGATTCTAGATTGAGAAGTTTTACTTTTGCATTCTCGAATGCAAAAAAAAGTAGTAATCGAGTATCAAATAACGATATTTCGAAAACTATGTTCCAAAATTAGTAAAAATTTAAAAAGAAAATGTAGACGTTTCAGATGATTAAATTATTGTGACTGCCTATAATGGTTTCCGTGGAAACAATTTTGTGTATGCTATCAAATCAGACATTCTCTGACTAGCACTTGGCAATTAGTTGACAGAGAGTATATTTTTCTACAATCTGAAAGCATGAAACTCGTTTGTTTGTTATGGTAAACTTGGCAGTGAAAATAATTTTTGCGTGTTTGGTAAAAAATGTCCGAAATTCTAGTACCTATTCTTACATTTATGGACGTCGCCAGCCAATTTTATTTTAATTATTGAAGTTGCAAGTAACCAACCTGTCCCACCCCGTTGCAACTAAATGCTTACTGTTATATTGGTGGTCGAACAATATACAGAATATAACTATAAAATATATTTATTACTATAACACATTCATATATTTATTGACATAATCAAAAACACTTGTTATTATTTTCTAAGAACTATTGATCATCGCATCTAATAATTTTATATCAAACAGCCAACACTTACATCATAATCTATTTAAGACTGTAAATATATCGCGTCAAAGAATATAACTAGGTAAATTCGTTACTGTTAATGTAGATATCTACTTAAGTAATAACTAAACATATTTTTGTAACAAAATGTCGTTGTACTGTACTTATTTTTTATGACCGAATATACAATATTAAATCAAAATATTCGGCTGAATGCCCAATAGTGAAAACATTGTTTAAACATTTTTTAATAAAAATATGTGTACTTAATAATAATTTTAACACTTGCCGACACAGTCAAGCCAGTGTTGTAGTTTTCATAATTATAACTATGTATTGGATATATTTTTTATTTTATAAAATTGAAATTCATTTTTATCTGACATTAGTTACATGTTGCGTTGCTGTAATTATGAATATCTCTAGTATAAATCATTTACAAACATTTCCTCAAATGAATTTTTCTCTTTTTTTTTGCTTAATTCAATATTCAAATTTGGTCGGTTAAACTTAGGACGCCTGTATAATATTCGCTAATTTGATACTTGGTACTTGATAAAAAATAGTGAAATGTTATAATTAAATAAATAAACCTGATTAGTTCGCATTTTTTGTAGTTATTATTTAATTACAATATTCTGTTTTAATATAATCCTACTCTCATATTTTGTTGCACTACAAATATGTCTTTAAATATTTTACTTTTTTATCACTCCATTTATCGTTATTCATTTAGGAATAAGTGAAATACGTCAATGTTTATTCTATCATTAATTTCGTTGAAATGTTTCATACTTTGAATCAAATGAATGTATTTTGTCCACATAACAAGTTCGGGAATCCGGAATGATTTCGGAAAGCGTGTACAACGACCAGCCGATATCGTTACACAACGAGCGGAAAATCATTGG
This sequence comes from Stenolophus ochropezus, assembly GCA_035578165.1. NCBI lineage: Eukaryota > Metazoa > Arthropoda > Insecta > Coleoptera > Carabidae > Stenolophus > Stenolophus ochropezus. The sequence goes on along the minus strand of JAQOWZ010000014.1, from coordinate 19,714,100 downwards.
AAAGAATTTGACGATTTTCAAGTTAAATGAAATTCTGGATTGATCGTTGATGCTCATTGGATGACGGTTTGCAATTTTCAATACAATTCGTGATTGCACAATACGGTTTTCTGTTTCATTAAAACGCTGATATATGATTACAATATATGGGAAACCTATTAACTCACAAACTAAATTGGAAAGGTTTCCTGATATTTGTACTTCCATTTCAATCGTAATATGTTGTGATCCTGTGTGTTTTTTCCAGTATTATTTTCATTGTAAACGTCTATGTTTGTTGCTATACAATTTCAATTAAAATATATTTTATTCGTTTAGCTACAGCTATAATAATACTACATTTATTAAGTTTAATGTCACATTATTTACGAGTCTATAAAAAACAAATATCTAAAGTGTTTATGAACTAGTCATATGTGCTAAGACAGCAAGTATTTTTTTTCATTTATTGGAAAATTAATATTAACTAGACTTCATGGGCTCACAAGCAAATTTGATAAAATACATTAATTACAATAACAAGAAGGTGTGTGAGGTTTTCACCCAATGATGGTTTCTCTATAGTAAGTAAAAGAAGTATTGTAATCGCGAAAAATTTCGGTTTTTATATGTTAGCGAAAATATCCATTTTACAATCCCCAATTTGCTAGTTTTGTACGTATATATCTTGCAAATGCAAAAACGAATAGTCATAGAATGTTGAAATTTTGTATACAGTACTTCTGTAACATCTAGCTGTGCACTGCTCTTATTTAAGTTGGCAGTACCAAAAGGGCACTCTTTTTGAAGTACTTTTTGAATTTTTCACATAACAGCCCTAGATAAATAATATTTCATTGGAGTTATCAAAAAGATAAAGATAAAGTAATTAGCTAAATTTTTACAATTGTTATAGAGCCATATTTATTCATCGACTATTTTAATTTAATTATTGTGTAGTGTATCATTCCTAACGTACCATATGGACCATTAGTAATTATTCATAGTGTTTAATACTAAATCTTTTGAATTTCATTAATTTTAGATGGTTTAGTTTAATTACCTAGCGATGTACATAGGTAATAGTAGTTTTGATCTTCGACCTATCAGCCAAATTAATTTCTTACTTTTGATAGCATAGTTAAGGAATTTTTGATTTATCGAAATTATGTACAGTACAAATAAGGGGAAAATATAATTAATTTAAAACATTACGACTAATAAACAAATAAACCAAAAATGTTCTGCATAGTGTTGTTTTATTGGGTTGTAAATTTAGTTTCAATTTATTATATGTTTAAAGGTTCGCAGTTTCAGATAAGTAGTTTATTTAATGCTGTGTACATATAGAGTCTGTAGTTGAAGCCACTATTTACTATGTACGTGTCAATTATTTCAATATAATGTGTGATCGAAAAACAATCATATAATGGTCGTAGAAAAAATATAGTACGTAATTTAAGATATAAAGCAATTACGCACTTGTGAAATTTTGTTTTGATGTTTGATTAGTTTTACTAATAAGAAAAATGCATAAACACATAGTCATGCTGAAATAGGTTGATAATTATAATATGATGATAAATTGGTTACTGTAATATGAAATAAGATTATTTGTAACTAAAGATGGAATAATTATTTGCTCTATTAATTCATACCCATATGTATTGTATATAATCTTATGTTATTCCATATTGTATATATTTATACCTACGCTTTGTGTTAAATGTTTTATTTTTTTTTCTTTGTCTTTTTCATCATTTATTTTTCGTAATTTAAAAATCTTAAGTTTCATTTAAAACCTCAAAAATTAAAAAAAAATATATGATAATACTCAAATGACGATAAATTATGTTTATATTATCAAGATCGAATGTCAATATTTGAAAGAAAAAATTCACGAATGAATGCAACTGAATACATTGTTCCGAATTTAAAGACCTATAAGTCCGTTTCGCTTTCTTTCAGGATTCTTTCGAAAATCTTGTAAACTCATCGAAAAAACTAGAAGTAATGGAAAAAATGTAATACTATAGAGATTTTTAAATATTTGTAGATGAAAGAAAATATTTTGTAATAAAGGAAGCTTTTTAAATATTAAACTTATATTTCAGATGTATAATTTAAATTTTTTTGGTAGATATTCACGTCATCATCTCATATTCGTATAAAATAAATAAGTATATGACAAATAAAGTAAGTAGATATAATACTTGTTGTTTCGTTGTTTAGAAGTTACTGACAACCCTACCACAAATTATGTAAACTAATATACCAAACTACATAATAAACTGTTGGAATACCTTAGAATCAAGCTGCAAGCTTCCCATTGTTTTTTATATTAGTCATAATTATTATAAGTAATTTATGTGGCTCGCTTATTTTTTTATATTCTAAATTAAATTGACCTAAGTTATAAGTAACTAGTAATATAGTGCTTATATGATTCATGAATTATATCATTAATTATATGTTGTTAAATAATCTAAACCCGAATCCGAAAAATATAATATATTACATTGTATGTTATTACAATTTATTTTCTGTTATGTATTTTAGTGCTGTTGTCCATATGTATATGAAGTGTGTGGTATAGGCTTTTGTTTCCGTACTTGGCTCAAATCAGTTTCAAAGTATAAAATACATGTATGTAATATTGCAGAACAATTTTATTCTACAAATACAGAACCACGAAGTATTGTTTGGTAGTGTTTTATGACCTTTTGTATTATGCTGACTATATACTATTTACCATTATGTATTCAGTAGTAAAGTTATTTTTTATTTTACATATTTTTAAAGGGTAATATGGTACTAAATAATTTTATTGCAAGTTTAAATTGTTAGAGCCATAATGATAATGGAATGCAATAAAAGTGAATAGTATGCATAAAATACGAACTATACTAAAGGTGTTAATAGTATAATATATTCTCTTGAAGCTTGAAAGGGGAAAATCAATTTTTGAACTCCCGGCTGACATAAAATTGCATTGCTAGTGCTTTTATGATTTCCAATTATTATACACTCTGTTCTCTACATAATATATTATTTAATACTTTTGCTTATGCTATGAAATTTTACAAATAAGTAGTCATAGAGAAAACAGAATTTAAAAATGAAAATGACGCGCTTGATAGCAATCTAAAATAACGTAATTGTAAGCAGTAATAATAATGAAATTAAATTTTATGTAAAGGTTAATTTGAAAAATGTATAAGTATACAGAATATTTCAACTGTCACTATTAGAATCTCTTGGATATATTATTGTTTCTCAAAAAGTCACTTTTAATTCTTTTAATATTTCGAAATCAATCGCAAATTGTTCTTTATTTATAATGTTTTATTTTTATTATATTTTAAGATTTTTACTGTGTATAATACACATTTATCATTAATTAAAAATGAATTTACATGTAAACATAATAACGTTTTTAAGCAAATTACTGAATTATGAGATTTTTCAAATTTAATTTCAATTTTATCAAAATGCACATAGTAGATTAACATGGGAAATCAGTTTTTGATTGAATAATATATGCAGGGTGGAATCGAAAGTTGGGCACATGATTTTACTCGGAAGTTATTATAGATACAAAAATATATTAAATAACAAAATTGTAGGAAACCAAGGAGGCCATTTGATTATAGATTAAAATATTGTTTTGAACATGTGGTTCTCAAGTTAAAGCATGAAGTTTTTTTATGGGATTATGCATATTTTTTGTACTTATTTGATGGCGTATTTTTTTTCTGAATTGAACCATGTAATAGTTTTATACCCTTATATAGTAAAAATATTGAAAAAAATGCGATAGAATTTAAATAATTTTTTGTTGGTTGCTCAAGCCCTATGAGCCATTTCCTTGAGCGCGCCTCTGATAATCCAGCCAGTCGTGGTCTATGGTAGGCAAAGTAGATGAAGGATTAGTTGATACTTTTGAAACAAAAATGTACGGAGCGTAAAAAATTAACAAGGATAGAGAATAACCTACTATTATTATAACAGAACAATAATTTTTATTCCTTTTTTTCGCAAAATAAATGTTATACCTGACATTTATATCGTTGAAATAAGAAAAATCTACATAACACGTTCAAAGAAAATACACATATATTGCTAATTAAAAAAAGTAACTTTATATTATTAAGAGAATAATCATAAATTCATAATATTTTTCCTTTAGGAAACAATTAAACTTATAAGTTTCTTAGAAAAGCTGTCGTTTGGAACCTTTACTACTAAATGCAAGTTAAATTAACATTTTAAATTTATTTTCAGTGGTTCAGTACCTTATTGTGTATGTACTTCACAAAGAGAAGGCAATATTTCTATTTCTTTTCATTTTCCCTCTCGTTAATTTCCATTTCAAAAATAATTTTAATTTAAAATCTCTCTCGACATATCACGTAAATTATGAATAAAACGGTTGGCTATACAAACCGAGAGCAATTTATGATTGTGTGATGGTAAATCACAGTCCACAATAGTAAGTATATTTGTTTTAGCCTGTTACTGGTAATGGAATAGGGACAAATTTAAAATAGCTGCGTCGATGTTTGCGATATTTTAATTGATAGCTTTAATGCAGTGCTTTTCGCTTACCATGGTTACAAATTGGTTGACATTGTGCTCTCTATCAGCGTTGCATTACAATGGATGCAGCAATTCCGCTAAAACTTTCCTATTTCGACATTTCATCATCTCAACCTGAACATTTAATAATAAGCTAAAATTATGTTTCTGTGTTTGTTGCATTAATATAATAGACATACCTTGATCCCGTACAAATATATTAATTTTGTAATTAATGTTATTTATTATTATTATATTCTTGAACAATGGTGTAACCCCATATTATCCGTTTTTTTTTTAAATTTACTATATATGTAAATAATATTTTCATGTTATTTGTTACATTGTTTCGTAGATATATTTTTTTTGAAAATAGGACGCCATTTGACCATACGTCATAAATTAGAATTATTCAGCTCATCCTTGTGGACAAAATGTTAACTAACTAACTAACAAAATTGAAATAGGTAAACATGTTATTATAAAAAGGTTTGTAGTAAATGATCAGAAATATTTCTTTCATATAAGTATAGTAATGTAGGTAGATATGTCAAACAAATAAAATTTTATTATTCCATTAATTTTATATTATATTTTATAAAATATCATAGTTTACTACACATTATCGAACGTACCAAACAAATTTGTCTCAGATTTCGCTAATATATCTATAAAGATGATTTTTTTTTTTTTTTATTTCACGTATATTGTCATACATTAATAATATTAAAACTGATCATAAGATCAACCATTAATTTTAGGCTGTACTTAAAACTAAAATTAAGGTCCTCTAAAGGTCACCCACTGGTTTTCTTTAGTTTCTTCTGGTTGCCGTTGGTGCACTATCTTAACTGGTATGGTTTATTTTAACACTAATTCACTAACAATCACATTCATTACACTAGTTATCTCACATTACACTAGCTCAAAAGGTTTGGTTCTTTTGAGACGTCGGGTTATGTTATTATTCTGCAGCAGTTGAGTTGCTTCTGTGTTGATGTGGTGATGCAGCCGGGTTTCATGTTTGATGGCGAATTTTTGTATTGTCGTATTTATACTGTCCATTTTCAAATCTCTGCAAATGTCACTGTTGCGGGCAAATCGCGGTGCGTTAACAATGTTACGCATAACTTTGTTTTGAAATCTTTGAATTTTTTCTTTATGACACTGTTTAGTACATCCCCATAGTTGTACCCCATACGTCCACACTGGTTTCAGTATCTGTTTGTATATTAGTAGTTTATTGTAGATTGTTAATTTAGAGGTTCTACCTACGAGCCAATAGAATTTTCTGTATTTTATATCGAGTTCCTGTCTTTTCTTTTTCACATGTTCTGCCCATTTTAATTTCACATCTAAGGTCATACCCAGATATTTGGCAGTATTTGCATGGGGAATAATATTACCATTTATAGTTACCGGTGGTAGAATTTCATATTTTTTATTTGTAAAGTTTATATTTACGGATTTTTGTTCGTTTAATTTAATCCCCCATTTGTTTGTCCACTCGGTGATGCGGTCGCTAGTTCTTTGAAGTTTTTCTGTTGCAATTTCGATGGTGTTTGCTACAGCTAGAACAGCTGTGTCGTCGGCGAAAGTAGCTATGGTAACATCTTCTGGTTGAGGTAGGTCGCTGGTATATAAAAGATAGAGTATGGGTCCTAACACACTCCCCTGAGGTACACCTGCTCCGATGTTTTTTAGCTCAGAGTAATCTTCATCATGTTTAATTCTAAAGAGTCTATTTGATATATACGATGTTAATATTTCTGCATATTGTACAGGTAGCATTGTTTTTAGTTTTATTATTAGTCCATTATGCGATACCTTATCGAAGGCTTGTGCAACGTCTAGAAATATGGCTGCACAAACCTGTTTTGCTTCTAGTGCTTTCTCAATTTTGTCAGTAATTCTATGTATTTGATCAATCGTTGAGTGTTTATTTCTGAATCCAAATTGATGATTCGGGATAAGTTTTTTCCTTTCAATTATTTTCTTTAGTCTTATCAGTAACAGTTTCTCAAACAATTTTGATACTATTGGTAGTAGAGAAATTGGTCTATACGACGTAGGTTCATTTAATGGTTTTCCTGGTTTGTGAATCATTATGACTTCAGCCACTTTCCAGACACTTGGTACGAGTTTGAGTCTGAAGGTTGCATTAATAAGATATGTTAGCATGACTAGGCCTTTTTTTGGTAATTGTTTTAGGATTTCTCCTGTTATTAGATCGAATCCGGGTGCTTTTTTAGAGTTCAAGCTAAATATTTCATTAGCAACTTCCCGTGGAGTTACATGTCTAATTTCCTCATTTTCATTGTTTATAATTTCTTGATTTATAATGTTTATATCAATTTCATTTGGTTCGAATACTTTTTCTAAATGATCAGCAAATACATCCGCTTTCTGTTTATTGTCTTTTGCCCAGGCTCCATTTATATTTCTTATGGGTGGGTTATGTTTAACTGGTTGATTTAATTTTTTTGTCATTTTCCATAAGGAGTAATTTGTATCTCTATCTGCGGATAGATTACTTAAGCTTCTGGTTAGAGACTCCTCTTTTATTTTTTGAATTTCCCTTTTTAATTCTTGGGTTTTGTTATTAAGAATAGTTTTATCCGTGGGATCTCTAGTCATTTGTCACTTCCTCCTTGCTTTTCGTTTTTCTTTGACTAGTTCTTTAATTTCCATTGGGTAGTTGTTGCCTACTGTTCTGGTTGAGAGTATTTTTGTATTATTCCACGCTGCAATTTGTATTAGTTCATTAAACTTTTCCGCTGCTTCCTCTAGTTGTTGTTTATTTTTTATCTGTATTTTTAGGTTGATATTATTTTGCAATTCCGTCCTAAAGCTTTCCCAGTCGGTGGATTTGTTGACTAAAGTTAGTTTATTTTGTTTTGTAATTATTTTCTCGCTTAGAGTTAAAATGACTGCTGAATGATCTGAACTTAGATCGAAATTCTCTTCTGTTTTTATAAAGTTTGGTGATACTCTCTTCGAGATAAAAAAGTCCAATAAGTCTGGATTTTTATTCAGGTCCGTGGGCCAGTAAGTTGGTTTGCCGGTAGTATGATGGTTGCACCCGTTTTCTCTTATTGCCTTCATTAGCTCCCTACCTTTCGGTGTGGTGACTCTTGAGCCCCAGTCTGTGTGTTTTGCGTTGATGTCACCTCCAACTATAAATCTGTTTCCAAGGTGTTGGAGAATGTTGTTATAATCGTCTTTTTTGAGATTGTGTCTCGGAGGCAAATATATTGCACCGATTAATAATTTTTGTTTTGTGGATTTGATTCCAACTACAGTTAGTTGGACTTCTTCTCGTTGCATGGAGAGTTCTTCATAATGATTAAGGCATTCTCGTATTAATATTGCACTACCGCCTCGTGCATGTTCACTAGGGTGTGTAGTGTGATATACTTTGTATCCTTGTATTTTGACATAGTTCTGGGTTGTAAGGTGTGTTTCTGATATTAGACAGATGTCTATTTTCTGTAGGTCTAGGAATACTTGGAGTTCTTCTCGTCTCTTTAGAAGGCCGTTGGCGTTCCATGTGGCTATTCTTAAGTCGTTTAGCGGCATCATTTATGGGTGTTGAAACTTTTTACATTATTTCTTTTTTCTAATGTAGCTATTTTTTCAGCTAACAAAGTTATTGTTTTCTCTTGGGATTCAAATTTATTTATTAGTGATTCCATCATTTGGATTAATTTATTTTGTTCATTCGGTTTTTGCTGTGCTTGGGTGCTTGAGTGTTGGGTAGCTTGGACATATGATTTTCCTTCTTCTACTGGAGTAGAATGAAACTGTCTTGGTAGTTTATTTTGTGGATTTTTTATTCTGTTTATTAATTCTCGTCGTTTTTGGAGTTCTTTAGCAACCTCGCAACCTCGGTAGTTTGCTGGGTGTTCTTTTCCACAATTTGCGCATGTTGGTTTTTCTTCTGGTTTCTTTCTACAGATGGTGCTGATATGGTCGTTTGCGCATTTAACACATCTAGGTGAGTGTGCACAATATTTTTGCGTGTGTCCATATCTTTGGCATTTTTTACATTGTGGAATTAGATTACTGCTTCTTATTGCCTCAATTTTTACTCTCATTTGACTCAAGTATTGAATTTCGTAAATTTTTTTAATGTCCTCATCATTGTTGAAAGTTAACATGAATAAAGGAAGTGGCTTTATTGTTACCTTTCTATTACTGTCGTATTCTTTTTTATATTTATTGACAACTTCTAAAATTTTGTAGCCTTTGTTTAAAAGTTCGTTTTTAATTTCTTCTGGTTGGCACGAGGGGTGTAGGTTTCTGGCCATAACCCTTATTGGTCTTAGTAACTTATTTTCATAAGTATGCCATTGTTGGTTTTGCTCATTCATAACTTTCGTAAGATTTCTGTATTCTAATTCGCTATCTACATTAATTTTAATCTGACTGTTATTCATCATTGTTGTTTTGAAGTTTATATTTTTGCTTTTTAATACTGAGTTTAGTTGGTTATATTCTTTGATATTACTTACGATTACTGGCGGTGGTTTATTTTGTTTTACTGGTGTTTGTATTTGTATTTGTTCAGGATTTTCGGGACTAGTCGAGCGTCTTTTTCTTTTGCTTTTTTGCAAAATCCATTCTGTTTCTTCGGTGACAAAAATTTCTTTTGTTACTTCGAGATTTTTTGGCTCTTGGTTTTTTTTTCGTTGTAAAGAGGCAATTATTACCATTAGTTCCTGATTTTCTTTTCGCATGGAAAGATTTTCATTGCGCAAGGTTTTTAACTGTTCTAGTAGATTTTCTATGGTGGGAGGACTTGTCTCCATGCTATGGTGCTTTGGTGTTTGCACATATGTTTGACTCATAGTCGTTGCCCATGGGCTATTTAGCTGTGGTGGATTTCTAACTTGGTGGCCATCCGCCATCGGGGTGGTGGCCTTTTGGGGCCACTCGCGATATGGTGGTAGGTTTATTTTCTTTCACTTAAATCACTATTATCACTATACACTCACAATTGTTCAAAGAGAAATTCTGTGATTACCACATTAGGTAACTAATTAAATACACATTAATTATACACATAGAGAGTTATATCTCACTAGTAGTCACTGTTAGCTTCTGGCACGTCCGTTCACTACGAGTGCTGCTGTAAGAATATAAAGATGATTCAACACATATTACTAACTGATCACCTATGTGTGATGTGGAGAATGAACCACAGGGACTACTTCTATATAACAAATGGTTGGTTATTAATCACTTTTTTGATTATAATAAATTAAAAGACTGACGTTCAATCAAATTTGTTGACAAAATAAATATATTAATTTACATATTTTACTTAAATTAAGAGATATTGTGTTCTCCATAAGAATCACAGTCGAATTTTTGGTGAATAAGAATGTTTGGAGATTCATAGAATCATTTTCACAATGAAAAAAAAACAAAAAAAAATGCAGACAATTTGTAAAAAATGGCCAAGAAAAAATTTAAATTTTACTTTGTAGTACAAAAGGAAACCATTAGTTACAACAGACGCAAAGACTTTTATTAAGGTAAAACCTTATTACAAAAAGCGTTAATTACAAGCACCACCATTAGCCAGTAATGATATGGAAATGCAATAGCTAGACTGAGACTGGTTGAAATGTGCAATGTAAAGTGCAATGGGGAGTATCAACCACATTGTCCAGCAGTGGCGAGCGCTTGTGGAGCTTGTGGCCTTTGCGTACTCACCTCTAGTGATGCAATACACCGGTACCCTTTACCTGTATTGACTACCTATATTCAATATTGCACCCTATACAGAACTATTGCTGTGAAATTATACCACCATTGTATGGTCCTGGACAATCAATCGCAATAATCATACACCATCAAAATACGGATAATATTGATAAAACACAAGTTATTAATTAATTAATTATTTTCAACAGATATATAAGTAACTATCAATAATCATGGAGTGAAGTATACGCCTTTTTAACGAGAGAAAAAGAGTGGATTGCTGGTTGTTAAAAAGCATATTTAAGTAGCTATATTAAACTTGATATTACCTATAATTTAAAGTAAAAAATATAGATATATTTATGATATTTTCTTACAGGTACGGCGAACCGGTACAAATTTTCGTACCAGTACGGAGTACCGGAGAGTATCGGACTACTCTCACGTGAACTATTACCACAGAATAGGTTTATACAGAAGCGACAGTAAGACAGAGAAACGAAAATTAAAGAGAGACGAAGACTGTGCACAAATTTAAAGGGCTCATTGTTTAAAATCGGAAAATTCTCTCACATCTGAGAGAGAGATAGGGGAAGAGCACAAATTTAAAGGTCTACACAATGCTTCAAGGTCATAGAACTGGTTAGGGGAACATGTGTCGCTTCTGTATGTAACTATTCTGTGCTATTACGTTAAAACTACTTAATTCTATTTATTGAGAACATTTGGTATCTTGGTAAAAAAAACTTAAAATTTTTACTATGTAAATTTTTATTTTTACTGAGCGTCGTATTATAAGCGAGATATTTTTATTTTTTTATTTTTTTGCACCATTTAAGAATAATGCCAGGCTAAAAATTATTATTGTTGGTTCGTATCAAAGAAATATGTTATAAAACATTGTCTACACTTTTTATATTAAATGTCAACTGTCTAAAAAACCTTAATATATTTTAAATCAATTTTTAAAAGCTGTTAGATTACAGTGACCATTTATTTTTTTAATGAAATCAGTACCTACAAACTTATGTCCTAGATTTAGATTATTTATTGACTATACTACATTTTCATAGTAAAACATTTAATATAATATTTAAAAAATGTGATAAAAGTAAAATGAAATTTGATATGATATACAATGATTAGTATTAAAAAAGTGTTATATTGTGTAAAAAGTAATGTTTTAGCAAATACTATTTCATAGTTTTTTTTTGTAAATTTTATTTCTTCAAGGCGTTTAATATTCTCAGGCAAAACATTTTGTAAATCCAAATATAACTTTTACTATATTATTATTTGCTTAAATGAATTCTGGAGGTTTGCCAGTTAAGAAGTGGATTATTTGATGAAAATTAGAGTTTTGCTTTTTCTAGATTATCTTTACAAACTTCTGCCTCTCTAGGTATAATCTTTATAGACTTTTAGATCACATCTAAGGGCAAATGAAATAATTACTATTGCTAAAGTTTACAGTTCTTCTCAAAATCAAACTGCAAGTCACTTACTAATTAATAATATACAGGTTCATTTTATTTTGTCTGCTAATATATGTAAACATAATAGGAATTTTTATAAAAAAAATGTTAGAATATGTAAATATGTCACTGAATTCAGAATAAAAATCTTTACAGAATAAGCAAATAAGGAGATAGTTGTTCCCAAAATTTAAGAACCACTGGTTGAAAAAAATTAGAGTAGTTTTCAACGAAGAGACACAATTTTGGTCTTAGAATGAGAGGCAGCTTAGGCAGCTATGAGTAACAAGGAAAACTACGCTACTCTGTTCTACATAACATCAGTTTAAATTTTCTCTGATATATGTACATCACTTTCTGCCCTTTTCTTTAAATATACGGTAAAATGCATGATTCTGAGAAAGTTGGCTTGTTCTAAACGGGAGAATTGCAATATTCGCAGAACTATAGTTTTTGTAAATTGTGTAACGCGTACCCGAGGTGTCTCTTCAGTTGAAAACTACTCTATACAGGGTGAGTTTGGGAAGACGACCCCCCCCCCCTTTAATTTTTTTATTATAAGTAATAGAAAAAAATGGTTTATATAAAAGTTTTATTATTTTACATACACTATTTGATGGCAGATGTAGATACTTTTTATAAAGTCAGCTTTACAAGATACGACTATCAACTTTTATTTTTCAAATGGCAACCTATAATTATTTTAATAAAATTGAAACCGCCATTTTTTCCTCTTTTACGATGTATTCATTTTTAGTAATGTATTTGAAAAATTTCGAGACAAATGAGATAATTTAGAAATATTAGAAATAATTTTTAAACAAATATTATAGGTGGCTATGTTTCTCGAAATCGGGTAAAAATCCTTCTGTGTTCTTAAACACGGTTACCAACGTCTAGGAAACCGCTCCTGATAAATTATTTTTGCTCTTCTTATGATGCAAGTCGATTCACTAATTATTAGAATTATATCAATTAATTCGTTCTTCGTGAATTTTTCAAAATGTTTTTTTTTTTGTTTACAAAATAAGTTAAAGAAAGTAACAAACAAATGTATACATTTTTGACATTAATTTAATTGTTTTACATTGTTACGTTTTGTTTATTTTCACATAGCCACCTATAATATTTGTTTAAAAATTATTTCTTATATTTCTAAATTATCTCATTTTTCTCGAATTTTTTCAAATACATTAATAAAAATTAATACATCGTTGAAAAGAGAAAAAAATGGCGGTTTCTATTTTATTAAAATAATTATAGGTTGCCATTTGAAAAATAAAAGTTGATAGTCGTATCTTGTAAGCCTGACTTTATAAAAAATACCTACATCTGCTATCAAATAGTATATGTAAAATATTGAAACTTTTATATAAGCCATTTTTTCTATTACTTATAATAAAATGTTAAGGGGGTGGGCGTTTTCCCAGGCTCACTCTGTATACTCATTGACATAGTCTTGCAAAATTGGAATTGTTTTCTAATTTAACCAACTTCGTACCTCTTACGTTTCTCGAGATAGCAATAGTGGACAAAGTAAAATGAACACCTGTGAATAAAGATTTTATAGTTTACATTATATAAATTTTGAATTTAGTATAGCGCCTTTTTATTTCAAAAAACCCGCTTGTAGATTTTCCTAGTTACGAAACTGCAGCTTGTTTTAAATAAACACGTAAACTCTTTTGTTTTAATATTTCATGGTACATAAATCGTTTGAGAGTGTATCATAATGTTCTTGTTATTACAACACTCGTACACTTGTGCATTATCTGTCACTTTTGATGCTCGAAATATAATATACGCTTACAAATCATGAACCATAACATTAAATTTTTAACTTATCTTAACCGCAATATCACAATCGTTATATATGTACATATTATTTGGTTTCAAAAGACAAATGGACAATACTTCATCAACCACAAGCATAGTTAGCCGCTATCAGGCTAGTGGTTACCGCTCAGGCGCCACAAACTAAGTGCGTTGTGGTCACTGGTTCGAATTCCGCAAAGGTTTAGTATAGATTTGTAGGCGTGTATTAACAAAAATAAGGTAATATTGCGTTACTGATAATACATATTGTCGGCGATATATACTTGTCTTTTCCATTTATCTATGGCACAAAATTCCTATGTGGAATAAGTACCTATGTGCTTGTTTCATGACATGTTTTACTTGCATTTTAGTGATGCAGGTTGTCAGTCTACAGTCTCTGTAAGGTCAGTAATGTCAGCATACACCGAGCCGTTGTGCGGTACCCCATCCAATTGGACAAGGCGGGCTATGTTGCTTATCTACACGATCAGACAAGACACGCCATACGACCACACAACCGTACTGGCTGACATTTCTACATTTGCTACATTTGCTAACGCCAAATCCTGTAAAGCTGGTTTTTAAGGATTATAATTTACTAATAATAATATAAATAGTAATATTAATTTCATTTTTTGTTTGACCGTTTGATGCTGAATAACTACGACTGGGGGCAGGGGGCCCTACAAATAGTACTGGCTGACATAACTTGTCTGTACTGTACCTACTGATAAGTAACTTTTTGCCTGTTTTCAAGTATTTATCTTTCAGGTTGATATCTGAACTTATTTAGACTCAAACCGTACATACCTCCTAAGAAAGGCAGCGGAGAGTAGAAGAAGCAAGTGGGAAGAAATACCAAGGCCCAAGGCTGGCAAAGGATAGAAAACAGTGGAGAGACATTTGGAAGAAACTACACTAAATCCGCTCTAGTCGAATAACCTTACACCGAAAGGTAGAAAGGTTCATGGATTAAGTAAGTAAGTTTTATACGCTCCGCACCAAAAAAATTCGATTACGCATGATGTCACCACTTAGTTACATACCGTTTAAGAATTAAAATCGCATATATTAAACCAAATTCGATATCATTACAAAAAAATTGGCCCTTCGAAAGTTCGGGACAAAAGTGCGCCTGGTAATCCCGGTATTAAATCCGTCTCTGATTCATGTTATTATTATTATGAAATTTAAATATGCTGTACAATTATTTGTTTATACAGTGCAGTATATTTAATTCAAGAAGCAATAAAGTTAATAAATAGATCTTATTAGCATTTAGGTGTAATTACATGCATAAGAGCTGGAAGGATACAATAGACTGATAGTTAACACCTAATGCCCTCTGCAGTGTACACAATGAGACTAGGGAGAGTGACAGCACACACTGGTACTGGTAACTTCAATCACGCAACTTGACAATCATTGATGTCCCTTAATGGCTATTTCACTATATCAATATTTAATGTGCTACACACGAAAATCAAATTGGAATACGGAAACTCTAAACAACTAAACACATCTACCTAAGTGCTGGTATATCCTGCCACACACTCCACTTATTCTAATCTCCAAATCTCATTTCATTGCATTTCATATAAATACAGTTATATTGTTTTTATTCTCTTGTAGTTATGGCGACACGAAATCAAATTATCGTATAAACGCACTACTTTACTATGTACATACAAATTATACATCATTGAAAAGCTTATAAAATATTCAGAATATTCATCTATATTTGACATATCTAGTGGACCTAGAAAAAGATTGTCCAAAATAGTGTTACTATGAAACACAAAAACAGTCTCGGACTCATTTCGTCTCGAAAAATTGAAACGAGATCACCAGTGCCGAGTTTCATCGAGAGCCTCGATAATATATACACTTTGTAAATTATAGTGACTTATATAGACGAAATAAATATTGCCGAGATAATGTCGAGACGAATGGAGACGAGATGACCTAAGAAGTTGTCTCGAATATCTCGATCATCACTATAAATTATTTTGATTTATTAGATATTTTTGAAAATCACTCGTTTTGCGACTGTTCATTTTTGTAATTTTTTACAGTAAAAAATTCCCGATGATAGAGAATGGACAGTTTAAGATATAAGAGGAAGGACGGTTTTAAATTTAAAAAATAATTGTAAAATTTCAAGAATTTAATTGTGCTTTGAAAATTTATATAAACACTCACTATGTTTCTTTTGTAAAAAGTAATAGCTCTTTGATTTGGGGTTACATTCTCATTATAAAGAAACAATAAAATTATGTTCTTTTAGGAGCATTTTGGAAAGATAATATTTGAGTAATTTGTTTTATAATCTTTCATTTTAGGTAATATTCGTCACTGCATCTCTATAGTTTCTCAAATAAGACAAATACCATATTTGTTGCTATGTTTTATTTCTATTTTAATATAATCTAAATATTTTTTGGCATTGATATTGGTGAAATGATGGTGGTACTCTTTCTAATGATCCGTTTCCATGTGAATAGCTTATTGATATCAAGATTGGTGTGCTCAGACTCACTACTACTTAAAAAAATATTATTTTGTCACAAATTTCTCTACTCGCCTATGGTTGAATAAAATATTTTTTCTAATTTTGACATACGAAGTGTCACCTTCCAAAATTGATTGACCATACAATGTGTAAAGTCGTAAAGGCAGGTATTTTTACAGATTATAACTTTTATTATAATTAATAATCGATTTACATATTTGTTATATTTAAAACTTATTTGAAAAATTTGACAACACATCTTTGTCAGCTCTCATATATCTAGACATCTAACGGTAGTAACTCTTTCATCATTATTATAATGATTATGATTAATATTATTATTCGAATTTGGTATTAAAAGGAGTAAACGAGATAAATTCGAGACAAGACAAAACATTGCCTGTCTCTGTCTCGCGGAAATTCTAATTGAAACTAATCTTTGTATTTACAATATTTTCTTATAAATTTTTGACGAAAATATTAAACTAAGTTGAAAGTTTTAAAATGGTGTACTTCATATAAATTTAATACAGTCTGTTCAACCAGACGTGATATAAAATTCCTTATACATCTTATAAACTTTATGAGAACATTGTTACAGATATATATGAGTATATACATATATAACTGTTGATAGGTTAAGAAAAATTTGATAAATTTATACAGGAAATAAAGAAATATTTTTTTAATCTTATTATGAATAAAATATAAAGATGTTTTTCATCTAATTTGGTGTACAAAGTTGAGTCATAAACATTTTAACTTACAATATCTAAAGTGGATAGAAACATCATGATATTCTCTTTCAAAATAGAAAAAGCAGATATATACATACCTATATAGGGACATAGATGTATACGTCCAGTAATACATTAGCTATTAAACATTTGTACTATAGTAACTACAGATACACTTCTGTGTTCAATGCATTAATTAATAACAAAACAATAGCCAGTAATTGGAATTAGTATATGCGAAATTCAATATTGTATTGATAACGTAGGTGTACGTATTCAAATATGTAATATAGTGCTTTGTATACGTACACTTGAGAGGGTAGAGAATTTGTGTTACTAAAGTGTACGAATGGGGGGTAGACAGCGGGTTAAAAATGACGATTGTTGTGTATCTACGTATTTATTGAATGACCCCCTTACACAAAAGGAAATATCTTTTAAACCAATCCATTGCGTATTTATATGTAATAGGACTTATTGGCTTACATTTTATCCTTAAATTTAAGATTCTTTTTTTAATACTGTATATTATTATAATATATATAACTTCAGGTTTTAATTTTGAGGAAAAATAGCATTGGAAATCTAATAATTGAGACAATTGTTTGCAACAAAGTATTACAATTTTTACTGGACGTTTCGAAGATGAAATTATCCTCATCATTTATAACCCATTTTCAGAAAAAAAACTTAAATTAAAAAAAAAATACAACCAGTTTAGTTTTCATAATTCCCCAACTTGGTTGGCACTTGATTCCACCAATTCATTACTTAATTCCAGTTGCGTAGCTAGAATCCTTTTTGCAGGCGCTCGAGTGCCCCCAAAAAAATTCGGTTAAGCGTCTGCAAAAATTTGGAAACTAAAAAAAATTAGAACAAAACTAAAAGCGTTAGGTAGTAAGAAAAATAAATATTTTTTTCTTTTCCGTCATGTCACAGTTAGGTACACTGGTACACATTTTATCAATAGATGACTAAAGCGAATTAATTACTTGTGCAGAATTCTGCCGGACAAAAAAGACTTCCTTCATTGACCATTCTCAAAATAGAGTATAGGTAAACAGCCTAATCTTCATTCTCGGATTCTTCAATTAATAAATTAGCATTAGTCATTTAATTTATTAAAGCTAATTTTAGTTTCTTGTTGAATTATTAGTTTTATTTTGACATTTGATCTTAAAATGTGTTTTTGCTTTTTATAGAACCAAAGTTATTTAACAAGTATTTAATTTTAATTATTTAAGACTTATTTATTGTTTGTTGTTTGGTATTAGTACTTATTTTTTTTACCATTCAAGTAAGTTTTTTTTTTGTCCTAGTATATATTTAGCATTTATATTATAGAAAAGTTTTGTCTAAAATACTGAGCTCCTGCAAAACTCTGTATCTTTTATGATATATTACTGCCGACTGTCATTCAGAGTAAACATGTGTCAATGTTGATGCAATCTGATTTTTGGTTTTGCATATTTTTGACAAATTTAAAATGTATCATCAATTATCGTCAGCCAGTACGGTTGTGTGGTCGTGGCGTGTCTTGTCTGATCGTGTAGATAAGCAACATAGCCCGCCCTGTCCAATTGGATGGGTTGCCGCACAACGGCTCGGTGTGTGCTGGCCTTGCAGAGACTGTAGGCTGACAACCTGCATCACTAAAATGCAAGTAAAACATGTCACGAAACAAGTACTTCAGGTACTTGAGGCCTAATCGGCTTCACCAAAAATCTGGATCTATTTCCGGAAAACTAAGTAAGGGCTGTCACAATAGATCTTCTAGGTCGCGTTGACAAAAAGCGACAAAACGCTTAAAAACCCTCATATACATACATACATCATCAATTATCAATGATCAATCTTTTTAATCACGGTGTGTGATGGTTTAATTTTATTTTAATGTAAAATTAATTTTATTTTCTCTTGTACACAATATAGCTGATGATGAAGATAATTTCAACTTTGAAATGTCCAATAAAGATTGTAATACAATTGTCTCAATTATTGAATTTCCAAGGCTGCTTTCCTCAAAATTAAACTAAATTCGGGATCCAACATAACCTCTAAAAATACTTCAGGTACTTTAACAAACCTACAATAAAATTGGATATGTATATATGTATGTATAACAAATAAATAAGTGTTGGAATGATTAAAAGAATACGATATATGAAATTTATATTTACCGGAATACACTTGTATATATGTATGTATGTATGTGTATATGTGCATCATGTATCAATGGTTCTATTACAATTTATATAATTTTCAATCAATTGCGGTAAGTCAACAAGAGAATAATGCTCTTGTATATTTACTGAGGATATTGGCAATAATGCACCAATATTGACATGTATTTTACCCCTTGTTTGGTAAGTGCTCGTTAAATTTTCGAAAAATGTTTACATATAATCTTTAACCATTTCTCGTGTATGGCTTTGACAACTCAAGTTCAAAATATGTATGTCAACTTCACATTTTTGAATATATTTAAATCAGAAAAATAACAATATTTTAAATTAAAACATAAAATAGATCTGCATTTTAATTAAAAATTAATATCTTTTTTTTGACTATGTAACAAATAATTATGTAAAATTATTATTGTTCTTCAGTTAAAAATTATGACTGAGGTTCGCATTTTTCTTTGAAAAATATCGCGTACCAGAGTAAATACGTTATTTTTACCTTTCTTCTCATGACTATGTTATAAAATATGTAGTATTTTATATAACGTAATCCTAATCGGATAGGATACGAAAATAATTTATACTTTCAAATAAATTACATAATTAAGTTTTCAAATGAACTATATGACTGTATTACAATAAGCATTTATCTCAATTGTTTTCACAGCTTCTTTAATTTTATGGCATATAAATTTATTTGGTCGAAATTTTCTATTAAGCTTCTGTATTTTGATAATATCATTAGATTCGTAACTTTATGTACATAGATTCCAATATAGAAATATATAAAGTTTTATACGGTAGAAATAAAAATAAAATTATATATGAATATATTTGAAATAATTATTTATTTTAAAATATCTACTTCTTATATTCCTGCAATAATATTGCAAAAACATAAACAATTTTTTAAACATGTTCCTTTAATTTTGTATTAAAATATAAACAATTTTTGTAACATATTCTTCCAATATTATGGTATAATCGTAAAAAAAATTTTAAATTTTACTGTAATGCAAACTAGAGTTTTAATATTATTTTTTAATAATTTAAAACAATTACTAAAAAACATCCTCACCACAATACAACACAATCAAACAAAGAGCAATATACAACAAACAATCATTAAGAAAAATTTTCACATCTTTTTCTTAAATAAATATAATTGTAATATATTTCATAAAATATTGTATTTATTTTCCTATTAAAATTTTCAATTAAGTGTAACATTCTTTAAACAATTATTTAAACATTTTTAGTAAAATTTCTTTTAATTCTATAAAAAATATTATTTTTAAATGTTAAACAAATATATTAATACAATAGTTTATAATTTTTAAATGCAATTTGTGTCTGTCCCAATTTGTAGTGCAATATATGACAATTGTTTTATTATATCTTATAATTTTTTCTCTGCGTAAAAACAGTATTTATGGTGAATACTATATTTTGTCCCTCATCTTAATTGGATTAAAAGTATCCCGAAATTGTGATTTAATAAATACTATTTTACGAGTACATTTTAAACTTTAAACTTATATTTATTTTGTATGTAGGTATCATATTTAAGTTCCTTTTCTATGTAGGAATATTGTACCTTGCGAAAAAGAAGAGGTATGATAAATATACTACTTGCCTCGAAAGGGTTACATAAATGCAAGAAGTGAAAATGTCAACAAAAATAAACACGCAATGTAGCAAATAAAAAATATATCCGGTTTCAGAGAGTACTCACATCTAGCGAAAACAAAATAAAAAAATAGATGTAAGTAAATGATATAATATGAATGCAAGCAACAAAGACAAAGCTCATTCTCCGGTGCCGGGCACATATGATTACACACTATGAACCATACAAGATAGCCGTAGGAGGGAAGAGTGGCCCGAGATCATAATCAACGTCTATATGTGCACATGCTAATGGAAAATTTTAATCTGGCGTTCCTTCCATTCCAGATAGTACTAATGTTGCGGTATGCGAACACGGCACAGCACAAAATGTCATCCAATTTTGAATGACATGGATTTTCGATCAGTGGAAATAAAAACGACGTGGTATGTGGTTAATGGCACGTGGTCAGCTTCCTCACACGTGCGAAGTTTCAATTATCTTACTTTACTGTTATCTACTTTACTAATCCACTCTCTACACTTCTACACTCACAATTATACTGCAACCTTCTTATTTTATTTATTTACACTTATATAAATTTCATTTCATTAATTCTACATTTAACAATCTTTGCTTTCCTAATTATTTGCAAAAGTTTTTTACTTGTTACAATGGGGTAGGTGACCAAGATAGAATTTTAATGAAAAAACTATTGAATTATAGAAAGTATATTTATTTATTAACGTTGACATTCAAAAAGTTAAATATTTCTCAGCAATTGTTTAGTAATTTGCGTTAAATAGAAACAGCGTCCTTTACTATGACGTTCACTAAGTTAGCACTATCTCACTCACACCACCTATTTCCGTCTGTCTACCTTCGCCGCTCTCATGAACTTCGTTGACGTCATAATCCCCTCCCAAGTACTATATTATTTATTTACTTCAAAACAACATATAATTAACAATTTTAAAAAAATACGGGTATATTATTTTTGTACAAGCTATCACATATACCAAATTTAGAAATTGGTCACCTACCCCATTCGGTATATACGAATTATCCTTTAATATTTTCTTATAGCTCTGTAGCGAGCATAAGGTTTCAACGTGCTTCGAACGGTCAACGAAGGGCTGAACGGCCGGTCGGTCCTTCTGCGAAAGGCTGGACATGTGGTGCCCAGATGTGAGAAAACACCCTGGTCACTGAAATACTTTTGGTGTTGTAGTTAGTTGAGAGTAAGACGAGTCGTGGGTTGCACGCTCGTGTCGTGTGTTAGAACTTGTATTTTGTAATCTAAAACGAACTGTAAATAAATGTGTAAATAGTAGCTCGCGCCTATTTTATCCTAAAACGAAATCCTGTTACAGTGGCGCAGTCGGTAGGATTGTTAAAATAGTGCGAGTTCGCGATTTGAAGTTCGGGAGTAAAGAACTTTCAACAATGGCGTCGTGTGTATTAGTTCCTGCGATGTTTTCGGGTAAAAGTGATGTGGATGAGTGGTTGTTGAAATTCGAAAGAATCGCTAAACTAAACAAATGGGATGAGGCCACAAAAGCACTTCAAGTAGTAGTATACGTTGAAGGAGATGCTTTTGACGCGATTAGCGAGGTATCAGAGGACGCGACTTACGAACATTTAAAACAAATATTATTACGTAAATTTCGTGTAATAGGTAAAAGTGAAATTGCTCGTAGCCAACTTTCTCATTGCATGCAGAAAGAAGGCGAGTCATTGGAGGACCTAGTGAGACGGGTGGAAAAACTTTGCAAAGATGCATACGCCACCATCCCTGCAGAGGGGCGCGCTACTCTAAGCATCGGCCACTTCATCGACGCTCTGCGAGACCCGGACACGAGGATGTGGGTTAGGAATAAACAGTGCGAAAATACAGAATGTGCGGTGAAATGTGCTAAACTCTATGAGAGCAATAAAGCGTGCGAAGCGAACAGTGTCCGAATGCAAATAAATGCTGCCGTAACTTGCCAGGAAAGTACGACTACAAATGCAGTGCATGCAAGCGAAAACGAGACATCTGCTCTTCGGCGAGAAATCGCCGAATTACGCGAGTTAGTCAGTGCGTTGACTGCTTCCGTCTCCAGAACTAGGCGATCAAAAGAAGCAAACAATAATGTGAGGTGCTGGCAATGTGGACAAGCAGGCCATGTAAAGCGAAACTGCCCTATTAACAATCAATCGGGAAACGGGAAATAGCCGGCTCGCGGACCGCGGTGCCGGCTGAAGTTTGGACAGTATCTCCGGAATGCCGTATGTACGTGCGTGGGACAATAGCGAACACAGAAATTGACTGTTTGATTGATACAGGTGCAGCTGTATCTTTATTGCGAGAAGATGTGTGGCGGAAAAGTGGAGGAGTCTCTCTCTCACGAGTGACCGGATCGGTAGTGAACGCTAGTGGACAAAAAATGACGGTTCTCGGTCAGACTCGAATAAAACTAAGTGTTGGTGGATGTGCGCGGGAACATGATATTCTAATAGTTAAAGACCTTTCTCGATCATGTCTTCTTGGCGCTGATTTCCTCCGAGCAAACAAGTGCGACGTGCTCACCAGCAGGGATATGCTGAGAATTGGAAACCACTTAATTCCACTAAAACGCCCAGAAACTACCTATGAACAAGTAAGTACCGTATATGTACACTGTTCTACTGTAATACCACCAGAATGCGAAGTTATAGTGCGTGGTTTCACTGAGACTTTAAGTGAAATCGGACTCTTTGAAGCCGATAGTTTATTGTGTCAACGAACTAACGTAGCAGCAGCGCGTGTTCTTGTGTGCCCTGTAAACTCTGTTATACCCGTGAGAATTTTAAACCCAACCAAAGAGACAATTACGGTCCGTAAAGGTATGAAACTCGGTGTACTGCATCCCTGTAAAGAGGTTAACATGGTATCTCTTCCCGATAATAAACCAATAAAAAGTTCTAAATTGTTTGATCTGTCGGAATGCAAAATTAATGGTCAACAGAAGAAACAACTAGCAGCTTTGTTAGACAGTTATTCAGACATTATGTCGCATGGTTCAACCGATCTTGGACGTACGGACGTGGTTTATCATCGCATCAACACCAGGG
The DNA here is from genome assembly GCA_035578165.1 of Stenolophus ochropezus. Taxonomy (NCBI): domain Eukaryota; kingdom Metazoa; phylum Arthropoda; class Insecta; order Coleoptera; family Carabidae; genus Stenolophus; species Stenolophus ochropezus. The sequence goes on along the minus strand of JAQOWZ010000014.1, from coordinate 19,690,401 downwards.
ATGCAAATCCAATTCGTCAACCACCTAGACGCCTTCCCATACATCGACGAGATGAGGCTCGGGAAATTGTGGAAGAAATGAAGAATTCCGGAATTATCCAACCGTCAACATCGCCATGGAGCTCACCAATTGTCCTGGTGAAAAAGAAGGACGGCAGTACGCGCTTCTGTGTGGACTACCGCAAACTCAATACAGTCACGGAGAAAGACGCGTACCCGCTACCAAGGATGGACGACATCTTGGAGGCTTTGTCAGAAGCAAAACTCTTCACCACGATAGACATGGCGAGCGGTTATTGGCAGTGTGAGGTAGCACCAGAGGACCGAGAAAAAACAGCGTTCTCTGCTGGCGACGGATTGTTTGAATTCCGTGTTATGCCGTTTGGATTATGCAACGCACCGAGTACCTTCCAACGACTTATGGATATTGTACTGGGCGGCTTACACTGGAAGACAAGTCTTGTGTATCTCGACGACGTCATCGTTTATTCAAAAGATTTTGATGAACATGTGGATCGTTTGAGGGAAGTTTTCGATCGCCTGCGACAAGCAAATCTGAAGATCAAGCCTTCCAAGTGTCAGCTGTTGAGAACATCAGTAAAATTTCTCGGTCACGTCGTATCGGCACAAGGAATTGCTACTGATCCAGAGAAAACAACTGCCATAGACAATTGGATGACCCCACAAAATATAGAAGGATTGCGAGCTTTTCTGGGAACAGCATCGTACTACAGGAAATTTATTAGAAATTTTGCTGAGATTGCAAGCCCGTTACATAAATTGACGGAAAAAGGAGAGAAATTTGCCTGGAATGACGACGCTGAAGAAGCATTTCGCAAATTAAAGAAATGCTTGACATCTGCACCGATTCTGGCATATCCGCAAGTAACGGGAAATTATATTTTGGACACAGATGCCAGTGCTACGGGACTTGGTGCAGTTCTCAGTCAACAACAAAATGGTGTCGAGAGGGTCATTGCTTATGCCAGTAGATCCCTAAGCAAACCAGAACGTCGGTATTGCGTGACGCGGAAAGAATTGCTCGGCGTCGTCTGGGGTATAAAGCACTTTAGACACTATTTACTTGGTCAACAGTTTTTGCTGAGAACAGACCATAATTCATTAAAGTGGTTACAACAGTTCCGTGAACCAGAAGGTCAGGTAGCACGCTGGTTGGAACAACTGGCTGAGTACGAGTTCGACATCCAACACAGGCCAGGGAAGCAGCATGCGAACGCAGATGGATTATCGAGATCCTGTGACCAATGCGGACAAGCTATGCAGATCCATCATGTCAATACCATACACGAGGAGCCAGCCAATGTCAACTGGGCGCCATCCTGGAGTTCGGACGAGTTAATTGACCTTCAAACTCGCGAGGACAGCCTCAATGAAGCATGTATGTGGTTGAGACAGAAGAATAGACCAGCATGTCAACCAGCTTCATTCGAGGCTAAGAGTTTATGGTCACAATTTGACAACCTGCGAATACAAAATGGTCTCCTGTACAGAAAGTATGAAGATAAACTCCAGCTAGTTGTTCCAGAAAAGCTACGAAGGGAAATTATGTATCAATTACACAATTCTCCCTTCGGTGGTCATCTAGGATTGACCAAGACGTTAGATAAAATCAGGAAAAGATTTTATTGGCCAGGACAAAGGAAAGATGTTGAAGAATGGTGTCGCAAATGCCTAGAATGTGCCCGTCGTAAAACACCAACACCTCATGCCCGAGCCCCATTGGGAACAGTGCCAGTGGGTCGACCAATGGAAAGGATTGCGATCGATATTCTGGGACCGCTTCCACGGACAAAAAAGGGGAACGCTTACATCCTTGTAGTGGCAGACTACTTCACAAAATGGACGGAAGCCTATGCTCTAGAAAACATTGAAGCCCGCACAGTGGCAGAGAAGTTGGTGGAAGAGTTTATCTGCAGGTTTGGGACTCCAATGACAATTCACAGCGACCAGGGGCGACAATTCGAATCTAAACTGTTTAAAAATGTCTGTGAATTGTTGGGTATCACAAAAACACGTACAACACCATACCACCCCCAGTCGGATGGCCTCGTCGAAAGGTTCAATAGGACACTGCTGGCCATGTTGAGTCAATTCGTGGCAGAGCGAGGCGACGACTGGGATACGTGTCTACCGCAGGTAATGATGGCATATAGGGCAAGCGCCCAGGAGTCAACGAAACAGTCTCCATTCCTCCTGATGTTCGGGAGAGAGCCAGACCTACCCACCGATGTTCTATACGGTAAGGTCGAGAAAACAACAACATTGGAGGAGTACAGCAAACAGCTGTCTACAAAGATGTCCGCTGCGTACGAAACCGTGAGAAATAATTTAAGAAGACAACAAATACACCAGAAAACATATTATGATCAAAAATGTTTTGGATCCTCATTTAGTGTTGGCGATTTAGTGTGGGTATACGATGATGCGATCGGCGTGGGCGCCTCGAAAAAGTTTCATCGGCCATGGGATGGACCCTATGTAATAAAAACTAAGATTTCTGATTTAGTTTATAGGGTCCAACGCTGTGGACCGGGAAAGCGGAAACGGCTTATTTTACATGTTAACAAGTTAAAATTGTACAATGGGTCGTTCACCACCGAGAAGGACAAACCCGTGGAGAAACCGCCACCGAAAGAAGAAGAAATAATGGGCCCGCAGACCAGAAGGGTAAACAGAAGCGAAGAACCTGGAGCGCCGACCAAGGGACCACGTGCAGTGTGCCCAGTGCGCGAAAATAAAAGTGATAGTGCGACGGACGATAGTGCGACGGACGCTAGTGCGACGGACGATAGTGCGACGGACGCTAGTGCGACGGACGCTATTGCGACGGACGCTATTGCGGGTGAACACAATTCGTGTGATAGTGAACAAGATGTGAGTAACAACGAACCAAACATGAGTCCCAGTGAACAAGAAGTTGGTGGCAGTGATGAAAACACTAGTGTCAGTGACAAAGACGCGAGATCCAGTGACATGGACACGAGAGAGACTGAGCAAGAGGGAGGTTCAAACAAATCCACTGATCGCTATCCCAAACGTGCAATAAAGCCACCGGACAGATATCAAGCGGGTTTTAATTAAAATAATCAAATTTAGGTTAAGACTTGCTATGTTAGAGTGGACTTATATTTTAGTATATAAAAACTTGTATATTTCTTGTATTTATTGCCTGTACTTGAATTTGTTCATTTTGAATGTATGTCTCTGCTTAGCAGGAAAAATCTATGACGGCTCAGGAGAGCCTCTTTCAAAGGAGGGAGTGATGTAGCGAGCATAAGGTTTCAACGTGCTTCGAACGGTCAACGAAGGGCTGAACGGCCGGTCGGTCCTTCTGCGAAAGGCTGGACATGTGGTGCCCAGATGTGAGAAAACACCCTGGTCACTGAAATACTTTTGGTGTTGTAGTTAGTTGAGAGTAAGACGAGTCGTGGGTTGCACGCTCGTGTCGTGTGTTAGAACTTGTATTTTGTAATCTAAAACGAACTGTAAATAAATGTGTAAATAGTAGCTCGCGCCTATTTTATCCTAAAACGAAATCCTGTTACAGCTCTATAAAGCGATAATTAAAACTGTCTTATGCAGGATTTACAACATCTTATGGATTATTGCGTAGCTTAGTAGGCAGAAGTTATAAATTATTCGGACTTGAACACAATTCTAGAAGGGAAAGAAGCTGTATTATAAAAATTGAGAATAATTTTATTTTTATAAATATCATAAATTGAAAATTTATATAATAAAATAAGAAATAAATCACAATAAAAAATGTTTATTAGCTGCGAAAAAATATGTATATAAAACAAAAGAACAACATACAATAAAATAGAGATTTATTACAGCGCATATATGATATAGTGTAGTCAGATGAATAAAAAAAATAACTCATAATCAAAAAATAGAAATTTAGTAGAGTAGATAATACAGTGCACACAAATATTTACAGCTAAAAAGTGAATAACACATTTTAAGAAAAAATTAAGATTTGCTACAGTGTACAGCATAGTAAGATTTAAAAAAAATATTTAGATGTACCTAGCTAACAACAGAACAACACATTACAATAACATATACATGGATTTATATAGTCAGATTTAGAATTAGAATCATTATACAAATACGTACTAATTTTCTTATTCACACATCTTGAACGAAAATAGTATTATACGACCATAGGCGCCGGTTTTAGAAAAAATGTATGGGTGATCTAACCAAAGGCGTAAATAATTATATAAAAATAATTATGCAATAATGTTGAGGGGTGGGGGCTAGAAGAAAACCGCCTAAGGACAAGTGAATAATTTCTAATTACAACTTTCATAAAAAAAAGATAAATTTTTCAGCAATATTTTTGTACATATATTAATACTTAAATATCATAAACCAGGAATTATTTTATTGGAAACTTAAACAATGAAAACAAAATAATTAAATAAAAATCCAAATAACAAACAAATAAAAATCTATAAATAAATAATAATTCATAGTTTTGGATCGAGAAGATCTGTTACGTATTTGAATAGGTAGGAATACGTACCTATAATAATTATTACTCTAATGAGATCTATCAACTCCCTTCTTACATTTTACACTTTCCCGCAACAGCGCTAACTTGACATACGCTTTGAAATGTATTCAAAAAAGAGTGACGATTAACAAATCTTTTTGCGCATATCGACAATTTTAGTTTGTTTTATTCCTCGCTTCTTACTTGGTGGTTAAAGGAAATTGGAATAGGCACAGCTGTGATTAAATAGGGGTTTATTGCAAATTTGAAACAAATAATGCATATTATCATTGTAAGGTTTAAAAATAACAATTGGCATTTTAGTTTTTTATCTTTAACTCGGTAACTTAGTAATTGCGTTTAAATAGTAATTTTGAATAAAAAAACCTCAATAACTGGGTAATTTGTATGAGTGCTCTGCACTCATTACAAGTTTGGTATAACCTGATAACTTTTCAGAGGTTGTAGGTTGTCAACATCTACTACTAAAAAACAAGTAAAACTGCGCTATTAACCATATTCTTGTTTGGAATTTTCTGCCACAAATGATGAACTAAATAAAATTCAAGCAATAAATGTTTACTATAGAAGTCTGCACATAAAAACCCACATCCTACATTTATCATGGTCTTAATTGTTATTTATCCGAAAGATTTATAATTTATGTACCGTAACTTTGCAACAATGACATCTTTATAACAATGTGAACAGGATGTTCTTGACAATGTCTTTAAGTACATGTCAATATATTACACATACTTCTTTGACTTTTAGCGTTCAAAATATAAAAAAATTGAAGGAGCATAATTTAAGTTCTGACAAGTATGAAAAGTATGAAAAAACTGTAAACTTTACTTGTCAAAAATTACTACCAACACGAATTATATGCATACATAAACATAACCACAACAACAAGATTTGCTTTGTGCTATAACCACTGTGCACTGACGATATAGAGGGAATATTATTTTTACATTTGCACAATCCTAGAACAAAACCTATCATTTCACACAGCTCACATGCATTTCATAAAAAATAATTATACCCTGGAGGCATATGAAGTTCACACCCTCATATAGGGAGTTCGCATAACTCATTACATGTTTGCGATTCGTTTGCTTTCATGTATTTAAATTCATCTAGTAGCTTTGTTCATGAAACATCGAAATACGTTTTCGTTTATTTCTATTGCAAAAACATATACTCACACCTGTCTTAAATTGTTTTGACGTCCTGGAATAAAACAATTGGCTCCTTAATGGGACATGTGACCATAACCGAATTTTATTATGTCATAAAATATAAAAACCAACCACTACAGGTTCACATTATAAGTAAACACGAAACATTAATTTCCAATACCATATTAACAATTATATGTTTTGGTGGTAGAATGTCTCTTTCAGTTTCGTATTCAGACATGAGCCATGGAGGAATATAAAAAAAATAATGCAAAAGAAAAAATATCACCTAAATTTAAGGGCCTTGTTTTTCAAGACTTATAATAACATGTGTACCTACCTATAACAAAATAATATAAAAAAGTATAATATGAAATTTAAATGTCTTGGTTTTCTTTTAAATTTTCACAAAACAAATTTTCTCATAAACTACGAATAATTAATCGGTTTAGTATCATCGTACATAAATATAAAAAATTGGTTACATACCCCGTTACATCGGATTATAAATAGTATATACCAATCATCCCTTTAAAATAGATCTTTTTGTTAATATCATGAAATTTCATCAAATTGTTTTCTGTAGTAATATTAAGTACATTAAAAATCATCGAAATTTCTTCATGACAATATGTTATTGCCTAGAGTTCATTTTGATAGGAATTTGTCAAAAATTGTACTAGACATAGTCTAGAGTACTTTTTCTGTCAAATTATTAATATTAAAAAAATAGTTCAATAAACTCGGCCCTAAATCCACGCGGCATTCTTGTCCTGTGGTTCCCTACATAACCCAGTAGAATACAACTTTATATTGTTGCTTGTATACAAAGTATAAGATATCTTGTAATATTAAGAATATTATTACATAGGATGAAGTATACCCATAAATAATTGAAATACACATTTTAATTCAGAAAATTGTTTCACATTTATAAATTAATTTTTTTGATCCAATTTTTAAGAAAATAAATTACATTTTTTTTATCTTGTAAAAAATCTAGCAGAAAACGTATAGTAATAATTGTTTCCTTAATCAAATTACAAATAATACAAAAATCTATAACAAAAACAACAATAAAGTACTATAATAGAAACTATCACAAGTTTATTGCAAATTAAAAGTATCTATATATCTATAGTAATTTCTACTTTACAGGCTTAAAGTGCGACAGTGCAGGTCAATACATTTAGCAATAATAGCAATAATTGTAGCAGTATTTGTATTGACATTCGTCTCTTATAATTGATATTATGAAAGTTTTGTTTAGCACAACATATATTATGATCAAAAAGCAAGTATCTGATTGATTAAAAAAATAAAATAAATTGTGACTTAACAATAATATGGACACAGATAGTTAATATCTTCCGTCATTTAACAGTTAATAGTGATGAGTGAAACTGTTACTTCGGCACGGCTTATTTATTTGAATAAATAAAATACGAACAGAAAGGTTGTTAAAAAGACTCACATATGTAATAATAAAGAATATTTGGATTATTAGGATATCAAAAAATAAAATTAATTTAATATCGCAAATAGTAGAAAATAGACTAAGTGCTTCAGTGGCTTAGTACTTTTGCATATAAGTCGCGATGTAGATATTAATGTAGAATATGTAATAAACAGATTTGCTAAAAATAATTCTAGAAAGCAGAAATTTATTTTGTAATTATAACGACTGGTAACATGTATATTTGTTTAATTTTTATACACGAATAGGTACTATTATTTAATGATTTAAAATTATTGTAAAAAATTTAAGCGTGTATAGGGACTTGAATACAAGAAAAAGAAATAAGTACTTAAAGCTAACATGTTCTTATACTTTGCTTTAACAATTGCTCGATTATTATATCGTAAATGGTTTAATAATATTAGCTATTGTTAAACTGTTTTTGGTATTATTTTTGTAAAATTGTTACTTCTAAACACAGCACCGCACGTTAAATGTCAAATTGATAATGTCAATTTTTAAAAAATATTTTATAATACTTACAATTTGGAATTATTTTGAAGTATGAAAACCAAATAAACAAAGTTTATTAATATGATAATAAAATTTGATTTCACGTATAGATTTGAATCTTCTTTTCAAAATATTTTAAATGCATTTTGACCGTTACAATTTTTTTCATCAACAGGCTTCCCATATTATTTTTGTAATTGAAACTGTAACAATTCATGAAACAATGTATTGTCCTATAATACTCATATAGTAATACACAATTATACCACTGGACTAGATTATACTATTTTTTTATTTATTTGATTAATTACTAAAGTTGTAGAATGGTTCTTCCAATAATATTATAATAATATACAGGAAAACTGTTAAGTCACTTTTTTTCAAATCAACTGTAACATAGTGATGAAATCTCTTCCTCCCTTACAGACCCCGCTAGACCTCATGAGGTTGTAGTTGCTGATGTTTGAGTGGTCACTTAAAAAATTGAGTTATGTTTTCCTCTCAGCCACCAAAATTGTTTTATTATTGAATTCGTTATTTTATTTGTAAAAATTGACAAAAATATTGTATTTATTATATTAGTAAATTAATTTTTTTTAATAAACAAATAGTTAAACAGGACATTTTAAAATTTATAACAATGTTTTAAATTTATTGTTTATTAAATGAATATGTAAATGATGCGCATATTTTTTGTTATTTATCTCTACTTCGAAGGAATAGTACAGATTTTTAGAAATAATTCTTTACATTTCTAAATATCAGTTATCGTCATATCACTTTAAATTAAGTGATTTGATGAACTGTGCGAGAAAACACCTAGTATATATTTTTTTGCAATAATCTGGAACACTCTATTTAGAAGTATAATTAGCAATGTTGAATATTTGCATCTAAAGGCGAACCTGTTACTTGCTGCTGGCATAATTTTTCATTTTATGTGGATAAAAAGAGTAGAGCAACAAATAAACAGGACAAAGCAACAAGAGACATAAACGAACAAAGAGCGAAAAGCAGACAGCTAGACAGCACGTGGTCACATTACAACACAAGAGAGAGAAAGTGCACAAGCATGAGCCAAGTAGCAAGTACTGAGAAGCGAGAAGCCAGTACCCAGTACTGTAATCACGTTTGCGCATGACTACTGGGATTAGATTTCGCATGCGGATTGTCGGTAATAACAATGTGTTTTCAACGAATGAGTTTTTAAAGACAAGCAGCACCGGAAAGCGCACTGAATCACAGACCCAGCTCTTTGATGTCGGCATTGGTATTAACAAGCGGAAGATGATTGTGTTCAAAGCAATATGTTTCGCTACCAAACGAACTGCTTTACAAATATTTCATCTGTTTTTTCTATTATACTCTTTCAATTTTCTTACAGCTTACAGCTCTTTTCATTTCTACGTGGAATAATACATTCAAATCATTTTAATTTTTTTTGAACTTATCAATAGCCTGTGAACGAATTTATTAAAATAAATTATAGACTTCATATACTGGTGTGCTATAATTTTTTTTCACAAAATATCGAAAAAAATCACTTGCAGAAATAACGCCTTTACGATTGTTATACACTTAATATATAACGAATTATAATAAAATATCTAATATAAAAAGAAAATTACTAAAAGCACATTACCTACTTTATTTTTTAATAATATTTTTATTCTTGCTGGCTAGCTAAATTTTTTTTTCACAAAATACCCAAAGAAATTCACTTTTTCAGAAATAACGTCTTTGCGATTGTTATACACGTAATTTATAAAAAATTATAACAAAGTACCTAAGAAAATTACTAAAAGTCAAAATTCACTCAAAAATTAACGAAAATGGCGTTTAATAGATCATGAGCTGCTACCTGGAATACCAACATACCTACAACAAATGTTACCATACTGTAAACTGCAAGTTAAATATTGTCTCGTTTGAAATAGAAAATAATTATATGAATAAAACGTCATTTAAACCAAATACCATGCTTTTAAAAACAATTTTATGAAAATTTTGTAGGGAGAGGCGAATCACTTTTTTTAGGTAACTATAAACAATAACATATAAAATAATGTGGAGCACAAAATTTGTTAACACAAAATAATTTATTTAGAAAAGAATATTATTTCCGAAAAAAATTATACAATACAACAGATTAACTAGCTACATACATATTTAATCAAATTTTCTTCAATTCTAACTCATTTAAATAAATACAGAATAAGATTATTTATGGAGTAAGGCTTATTTTTATTTAATATAACAAATTAAATAAAATTACAAAGTTGCTTCCCACAGTTTACGAACCATTGGTTGAAAAAAAAATGTGCCCATTGAAATAGTCAGGCAAAAAAATTAAAGGAAGGTCTTTTTGTACTTGCAGTCATTGCAGACCTTCCTTTTATAAACATCCAGTCGATAAAACCAATCCTGCAAAATAAAAATTGTTTTCTATTTTAACCGACTTCGTAGCTGTTGTATGTAGTTCTCCATATTACAATAATTTTTACCTTGACTGTACTGAATGAAAATAAAAATACTCATACGCATATCCAAATTTTGTATTAACATCCTCAAACAAAACTTTGATAAAGGTTATCTTCATCTTAATACGAAGCAGAGATGTAGAACGATAAAATGCCTCTGTACTTGTAGAATGACAAAGAAATCTTTTTCCTGCAAACGGAAAATAATTTATAATGCTAGATTATGATTTTTTTTGGCAGTATTAGTATTAAATACTGGAAATTAATTTTCAAAAAAAAAAATAATGCACAAGATATTTTAGAAGAATTTATTCTTTTGAATAGAAAACTGTTATTACAGTATGTTATGTGGCCTTAAAATGAGGTATTATTTTAACTTTGAGTAATATTTTATGTTTTTGTTTATAAATTAAATCCTTTTTATTTTGTAAACCAACTTTATGTTTTATTTTAAGGTAAGGATTTAGACACCCCTCAATTTTAATAAATAACTAAGCCCATGAAAGTACTTCAAGAAATTAAATACAAAAATATCTGCAGCAAAAATATATAGTTCTGAATATATGAATGCAAAATAATTATATTATATAATATAAACATATTAATGTTAATGTGTCAGTATACTTTATAGAAGCGAAATGAATAGCAATAATTATAATTATTCATAAGTGGTCATACGAAAGTAATAACTTTATTGGTAATGGTTGACATAAACAATGGATACTGAATGTTTGAAATAATTATCTTATAAACGTAACATGTGTAGTACCAGTAAATTTCTAGACAAGACCTGGATATGTAACATAAAACAGATATATACCAAACAGATAAAAACTAGAGTTTATGTCCTATAAAAAGCAATGTTTGTTTATGAATCCATGAATGGTCCATATTGTATTGCTATGACTTGTAACCAGTGGATAACATAAAAAATATATATGCATAACTTTATTATTTATCATTTATACAAAAAAGAATATATTTGTATATGTTGGTCTTTTTTAACATAGATAAGAATAAATGAAAAACATTTAACTTCTTATATTTTTTATAGAAGCGAATATAGAGTATACGAAAAATATTTCCAATAAAATACGAAATTAACGAAAAATGTAAATATCTAATTTTCACACTTTCAATTAATAACAAAACTATATAATCAGAGATTATTTCAAAGCTTACCCGGCATGTAAAAATATATTTGCTTATTGATTCATATGCAAAATTTTACTCTCTACAACTATCATTTAGAACTTTTTTAACTAAAATTATTACGAAGGAAATTACGAAAATATGTTTTCACATGTTTAATCCCCATGCACGGGTGTTTTTAAAGTTCTATTTTTTTTTCTTATGCTCTCTCTGCCACTATTTTAGAATTAAAATTATTTAAAGAATATCGCTCTTTTAATATCGCCTTTGTTTAATATCTAATAAAGATATATTATTATTATTATTTTTACTTGTATGTAGTGATCTATGCATTCTCTCGGAAAAAATAAATTGGCTTATTCTTATTAGTATAGCAACTTTTGTCTAATTTAAGTAATCGTAAGAAATATATTTAAAACTCTTTCAACAATTAATATGTATAAATTTATATACATCTACTAATTAAATAATTTTCTTCATCTTAATACGAAGCATTATTCATCTTCATTCGTGTCTGTCTATAGAAAAATATTTATAATATTTAGTATGTCTGAATAGGTAAGTTTCGTATATTATCTTTCGTTTTTTTATTCTTTTCTTTTTGCGTTTAAATTGCCTGTATTCTGTTAATAAATTCGTTTCCTCATGCAAAATAACAAAATTATTTCTTAAATCTGAAACAAAACCTCGCAAAAAGTGTATAATTCGTTAGCTAATAATAAATCTACCTTAGAATCTTGTTGAGATTTGCAAGTTGTTTTTTAACTTTATAATATTTTGCTCCACATTACTGTAAAACTGTAATATTACTGTTTCTAAATTGTCAAACTATTTAGCTAATGATGCCTTGGAAATATTTCAAGTAAAGCTTCTTTAATTCATAGGATGTTTGGCCACAGGCCGATACTGATAATATTTCGTTTTTTTTAAGAGATACAAAAAACTGTTAAGAAACAAAGTTAAACTAGACTAAAGTGCTTATAAAAAAATCATTAGTAGTAGTATTTTTTTGTAATTTCCGCTTCTAGAGAAAATGTGTACATCTTGAATTCTAGCATAGGGAATCGGTATTTTTATACAGGGTGTTTCCATACCTCGGGAAAAAAATTTAAAGGCATATATTACACGACATACTGATTATAGATCAAATATAATTTTTATGAAATTCGCAAAAAAATTAATTGTATTTAATTTTAGTAGTGATTCATAAGGTTCCAGTTCCTACTGCTTGCATAATTCTGATAATAGAATATTTTATTTCTTCTATACTACATTCAATTCTCAATCTATTATACAAAAAGAAAAACTAAATATCTACTTCCTATGAGTCACTACTTACTAGTGTAAACCAAAACATAGTATCTACAGCCTGACGACCCACGGTAAATATACAAACCTTTAAATACATGGGAACAAAATCACAGGTGAGCGATGATGCATTCAGCAGGTAACAGTATAAGAATGAATCATGGATGATGCATAGAATAATCTGCCATACTTTCGTAAAATTTTACATAACTTATTTGAAACTGTATTTAAAAAAGGTTAACTGTAATGATTATTAATTTTTATTTTTTTTTGTTATTTAAAGAAAACAAAATATTAAAGTTTTTGAAAGTGGTTATGTGACGATATTGGTTTTTTTTTATGAGAAATACAGCATCAATATAAAACAGCTGATGTCATATTACATTTAAAATTTTTAACCATTTTTCATGAGTTATAAATAATATACAGTTTAGAAAAAGAATTTTCGCTTTACGAAATAATTATTTACGTACATACATTACATACCGGGAGTTTATGTTATCAATAAACATAGGGAATACTTGTCAGACTTGTCACATTTCAAAATCAATCGGACACAACGACTTCAAATTGTAAGTGTGGACATGATTAGATATATGTATTTATTTATTTCAGTTCAAAATGATTTGATTTTTACAATGTGCAATGGAAGATCGAGATGAACGTTAAATATCAGAAAACAATTAATTTCTACATTCTAAAATAAAAACCATTAACTTTAACGCTTCTGTTCCATATAATAATTTAATAAAAAAAAAAATATTTAAAAAAAGTTGATTAGAACCATACTTGAATGAATGCTTTACGTATGCATATAGTCAAAGTATTTTACGTCTAGTTTACGTCTAGGTTGTCAAATATCACCACAAATCTTCTTCTGTATAATTTAGAAATGCTGATAATCATCTACAAATATTGCTAATTCCACCAAACTAGTGGAGTTATCTTTGCTACTAAATATTATACTTTTATGAATTGGGATTGGAGTTAGTTTGACAAACAACGAGTATAACTTTGGGACTTACTAATCGGTATTATAGTGGCTAATCCCTTTTATGAATCTGGGTGTAAATTTTTAAACAAATAATTTACAATTTCTTAATTATTACTTAATATTTTTTAGTCTATGTTATTATCCCTATGTTTACTCATAACATAAACGCTTTAATACAATGCTGCCAATCAAACTACATCGTAACTATAGTATTCTATTTTTAGTTATAAAATAAACTGCCATTAGGTATAGATGTATAAATGACATTACGAAGATCTAGACCGGAAAATATATAACTCATTGTGCTGTATCCCTTACTTTGTTTTACTATTATTTTTTAAATAACATTATTATTAAAAAAAAATAAAAAATGACCAACGTCATTTGTTATTATTACGATATGATGATATTATACAAACTCATTATGTAACTTGTACTTACGTCGTTAATATCAATGACATATGACAATACAAATAAGACAACTAAAGTACAATAAGTGCGAGCATTTTCATTAAATACTACAATGTTATATATTCAGTGAATAATCATTTTAAATTAAATATTTGTATTTATTCTTCTTGCACTACTGTAATACTGCTTAACTAGATCATTAAGATAAAATTTAGTATGCATCCAAGGTGGCTGTCGCTGCACAACTCTTTGGGCCAAGATGTGCCGTACGCACCGCTAGTATATACCGATCAACCATATAGAAAAGAATATGTTCTCTTTATAATACAGAATATTTAAATGCAGTGCAGTTTTGTTAGTACGTAGTACGAATATTATATAAAAAAAATTCGTGTAGGTACTATATTAAAATTTAAATTTAGACATTCGACGTGTAAAAAAAATATTTTATCTAGTCATATTAATATCATTTTTTTTTCAGGTTATGGCATCGACATCATAGGTCATTAGCCTTTCCCTAAACTATGAATAATTATTATTATTGGACAGCACAACATGTTAAAAACCAGTTCATATTAATATCATATTACAATTAATGAAGTATTTAATACATTATTTTTTTAAGCAAAGTTTCTTGTTTCTGTAAATCGTCGGTGCTCGGTGGTATCTTTCATAATTAAAAATGAATTTTTGCTGGGCTAAATAATTTTCTCAATTTCAAAATTGCTTGAGCTAAAATCTTAAATGAGTAAAAAAGATGGAAAATGGGAAAATAACAACGGAAAAAAGAAACAATGAGGATCAAATAATAGTTACTAAGAATCTGTCTAGAATTTATAGAAGAAAATCAACAAGTTTAAAGCTGGATTCAGAGTTTACATAACATAACAAAACATAAGGGATTCATAGTTTCTATAGTAGATTTCGTAACGCCATAATATAGCTCATTTCACTTTGATGTTCTTGTTACTATATTCAGTTGTATTTTGACATTTCATAGTTTTAAAAGTGGGGAAAAGTAAAATATAAAAAATCATTGACACAGGTGATATAAATCCGATTGTAATATTAATAATATTTTAGGTATAAGTTTGAAAGAAAGAAAAAATGCTTTATAAATCATACACAAGAAAATTAAAATGACGTGATCATTTTTTAAATATACAAGAATGAATGTGTCAGTTTTTGACAGATTATTAAAAAATTATATGATCACATATTCAATACAATGTGGTAGAGGTACTTCGACTACTCACGTACACGTCCAAACATAACCGGTTACATAGCGTAACCGTAAATAAATGAAATTTGGCCATTTCCTTACGTTATGTTGTTATGTTACGTTATGTTATGTTCTTACGTAAACTATGAAACCCTGTACCGGTTTACAGGCATTGATATTTTCTTTATGTTATGCTATGTTATGTTACGTAAACTATGTATCCAGCTTAATGAACGAACTTCATACGTTGAATGTACCGCAGTAATTTCTACTAACGATACTCTAAATTTAATTGAATATTCCTAAAATGATATGTGCACGATTCAAAGTTTTAGTTTTTCACCGCTATTCGTAAAATATATCAGTAGAATTGTAATAATATTATTAAAGCGTCTTTATTTTCTTTTTTCTATAACCGGATAAAAAATACGAGTACTTCCTTTAAAATTATTAAAGGGCGACAATTTTATTTTGCACCCAGGCGACGACTTGCCTAACGCGGCCCTGGGTGGAAAACCTAAACAATCATCCGAATTTGAAGAAACTTGTTAAAGCTAAATGGTTCTCATATCAATAAAAATGATGTAGCAAAAAAAAAATAATACGGGCGATATATTACGAGAGATGAATATACCAAAATTATAAACTAGGAGACAAAAATTTATACTGCCTTCCATATTTAATAAAGTTATTGTTAGTTGTAATGTAAGTAGTGGTTATTTGGGGTTACCTTTTCGTTAACTAGAATGTAAATAACTACATAATAATGATTTTTATTTTATCTGAAATGCGCCCAGTTGCCTCCCCCCCTGTTTTAAAATTCTAACGACGCCCCTGCCTTCTCCGGTCTAACCACAGGCTTAAAAAAAATCAAACCTTTATATTAAATTTTCGAATTTTGGAAAAAAAATATTTTTGATACATACTCAGCACCTCGAGATATATCTACCCTCAGAATTTGCGCCAGTTTTTAGCATCCTGTATATAATTAAATTTTAATTATCTGCAATACAATTTTTAAACTATAATAAAAGTAACCCCTTTATCAGTTAAAATAAGGCAACATTCCTTTCACATCGATAACTCTGAAAAGAAATTAAATCTGCACCTGACAGTGACTGTGATAAGAAAACAAGCGGAAACAGTATTTCCAGTTGCTTTAAGATTTAGTAAATTTCATTAATTCTTGGCCTAGAGCCAAACGAGTTTGTGTAAAGTTCCGTGAAGCATGGTGAATCTGTGTAGTGCGTATTGATAGTAGCTATGTTCACACAGCCAGCAGCACCAGCCAGGAGCCAGCAGCACAGAAGGGGGCCACACGCCCGCCGGTATTTACGGACATGTCCGATGTACTCTCTGAACAAGACATTGATTGATTCATATTGGATACACTGTGTTACTGTGTACTATCACTCAATACATCTGTGCCTGTAAAACATTGTTACAACAGCACCATTAGCTTATTGCAAAAACGTGTCCTCATATACTTTCATTCCACAAAAAGTTACATTTTTCTTAATAAGTAATGAAATTTATATAACTTTCAATAAATTGACTAATGCTTTTCATAAAATTGAATTATATGTTCATAATTGTATAGATAAAGTTTTTATACATAAGAAATAACACTTTGGATTTGGCACTCAAGTCAAATTTCTCGTCCTGGTACACAAATTTAAAATTATGATTTGATGAATTAACATCGTATACGATTTCATGAAACTAAAAATAAAACCAAGTAAATTCATTAGCAAACCAAAATATATATAATTTTATTAATATTTGCGAACTACTTGAAATAAAAATATATTTCAGGTTTCAAATCGATTCAAATTTATTATTACTAATGTACCCTGTTTTTTAACTACGAGGAGTGAAAGTTTCTAGAAAAAAAAACTAAATTTAATGAACGAATAATAAATTATAAAAAATAATGAAAATAAGTAACACTATGAATAAAAAAATATAATCACTACTTTAAGAGTAATAATTATTAATAAAGGTAAGAGCACTAAGAATACTACTACGCAATATTTATTTACACGATATTTATATCACTGACTATTTATGTTCACCTCTCGTGTTAATATCAGACTGCCCTCCCGGTCTTTTCTGCTTGAGTTAATATATATCAGAGCAAACAAATTCTCGAATATTCTTTCAGCTTCGATACGTCAGTACAATTTTTTTATATTCTAATTTTCTCCTTTATTTCAATATACTTACGTATATACGTACACCACCATAAGCACAAATGTATATATAAGTTATTTATGAAATTAGTGTGTAACGTAAGTGGCCCATATTATGAGGTCACTTTTATAATAAAATCGCGATTTTAACGCTCACTTTTACATCAAAATCTTATGTAAAAACGAACGTTAAAATCGCGATTTTATTACAAAAACGAACTAGCTCACTTTTATAATTATATCGTGATTTTAACTTTCAATTTACATAAAATTATGATGTAAAAGTGGGCGTTAAAATTGCGATTTTATTATAAAAGTGAGCTCGTAATACGGGCCATTGTTTTTTACTCGAGTGCTGTTTAATTATAGCAGGAGATACTAAATAAAGTTGCATACAACTTTTATAGTAATAAAAATTTCCAGATTGTTCTGTATTGTTATCAATTTGGAAAAATGTGGAGATAGCTATGCAGAAAATAAAGTCAACTATTTATTCAAATAATATGAATTTGTTATAGTTATATCGGCGATCGATTTCGGTCCTTGACCATCATCAGGCCAGACGTGTCTGGATGAAATAAAATTGAAAATTTGTATTCGTATTTCTGGAAGACATGTTAATGGTAAATGTTAAATTATGGGAAGAAAAGTTTTATGCTGTACATAGTCAAGAAGAAGGAATCGTACAATACGAAACTAATATTTGCTGACTTAGACTTTGTTACAGCGGTGTAACAAGTCTAAGTCAGCACATTCTAGTGGCACCAATAAAGTATATTAATAGGTCAGTTAATGTAGTTCAGTAGTAAACAGAAGGCCGTATTGAACAAAATTTTTAATAAATAAGCGAATCTTCAATTCTTAGATTACGTTTTTCTTTTAACTTTTCCGTTACAGCATTTTTAAAATTTTGATGTAAATCAACAACTCTTAATACTTGTCGTTCCGCGAGTAAACCCCGAAAGGTTACTCTAATCTGACAAGAATTCCCGAACCGCTGCCACCAATTTTTAACCTCACTTTCTAAAAGGATATTGGTGTCATCAAACTGTAACACGTCCTTTCAATAACTTTCAATTACTACCAACTTGTAACATTCTTACAGGACCTCTGCTACCAGTTTGTGACCCTCTTCTTAAAAGAGTAGGTATTACAAAATATATATAAATGGGTTCTTTGTCAGACCGGATACGGAGCAAGTATTAGGAGATGGATATTGAATTAAATAGAATACTCACATTTGTATAAAAATATAAATAATATAATAAATAATGTTTTACAGTTGGTTTCTTCTCTAATGACACTTCTGTCCACCACCGCCGTCTACCACTGACTATACCACTCTACTTCTGGCTTCTCTCTTTCTCTTCTCTTTTACAACCATTACCTTACACTATATATACTATGGACAACAAGTACTAAGTCAGCAAATATTAGTTTTACCTTTACACAACATTATTTATGTATTACATCCATTTCCTACTAACTTAATTGGTGCCACTAGAATGTACTGACTTAGACTTGTTACAATTGCACTATACCCCACTCTACTTGCTTCTCTCTTTCTCTTTTTCCCTTTACAACCATTACCTTACACTATACATACTATGAACAACAAGTACTAAATCAGCAAATATTAGTTTTACTTTTACAAAACACTATTTATTAATTACATCAATTAACCTATTAATATACTTTATTGGTGCCACTAGAATGTGCTGATTTAGACTTGTTACATTGTAAAAAAAAGACTGTCAATTTTACATTTTTGCCTCTATTTACTTATTTAAAGTGTTATATGTAGAAGAAATTGATCATATACATATAATTATATATGATCTATTTAATATATGAATAAACATAAAAGGTTTATTTTGTAAATATGTATATGTGTATATCTACCACTTTTGTTAAATAAATGTAAAATAATAATAAATGTAAAGCAAAATTGTTTGAAATAACAAGCAAGATTTAATAAAATATGTTTGAAAAGGGCACTATTTTTAGCTCTTGCCCACCCCAACCTTTGTTCAAGATCCGGCCCTGAATATATGTACTTATATGCTGCTTTGGTAATGAATTATTATGATTTTATTTTTGCGTAATCATATTCTCTGTTATATTTTCTAACTACATTTTTAATTATAAAAAAATCGAATTAGACACACCAGCTAAAATTTATGAAATAAACCGTTTAACAAACCTTTCCTGAAAAAAAATTACTAATAGGAAATAAATAATTTATTATTGCCCGATTTATTGAAGCGAAAGCAGGTGTTTTAAATTAAATTAAAATTTAGTTATTAGAAAGAAATACGTGTTTAAGCGGAATTTAAAATGTATGACTTAAAAACGAAGACTACATTGAAATACAGACTTTAATGAACATTTTGCGTCAGCTGATAATATTCAAGATACCCGTAGTTTGTACATCGAAAATAAGTTACTTTGTAAATTAATTAAATTAATCTCCTAGTTCTAATACAAAACAAACAAAAAAAAGTTTATTGTCGAACGGCACGTGCGAGTGAAGAAAATCCTCAAACGTAGTAAACAAAGAAAAGAGATAAAACGTAACAAGACGCAGCGAGAGGACTAAAGCACACTGCATCCCAATATTTGCTGTGAGCTCGAATTACAGTTCACGATAAACGTGATGCTCTAAGATTTTGAACAACCCTAATCTCCAGACGAGAGCTCGTCGTGTTTCTTTCAAGCATCTTTGCCACATATCGGCTTCGAGCAAACCTTGCACGTATACGTTCCAAATTCACACCGTAACAGATTTTATTACTTTTTAGCTTCATTAATAATGACATAAATGAAGACATTCAAAATTTCCTTTTTTTGTAAATAATTAAGCTTAATGCAATGTTACTAGCGTATTGACATACATATCTTATAAATTTAAAAGTTTTCATTTATGTTAACAAAGCCTAGTGATATGTGACACGGTATATTTCAAATTATGTTTTTGTTTTTCACATAAATTAAATATTAACTTCAATTTTTCTACTATTAATTTTCTTACGTATGTACTCGTGAAATGTCAGTACACCTTAACAATTTCAATTCAGCACCATTCATTGCCCCTTCTGGGGTACCGCAAGGCTGAAATCTTGGACCACTATTGTTCATTTTGTTCATGAATGGTAATGTTAATGTTGTGAAAAACTTTGAAGTATTGCTCTATGCTGATGACATAAAAAAACTATTCTTTTTCTTTAGAAGATTGCAATCGTCTTAAAAATGATATAGAAAGTTTATTATCATGGTCTCAGAATTCTAAATTGTTCTTTAATTCCATCAAATGTTAAATCATGAGTTACTTAGTAATAAAATTGTATATACCTTTCCTTATCACATGAAAAATTCTTACCTCGTACGCGTGGCTCAGTTTAAAGACCTTGACGCGTTTTTCGATGACAAATTATCATTTCATTTGCATAGTGAGCATATTACAAAATCATATTTTAGAATTTTAGGATAAATTATACGTTCTTGTAATTTTTTTTATATTATGTCCACACTAAACTGTCTTTATTTTTCGTTAGGTATAAATTGGAATATTGCCTAATGATTTGGACTCCAACTTATGAGAAATAGATTTATCAACTGGAATCAATTCAGAAATGATTCGTCAAATATTATTACTTCAAAATATATCATCAGTATCCCAGTTTGGACATTAGTTATAATTGTTTATTGCTGGAAACTAACATGTTGTCAAATTATTAAACAATATTATAATTGACTCCTGTATTTTTAGACAATTATTATTCGTAATACACGTACAAATTATGAAATTAAATGTTCAATTAGACAAATGTGTAGTATTTTTAATAATACTCCTAATGATAATGATGTATTTGCCGATTCCTTGAATTTAGAAATAATATAATTTTATATTTTTGTAATTAATAACTTTTTTTTATTATATAAGTAGGTATGTTACAATTCAATTATTATTTACTGTTTATTTACTTTTTGTAAGACTGTTATATTTATGTTCGCTTATAATCATCTTGTAATTAGGACCTTGTGTTCTGTTGGATTGATTCAATAAATAAATAAATAAAACTCTGTAGAGTATAGAGTAAAATCAAAAATATATCATATATTTTTAAGTTATTATAAAATAGTGAACAAAAAAATATATATTTTATTAATATGAAATACACGTTTTTAGCTAAAATATAAAAAAGGAAAATAATTAATGTTCAAATTTCTTCACAGACCCCCAACATTTTCTCGTGGACCACCGTTTGGAGATCACTGCTGCTGCTATAGCGGGAGAGTGAAGGTTGATAATATGTACCATTAAAATTCAAAATTGTTGATTTCCATCTCGAGTTTATCTGCCCTATTTTCCCCAAGGGAAACCAGGAAGTAATATATAAATTCATTAATCGAAACAAAATCCCCAGGGCTTGTTTTTATTTTGTATTTTCTTATGTTACATAACTGAAGAATGCTACAATAAAATTTGACAAGATATTCCGTGCTTGTTTTCTTTTCCCCATATTCATTACGTCGTATATTCCTTATTATCTTCTCTTTGTTATTTTTATTACCTGTTTCATTTTCTTTACTTGTACACAAATATTTATATTTTAATATTCTACATTTTTCGATATTTGTATTATATTTCTTAATTTAAAGTTTATTTATAAACTGATAGTGTATTGAATAAAAGTATCTTTTAATATGTACAAGTGTGTCGGTTTGGTTCCATCATTAGTGTTGACGTCTAGGGACGGATTATTCTAGGTATGCCCCCTAGACAATCATGTAGAGGCATTTTTAAACAACTTAATATACTCACTGTACCTTGCATTTATTATCCAGAAATTATAAACTACATTATAAATAATCTAGACAAATTTTATATGTGCTATTTAGATTATAATACAAAACAAAAAATATAAACATAAGCTTACCTTACCTATACACAGAACATCTGCTTTTGAAAAAACATACAACTGTGTTGGGATGAAACTTTATAATATACTATCAAATGAAATAAAATTATATAAAAAAAATATGTACAAATTGTTAAAAAATAAATTAATCAATAAAGAATATTATTGTATTGAAGAATTCATAAATGATTGTAATAATAAATCTTTGTAAGTAATATAATTAATGTAACATATACTTTTTATAAATAAATACACAACAGAAATTATAACCACGTCATCAATTCATTGGGAACTAATCCTTGCAACTGAAAATTTTGGCATTTCACGCAAATTTTAGTTTCCTTTCCGCATACATTATACATACGTCTATGAAAGTTGAAAATTAATAGCAATTGTCATCTTAAAAACCGGAAATATATATATATATATATATATATATATATATATATATATATATATATATATATATATATATCGGTGTTTGTATACCAAATATTTTTTAATGGATGCCGTAAGACGCAGCAATAGAAATTTTCATACAACCAGCATTACACAGCACGGAATCAGGTCGTCACTACAATATATGTATGTATTTTGTTCTAGGAACGAAATATACAAAATCATTATGAACGTGTAAACAGTATAAGAACGCTAATTATCTACAAATGTGTTTCTGAATATATGTATGATACGGTAAACTTTATTAATCGAGTAATTATCTACATATACTTAGCGGGTGTTATGCAAAATCGCCTCTAATTTGTGACAAATTGACATTACCAAACCAACTCTAACTCAACGTAATCTATCCTAAACCTAACCTAACAACCTAGTAAATAATAAAGATTATGAATATCCGGTATGTTTGATAAATTAAGCATATTCTCCAATACTGTTAGTACTTATACATAATCGCTGGTAATTGTATATATATTATATATATATATATATATATATATATATATATATATATATATATATATATTAATTACATATGTACAATATTGCAAAAGTATAGATTAATTTGTGTCAAAATCGACTTTATAATAAAATGTTTTATTTATAAAATAAAAACATAGCTTCAGATATGGCTACCAGACAGAAAGATAAATCTGTAGTCGTTCATCTTTTTCTTAAATATTTACATTTGTTTCATTTTCAAATTTCACGATAAAATATCTTATCTTTATTTTTTTATAGAACATAAAGGACTGCAATTTACAAAATGCATAAAACATTGCCTCATAATTTATCTATTGTCTACTTTTTAAAATTTATTACACCTACACAATGTAAATTGTATTATGCATATGTGTATATACTTTAACTATTTCACTTTACAAAACGATAATGGCCCTAAGAAAAACATGAACAAAAATTATGTTTTTCTTGTTAGTTACTTTTCAGTCTAAATTAGATACAATTTAATTAAAAATAATCGAACCAAAATTTTTGGGCCCCTAAGGTCGTAAGGTCGTCAAGTATTGTAGTTCCGTCATTGAACAAAATTTATTTCAATAATTTCAGAAAATCATTTCTTAAATTAGAGTTTTGAAACGTGAATATGCTTACATTTAAAGTTTACTTCAATTTTCACAAAAAAGTTTAATGACCATATAAAGGAAAATAATGGTAGATGTCTAGGCTGCTAGTGAAAAAGTATTCATTTTGCACGGATTTTGGGAAATTGAAATTACTTATTTTGTGCGAATGAATATTCCATCATTTTCACTAAAAATTTTACTTGTGTTTTGGCGATCCGAATTTTCACCCTCTAATTTTTAAAGTAAATTTACATTTTGTCTTGAAAATAAATTAATTATTTTTCTTTAAAATAAGATATCAGTAATTTTTTCAATAAGGTATAGTTATTAACGAAAGTTATTTGAAAATATTGTAAAAACATTAGTATTAAAAAAATTAAAGTGGATGTATCTTAGAATAGATAGTATGCGATGAGCTCCCTGTGCGTATGTCCTGTCGAATATGAATCATTTACCAGCCAGATTCGCAAAACAGGATTAGTTATTAAACCTGTTTAAATATGTTGCATTTAGCTTGAATTGAATCGTGTTTCAGTCAGGTTAATCCTGTTAGAACCTAATATTCCATGATGGTATTCCATTACATTCCACACTACTATGCTTTTAGTGTTTTAGTAATGAGTTGATGAGTATATTAATACATTTCACAAAAATTAAATTTACTCCGTAATTTAATAAAATAGCAATATGTTCTAGAATGTCAATAAATTCGAATTTAATACGTCTATGCAGTGGCGAAAGTACCCTTTGAAAATTTTCAATGGGCAATGCCCCAAAGGGCATTTTTTTACATCAGTAATAAAGCCCTGAATTGTTACTATTTTGAAGAATTTTCAAACCTTCATTTTTGCTGACTACTACCCTAAATAGGTGTAAGTTAAACCCTTAAAAATATTACCAGCGAATTACTCGCATCAAAGTAGCCTGGTAGTCTGGCTAGATCATCTCCAGGCCATCTCAAACCCTCAAAGTGATATAGTTCTGTCGGCCCGGAATTGGAACATGCTTTAGCGTGTGGTCTAATTATTAGCCTGCTGAAACCAGAAATGCTCTGGTTTCAGTGGGTCAAGAATTAGAGCACTAAAAAATGTTTGATCTAATTCTAAGTTTGCTGACACCAGAGCACATTCTGGAGTAGATTTGGCTGCACTGGATTGTGCTCTGGTTTTACTGGGACAGGATTAAGAGCACTCAGAAGTGTTTGTTCTAATTCTTGACCTGCTGGAACCAGAGCACATTCTGGAGTATATTTGGCTGCTCTGGATTGTGCTCTGATTTCAGTGGGTCAAGATTTAGAGCATTCAGAAGTGTTTACTTTAATTCTTGACCTTCTGCAACCAGAGCAAATTCTGGAGCAGATTTGGCTGCTCTGGGTTGTGCTCTGGTTTCAGTGGGTCAAGAATTAGATCACTCAGAAATTTTTGCTCTAATTCTTGACCTTTTGAAACTAGAGTACATTCTGGAAAAGATCTGGCTGCTCTGCATTTTGATCTGGTTTCAGTGGATCAGGAATTAAAGCATTTTGAAAGGTTTTCTCTAATTCTTGGCCTACTAAAAGCAATTTTGGCTGCTCTAGTTTGAATGGAGCAAAATTAATAGAACTTGAAGTGTTTGTCTAGTATTTCTTTATTATACTTCATGCATTATGTTTTGATTTTGATCATTAATAACAAATTTTTCCCCGAAGATAATTTTAAAAAGTCGGCGTCGGTGGCCCTTAGCTTCAATTTTGTAATAAGAAATATAAAGTTGTTAGTACTCTTTCATTACAAAATATTTAATAACAGTATTGTTAAAATGATGAAAAATGATGGAAAACTGTTGATTGAAAAAATAGTAGATTGTAGTTATTTTGAACCTATTTAATTAAACCCCTAAATATTACAATATAATCAATTGCAAACTATAATGCAGCTAGGGTCCTGATGGCTCCTAGTTCTTACTAGTCCTTGATCCTAGAAAATTAAAAATAAATAAGCACAAAGCTCAGTGAGGAATTACGCGAACACTCGCACACTCTCACACACAATCGCATCTCGTGGGTAGCCTGGTCAGATCCACTACAGCCCAAAGCTGCTCGCTGCATCTTTGGCGGTCTGGCTAAGATCCACTACAGCCCAAAGCTGCTCGCTGCTCCGTCGGCAGCCAACCATGGTCTGCATCACACATCCTCAATATTTCAACATACTACTATAACGCCATATTCGACTCAATACACTATATCACACTAGATCATCTCATATCATCCATGATAACTCATTCACATCCATACACGGTAACTCAACTCACATTCCAGACACGGTAACTCAACTCACAATCCATCAACTCACCTCAATACTATTTGCACTAGGGCAGTATCAAAAAACTACACAATACCTATGCGATCGCTCTGAATTCTAGAGAAATCCCTCCGCATAATACTCACACTAGTAATTAAATTAAGGGACTTATAACATTATAGAGGAAGTAATAATTACCAACAAGTTATTTAATTCATCAATGAAATATTCGTAACAGTATTTATATTTACACTTGTAATTTATTGACAATTATATTTATTTAAACCTGTAAACGTCGAACAGCAATTTACAGTTCAGAATCTTACGCGATGGGCTTTCGTTTCAACGAATAATTGATGTACCCTAAATTTTCCTGTAAGGTCTATGTTACCTTGTTTTTAATCATTTAATCTATCAGCAGCCATGGAATTCGGTAAGTAATTTGTATATTATTTTTAATTTTGAAATAAAACGGTATGCTGTTACTATTGTTAGAATGTCACCGTAATTGTTAAAATCAATAAAATCATTAAGCAATCATCCGGAAAACTTGCCGAAAAAAAGGTCAGTGCCACTGCATCCATGTTGCTAAATTATTGCTATTTTTTTCCTAAGAATGCATTAATCGTTGATATATTATATTTTCTATAAGTATAGACTGGATAAATTGTACAATATTATTTAAAAACTTAGTTTTTATTGCATAAACCATGGCAATACTATGGCAAATATATTTTGTCTCCTATAAAATCAGTTCTCAAACGTGTTAAAAATAGATTTTGACAAATTTCCAAGGTTTCTTGTGTAGGAGTGTAGATGTACAGCAACAAAGGCACTAAAGGCGGAACAAAGTTAGTTTGCTCGAAACTTCAGTAATCCGATATCTTCTACTGACCGCTTCAAGGAACGAATGAAGTGCGGAACGCGATTTTCACGCTACAATGTATTATCAAGTTTTCACTTTACCCCAACTTGTAGCTACACATACACAAGTAATGAAATCTTATAATCAACTCACGTATAGATCTTATATCGCATCCTCATAGACTAATCCCGTAAGAATAAATAGAATATATAACTCAGTAAAACAAATGTAGTGGCTAAGCCTCGTTATTAACATCTCATCTCTTAATTCATTTTAAGGTTAAAGTTATATAAACAATGGTGACCACAATTTTTTATATTGCTACTTGCAAACTACGTAAATTCATGATTAGGGTGAAGGCAATAATTTACATTAGATTTTATTTTAAACATCCACTGCGTGATCTAAGAATATTCTTATAATAACACCAAAATTTCAGTGCAATTATTGTATATTACATTAACCAACACATGTTTGTTACTGAGTAAATAAGGTATATTAAGATTATTATTTGATATTATTTTCTATAAAAGGCTATTATTTTTATTTCTACATTAAGTTAATCGATTCAATTATTATTTAGTCATCTCGTTTATCGAATTACTGGTTGATTTTAAATTACAATAATTTTGTTGAAGTTAAATAAAGGTGTAAAATATTGGGACACAATTTTGACATATTTGTTCAATGAATGACTCCCAGTGTCACTATTGTTGCAAGGGCATTTTGGTTTATCTTTGCTCGTAAGGCCTAATTTCAGGTTAACTTACCATCAAATATAATCACAAAATATTTCAGAGTATTCATTTGATACATAATTTTGAAAATTATGGGGGCTAATGAAGAGGTAAGTATTATTAACTAAAATAAATCAATTTAAAAGTGTAGGTACTATGAATTCAAAATAAGAAAATAAAAGCTTCTAAATGAGACAATACTGTTGCTATAATATATATAGTATTGTATTCATTGTGTGCGCACGTGTGTTTTTTTTTGCTTCGTGCTAAAGTTGCATTTTTTTTGTTATATACTGCTAAAAATTTTAAAATAAGTATAAAAATTAAAGTATTCTATAAATAACTTCTTAACTACAAAAAAATCTAAATCTGACAGTGAACCTTTAAGGTTTTCTTAAATTAAGCCAGCCTCACACTTACTACGATGGCATCGTGTAATAAATGTATAGAAATATAAATAAAAAATATCACACTAATTGCAATTGTTCATTTCACGAATCTTGTACTGATATTAGTACTGATCATCTCCAGCTCTTCTCGTCGAGTGCTCGAGTGCTGTGTCCTCGCTTTGTTTTGGTTGCCGTCTTAATATGACAAATGAATCAGTAACTGTGGATGAAAAATTAACTAGTGATTCTATACCTACAAAAGAAGTTTATAAAATTTTTAATTCGTTTTAATTTCAGATTATGGCTGAAATTAATACTTAATTATACTCTTTAATTCAAGCAGTGAATTTCTGTAGTAATAAAGTTAGTAACTTTGAAATACATTTAAAAACTCTAAGTGATATAATTAAATCTTTGATAACACAAGAGAACGATGTTTTAAAAAAGGAAGTGTGTTCTTTAAATCATAGACTTGATGACTTGGAGCAATATTCGCGTTTTCATTCAAAACATTCCGGAGAAAAGCAAAGAAAATATTAATAATATTGTTCGTGAAGTAGGCTTGGTGTACCAATCATCGATAGAGACACCGACATTGCTCACCGAATACCGACGGCGAATGCTCCAAATTCAAAACCCAACAATATTGTTGCCAGGCTAACTAACAGAACTTTGAAATAAGCCCTCATTGCAGCGAGTAGATGTGTTACTTCTCGTATCTCAACAAAAACTCTTGGATTTGATGACCAAGACAACTAAATATATCGTAAAGACCATCTCACCAAAAAAATAGTATACTCTTTAAAGACGCATGTAATATACTAAAGGGAAAAGAGTTTATGTATATCTGGACAAAGAACTGCAAAATCTATGCCAGAAAAGATGATACAACACGAACTCTTTTAATTAACCTACGAGCAATTAATAAAAATTAATATATTTATTCTTGAATTTCAACTTCCTGCATTTATTCATGCCTTTACCTGTTTACTACCAGAACCATTGCAGTTTACGAAAAAAAAAAAACTAATACCGTTAAATTCAATTATACGCAAGGACCTCCGTTAGATAGTTCAATCTGACAGGAATAGTGATGCTGAAGACATGTGGGTAACGTTGTCCATAATCAATTACACAGTGCATATTTGTTGTGCATATTTGCCACCAGCTAATAATGATGCCATACAAACATTTCTAAATAATTCATTATTAATTAGGGAATATACTCCAAATGATTATTTCCTTATTTGCGGTGATTTCAATCTTCCATATTTACAGCGGTTATTTCATAATAATATTATGAAACCAACAAATAGTTATAATATTGTATTTAATAATTTCAAATATTCTGTAGAAATATATATTGATACATTAATTACACCCACTCTTGCACCCATATCTAGAAAAGTTTACTTATTTAACAGAGCCAATTATGATATTATTAATGATAAAATTGTAGATATTGACTGAAAGTAATTATTCACCAATATGAATAATGAGAGTACGCTGACAAAATTTTATAGTTAGGCATATACTTTCTATAATTAATGAAATTTTATCATGAGGGCGGATACCTAGAATAGTATTCAAAGGACTTAATCAGGCTAATTAAAATTAAATCTAAGGTTCCTGATAAATATAAACTTTTCAAATCACAAAAATATTATAATGAGTTTTCTGTTCTCAAGAGAAAAGTGAAAATTTTAGCCAAACAATGTCATAGTAATTATCTTAACGACATGGAACAGCAAATAGCTATAAATAATAAAAAAATTTGGTTTTTTATATCATCTACAAAAAATATTCCTAATAATATGATATATAACGATGTAAATGCAACAAATGGTAAATATCTGCAATATTTTTTCCAAACATTTTTCAGCGTCTTTTAGTACAAGTACTTCCAGTAATACATCTGCTTTTCTTTGCTGCATCTAAAAAATTATTACTATTAACTTTAGCGCTATAATTCTAGGAGAATTTCGACCGCAGGTGAAATTGAGAATTGGACTTCACCCATTCCCTAATATTATCAATTGCATTTTGGTGAAGTAGGTTTTCAACACAAAGCCTCTGCAAGACTGAGATACAGTGGTATTTTTATCTTATAGATGGAGGAATTATCTTTTTTTTTAGGTAATAATGAACAATAAAATATATAATAATGTTAAGCACTACATATATTTCTACAAAATCATTAAATTAGAAAGGATTATTATCGGATTAAACAAAATAAAGATAAAAATTAGACAACAGAATAACTATATAATCAAATTTCGTAAATAAGTTTATAATTCCTTCAGTAGAAAAGCTGCATTCAACCGTAAGCCATACTTTATTTACTGAAAAATAAACATCAGCAATAAAATTGCTTTCGAACTTTATTTGCACTAACTGGAATATCAGATTCATTAAGTTAGCTATTTGTATTTGTAGAACAATATTTCGGAAAATAGTTTTTGTTTTTGACATATTTCTGCTCCATCCAATATTTATAATGTCTATGTACATTAGAGGCCTTTGCACTCCAGATTTATTTATTATTATTTTAAAAATTCGAAAACCTTCCCTATCTAGGGGGGGGGGGGCAATTGCCCTGTCGCCCTCCTCCTCAAATACGCCTATGTTATTGTACATTCACAACAATATAGCTTTTATAATTAAAATTTCATCAACCTCATTACAAAATTTGTTGAAGTCGAAGAATTGCATATTCTGTATTGAGAAATAAACTGTCATGATTCTTGAATTTATTCTTGAATAATACTTTATCAAAATAGATTAATTTATGTAAATAAAATTGGTTGTGAATAATAAGGAAGATAATTGGAGACAATATAAGAGGTATATTAAATCTCGCAAATAAATTGGGTTTGTGAAAGAATAGAAAAGCCTAATGACAGGGCGGAGAGGGAATCTGTTTCTGTTGCCATTACGAGACACTCTGGAAGCTAACGCGATCTATAAATTTTAGTAGCAATTGTCACGGCGTTCATTTATTGCGAGCAGCACGATTCGGGATACCGGGGAGCATTTCTTTTACAATCTTAATCAATCCAAAGTCGTATCGCAGAGAAAAAACAAGCTGGAAAGGCAGGAGGCAGGAACAGTGGAAGCGGAAGATAGAGACAACACAATCTCAATCTCACTCGGCCGATGATGACAAATAGCAGAGATTATAAAGAAGCGATGCCTGCGATGGTGGCGACGCTGGCGACGTTACGGGATCATTAATCATGGGACACGTGACCGCCGACCCGTGTTCTGGTTTAAATCTAACAGCGGAGGCTACGTGCCACGAGCGACACCATGACGATCATCCCCGACGACAAACACGTGACTCTCGCACCAACAATTCGTCTTACGCTTCCACTTGTAACCGGAACATATTAAAAGTAAATAAAACATATCACCCCTGTCGCCTGTATTTTCCTTCACACTTATAAAATAAATTGCGTTAACTTTCACACTACCTAATCTAATTCTCAAATATTCATTTCTCAAAAAACATTACAGTAAATCACTCTGTACCTGTACCAAGTTGAAGATTGTATATATTTCTAATTATTTATAGAGAGTCGTTATTAGAGATGCAAACGAAGCTGACTTTAGTATTCGGTATATGTTCGGTTTTCGGCAGAATATTTAATTTCAATGAGGTTGAAATTATAAATAGAAATATGTTGAAGTACTGCTCATTTTTATTGTTTTATCTTAAAGGTAATGTTCATCATAATGTATAGCACAACATTCCTAGATAGATCCGTGCCTCACGTAACTATACAGAAATAAATTAAAAATGAGAATTTCACGTAATTACAGAGAATTTCACATGAATGTAGGTACAAATGTATTTGTATTATTGAGAACATAGAACTTATATGTGGGTGCCGAATATTATATACATACGTGTAATTATTTGTTCAATTAATATTTTCAAACCTTTTCAATTAGTATTTCAAATAAATCATCTATGACATAACATTACTAAGATGAAATAGGACCACAAGTACCTAAGTTACTTGTTTTGTGACAAGTTTTTGTTGACCTTTAGTGGTATATGTTTTTCAGCTTAAAACCTATGGAAAGGACCTACAGTTTATAGTGGGTTCTACATCATTTGAATATATCGTATATGTATTTGATTAAAAAATAATGACGCTGGAATTTGAACTTTTTAATCAAACTAAAATTAAAATTACCATTCCATAATAAATTAATTGTATAAATCTATTTTTTCATACCAAACTATATACGTAAACATAGACCATTTTTTATTTTCAATAATACCCCCGATTGTTAATTTGTTTCGACAAATTTTTATTTCATAGAACTTGTTAAAGTATTTAAATAAAAATACTGCATTATTTTAAATTTGTAATCTAGGTATGTATTGTTAAGTCGAATCTATAAAGATGTCTTATATTAAGAATTCAGCACCATTTTCATCAAATTCGTTAATTAGTTGGTTCCTTTTCCGATTTTATGATATTAACAAAATTTAAACTACTTTTATATATCATAAAATAGTAAATTTCAGTAATTAGGTAATGTTATATTTTGCCAAATTCGTGACAACAAGCAATTTCACAAAATCGATGAAGTAGGTGCCTTATTCGACGTAACATAATTAAATTACAAATTGCTTTCTTACCGACTATTAGCGGTGGATACGGAAGTGTTATTTTTTTATACCTACTCACGTTCAATTACGAATGAATCATTTGAATCACGCTTGCTCAGCCATGGATGGAAAAAGAACTCATGATTCTAATTTCATTTTTTTTTATTTTCGCGGTTTTTTTGTAAAATATAATAATCATGGCTGACATTATCACATACCATGAATTTATTTTTCGTTTGGTAAATAGACAAAAAAACACAAAAATACGAATTCTCGCGGGCGTCAATGTGATTATTGGTAAATTTGCAAACATTTATGTTCACGCCCGATCACTACAACAAAATTCAAAAACAGTATCCTGTGGTTACGTCGTGATACGTTGTTACCCGCAAAAATAATTATTATATTGCAGACCTATTTTCAGTGAAATTCTGAATACTGAATTTAAGTGAGTATTAAAAAAAACCCGGGGGTGTCAGGGAAAATTGCAACAACCCTACAGAGGGCAACATTATTTTAATTTAGTTTCTAGGTATAGAGAGCAGTGTTTACTAAGTGCCACTAAGGACGTTTATTTGTTGTTTGCGAATGATTATTTACCAAAGAAACTCAAAAACTAACAATCTTCCTGATTTTGAAATTAAATCTCATAGCACTATGAGCCACGCTCTTCAGTTTTTATCGTCATTAATGAAATTACCGTAATTTATAATTTTGGTAAATTTACCCCTTAATTTACCATTTATTATTGCCATTTTAAATTCTCTTGTATTTTATAATTTTGCTAAATTATTACCGTAATTTCTTATTACGTAATTGAATATGAAACCTTTATTCAGATTCGAAACCACGTTTAGATTCGAATTCTCCGACTGACTCTAAGTCGAAGACCTTTGTTTCCTCAGAACCTTGCACAAATTCTTCATTTTGCAAAATACTTTTGGATATAATTTTAAATTGCAAGATACAAATAATAACTTTACAGCTTTGTCATTTATTAGTCTGTTTCGTTTTTTGTTATGAATATTTCCAATATATAATTTGGTAATTAATGGTAATTTAAAATTGTAAATAACGTTTATATAAGGGTAATTAATTTCGTAATTTTCTGCGTAAATCACAACTGACATCACTGATCGTAATACGTTGTATGTGTGTTACTTTCAATCCTCGTTATATAATTTTGTAGAATATATAATTTCAATCACGGTAATTTTTTCCATTTACAATATAGTATTTTTAGAAGAAAATTTAATAATTTACATAAAAAATGTTATTTTTATTGTTATATAAGATTCGTATGTGTCCTGAACTTTAAAATATATAATTTTCTATTGTAACAAATATTTGAGTCATGCAGGTAGCATATATAAAAAAATAAAAAAAAATAGCCCACAGACAAAAAGAATGACTAGAAAGTTAGAGTTAATATAATCTTCATCAATAATTTTCTCTTCATTGTCCAAACCTTTAAATTCCGGCACTGCTTAACAGTATATTTGTTAAAGTCGAAGTATTTTTCTTTTAATAAATATTTTTGTTATGCTATGAGTATAAATGTGATTCAAAATATAGGCAAAAAAATATATTAATAAATCTATACCAACATTTTTTTTGGTATTACGATTATTTAAAAAGTGTATGAATAAAATTCATAATGAGAAAATAACAAAAATATTTTAGCAGAAACATTTATCAACATGTAAAACGAAAGTAAGTTATTATAATTTTACCAAACAACTTTAAATATTTTGGTCGTCTAAACATATTTACCTTATGATACGATATATGTATGTATATTGAAGAGATAGATAGAACAATAATTCGATATTCGGCCTATTCGGCCATATTTTCACTATTCGATATTCGGCTTGTTTTAATACCGAGTAATCAGTTACAAGAAATAAATGAAATACAACGCTGTTTTTTTTATGTTTAAATATATAATTATAGATAATAAATTTTAAACATATGTTTAGTAATTACCAGTGAGTATTTAATTACATGTTACTTTTTCAATGTTATTACTATTGTATCTACAGTAAGAGTAAATAATTTATTTAATTATATTGTGCGGCGATAAATTATTTAAATTTTCTTGAAACTGAAATAATTAAATTTAATAATAATCAAACAAGAAATTAACTGATCAAAAAAGGCGAGTATTTCAAAATAAATATACCCCTCTCCGCAAAGAGGACCACCAATCACGTTTATATATTATAGAAAAATATATTATTCGGTTAAGCCGAATATTCGTTAAAATTTCACCGAATATTCGTTATTCGGTTATTCGGCTGAACTGCTATTCGTCACGTATATTATAGTCGATATTTTTCCTTGTCGAAATTTGAAGCGTCATCCATGCTTCACTGTTCGTTTACCATTCTTCCATATGACTCACTCTTACAATCTCTAAATTTTTATTTTACTTATTCTGCATTCCTTTCACCTAAATCACTGTTTATATACTTCTCGTTTTGTCCATATTAAGTTCACACATTTTATATTTCTGCAACATTTTTTATGAGAATTTTATTATATTACAAAAATAATAAAAACTGTGTGAATAGATTACTATATGAAACATTCGTTCAAATCATTGAACTCAAATGGAAATCTGTGTAATAAAAGTAACGCGCCGCTTTTTTATTACGGCATGTCTAATGTTAATGTAAAATAAATCTTAAAATGTGTTGAATGTTGTAAAATGTCATGTGCGTATAACGTTTTGGAAAGCGTATAAATATAAAAAGAAATGATCATGGCCATGTCATATCAATTTCACATTACAGAAGAATCTATCAGGCGACTAAATTGAATTGTCGAATGGAGAGTCCCTAGCGATATTGGCAGACATTATACATATCCCCGCTCGCCTGCTAGCGTATACTGCTGACCGCGTGTCTTGCATTTCGGCCACTACCATCTTGACTATAATTTATTATCAATTCCCATTGCACCCTGGAGATTATAATTCACTCTATTTCAGACACGTTTTATTTATGTGGCAGATGGTCAGCGATCGTTCCTTGTTGCTCGGACACACAAAATTCTGTTCGTATTTATTTTCAATTACATAAAACTACATTGTTTTCTATTTCAACATATACATACGTGCATAAATACATATATTCTATGGTGTTATGTAAAATAAAGGTATCGGAATGCAATAATTGTTCATATTGTCTAACTCAACTAATATTAACTGTTACCGTATATTTTTTAGTTTTTATAGGTTGTAAGTGAAAATTCCGATTTTTATATTTTGGAAAAAAATAAGTAATTTCCCAAAATAAGTTTACTATACATCTTTTATCTGTATATTTTATATATAAAAAATCATGATTTATTTGATTAAAAAAAATCAATGATTTTTAATTTTTAAAGATATCTAACTGTTGTAGCCCTTTTTTAAATGATTTGAAAGCAATATTAATATTTTATTTCCTAAACAAAACCAAATCTGTAATAAAACCAAAACTATTCGTCTAAATAAAACTAAGAAGGGTAACAAAGAATTTTTACTTTTAATAAAAATAAATAATAAAATATCATTTAATTTTATGATATTATTAAATACAGAACTTATTTTGGCTGTTATTAATACTTTTGTAGCAAATAAATACATTTTCATTATAATTTGTATTTTTTTCTTTTATAAAAATCAATGACTTTATTAAGAATATCAATTGATTTAAATCTTGATTTAAACCCTGGTTAAGTTGTGATCTAAAAATGAAAATTGCGCTTTAAAATGTATCTATTTAATCATTATTTCATTAATTACCCCAGTATTTATATAAGTAAAATTTAGGCTAATATTTTCAGTTTAGTACAATATTTATATTTATACTGGTTTTAGTTCGCTTATATTTTCGGTTGCAGAATAATATTATTTTTCGTTAGATTTTCGTTTTCAATATTTGGATTATAGAATTACTTCTATGGTTAGTATCTAAATAAAAATATTTAAGACACCTATCAAAACAATTGCTCCCTACATGTTTATATTGTGTAAACATTCTTAATTTAATTTTAAAAAATCAATGATTTTTTATTTTTTAAATAAATCATGATTTTTTTCAACCATGAAAGTAACTATGTATATACTTTTACATAGTTTAAAACAACTTACCGAAACCGAAAAAAACAATAACGAAACGGAAATTTATTTATTTATGTTAACCAAAACAAAAACCAATATAATATTTTCAAAAAACCGTTATCGATAACTGAAACCGAATTTTTAATAATGTAAAAACCGTTAACCGTTACCTAACCCCATAATTTTCGGTTCCAATTTCTATCGACAAATGTGTGATTTTGGTAATTAATTTAAATTATCTTATGGTGAAAGAAACCCAACCAGTAGCACTAAAAATGGTGGGTTTCAAATCACTCGAAAATTTTGGTTAATCATCAACGCTGATCTTCTGATCATTTCAAATTGAAGCCCATTAATCAGAGAATCATTTCCGTTTACTTTTATAATTATTTCTACATGAACAGATAAAATAATATACGATAATAACTTACATTTATTCCGTCAGTATTTTTAAACATTTTCAACTAGTATTTTAAATAGCCGGTAGGTTTTATATTAAATGTAATAAATTAAATAAAAGTAAATAAAATATATTCTTCTTCATAAAGACAGCCATTGAATTTAACCTGCAATTTGAGATACCTACGTTCAAATTTAGACAAATTATTTTATAATTCATCTTAAATGAACTTTTTGGTATAATAACAAAATATTCGCATATATATTATATATTTATTTTTAAAATCATAAATTAATAAAAACACTGGGCACATAAATTAAAATGTATAATATGTAGATTTCGATAATGTAATGGACAGAAGCAAATTGAAAAGATTATGGATTGATTCATCTTTATTCGATTACATTATACGACGAAAGAAGTTGAGCGGTGGGAAAACATAAAATATGTAATACTATCCGAGTGTAGCGACCCTAACCATAAATGATGATAATATGAAAAAATACTACCTCATTGGGAATGGATGAAAGATAAAATAGGCCTGTTCAATTGTTTAGTGTCAAAGATTGAGGGTTGTGGCAGGATGTCCAGTGCAGACGACAAAAAACAGACTCGTCGGTCGCCGTCCACTTCCAAACAGCTCGTAAGATATTCGAGTTGAGAAGAATTCACAACTTGCTTTGTGTGACGGTATTTTAAATTCACTTTCGAGTGTGTGAGGGGAGACCAGACGGCTTTTAAATAACTAAACAAGATCCCTTTCCGCAGAGACAGGTTTCTATTACTTCAGGCCTCCGTTGATTCGTCATTATATGCAATTGTTAGTGGTGGAATGTGTCAATGTGTCTTCCGTCTTCAACACTAAGCCTACCAAACTGTTTGCTTAACGGATTATAATTTCCACCCGTTGTAGTCATCACTATTTTATTCCTTAACATCGTTCTGTTTAACACTTGTATTTACACAAAGAGAAGTGACTGGTCAATACTGACATCTATTGCCTAATACCTTGATAAATGTGCGATATTGTTTCATTTGTAGTATGTATATACTCTTACATAATATGTGGCTCCATAAAGACATGACTATGCATCTCTATTTTCATAACTTCTTTTATTTTATTTTATCACCTTATTCAATTTAAAAAATAAAAGTATAACAATAATAATTAAATAATGTATATATTTCAAGGCAGGGTCGTTAAAATTTTATAATAAAAATGAAAATTATTTGGCCAGGCGAAGTGAAGTTAAAATAAATAACCTTATGATTCATAAAAAGGAATTTTGATTGTATTTTTTGTAAACATACGTATATAATTTTTATTTGATTGGCTTTGTTAACAGTGCATGCGGTTTTTAAGCTTGTCCACTTCTTTGTTTTATAGCCTAAACATGCATCACATTTCAATTTTGTAAATAGGTTTCGGCCAGGATATAAAGTAACACACATATCTCAAACTATAACCAAAATTGTACTAATAAATCGACATTTTTTCAAGAAGAAAGTCTAAAACTTGAATGTTATACATTTCGATGTTCTGATAAATCAAAAATATTATTTTCAAAATTCGCAAAATTAAAAAGTGGTCTTGAAGCATACATTTTTAGTACCACTGGTCGACAACAAATCTTTAACAAAATTATGATGAATTAATTAATCACGTTACTAATGTTCATTAACAAATGAATGAACCTTATTGAAATAAAAAACGAGAGAATTAAATTAATAAGGAATAAGGAACAATGTAATTAATTATCATGATTCAAAATCATGTTTATTGTTGGAAGTGTAATTCGCTACACATTTATCAAATGTTAATTTTTAATATGATATAGACGATTTATATACCTATTTTCTATGTATTGTATCCCGTCATTATAATGAGGAACATACATAGGATAGATGAAATTAGGATCTGTTGTTAGACAATTTACTTGCATTTTAATGGAGTTTGTGTCAGCCTATACCTTTGGAAAGAGATTTGCAAATTACCGCTAATAACGGGTATTCGGACACTGCGGAATTTTTATTTGGAGCTGAGATTTGAACCTCAGACTTCACATTCCTCTCGATGACGCAAACCAATTAAGGCACTGCAATTCGTAATTTTCTATGTAATGTATGTATTACTTTTTAATTATGTACATATATGTAGATTGAAAACAAATTTCTTGTATAAGTATAGATTCCATAAAGTTTTCGAATCATTCACCGAATTTGAACACTAAACCATGAATTTCATTAATAATCTAAATATCATTCCATTAATAATCTAAATATATCTGTTTGAGTTACTGTTCTATGTATATTTTCTTGCTCCAGGCAGGCAATACAGAATGTTCTGGATTTACACTATAATGTAGAAACTTGTAAGTAAATAGGAATAAATAAAATTATTTTCGTGTAAAAATGAACAAGAGGTTTATAAGAAAACAAGTAAACATCAGCATGCATTATAGCTTCCGGTCACCAAATACAATCTATTTTTTATATGTGTGCGCACGGAACCTTAAATAATCGAATTTTCAATCTGATCCGATGTATCGAACCAAGAGGAGAGAAATACACACGTATAACTTTATGTCGGTGCGGTATGGCGAGAAATGCTTAAGGATATTGTATTTTTACGACGCATCATCCCTACTTACGCATCTCGAGGTGTATGGAGTCCCACAGGGATTCAGTT
This sequence comes from Stenolophus ochropezus, assembly GCA_035578165.1. NCBI lineage: Eukaryota > Metazoa > Arthropoda > Insecta > Coleoptera > Carabidae > Stenolophus > Stenolophus ochropezus. The sequence continues at coordinate 19,650,408 of JAQOWZ010000014.1, read as the reverse complement.
ATGAGTGGCTTGTAATGCCAGTGATTTCATATTTACATATCGCGTCGACATAAAAATAACTTCTTATCAACAAAGCATTTTGCGTTCAATGCGTTACCACCCTTCGCTTCTTTTCGTACTTTTGTCTAGCTTAGTTCAATCATCATATGCATGTATTAGATATGCAAAGCAAACATATGATGAAAAGGGTAATTTATCACAGAGATGAAAATGAAATTACCAACGCGTTATCTCAATATTTAAATGACCAAGGAGAATACCCGAATGAAAATGGGACCAGTGGCGTACAGAGGGGTGGGCGACTCAGTGAATTGGGGCCAATGAAATAGGGCGTTGAAATTGTTATCGTTGTTATTCAATGAATGGTAACAACAAAAATACAAGTTTAACGCCGTTGAGTTATTGGTTAACGCTCAAGTTTTGTAGATCAAGTGTCCCACTGCAAAAATACATACATTGTAGGTATTTTATTTACGTTGTTTATCGCGAGTAAGAGGGGAAACAATAACCATAATTATGCCGTCTAAGTTTCTCGTAACGTAGAAAAACAAATGAGTATTTGTTAAAATGACTTATACGAACTTTAAAAAATACCGTTTATTAACATAAAAAATATTCTGTAAAGGAACCAAAATAAACAACTTTTATCTATGACATAATGAATTATTTGATCATATCATTTCGACATGAAATGTTCATATTTTCTTAACAACTAATGTTACGGTATCATAGGGTACTATACGCTATTTAAAAATTGAAGTATTTTTTTATTTAATAATGTCGAAATTAATACCTACTTATTTGAAGATATCTTTATATTTTATATTTTTTTGTCAGTAATAGTTACTTATGTAACAATATGCAATTAGCGGACGAATCTAGTTCAAAATAACTCCAATTCATACAATAATAATTTTATTGACAAATTACTATAATATAAAATTTTGTAGTAAGTAATGGTAAAGATACGGAAACCAGTATTTTATCAATAGTTTGTCAAAGAGAAATATTTTCTAATAAAATTATTGTAAAAGTATCTATTACCGTAGGAATTACAAAAAAATAATAAAGAAATAGAATTAAATTTGCGCCCAGTGTAATCACGGGAGCAATATGAAAATGAATATGACATCTTTATAAATTGGAGGAAGAAAAAGGACGTAACAGTTATATATTTAAACATGTGAAAAATAAAAAAATATTCAAATTTTATAGGTGATCATTATTAGATGTAGTTCTTTAAAATAGCATTTTGCAGACTCCAAACTGTCTCTAAAGTTACGATTTTCATGTACAAATGTGTAAAATGATGTTTAACGGATGGAGACAAAAAATAATTTTATTAAACTTAACAGCATTAATGACTAAAGATCGATTTGATACTTTTAAGTATATAAATCTATTGAACTTTAAAAGGATATATTATTTTATTTTATTGACACAATACAATTTTTCAATTCTTTGAGAGAAGTTACTCTATAAACAAAAAATAGTTCATAGGAGCTGAGATTCTCCAACAAAAACAACTGTTAATTATACATATTACGCTATTACGCAAAAACCGTACTTGTCGCGTGAACTTAATTTAAATATAAATTATTATACCCGAAATAAATGGTTTTGTGATATTTTTTGTATATTAAATGAATTTGCCTTTGCCCTTGGGCTTAGCATACCTCGGTACGTCACTGCCACGGTTTGAACACCGAGTGTCGCCTGTCAACTGGAGGTTGGCGGCCACCACTTTATCATAAGGAATTTCTTATGCTAAACAATAGCACAAAGCGCTCCCCTCACCATGACGCTGTTTCACTCACACATATGTAAACTTATATATATGCACTCCAACAAATATCGATTGCCAACTTCTTTACATATTTACAACTCAACTGTGTAAATCACTCAAGCAAAGTGCATCCCAGTTTCAGTCATTAGTTCAGACAATGGATTCGTGTATTCATGCCTTCAACCGTTCATTATATTTTTGGTTAAAAATAATTACTATAATTTTTATGTCAACTGTCTTAACTTCGATAACGACTAAAATATATACCGATGACGTTGTTTAGAAAAAAGCAAATTAAATAATACTTATTCGGATAACGTTGGAGTGATGTTATAGTCTCAAGTTCCGTAAACTAAATGTCTCAGTTTAGACACGGAAACAAGGCAAAGGGAAACTGAACGACAGAAAGTTTAAAATTTTAACATTTTTGCACACTTTTCCTATAACCTATAATATTTTCTTTTCAATTTAGAAAATTATGGCTTCGGTACATTTTATACATACACCATAAATCCTAAAGCTAGATACGAATATCAGATATCGATTATTATTTACGGACTGAATAGCTGCTATTATACAAAAATACTTAAGGTAATATTGAATTATATATTTTTGCTCTCTTAATTTGCAATTGCAGAAAAAATTAGTACGGCTAAACTTGTTACATAATATCATAGTCTACTTGTTTAATTTGTGTACCATTAAAAATTTTCTCGATATGCGACATAGCATTTTTGATTTTTAAGTTCCTACGCCAAGTTGGCCTTGTACATGGACACCTGTGTGTCTCATTTTTTATTCTCATTATTATTGATATAAGTGGTATTCCTTTTGCTAGACGGATCAGATCAGGTCACTAAAATCAATTCAGTTCAATTCAATTAGATCTGAACTTTCTGATCTACCTCGTAAGGGTGAATCACTTTAACCAGTTCCAATCAAATCTATTGTTCATTTTTGGATCTCTGACTATGTTCATAGTTGAGTAGTGGCAAGACGCCATAGCAATACAACGTTTTCACCGATGCCATCTCCATCCTCCATGATCCTTACATCATCGATGAAGACATTGTCGAGGCCATCACAGCTAAACGGGTAACTCCGCCCACACCTAAACTAGTGTTTCATCGTAGGCTACTTGTCATACCATTAGAAATCCGGAATTATATTTATAATCCCTTCATTCTATCCAAGATTTTTGAAAATATTTTATCCCATAAATTTGTATCCTTTCTCTCCGAGAGAAATGTGATCTCTCCCAACCAGTTCAGTTTCAGGAGCAGTTCTCCAGACAGGACGCTATTCTTCGATTGACCATGGACATGTCCTCGCCCCTCAACAATAAGCACTTCCTGGCAGTCGACTTTTTTGACTTGGAGGGGACCTTCGATCAGGTCTGGCAGTAGGCACTCGTCGCCAAGCTACCTCGCTCGGTGCCTCTCAACTTCTGCTCGCAATGCATACATTTCTAAAAGACAGGCGAGCAAGGATTCCAGTTGGCGAAGCTGTCTTCAAATGATTCCGAAACCGTGCGGGAGTACCTCAGAGTTCAATACTTTTTCCTTCTTTTATTTTTAGCATTTGTCAGTGATAAGTTGCAGCCATTTGAAATCATAGATGAGGTGTTGGAGGATTCGGGCGAATCTTAAGAAAACGCAACTAATATTTTTCCGCCACCAGCGCATCAGAGTCTACAACCGTGTGAGTATTCAATTCTGAAGGAACGCATCTCAACCAGGAACGACGCTACCTACTTACACTCTCACTAAGGGCCGTTTTCACCAATGTATATTAAACCAACTGCTAACTAACAGTGAGTTAAATTTATTCTGTAGATTATTTTATTCCTACATTTAAAAGAGAATTAGTCATGTTTTAAGCAGTAACGACGTAAGCATCCTGTTTAGATGCATTTTAGTTTTGTTGTTAAATTAAAAAAAATTACAGAGAAAGAAATTTTACAGAAAAAGAAAAGGAGGAACTATTACATAAATAAAGTGGAAAATATATACATAAGTAATAGAAAAAAAATCTGATATAGTCATCACAATACAACCTTGTTCACCTAATAAATTATACACTTTTTTTGTACAACTATATGTTGTAGCAGCCCCAGGTACATAATTTCAACATTCTACGGCTAATCATTTTTAATTATGCAAAAAATTCAAAAAATCCGTTCGAGTAAAGTGCTCTTTTCGCACTGCCGATTGTAATAAAAGAGCATAGCTAGATGTTATAGTAGTCCCATATAAGAACATCACGCCGGAATTAGTTAAAACGGAGTAAGGATAGTCAAAATGGACATAAGACATCTAACTGGGACACCGACATCAGAAAGTGCATCTTCATGTTCCGTCTTCGTAGCTTCTTAACGAACAACATATGTGGCATTTATCCAGCCTCTGTTGGACTTCCGGGCAGTTGCTTACAACAGCATCCACAAGAGCGCTCTAAGTCACTAGTAAAGCTAGAAAGGAAAATTCGTCTTGTTTCCCTTGGATTCCCTCCTGAGCCACCTGCAGAGAAACTTCGTCCATCGAAAGATCCTGCATTGCAGAACAAATAGAGGAAGCCATTCCTTCTTGACGCCGACAGCATGAGGATCTCCCCGAAGATCTGCAGGACGTTCTAGCTGAAACAACCTTAATTTATATAATTTAGATTTCATTTTTCATTTATTTTATTTCCTTTTCTCACTATATATAGTAATATAAATGTACAATATATGACTGAGCCGACAGAGAGCAGAGGCCCAAAAATGCTCACCATATAAAATGATATGTACACTTTACACGTATTGAAATACTAAATAAAATTCTTTCAAAAAGAAAAAGAAATGAGGGGTAAAATTAAATACGCCTATAAACAAAGGTGAATTCGAATGGACCCGGATATATTTATGAATTATATAGGTAGGAAAATAGATAGCAATACAAATTTTCTAACTTTGTAGACTAACCTATCAAATTTTGCGGCCAGCTCTACGTTCTTCTTCGACTGCATATGTCCTTAATAACTAAGCGGGCGTTAAAAAAAAAGAAAAAATGTAATAATACACTACAAGTACTACTTTTGACAGGATCATTTGATCTTAAGTAAAACATATTGGTAATTCTGATTGCTTTGTAGTGTTTCATTGCATTAAAAATAATAATACTATTGCAACGTTTATTTATTTAGGTGAAATTTGAAAAAAAAAAATACGAATATTTAAGTAACAAGGTTTATTGAACGAATAATAAAATATAAAAAGATAATAAAAATAATTAACACTATGAATAAACAATATAAACACAAATTTAAGAATATCAATTATTAATAAAAATTTAAACATTAAGATTATTTATTTAAATATTGAGCACTATGTATTATATATTTACACTATATTTATTTCCATCAACTATTTATGTTCACTACGCGTATTAATATCAAACTGCCCCCGCTGTCCTTTCTGCTCAGGCTTAAATACTAGAGCAATTAAGTTCTGCAATATTCTTGCACCTTCGGTGCGACAGAACAATAGAATCTTTGCCAATAGGTGACTAAAACGTGACTCGACCTATCTGTGACGACCGGCTGCCAACCACGGCGTGACCTTGAAATTGCTACATTATGATTCGTTTTCATGTTCTATGTACCCTAGTGTCCGGATACCATGGACGGTTTTAAAAAATAGATTAAGAGAGATTCGAAATTGCAATACCTAAACTGTAACCACTAGACCACTACCCAACGATATAGCCCAATAGAGAATATTCTTGTTGGTGTTGTCGTCCTTCTAAAAAATAAATAATTTTGCTAACTACGAAATAGAAATTTAATATTCTTTTCTTACATATGATAAAATTTTATGGGAATTCTACTGTAGTACATTTTTATAGATAAATTACTAAATGCACTTAGAAGCATTGAAAGTTTTATTATGGGTTGCTACAGGACATACTACTACATAAAATGAACATTTTCAGGACTACTGAAGTAGTGTACTTTATTGAAATCAACATAATCAAAATTAATGATCAATATTACAATGAGATGACTTATATTGTAGTACAGGTTAAAAATATTAAGAATGGGGTAGGTGACCAATTTCTAAATTTGGTATATGTGATAGCTTGTACAAAAATAATATACCCGTATTTTTTTAAAATTGTTAATTATTTGTTGTTTTGAAGTAAATAAATAATATAGTACTTGGGAGGGGATTATGACGTCAACTAAGTTCATGAGAGGGGCGAAGGTAGACAGAGTAGGAAATATGTGGTGTGAGTGAGATAGATAGGTTTATTGCCACACCTTCAAATTTTAACCAATCAGCGTGCGAACTTAGTAAACGTCATAGTATTGGACGCTGTTTCTATTTAACGCAAATTACTAAACAATTGCTGATAAATATTTAACTTTTTTAATGTTAACGTTCATAAATAAACATACTTTCTATAATTTAATAGATTTTTCATTAAAATTCTACCTTGGTCACCTACCCCATTGCTTATCAACTAGTGGTAAAAAATGTTCACTTTAAATACGATGCATTTTTTTGCAAATTTTAATAAAATTATTTTTATTCCATGGTTAATATGTTCTAATATATCCCTTTTAATTTTTTTGGTGGAAACACCGTATATAAAGAGATTGTTATAATTACATTGTATGTGAACCATTAAACAATTGATTATACAAAATTGAACGCAAACAATTTATTGAAGTTAGCAAAATCTAAGAGGAAACGACGTATTCTTTATGTGAAATCTGATATCGGTTATTTTCGTTTTTTACGACTCCACGCGGAACGCCAAATAAAAAAACAAATCAGATAAAATGTAATCGTGACAAAGGGAAGCTTCAATTTCCAACTGAAACAGGCAATTAAAGTTATACCTATGTAGCGAATGAAAACTTTTCAGAGATAAGGTCACATCTTAAAATCAGATTCCCGTTTTTATATTCCTCTGCCCTTACCAATTATCTACAAGACGCCAGATATAAGGCAATCTGCTATTAAAAGCAAAATATTCTCGGCTTTACGTGTATCTGCGTAGATAACTTCCCATTGTAAAACTACGCAATATTCATAAAATGACACAATAATCAAACGCAAAACGCAATATCAACTCAATGGTGAAGCATTATATTTTGTATAACAGAAAAAAAATGAAACAAAATTTTTATTTTAATAATTGGTATATAACAATAGTAGTAGATACAGAAATATATAATAAAGTAATTTAGGGAGTCTAAAGTCTAATGTTTATATTAAACCGAAAAAATAAAAAAAAATTACCTTAAACTATATATTATAGAAATATGTATATACTAAGTTCTCCTCATGTGATCCATCTTGCCTGAGGTCTAAACTACTCAGCTTTAGATTACTCAACATTTGAACCACATTTATTTTAAACAACTCTGACTTATATTACTAAACATTTGAACTATGGCAAAGGTCTAAATCTAAATGATTTTCTTTAGATTATTCAACAACTCTTTTTAAGAAAAAACCTATAACCTATAACTAATAATTTTTCTTAATTGGTCGATGAATAGTATAGGGTAATAATCTCTGGAATTCAGTCAATATTTTGAAGGCTTTATTTTTGCTCCAATTTTTCGACCTTTCTCAGGTAGTGAAAGTCAAAAATAAAGATGTGTCAGCACATAAATAATGGTGAATCACAGATAAATTCATACAAAGTGTTGTTAAAATCGTTTTAACAAAAACAAAAACGACTACTTATGCGACAATATAATTTTTTTATAAAAAGATTAAAATCGTTAAATAAAAAATATATTGTCATAAATCTACATATTGTAACAATAGTCAAGAACGGTGTTTTTTTTAAACCATTTTAATAATACTTTGCATGCATTCATAGTTCATTATTTTTTGCATGCTAACAATTTTTTTTTTTACTTTCACTCCCTTAGGAAGACCCATGTGGGGTCGAAACCTGTGGATGCAAAAAAAGGCTTTGAAATAATGACTGAATTCCAGAAAATATTGCATTGTCCTATATGTATTAACATTAACTTATTTCTAGTATATTTACGATTTTTCATTTGTTGCATTCTTACTTTTGTATTGTACAGTATTAAAAGCGAGATGAAAAAAGCATTGATAGACAAGTAAAAAAAAGTACACACGTACAAGAATTTGACTTTTCCGGGTATGTAAGACCCACCGAGATTCATTTTGTTTAGTCTTTGCCAAATTGAAAGTTTTAAGTTTTAGTATTTTAAAACACCTTCACCTGCGATATATATAAAAATATATAAATATAGGTACTTTTTTAAAATAATATAAAATTGTCCATGATATTACTCAATGTATTTAAATAAAAAATATAATGAAATAAATTCAGTAATTTTTTTATGTACAAGTTCCCTTCTTTCATGAACGCTTAGCCATTGTATCAGCTATTTATAAAAAGTGATTCTCTCATTCTGCTACGTCATACCACGTTGACTGCACAGGTGCACGTAGATAATTTGTTTATATTACGCATTTTGAATGTCATGATTTTAAGTGTCAAACAAGTATTACATTTCCCCTAACCATAAAAAATATAAATCACCCCGAAGATTTTTGTATAATTACCTAACCACCTGCAACAATCAGTGGCCTACCGTAACGCTATAATGCCATAAAACTTAACTTGCACGCATCGCGACGCGACACCGGTGTAATGCTAGAACAATATACACCAAACCCTCTATTTACACCAGTAATTCGTTCTACGAAAGCAGCACGGCAGTGAAAATCGCTTAAATGGAGACATAAATAATATTGAATTTGTAATAAATGTTTCTTAAATTTAACATTAACAGTAATTTGTTTTAAAAAAATCGTAATATTAAGGATGGTTTAAATAAAATATACATTTGAAGTGCCACTGGCTTCTTTAATAAAAACAAAATAATTAAAATTAATGATTAAAATAAGATATGTATTTGTCGATTAGGTAATTACTACTAAATCCAATAAAATATTAAATTCTATGAAACTCATGGTACTAAGAATGATATTTCAAATGAACCACCCTTAATTTTATTATTAATTTTTTTTCCATGATCAATACGTCATGTAGTATATACCCTATTTTTTCCCAAAATAAAAAGAAAGCAGCATATATATTTATAATTAAATAACTGAGGTCTGAGGTCCATGATATACGTAGAATGACCTGTTTTGGTTCTAATAACCCGAGTTCAAATACCGTCAAGTCAAATTCTTCACAATGTATTTGTTATATAAAAATGGGTCCTTTGGTGCATTGTCCACAGCTAGAGTATCCACCTAATGAAATCTGGTAACACCAACTATACGGAATAAATATATTACTACCGATACCTACGATAAAGTTGAATGGCTTAAATAGGAAATGAGTAATAAGTCGTAAACAGGGACCAAGGCTCACTTGGTTAGCGCGCTGTAACTCGAACTGAGCGAAGTGTAAAAACTGGAGTTTGATTCCCAGCGCGCCAGCTATTAAGGGGGTTTACTGCCAATCTTAAATCATCTAAGGTTTTGGAAGTGTAAAGGGCGAGGTAGCAAGTGGGCTGACCCTAAATCGTTCCCCAATTCTTAAAATAAACATTTAATCTGTTATACACACTCCGCGGTTAAATAAGTTATAAGTGTAACATGAAATTATGAATGATTTTTAAGTTATTATGGTATCCATTTTTTTTCTATTTCCCAGATTAACATTAGCTAGTGCAGAAGCCGAATCTTAGACAGATCAACATCAAAATCCCAAATTGATATTCGAACGAAATAATGAACTTCTGTGCGTTATTATACAGGGGTGGAGCATAGTAGTTAGGTGTGATGGCAGTAGTTCTATAAGCATATATCCGCAAGATATTACGACAAATGATGTTTCGTAATATCGTTAAAAATTTAATAAATTTTATAATAATTGATACAAAAATATTTTGACTTCAATCTACTTTTTTGTTTTTTTTTTAAAGGTATTTATATTATAGAAAAAACTATTGTAAAAAAATAAGTAAAAATTGAAAGAAGCAATAAAAAAACTACAATAAAATCCATTTATAACGATACCGCTTATATCGACAAATTGGTTATAACTTCGAAATATGCTATCGTTATTTTAAAGTGACTTCCGGTTCTATTGAGGAAATTGATAGATTCTCTTCGATGTCGTTATAACCGAATTTTACTGTAACCCACTTCAAAGTAAATTTAACAAAAAATCACACACTACTGCCAAAATTTTCTGCATTATAAATTAAAAATAATATACCAATAAAGCAGGGTTGGCCTGATTTAAATCATTTGATTTAAATCGTGATTTAAATCATGATTTAAATCAACTGATTTTATATATAAAAATCATTGATTTTTATCAATGTTAAAGAAAAAATGCAATTATAATGAAAATGTATTTATTCGTTATACAACTATTAATAACAACCAAAATAAGTTCTATATTTAATAATATCTTTAAATGTTGTAAATAAAATTAGGCCTTTAGGTTCCTGTATTATTTTGTTTTTATTTTAATATAAAATCGTCAATTGAAATAAAAACAAAATAATACAGGAACCTAAAGGCCTAGTTTTATTTACAACATCCTCAACATACGTGTTCCCAACAATTTCAACAAATATCTTTAAATCATATGATATTTTATCACTTTAGCTGTCATAATAGAAGAAAGAAAAGTAAGTATTTAAATGTATAACAAAAAGTAAAAATTCTTTGTTACTCTTCCTAGTTTTATTCAGATGAATAATTTTGGTTTTATTACATATTTCGTTTTGTTTATGAAATAAAATATTAATATTGTTTTTAAAATAATTTAAAAAATGCTGTAACACTTAGAAATCTTTAAAAATTAAAAAAATCAAAAACATCAGGGTTTATTTGATTTTTTTTAAATCAATGATTTTTGATTTTTTTTAAATACATCTTGATTTTTTCCAACCCTGCAATAAAGTCGTTCTATCGACGAAGTTAAACAGATTTAGTTTCTCCAATTTACATAAATCTGAAATGTTAAATAACAAGTGCAAAACAAGTGATTTAAATCAATGATTTAAAAAAATCATTGATTTAAACCTGATTTAAATCAAGTGATTTAAATAAATGCAGAATGCAGTCCTGCCTGTAATTTTTAACAACCGTTCCCTCACGTTTTTTCTCCAATACTTAATAATCGTCCTATTTATAAGGTCACATACACTCTAATAAAGGTAATAAGATGGGATAAAAGACACACACATACACATATTTATTTTTCCGGGAGATTTGAACCCGAAACAACTGGATTGCAAAGTCTGAGCATTAACCACTAGCACCAGCCGAAAGATACTGACTCATTATTTTTTGTACAAATTATCGTGCAAAAAAAAAAATCAAAAGTCTACAATAAAATTTAATTTTCCTTTATAAAGACATGATTCACAAATGATTATATTTAAATGTGTTCTTTGTGTAAAACTAGCGATTGATAAATGAAAGTACTAGCTTTAGGAATTAATTTTACTTGATCTATTTTTTACATCATGAACAGTTTTTGTATTAGCCAGTGTTGTTGACTACACATATTACATACACATATCTATTACTCATATTGACAAAATAAGATATTTTATTAAAATACGTTTATAATGACCCCATTTTTCAATTATATAAACTCTGGTCATTCCCGTTTACGGGTATTGTATCTGAGAAATCCAATAAAGATTGCTAAATTAAAATTGTTTTCGTATATTTCACTATTATTAACTTGTATAATAATCTTATTAAAATTCAAATACCATGGATGCATGAATGTGTAAATTATTCGCGTAAATATGACCTTAGACCTTAGCAGCTGAACTGTAGTTAAATAGTAAAACAGTCAATAAAGATTATTATTATTATTATTATTATTATAAATATAAGAAAAAATCTTGAAATATGTCGAACAATATTACAATTTACAATATTAGTGCCGAATAAAATTATTCCATATTGTAGCATAACTATGAATACATCTATGGTTTCTCGGTAAAGCGATATTATCAAGAATCAGGCAAAGAGAGACTAATAAAATTAACTGCAATATGTCTTACAGTATTCATTAATTTGTAGAATTAAAAAGTATTAAGAATGACAGGGAATGGGTCTTGTTAAACTGAAAGGAACTGACAGTGACACACGGTTGGTAAATAGTTAGAAAAAAAGTAATGGTGATTGTCGAATATAAATATAGGCAAACACAGAAGCATTTGCGGAGACAAAGAACACCAGCCCGGAGAATAGCAAACGGTGAACAAAACGTCGCAGCGTGAACCAAATTAACTAAATGAGTAGTGTTTAGGTGACAGAGTGAACTGCCAACAACGCGTACTGGCGACATGCGTCAGCTCTCCCCTAATTGTGTTTGCTGGATTAGATTCTAATAGCGTCACCTGACACCCTTCATTATTCACCATTTGTCTGTATTTCCAAACAATTCAATGAAAACTGTCTCATGCTATAGCCATAGTTTCACCAACACCATTCACAATGAACCACTCCTCATTATCGACTGGAGATGCCCATTGTACATCATTTCAAACATTTACTTCTCATTAGTATCACTAGTTCAAAATGATGTTTCAATAATTCTTTCAGCTCGTCAGATTTTGACATTTATCTTATATATGTATCCAGCACATAAAACTTGTATAAAATCGATTTCAGTGAATAAGAAATGTTTTCATTTTTGTCATGGAAAGTATACTGTCCTAATACGAATTTATTTATAGATAAATAATATACCTATATTAGGTCTAGTTTTATAAACAAATTTATTCTCCTCGTAAAATTTAATTGACAAAGAAATTATTTCATTGTACATTTAGATTTTATAAAATTCTTTTACACGTACAATGTAACTCCTCTGCATGCCAAATAAATATTAATCTGGAATAAGTTCTTTTAGTACTAAATGAAAAATCTAAAAGCGAAAATCCTCCTATTTGCGTTTTTCACCCTCATTTTAATGGTTTAGATGAATTATCTGTATGCAATAAGTTCTATGCTTATATCTGAAAATAGCAGTTGCCATGAATAAATAAAAAAATAAACGTCAAATTCTGCGTTCTTACTACGCTAATTCTATCTCTGAATTAAAAATTCTCGGTAAAAGAGCGCAAAATTTGACGTTTGTTTTCTATTGATTCATGGCAACTGCTATTTTCAGATATAAGCATAGAAACTTATTGCCTACATAGGGATTTTCTTTTTTAACTAAAATTTTACTTCAACCATACCATTGGATTTGTAATTTGATGTAGATTCCAAATATGTAAAAATATGTATGGTTTTCCATTTAAAATAAGAAAGTTGGGCCCCATATCTTGAGAACCACTGGTTTAAAATAAAATTTGTTTGTCTCATTTTAATAGTCTTATAAAATAGAAATTGTTTGCTAATTTAACCGACCTCGTAGCTCTTATAGTTCCCGAGATAGCAATAGTGTACCACTTAAAATGGACATTCTGTATATGACGTAGGAGAATTAGATAGAGAATTCGAATTCGTTCGATAAAAATAATTTATCATAGAATAATCCACATTTGATTCATTAATAGTTATGACTAATTTACCGTTAACAACATTTATTCGATATCAAATGAAATTATATGGTAATATATAGTTTTTGTCAATAATATAGGTATTCACAATGGTTAATTTTTAGTTTTTATACTTTTTTTCATTCAATTCAACAGTGGTCATATAGCCCATTATAAAATTCTGCATAACTAGATGTTATAGTAACTACATAAATGAATTTTCAACATTCTATGACTAATCGTTTTTGAGTTATGCGAAAAATTGGACAAAACACTACGAGGAAACTAGATGCTATAGTAGCCCCAAATTCAAAATTTCAAAATTTTACGACTAAACATTTTTTAATTATGGGAGATACGTACGTACATCACGTCCAGACTATAGTCAAAATGAATTCAGGGATGGTTAATATAGATATTTCCGTTGAAACCTAAAAAACGAAATTTTTCGTGATTACAATACTTCCTTTTCGTCGTACAAGATCAAGGGTCTTTGGTCTTGCAGTACCAAAAGAAGTCGGAAAAGTGCTATTCTAAATTAATATCGGTTTGGAATATAGTGAGGTTCTTTTTTGTATAGTTTATATATTTTCAGGCTCTATAACACATGACGAACCATGCAAACAAGGGTACGTATAAATATTACTTATATCAACTTTATTTAATTATATATATGGTATATATACCAAAAAAACAATGAAGAATCGTCAAAATCACGATTGATGAAAGAAAAACATATCTAATGAAGAACAGTTAAATATTCAAAAATTTGACGAGCGAACTTCAAAAATTGAATGTACCTTAGGAACTTTTACTGGCGATACTCTAAATTTGGCTAGTAATGAATATTCCGAAAGTGATATGCACACGATTCAAGGTTCTAATTTTTCACTGCTATTCGTCAAATGCATCAACGTAAGAATAATACTATTAATAACTTTTCCATGACCTTCTAAAAATTACTTCATTTAAAATTACTAACGGGCGACAATTTTTTTTTTCATCCATGTGACAAACAAGCCTAACGCACCACTGCACAGTATTTCAAATAAAAATAATTAAAAAAACTAAATTATTATTATTTAGGTTTATTTTTAACATATAATGAGACGAAATCTTATTGCAAGAGTCTCTTTTTATCCAACCGGAGACACCTTGGAATTAAAATAGACACGAACAAAGGGCACTTACATTTTGTTTTATTTGCATTTGTGAGTAACACAGACATCGCACTTAAGAGATGAAGCACATTTGATGAAAATATGACTTCCTTTCAGTAATCACAAAACGTATAATAAAAAAGTGTAATGTATAAATTCCTGGGAGTAAAATGACATGGAACGGATAATAGAAGCTGGTACCCCTTCATAACTTTTCAAACAATGTAATTTTGCTTCGTAATTAGACTTGTTAATCCTCCTCTGTAGGAAAAAGAGCGCTTTCATTCTGCCGCCTTACGCCTTATACCAAATGCAGGAATATAATCCCATCTAAGACACACTAAACGGATTATTATTTTCGGGCCACGAACAAAAAAGTTATTATATTGATAAAGAAAAGCGCATATAAAAGCTCTTTAAGTAATTAAACAAACAAACTCATAAAGAATATTTTAATTTTTATTGCACTATAAGAAGGCATGTTTACGATTCTCTCAAAATTATATCTGTAGGGGAGATTTTGAAAAAGGCATTCGTACAAAGTACTGTCTTTACAATGAAACAAAGAACAAAATACATCAGTTTATTCTTATGGAATGATATTATAACAAGATTCTAGAATCTCGAAAATCTAGATAAGCTAAAAAAGTCCGATATCCGCTGTCAGAATGAAATACAATAAAGTCATTTGATATTTAAATGTTTAAATAAATAAAGGACAGCATGAATTCTAACTTAAAATATGTACTAAAATAAAAAGCTATTTACGCCACATTTTATTACTTCTGGGAAATATTTTCTTTGTTGCTATAAATCGTTTTAACAAATATTATATTTGTTTTGTGTTTCTGTTATGAGTAAATGATACAAATGAGATAATTATAAATACATATATAGAAAAAGGATTACTTTATAAAAAATATGAAAAGATAAATTATTTTACAAGTCTTTTTTTATAAATAAATAAAATTCATAATGCAAAAGTTACAAAACATATATTATCGAAAAAAAACATTCATGATACAAAATAATGAAAATTAATGCTCCTAATTTAAAATAAAGACAATAATTGGACAAGTAAAATATATGCACTATTATTATTTTTTCAACTAAATTACAATAACAAATTTCATTATGTGTTGCTTGAATCTAAATTTAAAAATTACATACTCATGAATATACTGCAAAAAAGTGTTTCAAAATAAAATCAAAAGGATAACATAGAAGTACAAAATACATCTAGAACAGATCAAGTGAAAAAGTTCATATAACTGATGTCATATTTACTATAAAATCACTGAAATGAAGTTTTTTACTGGTTTTATTAAGGAAAAATCGACTGAATGAAAAAAGACATAATTAACTGGAGAGGAGAAAACTGGATAATAAAACGGAAGAAAGGACAACAAAACAGTAACTGGCAAAACGATATCCTTGAAACATGGTGGAGATGATAAGCCAAGGATAGAACGGAACTGGGGAAATCCTTTGTCTAAAAGGTCATCTCATAAGCGAACATTGCCTATTAAATAAAAAAATGTATGTATTAATTAGTAATATTATACTTATAAATATGAAATATATACACAACATATTTTTAAAAAATAAATTTAAGTTTTCTATAATTTTAACAATATTTGCATTAATTCCAATTTTTCGACTTTAAATACCGAAATAATGCATTTCCTAAGTGTGAGAAATAGTTATGTTCAGTTACGTAAGAATGAGAATTTCAAAATACGTTTCTTTAGTATTACATTATGATATTCGCGTTAGTCCATTGTTCTTAGGTGGCGACTTATATAGTGACCTGTGTCTACAATAGGTAAATATATACAGGAATTCTGCAAAGCTGATCAAGATTAGTGAATATTTAGCCGAAACCAATAGGCAACTAACAACACTGCACGAAATGTGATAATTAGGAAGGATCATGCTCCACTTCCGTCAGGATAATTGCAATCCCCTACAGCACACGCATGCGCATTATAGCTGAGAGTGTGTGTGCGTATGCACATGTAGTGGTGGAACGTTAAACTGAATTACCGAAATTAATTGACATGAATTATTCGACAGAGAACAGTGGATAGCGGACAGTAGAGGTATTGGTCGATCGTCCTGTACATCCGGCTCAGTGAACAGATGAGCGTATCCTGGAGACGAGGTGAGTGACGATGGGTCAGCGTCACTTCATCATGGTACGGTCACAAGTAGTGATGGATCACTGGAAATTTTCCGTCAGGAATATTTTTATTTCCTTGAAAAATTTCCGGGAAATTTCCTAAACCCGTTTCCGGAAAAAAACGGGAATTCCATATTGGAAATTTCCTGGAATATATGGGAAAATTCTCGGAAACAAATAGGGAAATTCGTGGGACTAAGGAATATTTTTTTTAAAAAAAAGGCGCAGTTTTACCGACTTGTTCTAACCAATCCCAATTAATTTCAAACAGTGTTTGTATTCTAATATTCTAACTTTATAATATTATAACTATAAGGGAAAAAAGGAAAAATTTAAAATTAATTTTTAATAATTTTACCTACAGCAACACCATCATTTATTTTATAATATTTTTAGTGTTAGTAAAGATTATTACATAATTGTTATGTAATTTTCTTTAATTTTTATGAGATAAAAACTACCTTTGAGTTTTATGAGGAAATTTATCGTTAATTTTTCCCCAGGATCTCCCCGGAAAAGATCCCTACAAATTCGTCAGAAACTTTCCCAAAAACTTTTTGAAATTTTCCGAAATATTCGTTCCCATGAATTTACCCATCTCTAGTCACAAGGCGTATTCCATTTATCACTTATACTTACACTTTTGTATCCGGATCGCTTATTTTTTATTCCATTTTACCGGATCAGTTTACCCCTGTACTGTATGTACTGATCCCAAATAATCTACTCAAAGAGGTAGGATCAGTAGGCGCAGTTCAGGATTTCACGTGATTCTTCTGTATTTTTGAATAGTTGTAAAAGAAAATGGAGAAATTTAAAATTTATAAGTGGAAACAAATATAACTTATGTTTCTGAATTACCTTCGAAGATGACAGTCAGGACAAAATTATGTGTAATATAATTTATATAAAATAATAATAATACTAAAATTAAAATTATAATCACTACGCGGTCTACAGTGATACGAAGGCGCAAAATCAGGTGTAATTTAATTTATATATAATAATAACAATAATAATAATAATAATAATAAAATTTCAAACGCTTCACAGGTTAAAGTAATACAGAAGCATTCCATTTGCACCAACAAGTAAACTAATCTAACAAATCTACCTCAACTGATTCAACTGATCAACTGCCAAGAGTGATCCAACAAAGAAAGACATACTGTTATACACATCCATGTCCGTAATTTATTATATTATTTAAAGGTTTATTTAAATATTTCATTGTGAAATGTGCAGATTGCTTAAAATTTTTTGCAAAAATAGGGTATTCACTATATGATGTAATATTTACACAGCAACGTATTATCCGAAATTAGTAAAAATAAATAACCAACAGTTGTTGTACCACTGGATTCAGAGAAAAATAAAACGGCGTATGACAAAAGCGCACCAAATGAACATTTCAAAAGCGTACCAAAGTATATTACTTAAACGCACCATTGTCTATAATTGAAATGTCCATATATTAATCAATTTGATGTAACTATTTATTCAATAATGGAATAATGTATGATTAGGTCAGCTTAGGTTAGGTTAGTTTAGATAACTTTAGGATTGGTTACGTTAGGTCAGGTTAAGTTAGATTACTCTGGATTACTTTAGGTTTGGTGAGGTTAGGCTAAGTTAGGTTAGGTTAGGTTAATGTAGATTAGGGACGAAAGAAGAAGACGATTATCTATTTAAAAAGTAATATCCGTGAGCAGATACACACATACGCATACACACTAAATTTCTAAATTTTACTGGTGCATTTTTGCTCTGATTTTTTGGTGCGCTTATGAAATGTTTAAAAAATAAAAATTACATTGAAAGAAACATTATACAACTTTCTTATTTAATCCAATTAATAAAATTTTTACTAATTTTTCGAATTTCAAAAAAAATCTTTAGAATTGTAATCACGATATAATAATTTTAAAAATTAAAACAATCTGCACATTGCTCATTGAAATATTTAAAGAAACCCTTAAATAATGTTATTAAATACGGACTTGAATGTGTGTATGTATTTTATTTATTGTACATAAATATAAAAAATGTAGGTAATAAACAAAAATGTGATTTATTATACCTATAGGACGTGTTTTAAATTTCCCGTTCCACATTATGCCCTTCTATATTATATATGCCAAGCGGCGTGAAAAAACATCAGCGAATCATTACTTACGCTTCCCTATATGGTTATCAACGTACGAGTACATTTTACTTCTCCCTTCTAAATCACAATTATTATTATTATTATTTTATTAAACATTTCGTAAACATTTTAATAAATATATTCTAATTTAATTAAATAATTTTTTAAAGAGAGTTTCAACTGATTATTATGAAATCCAGAACAAATTGAGGTAAATAAGAAAATTCTAGACATCTTGCATTGAATACGGGAATGCTCCATGCAATTAGAAAATAAGTATGAAGTTGACACTGAGATTCGTGAAAATATGGTTCAGACTAGTTTTTATATGCAGACAGTTAAGATAATGAGGACGGAGTCACGGAGGGTAGATTTTACTTCTCCCGTACTGTTCTATAAATTTCTTTAGTTTTTGTTCCATTTATGTTTAGTTAGTTTAATTTTGTAATGTTTTAGTGTTTTGCGTGGGTTAGTTTAGTTTATAATTATTTTTCCTCCCATTGTTAAAATATAATTTAGTGAACTAATTTCCATGGAGGTGCAAAATCTAAACATTTTACATACGGGTTGAATCGCCTACGGCACGCTGTAAATATTGTCAAAAACCCTCGCTTGACCGTAACAACAAACCATGGTTCTCCGCTCGGTTATATGTCAAAAATCGATTAATGTCGTTATCGACCTATTGCCAAAACTGATAAAATATCAATAATCAATTAATCGGTAAAATCGAATAACCTTCAATTAACAACTATTCAGCAAATCTTGTTAACCGAGCTAAAAACAACTAATTATTAAATTATCTAAACATTTCCCTGGCTGCTAAATTTTTCGTGATCAAACATGATTACACTTTCTTATAAATAGTTATATACAACATTTTCATATTTAATAAAATATTTTGGTCAAAAACAGCAGAACATCCATTTGCATTTTACGCAAACCATCATAGGGACTAAGTATTAGAATATTTTTTTTTTATTATTGGGAGCAGGCACATAAAAATGGTTCACAGCTAAAAATAATTCCTAATTAAACTCATTTCTACAAAATCATTTATCTTAAAACAGGTTTTACTGATTAACAAGGTATTGTCGAATAAATGATTTTCCAACTAATCGGTTACGGGATTGGTAGTTAAACGGTTGTCATTTTCTTAAAAACCAAAGTAACCGACGAAAAGGTATATTAAATTTGGGTTGAAGTTAATTACTGCAGTTTATGTAACAAACAACATGAAAAATAGTAACATTGTGTAAAAATTACTAATCTATATATTTTTTTCTATACATAATATGAAAAATAAAATAAGTTAAATGTGTGCATATTTTATGAGCTGTTATTAGTTTGCAATAATATAGTTAGTGTCCGACCGAAATCGTAACCGAATATTCAGCTCCTTTTCTATAAATAATCACAATCAAATAAGTAGTGCTTTTTAAGAAGTTTTTGTCTTAATTCTACAAAAAAAAATAAAGAGATTTTGCTTCATCTCGCTCTTGGCATCTTTGCACTAGCAACCTCGGAATAACGATAATAAAATAATAATTATGTCTTCGAAAGGAAGAAAATTGAAATAACATAGAAAACAAAGCTATTAATTAACAAACAAGAAAATAGGCAAGTGAAACCGTTTCGCACAAACCCGAAAACACGAGATATGACATGAACATTAGTTTCGGCCAATTTTTGGCCGAACCCGAAACTACGGCCAAAACCAGTATCTTTTGGCCGGTCGGACAGTAGCAATTTAATGAGATCTTTAACTTATAATCATTTTAATCGATCGATCGATATTTCGATCAAATCTATCTAATCGGACATTGTTCGCAGTCCTATAGCACACCATTGGAATAAACAATAATTTGCCGTCTCTTTCAACTTGTTTGTATCATTAGATGCGATAGAATGATTGACAGGTCCATTTCTATTTGAGACGTATTATACATGTGTTGGTTCGTGTAGTCGTCCATTGTCGTCTTGAGAAACGTTTTGTGTTACACTAATGATGGTACGGTTAGTAACCCACATACCCAGTGACGTTTTACATCACCCAAATCTGGCAACAAGTCCGCCAGCGTCAGACGCTACGTGGGTCAGTGTTCTCTGCTACTCGGTCCCGCCCTCGCCGCTGCCGTAAAGTACGAATACAACTAGTTGAACGCACAACGTCCTCATAAAATTCACAGCAACGCTGGCTACCGGCCAAGCTTCCTGCACCTAAATCATACCAAACGGATATCCACTGTCTATTCAGAGCCATAACGGCGCAACGAGACGCTCAATAAAATTGTGATTCGCAGAACTAAACAGACACCACTCCACTTATTTGCCGTTGACAAAGACTCTTAAATAATCGCTGGACACTCCAACTTCTTACTCCACCAAATTATGTCATTGACCTGTGACCATTTCATATGCATCTTATTCATACTATAACTGCAGAGTCTTTAGAAATAGAAACAAAGAAATTGTAAAAAATTCAAACCTCCTTCCAGATTCAAACTCAAGACTCTTTTGTCTGTCTTTTTGGGACAGTGCTTTGTAAAGATGAAACTGAAGCAGAATAATTATTCGGTACTCGCCCTATTCGGTAACGTTTTTACTATTCGGTATTCAGCCGAATAGTTTTTTGTTTTAATACCGTACAGGTATTCGATTATAAGAAATAAATGAAGTACAACGCTGTTTTGTTACGTTAAACTATAAAATTATTGTTAAAAAATTTTAAACAAGAGATATATTTGTTGTTTATTTACCTAGTTACATTATTTGGGCGGTAAAGCATGTATTTTTCTTGAAACTGAATTAATTTAATTTAATAATAATCACACAACAAAGTACCTGAACATTGACTTTTGACGCAAAACGAGCATTTTAGTATTATAAACAAAACTTATTCCAAAATGACGACAACCAATCACGCGCTTTTAGATTTTAGAAAAATATTTGGATAAATATACTCGTCACAATATTAGAGCTTTGAATACTTACAAAACGACGTACGAGTATAATCATTGATTGAAATATAGTGTTTTCCAACGTCGGTGAGTGAAACGGTGTCGGCTCGCAAAAAATTTTCATTGGTCTACAGAAATATATACATATATGTATCTACTAAAATATATAATTATGTAAAATATTAATAATTAAATAAATAAACATATAACATATGTGTAAATATATTTAATAATTTTCTGAACCGGAATAACATAAAAGTAAAAAAACATTGTTCTGTAGACAATGCCGTATTTCACACAGTGCCATATATGATAATTTAAAATTACTAGTGTAGTGAGGATAATTGTCGACTTAACATACTTCTGTAGGATGAATATTCGTTTTGTCTACTACGTATGTTATTGAATGCAATAAAATAAAGTAATTTTATTAAAAATATTACTTAAATTATTTAAAAAAATATGTAAATATAGAGTAATCGTGATTGTGGTTATCGCGCTCTGACTGATGACTGTAGACTGAAATTTGAGGTTCAATTTCATGTTAACTTTTAACAACCCATTTGACCGGAATACACTATAAGTTGTTAGTCCCTTACAATTACTGCAGACTGATAAACTTGCCACAAAAATGCAAGTAAAATTATCCTGAAATAATGAAATTCTCTTCTCGATTTCAACTACGGTCATGTAGTTAACATAAATTTATTTCAGAAGTATACCGTCAAAAATTATTGTTAAAGCAAATATAATAAAATACCATTTAAAAAAAACCGTGTAATCTTGATTTTTGCTATGGCATTTATGTTATCATTTAATAGAAATTAAAGTGTATTGCGAAAATTCCATGTAATTCATACAATATCATAAAATATTGATTTATATATAAAAATATTTTGTACCTACATTTTGTACATCTTTTTAAATATAAATAATGAATACATATGAAGATAAACTGTTTTGTTTTACCTTAATGAAAGTACTTGAAACACCTAATAAGTGCAATTCATTTTTACAATTGAAGATTAACGTGATAGCCTTAATGAATCAAACTGATAAGTGATTGTAAATTATAATTGTTTTAAAAGCAGAGTTTTTTGCTGTATTGAAATGAATTACGCTGATTACGGGTAACGCCCAACTCGTTATTTATGTTTTGATGCAGTAAAATCTTAGCAAAGAATCAGCAATCCATACGGTGACCAAACAAATCATTTCTCTGTTGTTGACACTTTCTGAATGTCTACTAGTCATTTAAATATGATTAATGTTATTATTTAATTTAGTTAAGTTTAGTTTATTAAGGAATGTTCTTCAAAGATAAATGCAACATTAATATTGTATATTAATATTTATCATTAATACAAAATCCTTCATTTGCTGACCTCATCATTAAGTGAACCGGTTAATATATTTTATATGTATTATATGCATCGAGCATGAAAAATAAAATAGTTTCACACATACTGTTACGCTACTCTGGTTGCCTTCTTATACAGCAGGGTACCTTTCTACTTCTGTTGTTTGCAAGGATGTCATTTTTACTTTCTTGTACCTGAAGTAAAGGAAGTTTTGTAATCGTGAAAAAAATCGGTTTTTAGATTTCAACGGTCCACCTCTGATTCTATTTTGGCTAGTTTCGGTATGACATCTATATGATCTCGCATAACTCAAAAATGATTAGCCGTAGAATGTTGAAATTTTGTATATGGAACTGCTATAGCATCTAGTTGTGTACCTTTCTTTTTTATTGCAATCGGCAGTACAAGAACACTCTGCTCCAATGTTTTTTTTTAATTTTTCAGAATTATGATCAAAATTTTCATATGATCGGCAATAATCAGTAGCGTAGGTAGAAGAGGGCGGCAAAATCAAATTTGAAGGACCAGACTAAATAGTATATTATGTATCAAGAGCGCAAAGTAAGTTAATGACGAATACGACAATTGTTCCTATAATATAATTAAAATGTATGTGTTTGTTTTCGCCTGCCAAATTTCTTTATAATTTTCGTTACAGCTTGTTACATCTGAAATGTTTTTTTAATTGTAAATTAAATAAAAAATAAACATAACTTAATAAAAATACATATATTCTGTAATATAATGTAAAAACAATAAGAATCAAATTATCTGTAGTAACTTAAAATAATTTGATATAGAACAGAACTGCTGTACGGAGCAGTGCCTTACACCAGGTATATCCTTAACACACTGAAGGCGGTGAAGTATAGACATTGCAGCAGTTAAAGCTAGAAAAATTAAATTGTAGCTTAATTTATTCACATATTATTTCAAAGTTTCTAAATATTTTATAGGCGTATAAGGAAGTAATATGGTGTTCACATATTTTTTTTTTAAATATACAACCTTTTTTACCATTTTCATAGTGCAGTATTTTATAAAGAATTATTCTCGCGTTTTTACTTCTGCTTTCAATATTTTAACTATTATTTACATGGTTTATGTGCAGACTGTTAAATGTTCAGTAATGAAGTACTGTATTACGTATATAACGAGTGCAGAAAGTTTCCTACAAGATGACGTTGAGCTTGAGTTCTGGAAAGACACAATATTTTAGGCCTTAATTAACCTTGCTTAAAATTCTTTATAATTTATTTATGTTAATAAAAAATAAAAGAGTTGTTATATTTCTTTTAATGATGAAAATGTTAAGTACGATCCTGGAGCCCATAAAAGTGATGACGCAGCGACGATTCCACGACGCCAACAGTCGTTCACTTGTTCACTAGTTCCTTGTTCGTACCCGTATCTCTGAAATTGATCTGTGTCTGTGACTCCATTACCTAGAAATATATACCTATTTCATAAATGAAACAGTATGTTCGAAAACTTATCACTTGGATATAACAATTTCCAAAAATATTGGATTTCTTACAGAGACGGCTCCAAGTGGGAGGGGGGTGTATTTCACGGTACTTTATACTCTATAGGTAAAACATTACTTCTAAATGTTTATCTCTGTAAAATGCGATTCAATACTATTGTCTTTATTTGAGTTTTTAAAAGAATTTTGTGTGATCACACATGATTCTAGCAATTAGTTGAGTTGTTTGGTGACAATAATTATTTACGAACAATAAGCAACTCTGTATTATTTATAGATTTTATGCTTGTTTTCAATGAATTTGTACAATTACGTATTCGAAGTCAAGTTCTCAAAACTACTGGACTACGGATTAAATTATAAAAATAAAGAATTAATTATTATGATGCATAAATAATAAAGCGTTAAAATGTGTCTAATTATTATAATTATTTTAGTCAATAATACAATAAAAAAATTTAATGCAAGAAAAATAACGATTTTTATAAACATTTTCCACTCATTTTTAATCTAACAATGAAGTGAATTCTGATAACATTTATTTTATTAATATTGACGAACTTTTCAAATCTTTTCTGCGACATCTACATTAATTTTGACAACCTACTAATTTGGTAATTTCTACTATACTAATGTATTCGTTATCAAAGCAAGCCCTAATTATAAAAACTTGTTTTGCCCACCTGGACATTTAGAAGG
Source organism: Stenolophus ochropezus (assembly GCA_035578165.1). Classification (NCBI taxonomy): domain Eukaryota; kingdom Metazoa; phylum Arthropoda; class Insecta; order Coleoptera; family Carabidae; genus Stenolophus; species Stenolophus ochropezus. Next base: position 19,625,051 of record JAQOWZ010000014.1, on the reverse strand, counting down.
TAATATACATTAAATTAGGGGGACCACTACGAGACAGAACTTCAATATTTTTTATGAAACGAAAAAGAGAATGAAATTTCAATAACGCAAAAATATTTTTTTACAGATTATATTTAGTATACCCTGTTGTTTAACTACAAGAAGCAAATACGTAAGTCATATTTATATTATAAAAAGTAGTTCGACCGAAGTTTCGGTTTCGGCCAGTTTCAGCCAAAAATGCTGATTTCGGCCGCAGTTTCGGTTTTGCCCAAAAAATAGCAGTAACTTCGGCTCGGCTGAAACTAGGTAATAATAAGAATAATAGTAATTTGTTACATGGTGATAAGTAATGTTTTTACTTCTATAGTATAGATGGTAACTTTACAAAAATAAAGTGATTTTGTAATAAATTGAAATCTTTTATTTAATTTTCGGCTAAAAATCGTGTTTCTGTCTGATACTAATAAGAAGTATATTCGATTATGTGAATAATATAATCGCTAATATAAATAAACACTTCTACTTGATTAAAACTACATTATTTTTGAACTGTACATCAAACATGAAACAAATCTGTGCTATAATCTAATCTCAGAAGTCTTATTAACTTCAGTTTTTTACCAAACTAAATTTATAGTTTTAATCCTAATAAATTTATTTTATAATTTATGTTTATTCTCCTATTATAGTACTATATGAGAAATTTTGATTATGCCTTCATTTCGTCTCTATGAATTTTGCTTGAACTTTTAAGATGAAATGGCTCTTGGCTCTAAAATAGTTTAAAAAAATTATACAATAAACAACAAATTTTTAACTAAGTATCAAATTAATTCGTGCTAATTTTGACATATATCAATTTTACTCAGATGAGTGACTTTTCAGTACCCGCTAAACTCTAATCACTAATGAATAATTTTAATTATTAAAAAAATTAAAAATATTTATAAAAAATGAAATAGATTTTATTCGAATGTGTTAATGTATATAGTGCCAGTGGTAGTGTGTAACAGATGTGTTGTTCTTTTTAAATGGAGTTTGTGTCGATAGCTTAACCCCAAAGTAGCGGAGGGTAGGGGAGTTCAATGATTGACGAGGCTTAGGGGCGCGGGGAAAGGAGCGATAGCTTTGCTAATGTGTGAACTGATGCGATGCGTGAATTATGAATCACAGGTATTAATATAATCTCCAGCCGCACACCTGTTCTGTTAGACAATACTTATTAATAGCGCATATGTGTTCACATCAAGCATTTGCATACAAAATACTACAGTCTGTGCTACACTTATAACTTCCACTTATACCACACCCCCTCGCTAGTAACTTTGACCCACGGCTTAACATGATTGATATCTACCGCTATAACACTGAAATTATTCACATATGGCCATCATTACTATTACCTGACATTTGCCATTATAACTATATATTTTTTTTATAAGTGCCTGCAATTATATACCACATATCTGTTGACTTGAGTTCGAACCTCGTCATGACTAATACTAAACTGTCTTGAACCCAGGGGTTAATCAAAACGACAAAACAGTATATTTGAAATACAATACAAAAATCAGTGTAACGCAATCCTTATCAATACCTACAACTCAGGCGTACAGTATAAATTGTGTTAGTCAATACAATTCAGTTTTGTGTCAGTTCCATATCAGTATGAGTAAAACAGTCCGTTATAACGTTCAAAATTCTATTACTTTATAAATCAAATAGTCTAACCGACTCTAGTCTAGTCCTGTCAGTTATCAGTCTAACAATTCTGTCAGTTTGGTAGTAGGTAAGTACTAGTATTCTGATAACCTAACAATTGTTATGTTCTAAGCAAGTTTTAAAAATTCTTTACACGTGCATGAACTCAGTTTTGTTTTTATTCACTTGTTTTCCAAATATTAAATTCATAGAAATTACGTGTTCTTATTAAAGTGGTTTTTATTACTTGAAGAAAGACTGTTTTAGTCACGTAATTAGTAGAAGGGGTATAAAAAGTGCTGATCTTGTCATTGCATTTTGTATAAGATCCGTATTTATTTCTCCTAAAAGAACAATAGCTATAGACCAGACTAGGCTAGATAATAGGCTAGACTAGTGAGAATAGTAGAGTGTAAAATTAGACGTAGTGTAAATAGTTATAAAACTATTCAATAAACATCTACATTTAAGTCAAGAGAAGTGCGTGAGATTGATTTAAAACATAAAGAATCCAAACTCCTTTAAGTGCGAACCTTATTACGTAGTGATCTAAACACGAAGGATCATAACACAATCTCATCAGTTTGGTAATAAGTCTGTATAATTCTGGTAACCATTAATGATTAATTAATTAACTAACATGCTTTTTTTATGTAAATATATTTTTCTACGATCACTAATATAAATAACCAGAATTGTAGAACGTATAGGTTATCTAAATGTCACTTATGGGATGAACATGCGTAAAGTACGCAGATAGCACAGTTAGAATTTTTTTGGTTTAGCGAAATGATGTTAGCAGTAGAAATAAGAAAAAAATAATTATAATTAATTTAAAATATTACGCTAATGAAGAACTAAATAAGAAATGTTCTGAATAGTATTATTTCATTGAGTTGTAAATTTAGTTTAATTTTAAGGAAAAACGACTTTGGGAATATGGAAATCCAATAATTGAGACAATTGTTTGCAATAAAGTATTACAATCTTTATTAAACGTTTCGAGTATTATATTGTCCTCATCATCAGCGTGATTACAAGATGTTACATTTTAAATTTGACAAAAATATGCGAAAGCATTACTTGAAACATGCCTACTCCTCGGAATAGTGAATTATCAATGTAACATCTTGTAATCACGCTGATGATTGTAAAAACTTCTTTCACATCAGTTTCATATACAAACTTAACGTTTTAGTAGAAATAAGAGACAGGCTTTAGACATAAACATTTTCTCTAGAAATCACCCTTTCAAAATCGTGAATAGCAGTGCTGAAGAAATAGTAACATTCATCAGAAAGAGTAAAGAATGAAAATATTTTCCCAGTCATAGAAAAATAAATAGCAATTCAAATATACGAGATGAAATGAAAACGAGCTGTATTTCCTTGGTGCATTACCATTATATACAGTCCGTAGTCCATCTTGCATGGTCCATAGAACATCTTGGAGAACAAGGGGTGTGGGACTGGCCATCACAGGCCAAGTTAAAGGGGTTGATAAAGGTCCGTCTTATGCACGTCCTTATACATTATTTATACTCTAATTTATAGTCCCCTACTGACCATTTTTCTTAAAGTCGATAACGTATAAATCCACGCTGTTTATACAGGAGTTACACTTAGCCAACAATTTATAATTTCCATCATCTTTCGAGATTCTACAACAAAAACAAAAGTTTTGATTTAAAGTCAAAGGTGCTTTTTGGCGACGATCCGCGTTCAACTAGATTTTCAAACCATTTCAGAAACATATTCAAAATATATTAAATTTGAATATGCGGGAAGAGTCCATTGAGTAGTTTTTAAAATCTAGATTTCAAATCCCAGCATCGCGAGGGTTGGACTGACCCACCAGACCAGGCAATTGGCCGACGCTAAAAATATTTATTATAATTTTTTATATAATTGCGCGACTACAAATTTAACATTTCCATGGGCCAATTCTTTGTCCAGTCTGACCCCGAATATCGCTTTAACCAAATAAAATTGTTGAGTCCGAGAATTTATAATAAGTTTTAATATGTTACAGAAAAGAATAGATTGTCTTCTAATATGACTGTATGGACAAATGACCAATGTTAGTAAGCACGTAAATAGTCACTACGTATACTGTCCCCGTTTGGTAAATATTCTCTACGAGAAAAATGTAATAATTACTAACCATCATTTGATACACACATCAATATAATCAACCATTACGATTTATTTATTTATAAAGGTGTTAAATTTCTCGTGCTAATATATACGTGAAAACAAACGTATGAAAAATATTTTTCTATTCTTCTCAACATTCTATTTCGTTAAGTGTAAGAAAATATTTATATAACAAACATGAAGACAGAGGACACAAGTGTATGGGTGAAAGGCGAGGGCCGTTGTTGTGAGTTAATCTGGGGTCGCAGATTAGGTGGGGCTTCAAAGAATAAAAATAATAAAATGCAGCTTTTCGTTGCGTATTATCCTCTTTGAATTTCATATCAACGAAGTAATAACTTTTCTACTTAAATTTAATTAAACAATACATTTTTATATACCTCTATATTGAAATACATTACATTTTTTTGCAGTAAATAAAATAAGTAAAAGGAAGGTACTCTTTGGAGGTGCGCTCATTTAAGAGAATCCACTAATACACCAACGTTTCGACTGTAAATCAATCTTTATTTGTTCATGAAGACTGATTTACAATCGAAACTTTGGTGTATTAGTAGATTTTTTCATCAACTAGAATTCATAAAATATAAAAACTGTATTAAGATTATATACGTTAACATGCCTTCTAGAATTAGTTAACAGTTAGGTTAGGTTAGCTTAAGTTAAGTAATGTTAGTTTATATTCTTTAAACGTTACAACGCGTTAGATCCAACATCAAAATACAACTAGACAAAACATTCCCTATCCTTTCATATTGAATGTTTTGTTTTCGGTAAGCAAGAAAGTGAAAATAGAGAAACATATATAAATATTGTTTAAGCATTAGTTGCTAGAGGCATCAGTGTAGTTGTCATTATTTTCTGTTTCTATTCTGTCAATAACGCGTTAGATTTGATTATTTTAAACTTTCAATTTTAATGTCAATCTTAAGAATACGGGCGCATTTAGTGAACAATACTCAAACAATACTAATATAATATGTTCATCTCTATTTTCTTTGTCTGGCTTACCGAAAACATAACAAACCCAGTGAAGTTTTGTCTAGTTATATTTTGCCGTTGCTTAGAACATTGTTTGACATCTCCATGACACCAAAGCGAATTGTGGCCGTTATGAAAACAGCCACAACGCATTGTGGTTGTTTTAAAATCGCCACAGCGAGTGTTGGATGTTTCTAAATTACCAGAACGCATTGTGACCCTTTTTTCGCTCAAAGAGCGCTTTCGGCCATAGAACCTTATATACATATTAAACTGTATTGATAATAGAACAATAAAAAATATCTAAATTCGAAAAATTATAGGTAGCTTAATTAAATATACATTTTTAGTGCCATTGGTCCGATTTTTTTTATAAAAATAAAATAATTGAAAGTAATTATCAAATAAGACCTTTATCGGATTAGATGTTTTTGTATAGTTAATATCTAAAAAAAATATTGAAACCTATGAAACAAGTGTCACTAAAAATGTATATTTTAAGTAAACTGCACTGCGAATTTAAAATAAAAAAATTACCCTGTTATTAAAACAGGTTGTTAATGGCTTAGAGTTTATTCGGTAAATGTAGAAACCCCCTGTATACTTTATTATATCGAAGAAAAAGTACATATAGTCAAATCCACGTAAAAATGGCATTGTTGAAATTCCAATGTGATGACGTCACTAGAGTGTATGTATTAAGTGACGCAAATGTATTAGTAGCTATGCGATTGTTTGGAGTGTTGCTAATATCATAAAGCGTGTGTTGACGTACGTCTGTACTTGATCGTTTTGTAGTTGAATATGAGTGATAAAAAATTATCTAGACATTGCTTCTGCATTCTTTCATGAAGAAAAACGTTTAGTTGGTCCTCTAAATTCATTTTCTTCTTCAGAAGATGTAAGTATTATATTTTGAGGTTATATGTTTAATGACAGTAAGTGTTTTTTATATTTATAGATTTTTCGATATTGTTATTGTTGGTTATTGTCTTAGAGAGTTTGTGCTGCTTTCGGTGTGTCACATTCCATAATATCAAAGATCCTGAATGAAATGAAATGTAGAACCTTATCATTGCCAAAAAAGAAGAAATCGTAAAAAGCAAGTTACCGAAATTGATGAATTTACTTATTCTGCAATTTGATGAACTATCTATGATATGATTAGTAAAAGTAAATTTATTACATTTATTTAATTTAAAAATATCAAATTATGACAGATGTTAATAAATTTTAATTTTTACTACTATCTCTTATAAACGTAGTAAGTGATGTCATCATATTGGAATGCCATTTATACGTGGATTTGACTATAGTACACATCTTAATATTTTTGGCAATTATTATGACATCTACAGTGAAATGTATTGTTGAAAAAGTTAATCAACAAGTCATGTTTTTAATTGATAGTACAGATAAAGATTAATTAAATAATACAAGCGTAAGTAAACATATATGTAATTTTTTTTATTTATGACCGCTAATTTGTAATTATATTAATTCAACATTGTTTTATTAAGGTACTTGTAAATTATAAATATTTAATTCTAAGACCTTGGTTGACTGTATCAACACTACAGTATATTAATTAATTATAAATCATAACATACTAATGTATTTGACTAACAATTTAATTTAACCTTAGATTGGAAGCTATGAGGTCTTGTAGGTATTAGAATATGGATAATGCCCTTTAGGAATATGCTGCTGCAATATGAAGGGGAAAGCACCCTCAATTAGGCAATTAAATTAATTTGCTTGTACTGACGCGCAACTATCTTACAAAAACCTATTAGCACGGCATAATTTTTACCCAAACTAACATGAAATACATTTATGTCTGTGCATATATCACTATAATTATATTTTTTTATGTTTTCTACCTTAAACAAAAAAAAAATATAGGAAATACCAGATTTTCTTGAAAGTATGTTGCATATATTAAATTAGGTTAAGTTATGTTATTCCAGTCAAGGATATTTTATCATAAAAATACAATACATCTATAAATGTTCTAGATTTTAGTCCAGTACCCATCCTATTTCATTTTTACTTCTTAAAACTGGAAATTACAGGTTTCTGATTTTGCCTTTCCTCTCCTATAACGGCATTATTGCACGAATTAACAGTAAAAGTATTTAATTTTGTGATGTGATTGGCAGAACGGGGTATGTGACCAAATTCTGATTTTTACATATATGATACTAGACAAAAAAATAAACACCCGTATTTTTTTGAATCGATTTATTTTTCGTAGTTTAACAGACAACGATTATTAATAATTTAGGGAAAGGATACTGTCACTGTCGTCATTGTAGAACCGTGAAAGAAAAGAGATAGACTGGCAGCATTAAGAGAGTCTATTTGCCTTTTTCCACGATCCTACCATGCTGACGCCACATACCCCTAATATATTATTGTTGTAATGAGAAGCTTTAGTGGTTAGTTTTTATATTTTATGACTTATGAACTTAAATCCGATTATGGTTACATACCTCATTGGCGTACTAATAAAATAAATTATAAATAATATTGACAATCTCGATATCGATATTAAAATTATAAAATATAGATATATCGACATTATCGAGAATTTCAATATCGGTAATTTCGATATTAACAATGCAGGCACGGGTCTGTGTTCCAGAATCAATTCGGGCCCCAAAGTAGATTAAAAAAATTTTAGTGACCCCATAACATACAAAATTAAATCTGATTTTATCTGTAGTTTATTATTTTTAACGGGAGAATACAATTTCAAAATAAATCATTGGGCACAGCCAAATCGCTCTATTGTTGGGATGAGGACAATTTTTGAGCCTGTAGCCAAAATAAAAAATAAAATCCCAGTTTAAAAAATGAAGAATAGTACAAAAGAAAAAGAAAAGATAAATTCGGTTAATTCTCTAATGGAATTAATTTTGGATATACTTTTTGGAAACAATTTCTAAATTAGAGGAACTGGGACGAAATCGAATCCGAAATATCTAACGAATATTTTATATGTATCTCCTAACCCATTTGGTACAATTCACCGCCGGAATTCAAAGCATTAGATTTTGGAGAATAAAAGTGGAAAGTTGTATAAAATTCACTTAATCCAAGACTTCTGGTTTTAGTGTTTAGACTTCGTTCGTCTCTATTTAAAAATGATTATAAATTCACTTGTCGCATACTTCATAATTGGTCCTCAGGACAACAGACATCATTAAAAAGGCAGCGCGATTACAATTAAAACAATTTTTTGAAGTGTGCCTAAACTAGTCGGGGATCTGGAGTCACCGGAGTCCATGGAACACCGGTAGTTACGCCACTGAAGAAGAGTATGTTAAACAATTGATCTTTTAAGCTCAAAATATAAATCGTGTACCAGAATCCTAAATCCTATATATGTACTCACATTTATACTTAGCCTGATAAATGGTACCTATATTCATTTGAAATAATACAATCAATAACACAGCATACTAATTTTATAATATCGATAATATCAACATTTTGATAATTGCCACAATATCAATAATTTCGATACTAACGATATATCGATAATTTCGGTTATATTGATTTATCGATAATTTCGATAGATCGATTTTATCGATATTCGATATCAATTTTTCGCTATGCCCATAGCGGTTACTAATAACCTAATCAGTTGATGTCTCTACTCTAAATTATTAAATAAAAAAATTGATGTGGACAACACATAATTTCCTTATATGCCTATTAAATTATATACATTTTTACTACACTTCTTTTAATTTATTTCATGTGTAAGTACCACATTCCCACATATAAAAATAAAATTTCAACATTCTAATCGTATTTGAGTTTTTGAAAAATTCGAAACAAAGTGCCCTTTTGGTTTTGGCTCTGCGATTTCAATAAAAAAAGGAGGTATACAATTAGATGTTATAGTAGTCTCATATTCATATGACATTTCAACATTCTACGGTTAATCATTTTCACCTCATGCCGAAACTGGTTAAATGAATTCTGATTCAGGTATAGTCAAAATGGATATTTCAGTTGAAATCTGAAAACCGGATTTTTCTCAATTGCAATATTATCTTTACTTCGTACAAGGAAGTAAAAATGGTTTGTTTAAATCAGACATGAACAACTTAGTCAAGACCGCGGTCCGGTAAGTGGATATCATATGTTCTTGCGGGCCGGACCTAAATTATGGTTTACAAAGGACAAAACAAAAAAAAATATTTAAAAAAAATAGTAATATAAACAATTGTGAGACAGGATTGTTGTAATAAAAAATAACTATATATATGTAGGTATAGTTATTAGAATTCTAGGCCCGTATTACAAACGCATTTTTATAATAATATTAATATTATTATTAAATGAAATTATTAAATAATTCCTGTCTTACATAGAATGAATACAATACAAATCTCATATATGTATTTTTTTTAACAAGAACTATGCTGATGATATTTTTATATATATAATTAGCAGCAAAATATAGAACGGTATTGAATGCCAGATAAATAAATGTTTTCGGGGGCCGAATTTAATAAGATTTGAAAAATGTTCCGCGGGCCGGATAAATTCAAGTCGGGGGCCGGATCCGGCCCGTGGGCCGTACGTTGCACATGGCTGGTTTAAATGTTGCTTTTGTATCTAAGGCTCAATTATTTAAGGTACTTGTAGGTATTATTTGCATATTTAGTAGTGTGGTTTACAACCTCTGAAGGAACCTGCTGCTTACTTAGAATGTATTTCAAACTATTCGAACACAGCGCACGTCGGTATTTATTATTAGATAGTTAAAGATTGATGATGATGGGATTAGAATCATAGATCTTTACGAATGCACTACGCACAATGAACCGGAGCGCTAATCAATTTTTTTTATATTATATTAAATATATTTATCTATTAATAAATTTTCGCAAGAAACCTAAAATTGATATAAGAAAACAGTTTCCTCGTTGATTTACCAAAAGTTGATCAATTCTTGCAAAATAACAGATGCATTATGAAATTAGTTGGAATAGTTTTGGCACTTACGCCTCGTCATTATTTATCGTTTCCGCTTCCGGATAAAGCGTGAATATCCATTAATCTAAGAATGATCTTTATTTACAGATATTGTGAGCAACTGCACAGCCCCCTTATCTTGTCTGCGACAACCGAATGTTAGCGCTCTACGCTCTTTGTACTTGCTTCGCTTGAATTACTCAATTTTATCAAAATATCTTCCGGAAATTTCACTTCATTGTGTAAATTACTGCACACTCAGATACTACACTGTAAAGATAAAAATGTCAGTCCACTGAAACGCCTACAAATGACATGATATTTAAGATAAAGGTAACATTTTTTATATTATTCATAATAAATTCAATAACGAAAAAAAAAAATATATGCATTTCAACTTATCATAAAAAAGGAAAATGTTTTTAGTCACTTCATATAATCAACTGGGGCACAACCAGTAACTAGATACTCAGCGCAGAGCAAGTAAAATCTGTACTCCCATTTGTTTCTCGGAAGAAATTTATTTTTCTATCTAATCTTATTTCGATTTAAAACCTCACTTAATATTAATTTATTTTAAATTCAGGCCATGTCAATAATAAGATATTCAATTTAATAAATATAATAATAAAACAAATTATAATTCTTTAAGTATGGAGTACCTATCTACTAATAGGTATTTACTAGACATTTTATACACTTTATTGACAAAATATACTTATGTACGTTTAGTTTCCAGTTCCCACATAAAAAATATCTTCAAAATTAAAATTATTGTTTTATCGCATTTTTCGTTTACAAATCAGTCAATCACTTCCTCTGAATAAAGTAGACAGGGTATTTTTTTCAGTTGACAGTCAAAAAGCTAAGACAGTGTTGTCACATGCTGTATGTTCTGAATAAATTCAACTTTGAAAAACTTCGTTAAAAATCAGGCAGGGTGTATTAATGTCAAATAAACTACTTGGAACTGCGATATAATTAAAAGTAATTCTGCAAGTTAACGTATGAAAGTACTTAATTTACTTTAATTGAATTTATAAGGACATGTTAAATCAAATCCGTTGAGTTCTGAAACCAAATGTATGTAGTAGTGCTTTTGAATTAAATATTCTTAGAAATCAACCTATACATTTTTATAGGTTTATTAGAGGTACCTACATAACATGTTAAAATTATAGTGAATACTTATTTTTTGAAAACAAAATAAGTGAAGGGCATGAACTGCTTACAATTTTATTTATTTAAAAAATGTTTCGCTTATTTTTTTGTATACTTTGTAGAAAATCTGACATATCGATATTTTATTTACAAAAGTTTTCACATTTTTTATTTCACCCTTTCTAATTTTGCGCCCCATGTTCCATGCGCCTGGAGCAGTTCGCTCCAACTGCTCCACGGTACCTACGTTACTAGACAAAACATTCCTAATAGAACAGGGCATCAAATATCTTAGGTACCTAAGGTGTTTCGTGACAAGTTTTTACTTACATTTTATAGATATATGTTGTCAGCTTACAGTCTCTGCAAGGGACCTGCGACTTATAGTGGGTTCTGAAGTTCTGATTCGGAACCACTTGGATTATAGGGTTTCTGTCAGACTTTTTTATCCGGGCGGGTTATCCTTTGGTTCGGGGGAAAATGGTATAGAGGTTTAGGCTGATGCTAGTTACTATATAAAATTAAAAAAAAAAACACATATTTATATATGCTTAATGTTACATGTTTTAACTAACCAAAATATAGTATTACGACTACAAACATATGATAATTTAAGAAATTAACAAATAAAGTACTTGTGCTAAATAAGGCCCGCTCGAAAATAAACCCAACTATTGATATTTTTATAACTACTGAAATTAGCAATCATTTAGCCTCATAAGATCTTTATTGAGCTCAAGTGCATATAAGTTCCATGCGTGCCCGTATTAGATAACTTCATATTTCGCGGTAAAAACACAATGTAACCTTCACTTAGGTGAATTATAAAAATCAGTTAGGGGTAATCAGATTTTATGAAATTTACTACAAATTTTGTGGTCATTTCATTTCGCTCTTTGTTTATTTTCATATTACAACAAATAACCTAAAATGTGTCCTGATTCTAATGAGGTCCGGCAAAAAAGTTTATATAAATAGTGGATACAAAAGGTAATCAAAGTCCAATAAGAACAGTACTTAGCATGCGAAGGTACAAGATTTGCTCAGTTTGGTACCACGAATATTGTACCGATAGGCAGCGTGCAGACTTGTAATCAACGCCGCCACGTGGACAAAACTTGCAAAGTTATTATGAAAACAAATGGTCTGCTGTTGCGTTACAGAAGATAATTTGTTGTTTTTTTTCGATTTTGTGCTTTAAACACACAAGCTGGTTTAAGAGTATCGGATATTATGTATTCTGTTGTGAGATGTGGTATTATAATAAAAATAAACTTTATTTACCGATTTTCAAAAATGCAAATTTTAAGGCTCTCTTCTTGATTCGAAAAATTTTCTGTGCCAATTAGCGCTTTAACTTCTGCAATTTTTCTAGGCGTTAAATCTTTTGTTTTTCCCATAATTTTTATATACAATAATAATATAAATATCGGCCTGTTTTGTGAATTTGGCTGAATATGTTTTGTATAATGTTCAAAATTATATACGAACAGATAAAACATTTCGATACTATTAACTCAAAACACGTTCATACCAATTATAATATGACTGTCAACAGGTAAGCTTCCTCAATTCTCATACGTATTGTCACTAATATTTTATGGCAAGTCATAACGTCATAATAGAAACATCTATTTGTTAGATAAATAGTTACTTCACATAATAAAAACAATTATAAAATTGTTTATAAATGAATCAAAATTTATAACTAGTCCCCGAAAATCAATAAATAGTTATTACGATGCGTCTATAATATGGCTATAGGGACTGTAGATCATCAGCCTCCAATTTTTTTTTTGAATTTATTGAATTAGCTCACAAAAAAATTAAAAATTGCAGTGTTTTGACTAGAACGAAAAGCTATTGATGCACTTTTGTCTTCTTCATTTAAAATACATTACCCGAAATACAGAGTTATAGACTGCACCGAAATTAGAATTGAGTGTACTGATAAAATCGACGATAGAATTTTCACATATTCTAAATACAAGGAAACTTTAACTGTTAAATTAATTTCATTTATTTCAAAGTCATATGGAGGCAGATTCATTTATAACAAATGACTGTGGTATTTTAGACTTGTTAGAGCCCAGAGACATCGTCCTTGCGGACAAGGAAATATCCAGGTATTTAATGTGAAGCTGTTGTTATACTTTTTGCTAAAAATATGCACGTCGTCTATAAGTTTTATGATTTTGTTATATCCGAGTTTTCTGTAGTGATAAATTCTAATTATATTTCACCCCTTTTGAATAATATTGTGGCGCTTCCAAAGTCACGCTGGCAGACCTGACGGGACTCGTCCGCAGCGCCTCCATTGTCTAGAGGGTACGAGAACATTCCCGAACTTAATTGTTCTACTATAAAAACCCCGAGCAGGAACACCAGAGGACAGTCTGATATTAATACGTGTAGTGAACATGAATAGTTGGTGATATTTTGTAAATAAATAATGCGTAGTGTTAAATGTTTAAATAAATAATGTTAGTGTTTAAGTTTCTATTAATAATTGTTATTCTTAAATTAGTGTTTATATTTGTTTATTCATAGTTTTACTTATTTTTATTATCTTTTATTATTCATATTTCGTTTATTAAACTTAGTTATATAAATATTAGTGTTACAATCATTTTTTTTTTCACTTCACCTAAATATGTACAACGTAACGATAAGTATTTATTTTGCACTAGTTTCTCTACAGCATTTTTGCAATAATATTTTAAAACATATGAATTATTAAGATAGTTTGTAAAAGTTTTGACAATAATGTCTCTTTACTTACCATTTCCGCTTCCGGCCTAAGCGTAAATATCCGTTAATGTAAGAAAGATCTTTTTTGCGGATATTGTAAGCAACTGCGCGTCCCTTGTTTGAGTCAATCGAAAGTTAGCGCTCTGCGCGTTTTCTCCGGGCTTTGTACTCGCTTCGCTTCAATTACCCAATTTTCTGAAAATATCTTTCGGAAATTTCACTTCATTGTGGAAATTACTGTGCACTCATATACACTACACTATAAAGATAAACAACTTCACGCTTAGAAATACCGTAATATATTTTAAGACAAATGTTTTTTTTTTAATAAATTAATAATTGATATATTATTCATAGAAAAATCAAGTAATAAGGAACAAACAATGATACGTATTTCAAAAAATACTGTTAAATTATTTAATTATTACGAAAATAAGAAATCCTTAATCCTCAATTTTAAAAGTATGATAAAAAATAATTTCGAGATTTATAACGAATTATGATAGATTAACGATTAAGACGAGCTACTGTTGGGTTGGAATTAAAAATATTAGTAACTGTAATATAAGATATCATTATCTAGAATAACAAACCCTAACTTAATTTAACGTGAATACTGAATATATCATAAATTTAAGAAAATCTGGTAAATAATTATTATTTATAAATCTGGTGTGTCCAACACAATACCTCCCGCCACTGTAGTAATATATTCTATATGTTTTTCAATACATTTAATTTATAGTTTTAAAATTAATTTGTTATTGCAGTTCAGAATATTATTAATTCATTTCATACCTAAAATTTCCTTCATAAATTTTGTATAACCAATATGACAGCTATTTTTGACATTACTAAAATCGGAATTGAACTTACTTTGATTCATACATGCAAATACATTCCTAATATATTTCTTCCATCTTTTTAAATTTCACAATAAAATTACTTCAATTTTACTTATTTTATCGTTTACACTTACTTACATCAAATTTGACATCATATGTCAAATTTTATGAACATGTGAATAACTCATCTGTTTTATCGAAATTTCTCAGCCTAAACGATATATAAAATTATTATAATTTATATATTTTTTTCTATCTAGCTAGAAGTCATATATAAACGTAATTATGCAGATCGGTAGAAAATTAAAAAATCTTTGTATTTATAATATCGAAATTTAGGAAAATATGGTATTTAGAGGTATTTTTTAGGAAAAACGGTTTAAAGCTTCAAGTAAAGTACTACTTCCGGTTAACCAATTGTAGTCAAAATCTAATCAGTTCATCATATTAGAATAGAACTCTTAAATACCAAATATTATATTTTTTACATGTATCGTATTTGAGTTATCGTGGACGAAAAATCGTCACAGACACACACACATACACACAGACACACACACACACACACAGACATACAGACATCACGGTAAAAATAGTAAAATCGTATTCTAGGGACCCTAATTCGTGCTCATATGTTGAAAACCCACACTCGAGAAATCTGACCAAAAACAATACCTCCCTTATCTATATATTGATAGGCGGGAGGTAATTATAATTATTATAATTATAATGATATGTACCTACATAATTACATATTTCATATTAGTTTTGAGTTTTACTACGGTTACAAATTTTTATAAGATAGTTGCCCTTTCAGTAGAAGTAAATTAATTTAATTGCCTAATTGAGGGTGCTTTCCCCTTCATATTGGAGCAGCATATTCCTAGAGGGCCTTATACATATTCTATGTCTAATACAAGAGCTCATAGCTTCCAAGCTAACGTTAAATTAATTTGTTATTCAAATACATTTAGCTTGTTGTGATTTATAAATACTTAATAATGTGCTATAGCTTTGATATTAGAAACCTCTACTTCTCATTTCAATCTAAATAGATTTTTAACTTCTTTATGAAATAATATACATTTTATTATTTATGGTTACCTAAAAAAACACGGTAATTCGCAAACATACAACCCCAAACCCAACCGGCAAACTAACTGATCTACCTCGGTGAGTGGACTACTGGTTCTGTTCGTGCAGTAGAGGGAGTAATGTGATCCATTTAAATGGAATGAAAAATAAGTGATATGAATTCAAAAGCGTAAGTTAGATTAGTTCAAAGTAGCAAATGGAATACGCCTAATAGTATATGAATAAAATTACATTTTATATTTTATAAAATATTATTTCTTTTTCATACGGACTGCGGTAGATCACTGGGTTAGTGTGCTCCGACTCGAACTGAGTGTGATATGAGGTCTGGTCTGGTTGTATTACTTTAAAATTTGAAAATAAGATACTTAATTAATTAAAAAATAATAATAGTATTGTATTTATAGTAACTATGAAAATTTTTAATAATCATGGTAATCTTTAATTTGTTTAAAAAAGAAACAATTTGTAAAGTTTTTATTTAACACAAATATTAAATAGGTAACCGAATATTCGGTTAAAATTTGATCAAACATTTGTAATTCGGTAATTTGACTAAATTACTAATAGTTATACCACCACTATTGATAGGTGATGAATAGTACAGAAAACAATATGAAAAAGTAAGACATTTTACAATAGCACGTGTGATTGTATTGCTAAAAGCCGTGAGCCGACAGTACAATATACATGAGCAAAGAGAACTCAATTAAGGCTAATATCTGTATAATGGTTAACAACAGGCGCCTGTATCAGCACACAATCGAAACACAATTAATGCGTATAATAGGTAATCCCGTCCTGTAATTTGATTATTCACTGGCCAGTGTCGAATTATTAATATAAATGCTTGTTCTATCGGAAATTTCAATTCCATAATAAACAAGGCATTTACATTCGAATCACTTTTGTTTCATTCCTAAATTGAAGACTCATTACAAAACATTAATATCACAAATTCAGTTATCTATTATGTTACACGTATGCAGATTACTACTCTAACTTATACAGGGTGTTAAAAAGGAGTCAATTTTGAAGGTATATATTTGATGTAATTAGTTTAATTATTTTTTTGAAAATTCGAAAATAATAAGGTTTGTTTACTTAAGAATTCAAAGTTTTGTATTAATTAATTATATATTTCTTTATATTACAAGAAGAAAACTATTTCAATTTTATGTATTGTCTTACCTACATAGTAGTGGCGGCTCGTGCTGTATGTTGGTTGGATGCTGCATCAAAGTTTTAATTTAAATTTTAAATTAATATGTCTTTCACTGTAGTTTCAGTTTATATTTTTTCACCACGATCGTTCGCAAACAGCAAACACGGAAAACAAAACAAAGCATTCTTCTCGTTACAATCAAAAATTAAATTGTTTCTTAAATATGTCTTTTTGTTAATTGTCTTTATATGGTTTACCGGACTTTTACTTATATTTTGCTATGTTTAGTTCAGGTGTTGTCGACTGCCAATTGTTCCTGATACGTAAGTTTGGAAAACTAATTTTTATGTAATTGAATAACTACATTCATTTTAAAACATGTATTTAAACTTTTAAGTCAAAATTAATTTAAGGTAAATTTTAATTTGTAAATATTCGTATTGCTACTGTTGTATGAAAATCAATTTTAACAAATAAGAACTAAGCGTGAATTGCCCCAGATAGTAGAGTGCTAGAAGGCCTGAAAAGTGTCATCCGTGGGAGTTTTAAACGAAAAAGCTTTAATTATATAGTTCGGCTAAATTCTTTAGATTTTTCAAGCCATACCATCAACTCCGGAAAATATCATCGTATTAACAATATGTGGATGTAAAAACGGTATCATTGATGCGTATACATATATTATTAAATATAAACTAATTTTCATAATAATAGATTGTCGGGTAAAGTCCTGTAGTTGCAATAAAAACAAATTACCTTGTATTGGGTCCTGTAGATGTATGGATCTAAAGAATTGCTACAATGTCTCATCACCAATCCAAAAAAAAAAATTTACAACCACCTTCAGAAGAAAGCGGTGAGAGTGACTGATAATTTTATTTCTATGATTTTTACAAATTATTTAAGTTTATTTCATATAAAGTTTTGTGATTCAGAAATATTAATTTTTGATTACCACTAATATTATTAAAGTATCACATGTACACTTCACATACTTATAAATATACAAAATATGATTTCATACAAGTATTATTCCTATTACAATTATATATTTGAAGATATTAGTTGAGAAATGTAAAAAACTTGTAAAAAGATACAATTTTAGCGGGTAGTCGAACGGAGATGTGCAGATTTCTTCTGGCTGGCAAGGATGTATGTTAAATCAAAAATTCAATTTGATTTTAATGAAAAACCTGTACAGACTTTTTAATGTAATTTGAACAGTAGCCATAAACCTGTATTTCAAAATTGACTCTTGTACGTAACTTCAAAATTTTGATTGGTGCCCTTAGGCACAGGACGATTTTTATATGAGGTATAAGCTTCAAAGTTTAAAACCCCCACGGGATTAATTTTTAGACGTTTTATTCGGTCGCTGGCGCGCTACTATATAGTTACAGTGTAAATTGATTGATAGCAATGTATTAAAGCGTTTATTTTATGAGTAAACATAGGGACAATTAACTTAGACTAAAAATATTAAATATTAAATAAAGAAGTTATAAATTATTTATTTTATACCTAGATTCATAAAAGGAATTAACCACTAACGCCGATTAGTTAGTTCCAAAGATCAACCTACTAGTCTTTGTGTCCGACTGATTTTGAAATATGATGAGTCTGACAAGAAGTCTGTATGTTTATTCATAAAATAAACGCTTCAATGCATTGCTGTCATTCAGTAACTCTGGTAATGAAACTACTCTATGATTACTGATAAAATAAAGTCCCGGTATATACGATTAAAGTTTGATCCACAAGTACAGAAACTCCCTATTAGGAATGACGTAGGTATATTGAATTAAAAAGATGAATATGGAAGAATAATGGATATTTTAACTATTTCAGGTAATTATCGGGTATCAAATTATTATCGGGTATCGGGTAATTATCGGGTAACGGGTAATTATCAAGTATCCGGTACTACCCGGGTATTCATATCGGGTACCCGGGTACCAAAATTTTCAGGTTTCGTCATTCCTACTCCCTATATACTTTATTTTGTTTTATTTCAATTTCTGTGATTATTCTCGATGTTGTACCTACTTTTATAACTAATTGTCTGAAAAATTATAATGATGTTATGCATAAATTAAATTTTTGTAGTTTTTATTAAAATGCTGATACACTGACAAGTATAGTAATATTCTAAATTGTATTTATTTTATAGGTATAACTCATTAAATGTAAAGTCTTTATAAACTTACATATGTACGTATTAGCTTATGATTATAATGAATGGCACATAAAAATCACTTTCATTTTAATGCTTTACTAAGAATGAAATGGAGGAGTCATAAAATATCGCTATGTCCAAGTAGATAGGAACCCACTATAGCTGTAAATTCCTTGCAGAGGCTGTAGGCTAACAGTATAAACAATAAATAACAAGTTAAATTATCATGTTGTATTTAGGTTCTATTTTTCTAGGAATGCTGTACCATAAAAAAAATTAAATAATTAAAATTACAAATGAATTTATCTTTAAGGATTCTTTCATTATTGAACTCTCCAAATTGACATAACTCACACATCATTTTTATAGTTTTGAATATTAAATTTATTATCAAAAATAAAAAGGAGGTTTGCAAGAAGTTTTTTTTTATTTATCAATTTTCAAGTAAAAATATAATAAATGTATTTTTATCAATTGTTAAAATCCCAATAGTATATTTAAAATCAATTAATAACATTTTTGTGACATCACTTCTCCAAACACATTAATTACTCTATATGGGACAGAAGCAGTGATGACAACCTTATGAGGTATAGGAGGTCCGTGCTTATTCGAATATTTAGCGTAGATGTCTACTTTTTAAAAATTTGTTTATAATTTTTTACTTCATTACTCTCCATTTAATAGTAAAATTAATTTTCAATTTGACTTTCTTTAAAATCTTCCATTATTAAAATGTTAAAATCGTGTCAAGTGAGAGCCGTTACTGAAACCAACAACGAAAGATTTGTTCGAATCTACAGTTTTGAAGAGTTAAATAATTAAAAAACATGCGAATTTGATGAGTGTTTATACCGTGAAAATTTACAGTTACCAAATACGTCAGTTTTCCGATCAAACAATCCAGCACTAGGAATTTAATTACCAACGGAAAGGTTCTCTCAGTTCTAGCCACGTAACAACTATTTCAAATTTTAGCAATATGTAATAGTTTTTATAGCAGTTTGCTCAGCGTGTCTGTACATTTTGAAAATACTGTTTGACAATTTTAAACTACTTATATTGTTTTTGATTTTGAAAGCGAATTAAAATGACAAAGTTAATTGAACTATATTCATTGTATTTTAAATTGACGTTATATTTTCAAAGTAACATAAACATTTTTTTTTTAATTGTTAAATAAATAAACTAAGAACTTGTTTATCTATTTTGTTTTATTCTTAACGTCTGTGCACACTATTAGCGCGAAGTTTGAAAATATCTACGCTGATAGAGAGAACCATTCCAAATTATAATTGTAGTTGCCATGCGTACAACATACAATTGCGAATTGAAAATTCGAACAAACCTTACAAGGTATACTTTAAATAGATTGTTAAATCTGAAACTTACTTCATTCATTTGAAAATGTAATTTAATTGAAAAGAACTCATTAAGTCGTTCTTGATTTTTAACCCTTTTCACATTTAATTAAAGATATCTATCTGTGGGTAAAAAGATATCGACAATTTAAAATTTCAACATTATATTTCCTATAATAATAAAATCAATGACATCTGCACGAACTGAATTTTAGGAAGCAATATTTTATATCCTGTATGACTCCTTACAACCAGACCTAGTAGTCTTCTAGATATATCTGAAAAAGAGAGATACAATATAATTAATTTCTTATCTACTCATATTCGTAAAATATTACTCTAGAGGTAGATTTTATTAATTATTTTCTGTTTAAAAATTTCCTTTACTGTTACATTCTTTTATAACATTTTTCTATTCCCGTTGTTAAAATATGAATCAATGCAAAGGTTTCCATGGCGTAAAATTACATGTTATTTTCAATATGACAAGATTTCATTTTTAAATGTTTTACAAACGAGCAGAACCATTAATAAATCATTCATTACGCACGGGCACAAGGTACCTCCCTTCAGTTTTCGAATCATCAACAATAGATGGCAATAATAAACACAACACAAAAACACCATAGTATAAAATTAATAAATCTATAATATTTTATCTAAATTGCTACTGCCTTAAATTAAGAGCATGTAACCGGTTAACAAAAACGGGTAACCGATATTTTAAACGAAAATTGCGAACTTTAACCGTAATTTTAACAGATATTTAAAAAAAAAAACTTGTTTTAGCGAACCTTTATTTTAATACCATTTAGCGCGAAAAAATTTATATGTGTTATTTATCTATTTCTATTTGTATTTGAATATGAGTCATGACGGTTTTTACAATTTACATTTTATTGGAGAGTCCAAAAAGTAGATAGTTTCTGTCAGCATTAGGCAAGTTTACAATTGACAATTTTATTTGTTATATTTTTTTCACATGATAATTATTTATTGTTTTTTATATTTTTTTTTAATTAAATTTTTATAATTATTTTTTTTTTCATTATTTTTATAACAGATATATTAACCGGTTTAAACCGGTTTCCAATTTATAAAAACCGGTTTTCGAACAAAAACCGTTATCATTATAATGTTCTATATAAGGATTAACCGTTAACCAGTATTTTTTTTCGGTTACATTCCCTGTTTAATTTGCAGTCGTAAAAAAGTATAATATGTAACTCGTTTATAAACACTTTAAATACTAAAGTGATATTTATGAAACTTGTTACATAATGTCCTATTATATAAAATTTAATAAGTTATTATTCGTAATGATTAAATACACAACATTTTATATTACCTGTCCAATTCTTATGTCAGATCAATGATTTTTGCTTTAAATTAGTTAGAATAATATTACTAATTATAAATGTCTGTATACACATACTTTAATAACTTTTATATAAATTAATTTTTCTTTTATCTTTATATCTTCTCCTTTCCCTTATGACCTTTACGACAGGACAATGAATTTTATTACGGTCTTAAATGAGTTGGGATGTGATAATAAAACCACATAAAAATTTCACCGACATCCTTTAACATTTATATGAATTAATAAGTTTTTATGTCATGAACCTAAAAGTATTCTTTATTGTTCGACAAATCTTTAAAGCAGGATAATAAACTTAGCTACTGTAAAAATAATACCCACAATTTAAAAATTCTACAGGCATTCTTTAATAACATTTGTACACAATTTAATACGTTGTTACACATTGTGGACATATAAGTATTCTTTATTGTCCTACCAATCCTTATACCAAGACAATGAGTTTTCTTACTATCTTCAATTAGTTGTGTTTATTAGGTATCAGGGCAGTAAAATATGTCGAAAAATTATAAAAGAATTTCATGAGCATTCCTTATTAATTAAAATTAATAACTCTTCATACATCATGAATATATATGCATTTTATATTATCCAAGAGGACCTTACTAAAGGACAATGAACTTTACTAGTTTTAAATGAGTGATATATCAGGAGAATAGTACAATTTGATTCTTCCATGGATCAATAAGTTATCGTTCTTCAACTTTGTACATTTTCAATTCTTACAACAGTACAATGAATTTTGCTGCTGTCTTTAATGAATTGTGGTAATATAATATAAACATATATTTACTTTCATTTTCTTTTTATTAGTGATAAAATTATTGTCATTAAATTGTAAATTTAATATTCGAACTATAAAAAAAAAATTTATATTAAATAAATGAAATCATCTTCCTAAATACATTAAAAAAGTAGAAATACTTTTCTTTTGTGTAACGGAATATTTGACAGTAGTAGAATTTGAGACAAAGCTGTACTAATATTGTAGGTGGCACTAAAAGTTCTAGATATTTTTAAACAGATGAAGTACATGTTAACATCATTATAAAGTACATGTTAATTATAGTAACATATTCATATTTTTATATTTATAAAGCCATGAACCTGAGTAGTGTAGCTATGTATGTTCTAGAGCACTTTTCACCTTTGTACCTAATCCATCAGGTTTGAACGATGGCCTTGCATGTATTTCGCTTCAGATAGCTTTGTTTGTTATTGGGGAATAGTTTTCGTCAATGGGGTAGTTCTTGTGCGAGGGTTATTAGCTATTTTTAAGAAGAACACAACCCTCAATGCACTTGATAGCGCTCGTTACACGCATCGCCATCTATTTGATAACGGTGGTTACATTTTGAACTATTTGCACATGTTAGCACGTGGCTAACTAGCATGCGGCGGAGGTTAACGGTTATCGACGACGACGACGACGATGACGATTGCTTTGTACACGGATTTCGAAACCTATATATAGCGCAAATTATTTCTAAACGAAATACATTTTATTAAAAACATCAACGATGTGTTATCTACACCCAACACCACCTATTGAAAGGATGGCGGAACTGGATCTGGTATGTAGTATTATTGTTATTATTTTATTGGTATTACTGAAAATTTATTTTCGTTATTCAAACAGTATATGGTCGTAGGGCCATCGTCTAAACCTGATAGATTGGGTAGAAAGGTGAAAAATGCTCTAGAACATACATAGCTATACTACTAACCTGGAAATGAACCCGAACCGAAAATCCGAAACATTTTTTTTCTCCGAACCTGAACCGGAACTGAAACGAAACCTTTCAAGGTCAGCGAATCTCGACCAGAATCAGAACCTTCTATTTTGAACCACAAACCGAAATAATTGTCACGGTTCAAAATATATACATACGTATGCAAGTATATTGTTTTTTGACCTTGAACACGAACCTAAACAAATTCAATATAATTCATATTTTCATATATAGTATTAAATAGAAAGACCTAAACATAGACTACTTTTAAAAAATAATTATAAAAGTAGTAGAATAACACATTCATACACCATAAATATGTATATAATTAATCATTTTTTGTCATTGTGATTTGTGATTTTTTCAATTATCATCTTATTTTTTTATAATTTCAAAATTATTTATAAGCCCATTGTGCTTTTATTATTGACTTAATATTCGAATTACAAATAAAATATTGGTAGAAATCAAAAATGTATTACAGGCAATTTGCAAAGTAGAAATACTTTCGTTTTTGCATAATTTCTAAAATACGTATAAACTTACGGAATGTAAATTAATTGTTATTTCGCTGTCGCTCTCGTACTCTGTCTCTCATTCTACGATCTAGCCTAAAGCGACCTCTTGTTCGATCTGGTCCAGAAGTAGGAGTTGACTGTTGGCTTTGGCGACTTGCGGACAACATAAGTTGTTGGCCACTAGTACCAGGCAGCACTTCAGGGACTTCACGGGTCATCATCACAGTCACAGGTTGTTCCATGTGAGGCATATGTTGTATGAATTGTGTAAAATGCATCATTTCTGATGGGGTAATGGCTCGGGCATCTTGGCCAATTTGTTGGATTGGTATACGAGGGCTGAAACCTTGCAGAGTTGTTTCGTATTGTTTCACCTGTAATATTTTCAAACAGTTTTTAACAAAAGATCTTAATAAGTAAAAGGCTTGATGTTTATGATTTAGAGTTATGTAGATATTTCATGTAATAAAGAATTTAAATGAATCAATTAAATAAAAACGCGCTAGTAAAGAAAACATTTTAGCTATTAATATAGTAAAAACCTAGAATATACTTTCTAAAAATATGACTAAGTCAAGTTGTTATTCTCTAGTTATAGAAATATTTCAATATCACATGAGCTGTTCGGTGCACAAACAAAGAAGAGAGATATCAAAAGAAAAAGGACCGCGTTATAGAAAAGAATGAATCTTAAAAACATTGACTTTGATCGGGTAAAAACAATAACAATATATAATACCGAGAAATAACGTCATATTACAAATAACAAATAAATAACGAACACGAGAAAACAAAAATGACACAGGAGCGTAGTAAATTTGACAGGAGTCGATGTATGTACGATATTCAGTAACTGACTTATCTCAAATTCGTGTAGGGCGCAATAAGAAATATTGAAACACATTTATAAGATGCACAATGCAGTAATTACACGAATACACAGAAAGATGGCTACTGAAATGTGCTTTAAAAAGAGAAAGACTACCTTAGAGAGAGTTAGCATAGAATGCCTATATATTTCCTTTAATAGCCCTTGGTATATTACAATTTAATATTTATAATATTAATAGAGGTAAATAAATGTATTTAAATAATATTATATATTTAATGAAACTGCTAAAATAAGTATTTTTTTTTACAACTGCATAATACAAAAAAAACCTATAATTGAGAAATAACAATAAAAATGACTCACTATAATTTGCAATAATTATAAAATGAAATGTTATAACCGGTAATAAGATATTTTGACTATTAATTGTAAGAAACATAGACATTATTTAGTGCATAGCTTTGTTTTTTTTTTAATTTTTACATTGAGATTTTATATATTTTTGCTGCATGTGATAATATTGCCTGATCCTCAGAATAAAAAAATCGAATAAAAACATTATTATCAATACAAGGGAATTAAAATTTATAATTTTCTATAATTACCAAAATTGTTTCTTGGTACACCCGATTCGTATGTTTAAATTTCATAAGGATTTTTTCTGCACACCTACAAAATTAAAAAAAAAATCGTATTTGGAACAAGAAACCTCTATTTTTTAAATTTATTAAATACACTTGTCGGGTATTTATAAAGTCAGTTTTTAAAGTAAGTTACAGTCACTTTTCTTTAGCAATTAATTCAAAAAGAATTCAGTTATATAATATAATACAGAATTTGTTATTTCTGGTTTATAATAATCGTGTTCATTGCAATGCAAACATAATCCAAAATTTTATCTTTAAGACAATTTTTAATCTTATAATTAAAAATTACATTTCATTTGGTTGCAATAATTCGCCCTTGGACGAATAAAATATATTTCGTAAACCTTCTCTTTAGGCCTTCTGTACATAAATAACTATTTCGCATATCTGTATATGAGTTAGAGTGCAAACATTATAACGGAAAATTGTTTTGGCAATTGTAAATGAGTTATTGGAATACAAACTGATTTTAAAGGACATCAATGGGAATATATATAAACAGCTGATTCGTATTACATATATGCAGTACAGTACTGTCTATATGGAAGAATATTACTATTAAAAGAAATAAATATTTAATGTGAAATGAAAATCATTTAGTAAATAAATTCCACCAGTGTCTACATTGATAGCTTGCATAAAATCACAGACGTGATTTTTTTGCTCCGTCATCGGACAAAAGCCAAAGTAATACAGAAACACTCCTCACGACCAACGACAAAATATAACTAGACAAAACATATCCTATCCGTTTATATTGAATATTTTGTTTTCGGTAAGCCAGAAAGACAAACATAGAGATAGATATAGTGGAAGTATTGTTCAAGTGTTTCTCACTAGAGGCACCAGTGTTGTTAATACTGTTTGAAGATTGCTCGCTAGAGGCATCATTGTAGTTGTCATTGTTTTCTTTTATTTGTTTTTGTATTGTTAGTAGCGCGTAAGTTTTGATTACTTTAAATTTATAAATTAAATCTGTCTTTTTCAAGTAAGTACAAGTTATACATTGCTATAAATTGTTATAATACACCATATTAAATTTTTTCGGACAACAGGATAATTTTACTGATTATACTCATAAATGGTTTCTGTCTTATTTAAGTAAGTTGAAACTAAATATTGTTACAAGTAATGTTATTATTTCATTTTTAGGAACCATTTCATCTTAAAAAAGTTTGTTATTTTAGTTTATATTTATTTTTCTTTACCTAGCAGATAATTTTTATTAAACACAAATAAATTTAAAACTTCAAATTCTAATAAGCGTATTCCATTTGCCACTTGGATCTGATGTAACTTACAGTTTCGAATCCCGATCACTTTACTATACTTACTGATCTCAAGTAATCCACTCGCAGAGGTAGATCAAAAGGTTCAGTTCAGGTTGTCACGTGATTTTTATGTACTTTTGGATAATTGAAAAAAATGGAGACCTTACAAATTTAAAATACGAAAATAATCAAAACTTAAGTTTTAGAATTATCATCGGAGATGTCAGGCAAGGCAAAATCGGGTTTAATTGAACTCATATAAAATAATAACAAAATTAAAATTACAACCGCTACACGGGCTAAAGTGATCCAAAGGCTTAAAATCAGTTGTAATAAAGAAAATAATAATAAAATTAAAATTACAAAGTTTTACAGATTAAGGTGATCCAATGGCATTCCATTTGTACTGAAAAGTGAACTGATCCAACTGAACCGACTTGCAAAAGGAATACTACTATCAATTTTAAGAGCAAGGGCGCCTCTAGTGATCAATACTCGAACAATACTTTCACTATATCTATCTGTTTCTTTTTCTGGCTTACCGAAAACATAACAAACAAAGTGAAGTTTTGTTTAGATATATTTTGTCATTGCTCACGACACATAGAGCATATATATAAATAAATAAAATTAAACTTACACTGAACAAATTAACCTTAACAATATTTTCTGATTCCCTCTGTGTATTTTTTTTATAATGTGAGCTATCATCTTCCTTTATCGTTTCCTTCATATTACTTATATCTGGAACGACTTGCAATGTATTATCTCTGGCGGAATTATTTGATTCACTAACAATTAAAGCAACTTGTTTAAGAGCTCTTTTTACTGTAAATCGTTGTAATGGATCTAAAGTTAACAATCCTCTAATTAATTGAATCGTAAGCATACTTGTATCACCACTAAAAAGAAACACGATAATACATAAATACAAATAAAATATACCATTATTCTAATATACAAATATTTAGAATATTTTCAGGTTAACCGTCCAACATAGAACGTGAATATGACATCTTAACAATGTTTTCCTTGGGAGGTAAACTGATTTGATATGTTTCCTATTAGAAATGAGAAAAAAAATATAAGTGCTAAACTCACGGCTTATTACACATTGCGAAGGTACCAGTCTTTTCATGATATTTTTAATAAGAGAAATAATAATTTGAATTGGCTGGACTCGAACTGGAAATTTTTTAAAAATTTGGAATATTAAGTAAAATAAATAACATACATACAATTTGCGACCATAATTCTAAACAGATTTTTTTAAAAATTTAAATTTCTTCATTCATGTTCTAAGTTTGTCGGTTAAACCTGGTGACATTCTATAAACATATATAAAATGTTTTAAGAAAGAGTCACAAAATTTCAGGTGTAGTACAGCAAAATCAAAAAGTCTTAATAAATATAGTTCCGCAAACGTTTTGTTTAGAAGATATGAGTATGATTGGTTTTTCGTTTTAATAATTAGAAATTTAATCATTCAGTGCAATAATTAGCTTAAAAAATATTTTAATTTAAAAATTAGAAGTGTATTTACTGAAAAAATATTTTTATTTTAAAAACGAATTTTTGAATACCAGCGGAAGAAATTTTGAATATAGTGGTATCATTTTTGTGGATCCTTGTTTGTTTATACAGACTTAAAGAGATCATTTTTACTGTACGTTTTTAAATTCTGTGACACTTTTATTAACATTCTATATATATAAATTTAAAACTTTTTAAGACTGGATTATTCATCCGTTTTATCAGTTTAATTTGACAGTATTTTACTTTTTTTGAAGAGGAAGTTCGTTACTTTCAGTAATATGTTGTTAATAAAATATGTAGGTACAAAATTATCACTTGACGAGTTCGTCTTTAAGTAATGTAAGATACATTCAATTTAAAATGCAAAAACGAATAAACTCTGTCAGTCTTATTTTTATATATACCTTTTATTCAATCGCGACGATTAATATAAAATATTGTTCAAATAAAAATGGTATTAATTATATGGCACACTTATTTTTGAAATGAAAATCAAATTTATACATGGACAATGTGTTTATATTATATTTTTAATATCTTATAGTATAATGCTGTTTTCCAAAATAACCGTTTTGTTTTTAGAAATTTAAAATTATTTGTAAGGTTAATGTAGAAGTAAAAATTATATTATATTAAATTAAAACAAAATAGACGTGTGACGTCACATCCCTCGCTAGAGAGTGCTTTGTTGGAAATTTGTGTTCACTCAAGGCTGTCTTTACTACTTCGATCTCACACAGGACAATTAGTTCTCATTTTTACTTGTACTGCGACAGCTAGAGTAGTGACGTCACAAAATTTTTATTAATTTATTTTTTGTGTACTATGGATTTTTTTTTACAAAATGAAAAGATAAGCATACATTTTTATTTAATATATTAAATAAAAAATCAAGGAAAACCCCATTAATGTTAAAATTGAGATTTAATTTACTCTAAATCTTGGATAAAAAAATGACATTATATCAATACTGAATTATTAATATATTTTGTATCTTTTCCCATAACAAGTTTTTTAAATAAAAATATAATACTTACATTGGTAACATGTAATCACCTGCTCGAATTTTATCAAATAGTGTTTCAGAATTCGTGTCATGAAATGGAAACTGTCCAAAGAGCATAGCGTACAAAAGAACACCCAGAGCCCACATGTCTGACGGTTTTCCGAGATATGGTTTACCACTGATAACATCAGGTGAAATATAAGCAGGGGAACCCTTTTGATCCGTTAACAAAAAATTCTCATTCGGTAAATGTTTACCCAAACCGAAATTAAATAAAGCTATTTTATGTTTCACTGTATCATAAAGAACATTTCCAAGTTTTAAATCTCGATGGACAATATTGCGCTGTAATATGACAACAAATAAAATATTTTTACATAATCCTTCTCTTCGTTTCTTACTTTGTGTAATTTCTTTACTTTTAACAAAATCTGATTAAAAATTGTTATAGCCTGCTTTTCTGACAGTCTTTTTTGCTGAATCACATAGTGTTGTAAATTAATTACCCTTGTATAATATTCAGGTGGTGTATAGCAATCTAATACCATACAAATACGTTCTATAACTTTACCAGTGTAAACTAAATTTTGTCCAATTTGTTTTTCCTCTAATGCATAATCCTACAAAAATAAAAAATAATACATTACTTCCAAAACTATTTAGTTTTACAACTGTGTACTCCAACTTAGAATATAAGAATTTAATATTATTTGAAAAAGTGCAGATTTTTGTACTACAGTACGTTTTAGAGCAAAACTACAAAAATACAATGTTGCATAAAATTAAATTATATAGTAGAATAGTTTGTGTTGTACAACTCTAAGGCCATGGAAATAAAAAATATCAATAAGACAGTTGATCTTTATTTTGATTTATAAATTAATTGAAATAATTAATACTTCTAGAAAATTGATACATATACTACATGACATCAAAATAATGATCAGCTGACATAATGACATTTTATTTTATTTATATGGTCGTCTAATATCTAATTATATTTTGTACTACAGACAAGCTTTAACATTTAATTAAATATTCTTTACCATAAAATTTAATTAATTGACTATGTAGTATTATAATTCAGCTCAAAAATACAAAGATCCAACACCTGCAGTTTTCTTCAAATCCAATGTTAAATGCTATGTTCCGTATTTCTATGCATATTTATATTAAATCTTACCTTAAAAATTTCATGAACAGAAACAACACCTGTCATATCGTACAACATAGATAGTAAAGAATATTCTGTATGCAATATTTCCCGTGCCATTAAATCTGGATAGGTATTTGTTTCATCACAGCTCTTAAGCGGTAGTATTTTTATAGTATAAAATGTATTTGAATTTTCCTTTTTACACAAATATTGTGATATACCACTAACAATGGTAGAACGATAATTCCTACTTAAAATATATGAACCAGCCCTCCTGATTTTTTTTTCATCAACAGGTGTGCCAGGGGGAGGAATTTCTAAACTGTGATTTTTTGCAGAGTCTGGTTCCTTCATCGTGTTCTCATTATCTGTTACATTTGACGGAGAATTCTGTGAAGTTCCTAGCATCATTTTAATGACAATGAGGTTATTTGTTTTTGCAGCACTAATTTCGTCACATTGCAGTCAGTAACACTCATCTTCATTTATATATTACAATTAAATTCATTTTATTTACAATAGAGATAACTTAATAAAAGTAAAACTTTAAAAACATATTTACGTATTTTATTACTCAAATTTCACAAAAACAAAAAATAAAAATGTTCGGGAAGTCAGCTATGTACAACATAAGAAAAAGAAGATGAAGAAGATAAAATGAGGGTATATATTCCTACAGTTTCACAAATAATAAAAATGAACTAAACAGTGAATATAAAATTGTCCTACAACAAATAAAGCTGTGGTGAGTATAAAAATTGTAGAATTAAAATATTTTTTGTATTTATATAATTAGATTAAATCTTATATATTATTAAACCTGCTAAAATAGTGTTTTAATTTGATGACTTCAGATGTCTCTAGTTGTGGAATACACAAAAATATGAGTATTATTTATAAATATTTATTTAATTTACCCCGCAACAAGTACTATGAATTATTTAAATTGTTATATTGGTCTAAATAGTTAAATTAAAATAGGAAATGTAGGTGTTAAGATATCCAAGTCAAAGACATTAAAATTAAATTATAATTCAATATATTTAGAAATGTACAACCATCGACCTGCGATGAATACAACAGTCTTCGCAGTAGTTAGAAATATTTACATAGACGTCAATCAGCAACAGCATGCAAGGTGTTTTTGGAAATTATTCTTAATTTATCCGAGAAATGTGTTGCAAGACATAATATTGAAACTTTAACGAACACCTAGGATCTGTGTAACTATTAATATTCATATAATGTACATTAAACTATGAGCGCAAATATTGAAAGTTGTAAACAATACTAACACTTTTCTTAAAACTTCAATATTCAGTCCTGCAAGCTTCAAGATCTAAAATATATCATCCTGTGTTTTTAACGTTCACTGACAAATTTATCAGATATATATCATATAAATTTTTCCTCTTTTTGATACTCGTTTATTTATTTTATGAGCAGGTTTTTAATGCACGGTAGGAATATAGAAATTTGGTTAGGTTATGTATCTAACTTCGTGCATTTATTGCCGATGTTTACATGGTAGTGGAATTCAAATGTTAAAATTTCATTTTTAATTTTCCCTTTTGTTTATTGGTGTCGACGATACCAGGTATTTTCAGTCACTACATAAGTAAACCAAAAAAATATATATATTCCTAGGAAATATTATATAGATATAAAAAATATTGTTAATATGCCACGTAATATCAAAACATTTTGTTTCAGGATATCATGAGGGCTGTATTTTTACATCCAGATTTGGGAATTGGAGGTGCAGAGAGATTAATAGTTGATGCAGGACTAGCACTAAAAACAAAAGGTTATGATGTAAGCTTTGTTACAAATCATCATGACAAAAACCATTGCTTCGCAGAAACAAGAGACGGTAGTTTGCCAGTTGCTACTATTGGAGACTGGATACCAAGACATATTTTTGGATACTGTCATGCGTTATGTGCATATTTACGAATGCTGTACTTAAGTCTGTATGTGGTAATATTTATTTTACCAAAGATATCTCCTGATGTTGTTATATGTGATCAAATTCCAATTGGAATACCACTATTGAAACTATTTGGTCATAAAGTACTATTTTATTGTCATTTCCCAGATGTTCTACTTAGCAAACCTGGAGGAAACTTGAAATCACTTTACCGATTGCCGATAGATTGGGTGGAGGAAATAAGCATTAATTTTGCTGATTGCATTATGGTAAACAGTATATTTACAATGTCTACGTTTAGTTCAACATTTAAAAGAATTGACCGAAAACCTGACGTATTATATCCATCTATAAATACTAATAATATTGATGAAGTTTCTAAAAGAATAAATATGGATAACGTATTACAAGACTTGCCGCGTGACACTATTGTTTTCTTATCAATAAATCGTTATGAGCGCAAAAAGAATTTGGAATTAGCTATCCGTTCTTTGCAATCTCTAGAAACAGTTCTCAGCGATGCTCAATATAACCGCGTGCATCTTGTTATGATGGGCGGCTATGATGATCGTATCGCCGAGAATATAGAGTATTGCAATGAACTTCAACAACTCTGCGAAGAACAGAGACTAACATCAAAAGTAACATTCTTAAAGTCTCCCTCTGAAGAAGTGAAGATCGGTGCACTGAGATTTTGTACTTGTGTGCTGTATACGCCTGCGAATGAACATTTTGGAATCGTGCCATTAGAAGCGATGTATACAGGGAAAGCTGTGATTGCAGTCGACTCCGGTGGACCGACAGAGACTATTCAACATGAAAAGACTGGATTTTTAACAGAACCCATCCCAGAATACTTTGCTCACTATATGGCTAAATTAGTCAACGATGAAAAGCATGCTAAGAAAATTGGAGAGGCAGGCCGGAAACGTTTTGAAATACTCTTCTCATTTAATTCGTTTGGCAACAAATTAGATAAAATTATAAAGAATGTTCTTGCTCAACGTTGTTAGTTATTTAGAAAATATAATAATCTTGGAAAAATATATTTCCATTTATTTGAATAGAAAAAATATAAATGTTTCTCCTAGGTGATTCTCTAAGAGTACTCAAAAATCTAAATAAATTATTAAGTCCATGGTCTAGTTAAAAGAATTCTTCACCTTTGATTACCTATAATAAAACAGCCCAGCTGTAAATGATCGGAAGGTGATATCTGGTAAATTCCCTTTGTGGTAAATATATAAATGCCAAATATGCAATAAAGCAGATTGGAACAATCAGCAATGAGTGATAAGCTCTGAGTAATATATATATTTAGAATGATTTACAGTTAAATATTTTTTACTTCAGACATAAAATAGTCATAGAGGCTATATATAAGAAATAATATATTAATTTCTACAAAATAATAATTGTTCTTCAAACAGTTCTATTGAAAAATGTGTGTTCGTTGAAAGATAAAAAAATAATAGTCGGTACACTGAATAGCTGATGGATGTCCTGTATGTAAAATTATTCATAGATAACAGAAACAAGATGATGATAATTAAAGATTTTATGAATTTTTAATATGACAATTATTTTTTTGTGAAAAATACTTTGGATTACACTTAGATAAGTTAATACAATACAAGACGAGCTGCTAATGGAAGATTTTGAACTTTGTAGTAATGAAATTATGCACAAAATAAATAAATATGAAACTACTAATAATACCAGACAACGAAGGATATTTAGCCGGTACCAGCAAAAAATCATTTCTTTTGCATTTTATCAATAATAAAAACTGCGATCCTTAAGTACGGGGTGGGTGACCAATTCTTAAATTTTATTATATGATTTCTTGCCAAAAAATAATATACCCGTATTTAAAAAAAAATATAAGTTCTTAGAAGGAATGATGTCGTCGATTAATTGCATGAGAGGCGGACCAAAGTGGACAGGAAGAATAGCTGGTATGAGTGAAATATCAACAAGACCGTTTGGTATAATTTCCATGCCTTCAAATTTAACCAATTAGAGTTTGCATTTATGGTCACCTACCCCATTATCATTTGTAATTTTGTAAACACAATTTTATAAAGATCACGTATACTTTTAATATATTAAACTGTCCGTAATTTTGTAAATCATGTATTTTTAAAAATACGAATATAAATATTATATACTAAATAATTTTATATCTTACACCGAAAGGTAGAAAGACTCAACGATTAAGTAAGTAAGTAATAATTTTATAAATGTTGGGAAGTCCAATTCACTATTATCCGTTTTACACCTTAAATATCGAAAATATTTTCAATTTGAGAATAATAGAGAATCACCTTCAAAAACATAATTTTGTATATTGTATATTATAAGCATGTAATATTAATAGAATGTAGAATTTTATAAAAATAGGAAAAATTTCAATGCTCTTAGTAGGTAAGTAAATCGACTGAATTAGCACGTACTTGTATGTAAATTGCATTTTATTGTGTAAACTTTGTATAAAACTATATTAATGTTAGACTTGACGAATTATTATGTTTTTAAAAATTAGAATTTAGTAATAGTACATATACATGCTGTTAAAAAGGGTTAGTACTAATATATTACGAGTTTTTCAGTAAGTATTGAACGTATATTTGATATTTACGCTTGATAGTGAATATATTTAAAGGAATAGTCTTTTTTAATCTAAAAATATGACTGACGAGATTTTTATAGACTGTTGCGAGTATAATATATATAGCACATCGTATTTTAAAATCGTCTGGTAATAAATATTCATATTCTGAATTCGTTTTTACATCAAATAATTGTAAAATTAACTTGAAAATGTGTTAAAAAGTGATTTTGTATATCGATCATTTAGAGCCCTACGTTTATTAAAACTTTTATTTTGTTGTATTTTATACCAACGACTAAATATATTATATATATAAATATATTATATTTTGTCGTTGTTTTATACATCCTGATGTTTATCTTTTTTGACACCCTATAACCACAGAATAGTTAAACACAGAAGTGACACTCCGCGTCAGCACCTTTCATGTTCCAATAGTCAGTTCTATGACCTTGAAGAATTGTGTAGACCTTTAAATTTGTGCTCTTCTCCTATCTCTCTCTCAGATGTGAGGAAACTTTCCGATTTTAAACAATGTGCCCTTTAAATTTGTGCACATTCTCCATCTCTCTCTAATTTTCGCTTCTCTGTCTTACTGTCGCTTCTGTATAAACCTATTCTGCGCTATAACTTGATGTAAACCGCAATTATTTTTTTCATAGATTGTATATAAAAACGTATCCATGTTAAAGTGCTTTAAATTTTTAAGTTCAAATAATGTTCGTAAAATGTGAAAAACTGCATTGTATTTCTAAAATAAATATAATTTTTAATAATTAAAATAACCTTTATTTTATAAATTTAACAACAATTACATTTTTAATATTTCTTTAAAATAAATATTTGTAACAAAAATTAATTAGAAACTTGTATACAAATATCGTACTGCTGATCTAAACCAACATAGGAATCAGATATGAAATAGAACGAGATGTTGTATGTTCCTAAAATATAAAAATTGTAAAATTTATTTTATTTTAATACTATTAAAAATACCTGGTTTTGATGGAGTTAAAAAGGCAATTTTATGAGTTCCGTAATTATGAACGGATAGTCTCTTTAAAGCGATTAAAGTATCCGAATGTACATATCCCAAATTCAAAAACCACATTTCTTCTTTAGGTTTGGAAAAATGTCTTGCAGGCACTGTTGCAGATTTCTTTCCTTCTCTCCGAATAGTAACAATGAAGTTATATTCAGTGTTTGCGCAAACATTTACATTCAATTCCGAAGTTCTATTTATTTCTAAATTTTGTGTAGTACCATCAGTAAGATTTTGAATTGCTAATTTTATTGTTATCGTAGGTATCACGTCTACTATTTTCAGTAAAGCTGGAGTACATGCAGATCCAACTTTAGTTAACAATTTTTGGAATAAATCGCGATTGGAATTATATGCTGCTTTTATTCCATATAGACTATCTTCTGGGAAATTGGGAAAATGTAGTGGCCATTCAGACAATAAGGCGTTTAGAGAAGACTCAGAAAAATCGTGCAACTGTAAAAATGGACTATCATCTACCCAACATCCTTGTATCAACATCTGTAAGATTTGTTGAATTCGAATTACACAAGAAAGCCATTTGTTATTTGCAGCGACATCAATCATAGCCTGTAACAAAAAATGGTTTTATTATAATTTTTTAATAAATGAAATTACAGAAATCTATATAATGAATTTCAAATATAACTAACGCTTAGAATGGCATATACCGTGACTTTATTTTAACGTGAAACATGAGATTTGTTGTATCCATGGTTACAAATTAACACAGCAGATATAATATCGAGCTAAAATAATAATAAAACTTATTTATAATTTTGGCAGTTGTGATGTTTCTAGAGTGATTTTAATGTTCGCAAGTAAAACAAATCAAGTGGTGTGAAGTCAGGAGACCTAACGGGCCACTTTATTTCTCCACCGCGTCCAATCCAACGATGTGGAAATGTCATTTAAAAACTTTTTCACAATTTGACAGTTACTCTCTGACATTGCTGTCAAATTCGTAACCATAGATATGACAAATCCCATGTTTCATGTTAAAATAAACCGACAGTTGCTTAATTCCCACAAAGTGTGAAAGTTTCGACACGAGACGAAGTCAAGTGCTGGAATCACACAAGATGATTCTGCACGAGTAGAACTCTATACTTTTTCTATGACCACATTACTAAACGTTACAGAACAAAAATACATGCACAAAATCTATTTAACATAAGAACAATATGGCATAGGTAAACTCACAGTACCTTCACGCATGCGCAATGTTGGCAAATACTATGAAAAATGATTTCTCACACTTTAACCTACGTTTGTGAGAAATGCGCAACTTTAAAGCTTTATATAGTATGAGAAAAGTGCCAGTTTCCATAGTGGTCATACAAAAAAGCACTATTAAGTGGAATTCTATAGGTGTACTTCCACCATTGGCGAGTTTTCTTAATGACAAGTGCGAAAAAACGTCTTATAAATTCAGTACTTTATAAATAAAAAAACTGCTAATTTACGGCAACTTGCCCCGTGAGAACTAAGTATAAGATTTGTA
Organism: Stenolophus ochropezus; assembly: GCA_035578165.1. Taxonomy (NCBI): domain Eukaryota; kingdom Metazoa; phylum Arthropoda; class Insecta; order Coleoptera; family Carabidae; genus Stenolophus; species Stenolophus ochropezus. The sequence continues at coordinate 19,587,512 of JAQOWZ010000014.1, read as the reverse complement.
TATCGCGCAACAGTTCAGGAGAAACTGAAATATCTCTACGTCAGAAGTCTGACACACAATTTTTGTGACAACAAACAAAAAAAAATGTACAAAATCAAATAAATGTGAAGATTTTTATATAATTTACAATACTGTAATAATAATCTTTTTTTGTCTAAAATTCCATCAAATAATATAACTCATTTTATCACATATCACCTTTCACAATTTTTTTATAGTACAGTAATCACTTGCAATTTCAATAGAAAATTTTAAATTATATTAATTAAATTATTTAAAAAAAATTAACTATGGATACTAACCTGAGTGACTCTTATTGTCTGATCCAATACATTTTTCAAATCTGTAATATAGTCATTTACAGGCATTTCTAATCTAGAAAAATGTGCTTGTAGTAATAAAAATGCTTTTGTATACGGGGAATTAAAGTCTTCACTAGGTAAACGACAAATTTTTGCCAATTCACTAAAATAAAAGTAACGATTAGTGTTTATTACATGTATTCATACATAAAATATTTACCTATTTATAATATTTTCATTATGTCTAACAGGTACTTCAGTGAACTCATGAGCACGAGTTAAAATGCGTAATAAGTCATCAAGCAAATAACTATGTCTCATATTTTCATGAAAATAACGCATTGTTTCACTTGACAGATAATAATAGGATGCCAACTGTCCTAAAGGTGTCGCAATGTAACAATTTTCAATTTCATTAAAATTGATGCAATGGCAACTAAGTAATTTTTGTAATGTGGCTTCCGACAATTCACTTAAATATCCACTAATAGTTTCTGGTTCTAAATCAGGAAGATTATAATACGAAGGATTTTGTACTAATCGTCGGAAGAAATAGGTCCATGTCAGATATTCTAACAAATCACTTTTAGTTCTAACTGTACCAGCGACAACTTCAGCATTTACGTGATCGGGTAAAACTTGCAGCAGATTTGATTCCACGGGGAAAGGTTCGTATAAGAACTTTTTATAAAAGTTCTTTTTAACATCGTGAACCAAAACAACAGCAACTCCAGTAGTATCGAATTGAGGTCGCCCTGCTCGTCCCATCATTTGTAACACATCAGTGATAGGCATATCTACGTATCGTCCTATTTTGGCATCGAAATATTCAGTTCCTTTCACAACTACTAAATGTGCAGGAAAATTAACACCCCAAGCAAGAGTTGAGGTTGCTACTAGCACCTAAAATATTAATTACTATATTTAATCATATTTACAAAAAGTTAATTTTTAACAAATAAAAGTGGAATTTATTCACTTTATTATAAAAAAAGAGCAAACGTCAAATAATTAATAATACAAATTAGTTGTATTTTAAAATATACCAATGAATTATTAAAAGTATCATTTTAATAGATACCAAAAAAATTCAGTAAATATGTAAAACATCTTTATTTATCTGATATTTTTGTCTGTTTAATTCCGCACAGTAGTTCATTGAATTATGAACGAGATGGCTCTGTCAAATCTGATTCCAAAACAGCGGTATGCAAAAACATACGGGCTTGCCTATCTATATATTTTTCCATATACCTAATAACTAGATAATAGGTATATGTATTTTTCAATCAAAGTCCATACGTATAGAAACCTGTATAACAAAAATAGCTTGATTTTTGAAAATATGGTGGCAGTTTTATAAAATAAATTCAAAACAGACAATCAAAACACATGTAAGCTAACCGGTCAGTCAAAATGTAAAAATAAAAATTGATATTAGTACAAATAATAATTAACGATATTTTGTTGTATAGCGTATTTATAAGGTAGTACCAGTGGCTCCGTTTGTTTGTTATAAAATTAGAATATATTTAATTGTTCCAAAAAATAAATTTATAATATTATCTATTTCTTACCTGTATTTTTTGATTAACAAATAATTCTTCTGTGACCTTCCTATCATGATCTTCCAATCCAGCATGATGTATTCCGATTCCAAATGGCAAAGACAATTTTAAGTTATTGTCCTTAATAGTCGATACTATTTGTTCTATTTCGGATTCTTCCATATGTAACCATTTTTTAGAATCATAGTCTGCAGCTAAAAATGCAATGAAATCCATCGCCGTTAGTCTGGTTTGTCTACGAGACGAAACAAACACTAAAGCTGGACTATCATGAGCGTGCACTTGAATAGCCTGATAGGCTGGTTTATTCATAGAAATCATTCTAGGGCAGTAATGTTTGCCTGGATATCCGGAAATATGTACCTCTAATGGCACAGGTCTTACAGATGGTCGGAAATTATACAGTCCCATTTCTTTTATTCCTAACCAGTTGGCCAAATCTTTAGCATTTGCCATTGCTGTTGACAGTCCAATAATTCTAAGTATTTTGGATGTATTTTTTGCAATAAAATTCGTTCTTGATACGATCACTTCCAAAACTGGACCTCTGTCTTCACCAAGGAGATGAATTTCATCAATTATTATTAAACCAACTTGTTTTACATAATTTCTTGATTGCCAACTACGACTCAGTCCATCCCATTTTTCAGGAGTAGTAATTATTATATTTGCTTTCTGAATATCGCGAATGTTAGGTGTTACTTCTCCTGTTAATTCAATAACAATTTTTCCCAATTTTTTTCCAAATCGTTCTTTCCAATCATTAACTCGTTCCCTTACTAAAGCTTTCAATGGAGCTATATAAACAACTTTTTGATCAGGATATTGATTAAATACTCGAAGTACAGCTAATTCAGAGATGACCGTTTTTCCAGAACCAGTAGGTGCACCAACTAAAGTGTTGTTGTCAGTGTGATACAAACAATGAAATATCTGTGTTTGTATTGGATTGAAATGAGTAAATTTATATAATGCTTGAAATTTTTGATTTTTTAAAACGGTAACCGGTAAAGGTTGCAGTTCTAATAAATTTGTATGTGGTGGATAAGATTCAGGCAAAATTAATTCTCTAAATGATAATGAATACGTCATAGAACACTGGAGCCATCTGTCATTGGTAATTCTGGCTAAATACTGTGTCGGTAAAGGTTCTAGTAATGGTACAGTAAATGCTAAATCAATAGTTTGATTATGAAGCACATTAAACTTTGTTACTGTAAAATGTTCAGAATGATAAATAGTATTATTATCTTGATCTTCTATCCACAGCCAATAAGATTCATTAGTACCGCCATGTACTTTATCATTCCATTTGAAATTAGGCACAATTGTTAATTTTATTCTAAGTACTGAACGAGTAATAGGTTGCATAGATGAACTTATTTCTAGTAAAGGAAATTCTTCGGCACATTTCATTAACAAATCGCCATATTTTTGGTTTCTAAAGACAGTTCTAAGATATTTAACATCTTCATCTCTAACGCGATCTACAGTTAAATGAAATCGTTCTACTTTTTCTATAATTTCTTGATTTAAAACAGAAAATTGTCTAAATGGACTTTGAAAATCCCACATTTGTAGTTCAAACATTTGAGCAATCTTTAAACATCGTCCAGCTAAAGTTGGATTATTTTGATGTAACGCAATATTAAATAAAGCACGGCATATACGAACAACATTCTGAAAAAAATACATACATGAAATAGGCTATCCTTATTACCTAAAATATACAAACGAAAATTATGTAACTTGTGTAAAGATGCACTTTCAAGACCTACACTGTTTAGCGCATGCGTTGCAAGTATCTCAGTGCTCCTCAACAAAATAATTGGAACCTACCCTTTGCAACTGCGACTGCGCTAATGATGTCAAATCATGTAGGTCTGTAAACTGCATATACCTATTAACTAATATACCGCCCCCATCTCACCAATGTACTGTAAACACATTCAACAAAGCGTAATAGAGATATATCTACATCATACATAAGTGGGACACTGTACTTGGTGCGCATACTCATCAAACTAGAATATATTTCTGTCCAACTCACAATATAATATTTAAAATTAAATAAATAAATATAGAAATATCAAGAAAACAAAGAATTATTGTAATATTATTAAATATTATTAAATATTATTATAAGAATTATTGTAATATTATTAAATCTAATTTTTTGCCACCCTCTGAACTACAATTTTTACAAAAGTACATTTTTCGTCAGACTTCAATTTTCAAATACCACTCTGTGGTTATTTCTGTCAATAGCATTATAGAATGGGAAAGTTTAGCGTATTTTTTTTATTTTATCAAGATTGCCCCCAAAAGTGATATTCTACATTTTATTTCTCCCAAAGATGTCTAGATTTCTCAAAAAATGAAATTTTATACAAAAATGACGTCAGAGTGGCTCGCGGAGAACGTATCGTCTATCTTAACCAGCGCGCGCTGGGTTCCCATGGCAACAGAAAAGCGTGTTGTGAAATGCCACAAGATACAACCTACGTTCAAAAAGTCAGGTCTCACCATCTCTTCTGCGCAAGCGCATAACTCACATGTGACGTCAGAGTGGCTCGAAGATAAATCATTAATTATAAATAATTGGCAACATAATTATAACTTTCAATTACATTTGAAGTTATAATTATTCATATATTTACGATTAAAAGATATTTCACATGTAATTTCAACCACGCTAAACTTCCCCATTGGAGGATTTGAGCATGCGTCGAACTCACTACGGATCAGTTGTGAGCGATGCAGTCGTATGAATCGCAGAGGATTAGCGGTATATTACCTAATAGATAACTGCATATGAGTCAAATGCAGTGAAACATGCGCAGTTAGCTTGGCGTGTACGCCATGACACATAAACGCCATCCATGACGTCACGGTTTAGTTCTACTAATCTCACTAGATGGCACTAAGATCGAAAAACGCCAAATATGGCGTCCAAATACACGCCAAATTGAATTAGAATAGGTCTCCAGGTTCAATTCAGCCAACCCAGCAAAATAGCTGGGTGAGTTGGATTAGTTTAAGTTACTTCAAACGTACTAAGAAAACATAATAAACCTACAAGGTTACTTAAAAAGTCCCAAATAAATATGGCCTTAGAGACATGTCAGTCAAAATGGCCATTAGGTTTCTACAAATTTCTACGAAACACCCTATTCATCCATTGAAACGTGTCTAATTTCTGGGAAAAATTGCATGTTCATGAATTTGAGAACAACAACGGAAATCGCATTTTTCAAATCCGTAAGGTATGAAAGTAGCTATAAATTGTAAATGCATAAAATTACAATTCATAGTGTAAATATTTGATATAAAACACCCGATGTCTATATTACAATTACCAATAAATTGACTAAATTCGTAATTTTCAATTTATTGGTAGGTACATGGAAAGGCGGATCCAAATAAAACGTGACAAACCGAACTGAGCCGCGCAGAGCGTTTTTACGTTCTGCGCGATTCTGTTTTGTTGTTTAGCGCGACATATGTCTACACTGAACGTTTGAAACTGCTTGTGCAGCATTTATTATTTTGAATGGCGTCCTGGTTTGTTACGGTAGAATTCTATTAAACATAGAATCTTTTCATTATCCCTAACCCACTCATTTTTTGCATGCTGAATTTTGGTTTTCTGGAATAGGAACTACTAAAATACTCATTAGTTAATAATAAAAAAATGTAGCAAGCAAGCAAAACACTTAAAATGTTAGAATTTACTACACATAAAATAATACAATTATATACTGTTTGCGCAAATCTCTTTGATGTCGCGACTGACTTCGGATGGTGTTCGTTTGCGCGAAACAGTGCGTTTGTGCGTGTTGCGCCGTCCAAATTAACCAGGTTTGTAACGTTTAGTCTGGACCCACCTTAATATCGATTGAATGGTTGAGCAGAGTAGTTCACATTTCTTAACTAGCTGTAATGTCATTTGTTCTCGAGATCGTGAGTTCATATTACATGTAATATAACAAAAAAAGTCTACAATTTATTTTGATCATAAATTGGTCAAGAAATTGCGAACATATCTTTTCTCATTCTTTTCGTACTAACTCTGTAGTATGACATTTCATGCTATAATTCACTTTTGTATAATTATTGTTTATTATGTACAATTTTGTAAGAACAGAAAATTTAAATCAATTAACATTTACGTTAATGCTAATAAAATGTTAATTGCTGCGTTATCTGCCACTTGCACAAGTCTCTTTTAGTAATTTTAATTGGTAACATTATTCAATAACAAATTCTGTAAACTGGTTACCCGTAAGCAATAATGTATCTAAATAAGCTAATTTATTTTGCTCTGGTAGTTGATTTATTTTTTTGTGTATTGTTAATCTAATCCTATCAATTCAAAAGTGAAAAACTACACTGAAGTAATGTGATGTGATGTAAAATTATGATCCACTTAATTGATATACATTTCGACAATTTTGCAAATGCCCAATTGTCACGCTTGGTGATGCTGTACTTTAGGTTTCAGAACTGAATAACTCGGATTCAAATACTAACTTCTCTACTAAATAATTATAAAATACATACCTGAGATATGTAAAGCATGTCAGAGACCATTGAAAAACTTTTTATGTAGCCACGAGATAAAAATGTTTGCATTAATATGTTTACTTTTCCTTGTACTGAAGATGATCCTCCAGCTACAGGTAATTCGCAATAATTTTGCATTAATCCCTCTAATTCCTCACATTCTTCATTGCGAACCTAAAATTTTGAAATGTTGTTTATGAAGTTACGTAAAAGTTAATAAAAAAAACATACTTTCAGTTGACTGAATTCTTCTGCTAAGGAAATCATATCTAATAATTCTTTTTCTGTCATAAAAGCTTGAATACAATTGTTAAATAACAAAACAGTATCGTACGTAATATAAAAATGACTAGCTGTACGACCTAAATCAGTTGACATAAAATCTTCAGAATCTGCATTAAACCGTATCATTCGGGCTTTATCCAAAAAATTTGCTGCAGTGTGTATAAATTTTCTGTGTACCTCATAAAGTGTTGTATCTTTCTGAAATTATGAAATATACATATTTATGTCATTAGTAACACAGTTATAAAATAAGTTTACAAAGAATAATAGATTGCCATTCAAATAATGTGGAATTTAACATTAGAATAAAATTTGTAACCATGTACCTATACATAGAACTACTGGTAAAATTTAATTTAAAAATGCAGTTAAAAACTCTCTTTTAATGTATTCTTATATTTTAAATTCTAAGTAATGTTATTAAAATGGCATCATCAATTTGCAAATTAATATAAAAACATACTAACCTGAACATCAACGTAATTAATACCATAATGCAAGGGATTAATTCTAAGTCTTCGTTCAAGATAAGTGTAACTTAACCATTTTATAGCTTCATGAACATTGGATACAGTACCCAATACAATCTATAAACAATATATAAATATAAAATACTCGTAAAGTATGATGTTATATAAAGCATATTTTGTAATGAATAATTGGACTACTAGTTATAAAATGATGTCTATAAACAAATATATTTTTTTATATTATAGGTCAATAATGGTTCATAAATAATTAAATTTTATCAAAATTAATGCGAAAATAGAGAATTCTTATATTTTAAAATCATCAATTTAATAAATAAACTCTTTTATCACATTCAAATTAACGTATATTGAAATCATTTTTAGTTATAGGCTTTTAGTTAAAAAATGTACACCATATTTATATTGAATTATTAAATATATAAATTTGTCACTACCATTCGTCTGGCTGAGCTATGTGACATACTAACGCATTATAAAAGGTCAGAATTCCTAATAAAGTGTAATGAGAAAAAAATACATGTGCAATGAACTTGATGCTCTGCTTGCAAATAAGAACGAACAGGTGTTTTCGTTCACCGGAAGATCACAAGCCTTAATAAGTCACTGAGCAAATTTGATTTTGTTGTGGAATTGAAAAAATATAAAAAAAAACAATTTATTACTAGTGTTCATTCATTTAAAATAATATTGTAGGTATTCATTTGCACTATTGTTTTAAAAATTCGTTTGTACCCATAATACCATTCAAAATTATTATTGTTTCTTTACTTATGGATCACACTTTAGGAGTATAGTAACAGGCTGTACAAATAATAGAACACAGAGTTTTTTTTTTTATTCGTAAAACTAAGGTGGTGTATTTGAAATAAACATTTTCTGTGTAGATGTTTTTTAAATTTTATTTAGATATTAATAACAAATGTAATCTAATAAATGTTTAACCTTAATAATGGTTTTATGAAAGTGGCTCTAAAAATGTGTATTTTAACGAAACAATGCTTAAATTTTTAATTAAAAAAATATTTTGTTTTATTAACACTAGAGTTATTTATATACGAGTATACTATTAAAGTTTGATTCATAACTACAGAAACCGTAGCTATCAAGGTACTTACCTCAGCATTTAAGTGATCAGGCAACCGATTTAAAAAGCTACTTTCAATTGGAATTTGTTGTGTAAGCAGTCTTAGATAATAATTTAACATATTGTTATTTGTTATAATTACACCTGTACCAGAAGTATCGTACTGTGGTCTTCCAGCACGTCCAAATATTTGTAAGACATCCAGAATATCTAATGGAACAAAAGCACCTTTTTTGGAATTGTATATTTCTGTACCCTGTAATTAATAATAAATTTTAATTTTTGGGCACTTCAACTTTAAAAGAGTTCGATGGAAAATAAAATTGAGAAGTGGATTACTCATTCTACTTCTCCAACTTAGTCTCTGCAATGGACCTATAGTGGGTTTCGAACTACTCGAACACAGTGGTATTTTTTTTTTTTAGTTAACAACGTTGAGATTTGAATCTCATTTCTCATACTCCATTCATTTCGACTTAGGGTAAAAATAATTGGGCCATTACTGCCCGCATTAAAATTATTTAATTAATAGGGTTTTCCATGATATTTCTGACTTTACAATTAAATGTCAAATAAAAATATTATACTGATGTTTTTAATTCTGTAACTCTAATAGCATACGGAACATAAATTAATAAAATATTCGTAAGGTCACAAAACTGTCGGTAAAAAATAAATAAGTAATAAATGAAAGAAATAAATAGATCCCATGTGTGAGACAAAAACAGTGATGACACCCCTGAGTATAGCAAACTATGCTTTAGTAGGGGTTGTAACGTCACACAATTCGCCCTATTAATTACAAAATATTTATAAATATTGAACATTTTATTAATTTTCTCCGCACTATACTCTCTTGAATCTTGAAGTTAATTTTCAATGTGATTGTCCTTCAAAATATCTTACAAAACTTTATTACTTTATTTTTTTTTAATTTTAAATGACGACATGTTCGTCGAAAGCAAAATGGCAATCTAGAAAATGATGCATACTAATCAACCAAGCAGACATGAAAATAAAAAAAATATTTTTGAAAATTATATTTTTAATTATAAAAATATCTACAAACGCCAACCGAACTTAAATTATATCGGTTGACTCATTTTAAAAAATCCACAGACATACCTCGAGGTCATCCGGTCTTGTCAAAAACTCTTTACTCCTACCCCTATTTGAGGTTTCTGAAGGGGTACCATTTTGACAATTTTAGCGCTATCTATTAGGAATAAAAAAGTCTCCAAGTAAACCTTACATATTTTATTTATCAGAATCCGCAATAGAAAAAGGAGTTTCCATTTAAGATTTCACTGTTGCCCCTCTTGGGGGTGTAATGAAAATTTTACAGGATCGGCTGGCCTCCACAAAAGCATTAAACTTTTGTTTCGTACGATGCATATTTCTCGAGATATTTCTGTGAATTTCTTTCAATGGCTCATTCGGTATAACAAGTTACTTCAAATTACTGGTAAAATAGTTATTAAGAAAATAGAAATAAAAAAAAATTAGTTCAGGATATGAATTTTAACTAAAAAAAAAATTTAGTACTCTGTCCATCCGACTAGTGAACATTTTGAGTTTATAATTTATAATTTCTGTTAATAATTTTTTCCATATAAATAAAAAGCAAATTATATTGACATGCTTTTTCCAGGGCTTCTTCTGTACACAACAGAGAATTTCTACGCAGTCCAACAAATTACTACAAAATAAAGCGCAATCTTATTAATTACATTATGTTTTGGCTTTTTTTTTAGTTTCAACAAGTTTTGTAACACTCCGGAAATACGATCATTTTACATAATAATGGGGCACGAGCGCGCTGTCGTTTGGGCCCAATCACCTCAGTGGCTTTAGTCCAGAAAAGAGTGGGAACTTTAAATAGACTTCAAGGACAGGGATAGTGACAAATTTAATAAAGAAAAATATGTATTGGCAATAGCATGATGTTTTAAAATAATTATATAATAAAAAACTAATATACTATGTACAGAATGCGTTCTGTTTTTTACTGCTATCCCTCTACATGACGTTTACTTAAAGTTCCCGCTTTTTTCGCGACTACGACCAGTGCGAAGTTGGTGTGAAGTCATGCTTTGGCCCAATCGACTGCAGCGCACTCATTCCGCGAATAAATTCCAAGAAACAGAATTTAGGGTAATGAGAAAATTTAGCGTTATTTTCAACCTAATATTTTGACAATTTTTACATTTGTTGGACGTTTATTCAATGTTTCCCGTCAACGATAAAATATAATTAGACAAAACATTTCCTATCCTTCCGTATTGAATGTTTTGATTTCGGTAGGCCAGAAAGAGAATACAGAGATAGACATATTCGCGAGGAACATTAACTCGTAGCCACCTAGCGACAAAATCTGGAAACCGGCAAAGTAGTAGTCATTTATTAAAATATGTTTTTATTAGTATTTTGTTAGTCCAAATATTTTTAAGATTTTCAAATATGTATAAGCTTCAAAATGATGAATTAAAAATGTTAATTAATGAAACCTTTGCAATATAATGTTTTTTTTTTGTATAACATGATGCATGATCATTTAGAAATAAAATGGCCGCCAGAGTCATCACTCTGTATTATAAGGCGTATTCCATTTGCCACTTTGAACTGATCCAACTTACACTTTTAAATCCGGATCACTTATTTTTCATTCTATTCGACTGGATCACTTTACTCCCTCTACTGAACGAACTAATCCTATGTAATGTAGTAGCCGTAGTAGATCAGGTGGTTCAGTTAAGATTGTCACGTGACTTTGCTGTGTTTTTAAATATTTTAAAAGAAATGGAAAAGTTACAAATTTATGATTCTAAACCCAACACAACTTATGAGTTAGAATTTTCATTGAAGATAATAACAAAGGTAAAATCAGGTATAATTTAATTTATACTATGTAATAATAATAATATAATTAAAGTTACAGTATTAATTTTAAATATTACGTATGTCCAAACATTGTTGAATGAACATAAACGAAAAATACGAGCTAAAGTGATCAAATAATGCATTCCATTTACACTGAATTAATGAACTGATCCATCTAATCTATCTGAACTGAACCAACTGATCTGATTTGATCCGACTGGCAAATGGAATACCACCTATCATATTCTATTAATGTCTATCTCTATTTTCTCTGTTCCGATTACTGAAAACATAACAAAGCAAGTAAATTTTGCTTAGTTATATTTCGTCGTTCCCGCTATTTTTTCCACTGGTGTCAAGTTTGTCGGCTCGACGCCATGCTAAAAGATCGTCGCAGCGCCGTGTCCTACCACCACAGTTGTTCCAAATGAGTTGTTTCAAATCAGAACTTCTTCTTTGCAATACAACACAAATTTTATTAAAAATCTCCTTTTTTGGATGTTTAAAAACTAGAATCAAAATCTTACCTTAATTATAACTCCATGTGCTGGCAAATTGACACCCCAAGCTAACGTTGCAGTACAAACTAACACCCTTATAATTCCTTCTCTAAAATATTTTTCTACCATATTTCTGTCGGATCGTAATAATCCAGCATGATGCACAGCCAATCCATAATTTATTAATTCTCCTAACATTTTAAATGCACATTTTCCGAGGTGTTTTTTCGCATTCGTTGTCTGTATTCCTTTTGGCGGTTCGAACAAATGTAAGTGATTCGCAGCTATAGCTTTTTCCTTTAGAATATTAGCAGTATGAACTGTCATATTTCTAGCATGCACGAACACCATACACTGATGACCCTTTTCTATAAATTCTAAAACTTTGTCGTAGCACGCAACATCCATCTCAGAACTTGCTTTAAATGACGATCCTGATTTTACACCAATAAAAACTTGAGTCAAAGGAACTGGTCTAAATCGACCGTCAAAATAAAATAATCCAACGTTTAAATTGACATTTAAGAAACGAGCGACATCTACATAATTTGGTAATGTTGCAGATAGTCCCACAATACGAATCATAGTTTGAGACGCTTCTACCAATCGTTTAGTACGTGCTACTATCGCTTCTACCACAGGACCTCTGTCACCATGAAGTAAATGAATTTCGTCAATAATTAAAAGTCGTAAACAATCAGTAATTCCATTGTCACCTGAAATTAAGGTTTTTTTAGATCACTTATTAATGTATTCAAGGCAGATACAACAACATTATATTATGCAACATGTGCAGAAAATTACCTATACCTCATTTTAGCTAAAATGGATAATGGGTTATATCGGTTTCAGGATTTTAGTTCTCTGATTGGTGAAAACGCGAACCAAATGCATAATAGTAAAAAATAAAAACCAATCGTTTTCCCGAATGATCTATAAATATGTTACAAGCAACAAGTTCTTTTAAAACTTTTTGAACAACTGACAAAATCTTTTATCAGTTGTGACAAGAAGTGTCCAGTAAATTTCAAAATTAATAATGTGATAAGTGAAATATTGATTGTATATTCAAATCGGATAAAAATATGTGTGCGTACACCAGAGTCAATATTAACGTATTATTATTTAGTTAAATAGACCAGTATTTAGTACATAAGAGTGCTCAAATAAAAGAGAGAAAACATTGTTTTAGAGCTTAGGCTGGCATGTTCAAAATTTCCTTTGTTCCAATTAAAATTATTTTCATTATACAGTAAACATAATGAGAAAAAATCTACCAATGAAATTTTCATATTCAAAACGTTGAAATATTCACAAATAAGTAAACAAATAACAGACTAAACGTCATCGCAACAACATATACGATGAGTGGTGTGAAATTGGATAACCCGATTAATGACACTAATGCCACCTATATTCCGATTTTTCCGCGGATATGACATGCCGGAACGTATAACAAGACTGGCAAATTTGACAACAGTGAAAAATAGTTATACTTGAGGCGCCCAACAGATGCACAAAAAGGTCCTCCCACTAAAGAGCTGTAAATTTGAATAGAACAATGTTATTGGTAATCCGTTTTTACACAGCTGCATGAATACGAGTACTGAGATCGGTAATAACGGAATCTGTTCTAAGCCCGCAATTACGTTTGATTTGGTATTCGCATGTTCGCATTCGTATATCAAGTATTTTTATTGTGAAATTAATTTATTAAAATTAATATTTTAATATTTATTAATACTTTAAGTATATTCTTGGTGCAAAACGTAAGTAATGCAAGTTATTTGTAATTGTAAGTATGTAGAACCATATGTTTTGTTTTGGTTACTACGCTGAATTTAGTGTAACAGATACGGTCGCCTAAGACGAAATCTAGTACCTGACATAAAAGGGTTTTAATTTATGAGTTTTACTTGCCTCAAAAGTAATCCACGAATTATATTAATGAACAACTTTTACACTAGACAAGGGTAACGATAGTCGCTGCCACCACTATCACTTTATTTAATAGTCTGCCGTGATAGAAGCAGACAAGGGAATGACAATAATGATAACAGACGCGGTTTATTATAATATAGAAAGTGTTATCATCTTTCCATAAGAATAGAAAACATTCTTATTCAGCTCATTTCTCCACCAAAAAACGACCAGCCAGGCATTTTTCGGTTGACCACAAGCAGCAAATTATAAACATTTTGAAAGTTTGTACTGATCAGAACCCTGACAATAAGACTGAAAATATTAAATTTACTGCAAAAGCTGCAGGTGTCTCGATTAAAAGTGTTCAAAATGTTGTACGTAAATTCAAGGAAAGACATATATTACAACAACCAAAAGTATATAGCCGAAAAAAAAAATTTTGGACAACATTAATGACGAAACTAAGAGAAGGATTAGATGTCTGGTCCATTCTTTTTTTGAAAGAAATGGTTCATTTCTACTCTAAAAAAAATCTTAGCTGCCGTTCATGAAGACGAAGACATTGTTTCTTTTAAACGGACTACTTTGAGATGCTTGTTAAAAGAAATGGAATTTAGATATTGTAAGAGGTCACGCAATAGCGTACTGAAAGAGAAAAGCGAAATAGTGGCGTGGAAGCGTCGTTATTTGCGAGATATGAAGAAATACAGGCAACAAGGAAGAAAAATATATTTCTTAGACGAGACATGGATCAACGCTGGCCATACTGTGAATAAAGTATGGAAAGACGCTACTATCGAAACTCCACGGCAAGCGTTCCTTGATGGACTAACGACGGGTTTGAAAGATCCAATAGGAAAGGGAAGCTCCTTCATTATTTTATATATTGGATCCGAGGATGGGTTTGTTGAGAATGGTTTACTAGCTATAGGCGTTTAAAGTTTAGATCCCAGCGCCACTGCGGATAAAATTTGAAACCCTCCGAGAGACATTGCTGACAGTAGAGTGAATTAATTAATACGAAAATTTAGCAAGAATTTAGGTTTCATGCAAAAGTTTAAGTATTAATACTTGTATATTATAAATTATTGTAATTTGATGTATTTTTTTGTAAAAACGCAATATAGGTTTATCAGTGTCATGCTATTATTCATATTATTCGTTTATTTTTCGGGGTTTCAGGTTATGAATCAGCTTAATGCTGAACAAGATTTAAGGTTTTCTTTAATGGAATACTTTAATTTTATTAAAGGAAATGGAAATTCCAGAACTGTGTATGAAGGGGAAGAAGTTCTTAATGCCGGTCATATAATTTTATGCGGTATTTTGGCGTCTACAAATGAAGAGGTCAATCTATATGTATTTCATATAGTGGAGCCAGTAATAATGTCAAATAACTATTTTTTTTATTTATAATTGTATATATTTCAATTACTCGAATTTTACTTTGTTGTATAATATTTTTTTTATTTAAATGCCTTTTCTATAATTACTTTTATTATTTCATTTTTTTTAATTTATAATATGTATTCAAATGTATATATATTTCAATTACTCGAATTTACGATGTTGTATACTTAATTATTTTATTTGAATATCTTTTCTATAATTTCTTTTAATGTAAAATACGTCGTTTTAGTTTCAGTTTCATCTTTAATTTGTACATAAATTTTATTTCATATATAAACAGTATTTGTTCATATTTCTTAAGTTGTAAAGTGTAAAGCTAACTTCTGCGTACACTGTACTACGCAATTTAGGCCCTGCCCATAAATTTAATTAGTGCATCTGTTCGGCGCCCCAAGTATAGAAACTTTAAATAGACGTCAGAAAGATAAGAAAATTTCTATTATTTTCATTTTTTGTAACGCCAGCATATCCTACAGGCAATATACATTTTTTATGTATGTAGTTGCATAATTTGGGAAAGAATTTTGTTCAGATGCGCTAGTCTCAATACTTCCCCGCAAGCATCTTCCATTATTGTGAATCTATGTAAAATATTTTAATTTAACTAAAAATATATACATACCTGAGCCTTTTCTGGTTATAACATCCCATTTTTCAGGTGTTGTCACTATAAGTTGTGTTTCTTTAATTTCTTTCATGGTTAACTGCATATCACCAGTTAATTCTTTCACTACAATACCTAACGGTCCCAACTTTTTGGCAAAATTGGTTGTAACTTCTGCGGCCAACGCTTTCATTGGCACAACATACACTATTTTAAATTTGCTATGATCAACTACACCGCCAGTAGTAAATTGTTTGATTTGATAAGCAATTGTTAATAATGCTATATTTGTTTTACCCGCTCCAGTGGGTGCACAAATTAACATATTTTCATTCGTTGAATAAGCAACTGGAAATACTATAGTCTGAATAGTATTTAAGTACTCAGTTCCATTAAAAATGATTTGTCCAATGTGGTCTAAATTTTGAATTGCTACTCGTGGTGGTAAATCTGGTAAAGAATGTTTCTTTTCTGGATTAATCACAATTTCTTCATATGCTCCACGATCTACTTTATTATATTCCAATTTAAACGTCACGTTGTCTAAAAATACAAAAAATTATTTAAGCAATTTAAAACAAGGATACATATTCCGTTATAAAGTATGCAATGGACATTTGCATTTGTATTTTATTTTGAGACTTTATAAAAAAAATATGATAATGAAAATTTGGTTTGAAAAGTCTTTATATTAAGTTAGATTTTCTTTATACTTCATCAGTATTAATGCGAAATCCGCGACATTTTTTGCAAATATGAAGTCTTACTTGGATTAGAGATGTCACAAAATATAAAATTATTTAAATATAAATATAACTTTAATAAAATATGTTTCTGAAAAGATTTTTTTAACGTTACTCACGATTTAAGAATTTAATAAAAAATTAAGAATTTCTCTTAATTCTGTTAATATTTCGTTTTTACACTGCTCATATTGAACAAAAATTTAAGACATAGCAAGTAATAAGTTTATTTTACCCCTATATTTCGCCTTCCAATCATATACATTTGCATAGGTAACTTCTTTGGCAGCAGATCTTTTCATAATTGGAGCTACACTGGCAGCTTTATGATCAGCTTTTCTGAAATAAACGAATTATTCGTAAAATATATTGTTTCCTATTAACTAATATTTTTTTCCATACATACATTTGATTGTATTTATTAGTGTGCTCAATCCCTCCAATTTTTTTCTTTTTTTCGATTTTTTTTAACATTTTTAATAAGTCTTTCTCTTGTTTCGATTGAACTGTTACCTGTGTACCATATATTGGTTGTCTAACATCTAAAATATAATATTTTTGATATTAAAATCTCAAAAACAATATTACATTCCAGTTTATACCTGCATAATTACTCAGTGGAGTTTCTTCAGAATCGTGAAATAATTTAACAAGATTTATTTTATTATTTTTTAAAAACTCATATAATTCAACATGCTCAAACCCAACATAATTAAAAATCTGCATTTTAAAATCTTTTAATGGCGTTATTATTTCAATTATATTAATACAAAAAATGTCATTTGAATACTCTGTTGTATTAAATTCTATTAATTTATTTAAAATATCCTGAAATATAAAATTAAAATAATTAATAGTCAGTTCCAATTTAGTTTACATATTTTTTGACGACAAACATGAACACGAAAGTATGCAGAATGTAACACCGAAACCAAACACCGTCATTATTTTCTATATTATTATAGTTACAAAAAATACTATAAAGTAAAGTTGTGGTAGACCAAGAGGGATATCCTATCAGAAAAGATTTTTTTTTCTTAAACCAGTACTTCTCAAGATCCAACAAAAAGATATATTTTTTCAAATGAGATTATACATATTTTTTATGCCTATTCGATAGCATATTTTTTTCTGAATTCAACCTTGTATTAGTATTATATCCTTAAATAATAAAAATATGAGAAAAAATGCGATTTAAATTTAAATAAATATTTATATTTATTATCAATAAAAGTTTTTTTAATCACACACAACGGTAAACATAAACAATCTTATTTTTTTTTATTCTTATATTACGTATTAAATTTTATAATATTTATACGAAGAGTCTAATCTTTTATTTTTTATTGAAATATAATATTCTATCACTTTTTCGTCGCCCGCAAAGCAAAACTTGCCATCTATACCTACAATACGATATACAAAAACGATCATAGCCGCTGAATTTGAGCGCCCCAAATTTCGTATATTAACATTTACGCCATACAGTGTACAAAAAAAATCGCAGTGGTCCGATCTTAAGCGTAAATAAACGTGGTACTCAGTCCCAAAAATAGCAGTAGCCATGGAATTGAAACAACAATTAACAAATGTTATTTTTATTATTCTTTGAAATTACAGTTAAAGTGAACATTATTACATAAATTAATTTTGAATTTAAAAACAAAAATAAAATAAAATTAATATATTTTTTTAAAGTCACTTGACAAAAAAAGGTATTATCATTTTGACGTACCGAGTATGGTCCTGCGTGTGACCAAATAGTAAAGGGCCATTCACAGTTCGAAATTCGTTGAACTTCCATAAAATTCTTAAAACCGTCATATGGCAATCCCGTATTTGTGTACACAGTGGTGAAATCATCAAATTTCATTTTGATAGAAAGCTTGCAATTTGCAAGCTCCCAACATAATTAAAAATGTGTACAAATATTTCATATATTTGAATGAAACTCTTTTTGACGTTACGTTTCTGTATGAATTTTTCGTTGAAATACTACATTAAAATTAAATTATTTTAGTTAGATTTATTTCTAAATTATTTTGAGGTAAATATTTTGAAATAAATATTAAATAAAATAGGTTTTAATCTTATATTTGTTACAATATCATAAGAGAAATGAGATTGTGGAATATTGATATATACGTTTTTATTTATTTTTCTTTTGTTTAACAAACAATAAATCAAACTAATGCAAATTTAACCCATCAAACAAATATAAACAACTAAATAGCTGATGAAACTTTCATGCTTTGGATTCATACCTAGATGGAATTAGCATAAAATATCAAGCTGTGAATGCACAAAGTTCAGAGGTTTTTTTGTAGTTCAAGTTTTACCAAATTTCATGCTGCGAATCCACCTTAAATTATTGTAATTTAATCTATTTTTTTCTAAAAAAGCAATATAGGTTTATTTGTGTCATGCTATTCTTCTTATTTATTCGTTTATTTTTCGGGGTTTCAGGTTATGAATCAGCTTAATGCTGAACAAAATTTAAGGTTTCCTTTAATGGAATACTTTAATTTTTAGAAGGAAATGAAAATTCCAGAATTGTGTATGAAGGGGAAGAAGTTCTTAATGCCGGTCATATAATTTTATGCAGTATTTTGGCGTTTACAAATGAAGAGGTCAATCTATATGGATTATGTTTACAATCATCGGCTTTGAAATGATCACCGCATACTATTAAAGGTACATTTAAAATAATAAATTATCAGTGTACAGTGAAACACATGGTTTGTTCTTGAAAAGCTGGTAAAGGTGGAAGATGCAAAAATATTTCTGCAATTTTGTTAAAATGTACTAGGTGTATTTCTGATTAAAAAATTTGATGTGCACAAAATTTGTACGCACTTATCTCTAGATTTAGTAAAGCTTCCTTCGTCAAATGTAAGGAGCACAATTTCATGAAAGGGCTCACTTTTTTCCAATTTTTAAAACGTTTATTCACACCTTTTTCCTATTGACCAATTCGGTCTTGTTAAAATTATTTTTCATTTGTAAGATAGAATTAGCACTAGGAAATCGAAAAAAGTGTAAATCTGAGTTACGTTTTTTCCATGAATTGCACATTGGTACACAACAATGTAAATTTGACATATTGCAAAAGAAATATAGATGCAAAAGAATCAGAGAAATAATACGACAAAAGAAACGATAACCACACGAAAATTAGTCTTTAAATAGACTGTTTGGTATATATCGAACTGATATATAATAATGAAGCAATATAAAAATACGAAAATTAAGCACTAAAACTTAAAATTAAACAAGAGTAATAAATAAAATGTAGTCAAACGTACATTGTCAACATAGGTTATAAACTACGAATGTCTCTCGGAGGGTTTCTAAAATTCGCCACCAGATGGCATATCGCTGGGCTGGAAATCCCTCCAGGCGTTTAAAGTTTAGATCCCAGCGCCACTGCGGATAAAATTTGAAACCCTCCGAGAGACATTGCTGACAGCAGAGTGAATTAAATAACACGTAATATTGTTGTATATTATAAATTATTGTAATTTAATCTATTTTTTTCTAAAAAAGCAATATAGGTTTATTTGTGTCATGCTATTCTTCTTATTTATTCGTTTATTTTTCGGGGTTTCAGGTTATGAATCAGCTTAATGCTGAACAAAATTTAAGGTTTCCTTTAATGGAATACTTTAATTTTTATAAGGAAATGAAAATTCCAGAATTGTGTATGAAGGGGAAGAAGTTCTTAATGCCGGTCATATAATTTTATGCAGTATTTTGGCGTTTACAAATGAAGAGGTCAATCTATATGGATTATGTTTACAATCATCGGCTTTGAAATGATCACCGCATACTATTAAAGGTACATTTAAAATAATAAATTATCAGTGTACAGTGAAACACATGGTTTGTTCTTGAAAAGCTGGTAAAGGTGGAAGATGCAAAAATATTTCTGCAATTTTGTTAAAATGTACTAGATGTATTTCTGATTAAAAAATTTGATGTGCACAAAATTTGTACGCACTTATCTCTAGATTTAGTAAAGCTTCCTTCGTCAAATGTAAGGAGCACAATTTCATGAAAGGGCTCACTTTTTTCCAATTTTTAAAACGTTTATCCACACCTTTTTCCTATTGACCAATTCGGTCTTGTTAAAATTATTTTTCATTTGTACGATAGAATTAGCACTAGGAAATCGAAAAAAGTGTAAATCTGAGTTACGTTTTTTCCATGAATTGCACATTGGTACACAACAATGTAAATTTGACATATTGCAAAAGAAATATAGATGCAAAAGAATCAGAGAAATAATACGACAAAAGAAACGATAACCACACGAAAATTAGTCTTTAAATAGACTGTTTGGTATATATCGAACTGATATATAATAATGAAGCAATATAAAAATACGAAAATTAAGCACTAAAACTTAAAATTAAACAAGAGTAATAAATAAAATGTAGTCAAACGTACATTGTCAACATAGGTTATAAACTACGAATGTCTCTCGGAGGGTTTCTAAAATTCGCCACCAGATGGCATATCGCTGGGCTGGAAATCCCTAGGAATGAAGTCATTCGATCGTCATATGAATGTTCGTATGAATAAAGATTTCGTTTTAGTTAATATTAAGCTTCGAAGATGGCACTACGATTATTAAATATAATTATATTTCATTCTAAATATTTAAATTTTAATAATTATTAGTAGGAAGAAGTAACAGAAATATAGTTTCATTTAAAAATCAATAAAATACTATATTAAAAAAATATACAATGTAAAACAAAATAAATAACCGAAATGTCACAATGACATAGGTAGTTTAAAAACTCAAAAATATTTAAAATTAACTGGTGACACGTGCTGTTAATTTTATAAATAAAAAATAGTATATTTTAGGTACAAATATTGTTATTATTAATAATATACCTATAAATATATTTATAGGTATATTTTATTAATTAAAAGAAATAGACATAACCTTAAAAACAAATAAACCCCGCCCCTCAGACAAACTTCAAGTCATAGATTTATACGACTGTAATGAGTAAGACAAAGACAAATAATACTTTGAATGTGCATGATCACAATCTTCCAAGGGACGTCACTCCTACATGAGCTGGCTGAGACTAAAGTAAAATAAGAGTATCAGCAGTATATAGACAGTAAGTATATGACGACAGCATGTTAGTTTCTAAACAAACTTTGATTACTTAACCTAAAAGTTCTAGTGAAACAACCAAGTGTTTTTATTTCCCTCTTATTTTTTAAACATGTTTCACCAAATGCCCACTATTGAAATAAAAAATATTACCTAATTTTAGGTTAGTTTACTCTGAGGTTTCTTTGTGCAAGTTTGTGATTCATGACATCACAAAAATTTGAAGCGGGAAAATCTTTTAAGAAAATTATGAATGAAAAGTATTATATTTTGGGATATTTTATATTGCCGTATGAATTATAAGGATCGTAGATTCCACCAATGTAAAAAAAAAACAAAATTTTTTTGGGATGATCCTATTACTGTGCGTTTATAGGTTTACGACATCCACCTTATAACCTTAATTTAGTTTATTTAAAAACTTGAAGATAGTAGCTCAAGTAAAAGCATCAAAGAAGCTGTTCAACAATATTTAGTATGGATTTTTTTCTAACGGTATGAAACAATTAATAAAAATATATGAATTAAGTGTGTGTTGGCATTTCGTTGAAAAAGAAAATATAGTTAATATGATAGGTACGTGATTATTTTTTTTATAGCTAGGTATATATTAACAATATTCAAATAGAAAATTCTACTTTCGAAAAACTTAGCAATAATAATAATTTTATCAAATTTACTAAAATTTTTAAGATATGAATCCAACCCAGAAACTTTGTGAATATTTCGTATTATTTACACTTACCTCCGTTTTTTCTGTGGAATCAACATGCGAATTCGTATTGGTTCCATTATATAGCATGCTAAAGTTTTGCACAACGGACCTGACGACAGGCTGCTTCGGTCGAAGACTTTTAATTTTGCTTTTAACATCTCTGTTTATTACATAGGTAGTTGGAATTTTATTACGAATATGTGACTGCCTGTATCGTTTATTCTGATTATGCCAGCATAAAATATATGTTAAATAAACGTGTCCATCATTACTCAAAGCTTCTTTTAATTCTTGGACCAACTACAACCCTTTTATAAATACATACACAATTAAACCGGTAACAACTTACCAAAAACAAGGAATTTGCAGTGTTAAAATTCAAATCGCAAAATTTCTGTTTTAAGAAATTATGATGCTTGTTTAAAACGCGAGGTTCATTATAAAATAATAAAATAGTATAGATAGTTGCTTCATCTACACCAGTTGGAGTTATTTGCTCCAACAATTTGTTAACAGCTGAATGTAATTTATGTAATATTGTAATAGTAGTAACTTCCCGTTTTTTCAGTAAATAAAGCTCTAAATCTCGATATGTGTAAAAGCTAAAATTAAAGAGTAAATAGGAGAAAACACATTATGAATTACAACTTACTTGTCGTCAATTGTGTTAGAATTAAAAATTTCATTATGTGAAGGGTTGAATAACTGCCTTAAATATTGGGAACTCGAATATTTTGACATTTTGTGGATATAATAATTCTGAAGTGCATAAATACATATAGATATTGCAGTATATTTCACAATAATAATAATTGTAATTTCGCCAACGTATCACTAACCTAACTTTTCACAAGTACTTTCAACTATTATATGATCCTAATAACAAAATACCTATTCTTCTAAATATTCCTAGTTTTATTAAATAACCGGTATCACAATAATATTAAAATAACCATATTGTTCACTATAATTTACAGTAACACATGATTTACAACACAACCCGCAACTCATATGGATGTAGAGGTTGACAGTGACAACACCAGCACCAGCTGATGATTCGCAGCTAAGTACGCATGTGCTAACTGCGAATGGATGCGTTCTTAAACTGTTCTCCTTGTTAAAGCAATAATTCTTGGAATTATTTAACAAGCAAGCAATAGACTCCGAAAGTGCCTTCATCATAATCGAGCGGAAATTACAAAATCTGAAATCTATTTTCCAGTTTGAAATAGGAAATTATAGAGATTTTTTTCAAAATTAAGATTGGTTTCAAAAGTGACATTCTTCATTTATTTCACTTAAAGATTCCTAGATTTTTTTTTAAATTGAATTTTATACAAAAATTTCGTCACAGTAGTTCATTGGAGAACAACGAGAACATTAAAAACATTACTCGAATGCTATTTTCGTACCAATGACGTAATGAAAATAAACTTATGGGTGTGTTTTTTTAACTACTCGAACTATGAATCGGATGCTCCAGTGCAAAAGGGCACATTTTTAAATTCCTTCTTGTTTTAAAATTGAACCGGTATTCAAATTTAACATATTTTTGAATATGTTTTTAAGTATTTGCTATAAAATAATGTTAATAGATACATTATTTTATTTAAAAAGTATAAAGGTCACTTATAATAAATTAAGTATATGAGATTTTTATCGCTATGACGTATGAAGGCCTTTATAAAAAATTACATATAAGATGAGAGAGACAGACATACAACATGGCGCAGAAAAACACACAAACATTTTGAATTTATTGTCAAAATGATAAACTCGGTTGTTATTTTTACATATAATTATAGTTATATTCTGTAAAGTTTATTACATATTTGAACAGAATAGTTCCCTTTTTCTTGTTTTGTGGTACTGTCTAATGCAACGCTGTTGAAACTGCAAAAGGCTGAAGTACGTCATGAGTTAATTTGAATATTTATGAAATTTGTAACAATTTATTTATCGCCTAGTCGTACTAAATTAAATATAGCATTTAAACTAACATTTTATTAAATAGTTATATAAACAAATGATTTTTTTTTATTTGATTTCGTAACCGGCAGAGATCATAATTCGACGTATTGTGAAGGAAATATATTTTACAATAAGATCTATTACATTTCATGATATTATATTATTAGTATACAAACAAAATTGGTTATTAATTCCATATACCTATTAAGTTAGGTTTAATTAATACGGGATATTTATGTGGTAAGAAGAAATATGGATTAAATTTCTTGTGTTTGTATAGTCCCGCTCTTTGTACGCCACTGGCAACCATGTAGCTCATGATATAATACTAACAAAATACAATTAATAACTTTAAAATTCTATACTTTTTTTTAAATATTTTATTTATAGTGGATTACAAAATAATAATAATAAATAAATATATTTTATTCTACCTGTCAAAAATATAATTTTCAATTTCATATGTTCCGTTCTGTAAACGTACCGTAGATAATGTGCGAGCAAGATAGGTGACTAAATCCATGGCTTAAAATCTGAAAATGTGTTTCCAGAATTGAGTTAATACCTAAGTAAAATTTATATTTTTGTTATGTGAAATAGTTCGTGATGGCTTTAGGGACAAACAATTCTAGATTGAATAAAGGACCATGTTTTTGGTGCATTAAAGCAGTAAAGTGGATACCAGTGTTGTTCATTGTGACAGTTGTTTTATGGTCATATTATGCTTATGTTCTACAATTATGCATTTGTATGTATCATATATAATTCGTTATTTTTGTATTATTTATAAACAATTTTACAGATACTATTAACTCTAATGTTAAAAAAATAATTTACCTAATTTTGTATCATATATTGTTTGGAATGTTTTCATGGGCTTATTGGCAAACAATATTCACAGATATCGGACGAGTTCCGTATAAAGTATGAAAAATGAGGGATAATGTATTGGGTTATGTTATAGTTGAATATTAGTTTAAGATTCCTGCTGGCGAACTAGATAGACTAATGCACGCTGATAATGAAGATATGATTCGGCAGATACTTGAATCCTTTGCCTCTAGTTTACCAATAACAAATAGAACAATAACTGGCTGTAAGTACTTTATGAGTTGTAATGATGTAGCAATTCACTAGTGTAATTTGTAGCTGTGCGATATTGCGACAAATGTCAACATATCAAGCCTGATCGAGCACATCACTGTAGTGTATGCGGTGAATGTGTTCTTAAAATGGATCATCATTGTCCATGGGTTAATAACTGTGTTTGTTTCACAAACTACAAATTTTTCATATTATTTTTAGGTTATTCACTTATATATTGTTTATTTGTATCGTTAACATCTTTAGAATATTTTATATTGTTCTGGAAGGTAAATATTACCTTTATTGTAAATTTTATCAAATAATATTTCATTTTTATTTGCAGAGTAAGCTAGAGGGAAGTGGGAGATTCCACATTTTATTTTTATTTTTTGTTGCTTTGATGTTCGCTGTGAGTTTAATATCACTATTTTTCTATCATTGTTATTTGGTAATGCACAATCGTTCTACCTTAGGTTAGTGTAACTTATTATTATAGGCGATTTTTCGCGACAAATAACCCAAATAATAAACACATTACTGTAAGATATTTGAAAGACGTCATAATTTAAATGTAATTAGTTGAGTCATTAAAATTTGTTTACTAATTTTTGTTAAATTAGACATTGATAAAAATTAAACTAAGGAAAGTTACAGTAGTATGTATTATTAGATGAATTGATTGGCAAAAATCCGACATACATGCAAGCAATAATTCTCTTTGCATTCCTACATAAGTATACTTCTCTCGCTTTATCTATATTTGTAATCGCATTCATACATGCCCTTTTATTCTTTATATTCAGAAACTTAATCTCTTTGCAGTACACTTAAAATCACATCATCAATTTACATACTGGACGTCATATCATCTCAACTGATCATCCATTTTGTTCCATACATCAAAGAATTGTATATTCGATTTTTAAACATATCCACGCACCCTCCAAATATCTCAGTTTTACAAAAGTCAATCTACATTTATGTTTTTGTATAAGTATAAACAAATAACATTTATGCGATACCAATGACTTAACATATCAATATTTTGGCAAAGTACAGCTTACCAAGGTATATATGACGTAATCATTTCTATAGCAAGAATATCAAACCTGTTAACTACTCCTCGCGAAAAATCGCCTTAGAACATAAAGAGTTATATTTATGTTAATATGCAAATTACTCTTGTAGAAGCATTTAGAGCACCGATATTTCGGACAGGTCCAGATAAGAATGGTTTCAGTTTAGGACGCTATAACAACTTCCTCGAAGTGTTTGGAGAAAATCCGAAAACTTGGTTTTTACCCGTATATACAAGGTTAGTGAGTGTTTCATGTTAGCGGCAAAGTGTATAATTCGGTATTCTACAGAATTTCTAGACATTCTGTACAATGCCTAAAAGTAGGCAAGGTATATAATGAGTTTAATTTCTACATTGTCTGAACACTTTACATAATGCCGAAAACTATTTCTGTTGTCATCTAGTAACAATTTAAGATAACTTAAACAAATCCTAAATACGTCATTCGCTAATAAAGAAAATATTTTATTTATGTGTGATCTAGATTGTTAAATTATATAAACTGTATAAATAGAAGCGTGTAAGTACGGTTTTCTGTGTTCTTTTAATTAAATGTTAAACACTTTTGAGGCAATGTACGCACCGTTGTCGTGTCTACCCACCGTGGTCGAGGAAAACGCGGGAACTTTTAAGTAGACGTCGTGGAAAGCTATAGCGCAAAATTTAAGGAAAAAGATACATCGGCAATGATAGTGTTTCAAAATAGTTATTTCATGAACATTGGTTCATTAATAGTATGTTATACCAATTTTATAAGACGGTACATTGTTCCATGAGTTGTTTGGGGCACGAGTGAGTGAGGAGTGCTCCAAAAAAACGAATGGAACAATACATCGAATAAAACGATTTTAATATACTATTTTTTATACTTTACGTCACTTATTTTATAAAAGTCTCAATAATTTAAATTACAAAAATTAATTTAATATATCTAGGAATTTTAAGTTTTCAAATTTTTACGTTTTTAATATTCTTTTAAAGTAGCTTTGTTTATTTGATTTTCATATTTATAATAATTTCAAATTGTATTAAAAAAACATTTTAAAAAATTTTGAGTTTATCAATTTCACATTTACCATGGGGCGCAGTACTTAGAAGTACCAATTTTACAACAAAAAAATTACCAAAAATAATTTAACAATATCCGATATTATTAAACCGTTTTCGATAAAACAATAAAGCAATTGTTAACGCAAATTATAAAAAATTGAATATTTTTGTGGAGTTTATTTGTAAAGTTTAAGTAGCTAGGTGAAACATAGTTATTTGAACATAATTGGGAGTCGCTACTGATAACAGGTGGCAGCACTAAAATGTGAATAGTAGGGAAAACACTGTATTTCACTGGATCTCACAGCATTAGTTCATAGAATTTAATCTATCAATTTAATATTGTTACCGAAATTGTAGTGAGATGTAGTATATAAATAGTGTATTACTTTACTAGTGGGAGAAGTAAGGACTTCTCCCACGAGTAAAGTACGATATTTTTTCTTACAAGTACGGCAGCTGTGCTTGAATTTAATTATTAAATGCTAAAAATTAATTAGTTGATTTAAATTAAATAGTTTTCATTTTGATATAAACACAATCCAGCATGAAATAGCGTTTTCGATTGGGATGCACAGAGTGTACTCAGTGCGCATTGCGGGCAACTTTTCAGTGCAAGCGAGCAACCTTTTTCGTATTCGATTAAGCCAGGCATATTATCCCCCGTGCGCACTCAGTGCAACAAACACTGCACCGTCACTACCTGTAGAGCAGTTATTTTCCAACAGAGAAAGGCGCGAAAAATTAAAAAATACAAGAAATGATTACTTTGAAACATTACTCGAATCTTCTTTTTCATGTAGTTATGAGAAAAGTGTTAAAGCAATACCGAAAAAGACCGAAAATAAAAAAAAATATCACTGAAGTAATAACAAATACAACAATGATGCAGTGAGTACTAATATTAATATACATAGTAAAATAGAAAGAAAAAATGTTAATTGAAAAGAAATTATGATTGTTATAAATTTAACTTTAATGTTAAATTTAGTAATAAGTTTATAAGAAATTTGCTGTTTAGGTAGACTTGCCCTGAATAAATAACTATGTATGAAAATACAAATTACATACTTAAGGAACATCAAGGGCAATATTCCTTTTAATTTTTTTGCTGTCTGCGCGGTATAAAAATATATGAGAGTAGAAATGTTCAAAACTTAAGTAAAAGTGGGTAAGTAGGAAGGCGGGCCCTGTGTTTGTGTTTGAAGCCATTTTTTTAATAAATACTCCTGAAAATTACATTTTAAAGTACTTCAATAAAACACAAAAAGAATAGTTATTTACATAAGAGTCAGGAAAAGGTACATTACTGTTGAGCCATATTGAAATTCGAGGCAATTTGTGCCGAGTATTTTATGACTCCTAGTCTTTCATCTCTATCATATACCTATTAGTAATATACCGCTGATCCTCAGCGATCCACACGGTCAACAAAGCGTAATAGAGATATATCTTGCATCGCACACAGTCGTTACAGTGCACTTTGTGCGCAGGCTCATCACGCAAGAAAATAGTGTTTCAAAGTCACATTATTTAAAATAAAATAAATAAATATAGAAATTTGAAGAAAGTAATAAATTATCGTACATAATACTGTAATTATCATTTAATATTGTTTATTGATAATAAAATTACTATATCGCGAAATTTAAAATATTTTAAGCTATATGAGACACCTAGCGGCCGGCGCACTCCCTATACAAAACAGCTTAAAATATTTTAAATTTCGCGCTGTAGTAATTTTATTATCAATAAACAATATACAAAGCGAAGAAAAATTATATATTTTCACGAAAATGGTGTCCACGACATTTCAAACAAATCTTACTCTAATGTTCGAAACACTAAAATAACGTAACCCAACTTTGCAGTACAAGAAATTAGAACCTGTCCTAAATATTTCGTACAAAAATTTAATACAAAGTCACTTCGTACAAATTTTCATACATTTATGCTCATACACGATCCATTATATTTTATATTAAAATTTAAAACTAAATTTAGTACCAAACTTTGTATCGTATCAGACGGGCTTAATACATTATAGTCATTGCCTTTTCTGCCCAGCACAGAAGTGAAAAAGAGTCAGTTCTGTGTAATACTTGACCAAAAATATACCCATAGCAAACTGCTCTTTAATAGGAAATGTCTCGTCACACAATAAATAAAAAAGTAGTTTTTAACAGCAGTAGTTCTTAAACAAAATTAAATGACATTATCTTTTTACAGCAATAAAAAAAACCTTCCAAAAAATGCTTAGATATTCAATTTAACGAATAAATATTTATAAGGTCTACTCTACTGGATGGTTCGCTGTGACGTCATTCTAACTTGAGATTGTGAGATCAAGTCCCATCGATCGACAACGTGTGATTTATATTACAATAAAAAATGCTACTTTTGTTTATCACACCCGGATATAATAAACTTGTCATTTATTAATTTTGTATAAAAATTCCGCTGGTACATAAAACAACCGACAGTACAGAGAAAGGACTGCGTTTCGGTGAGTTCGGTTGCCCTATGCTCCCCGCAGGAGTTACAGGAACACATTAAATTTATTATATTATAATGTTTATAAGATCATTATGCCTAGGCATTCTATGGAATACTGAATGTTATACTTTGCCGCTAACATATGTATGAATGTAATGCAGAGCTATGTAGAGTAAATGACATGACAATAGTGAACAATGACTTGTGGGGTGTTCTAGTTTGGGTGATGGCGTGGTGTTCCCAGTGCAATCGCAACACCAGCTGAGCTCTTACCAATCAATGGACAACACGCACACAAGGTCAGACCAAAGAATATTGCATGCACAATGAGTAGCGTGCCATGTGCCCTGAGCGTACTAACACACCATGACGCATTTGGGCTTTGTGCTGTCGTTTCCGTATATCCGTATCCTAAACCTGTAACTGTAATATAGGCATAGAGTAGACTAACAGTATCAGTAAGCTATTTAACTGCTGGTGTGTCGTGCTGTCGTGCCGTAACGTGACTCTGACTTGTGTGTTCTTACCAGACGCGACAGCAATGTTCTGGACGTAGACGGAGAGGCAACCAGCTTGTGCAGTCCAGTGAGCCAAGCAGTTTATGCTTCCATTGTCTAAAGCTGTATTCGCGTTATCGGAACAAGTACCACGACCCATCGCCCAACACGACACAACAAATTGTTCACTAATTCATCGTCACTTTGTTTTCATGCTATAAATATTACCTTATGTACATAACAAAACATTGTTAAATGTTTTTATCAATTATCATTTTATTTTTAATAAATAATTAAATTTTTACGAATTTTGATATTTTTTTTGTTTATTTAGTTTCATTTTAAATATTCCAAGTTAATAATTAGCAATGGGCTCCTCCACGAAATTTAAATTAAATATATTTTTGAAAATATTTCCGTACAAAGATAAAACAACGTTAACAAATATATAATTTCACTTTCTTACGGCCATTCGGCTGGCTGAACTGTATGACGTATTAACGCTTTAGAAAAGAACAAGCATATTGAAGAATGAAAGTGAGTGCGAAAGACATATGTATGTGCAATAAACATTACGCTTTGCTTGTATACAAGCAAGAACACGTGTTTTCGTTCGACGGTAACTTTAAAAGCGTTTAACGTATTATGTTACGTAACATGTTACGTATTACATTACGTAACGTATTACGTATTATACGCTTGTTTGTGTAAGGTAGATTACAAAATTAAAACAAATGATTTATATTTTCGAAAAAAAAAATAGTGGAGGAGTCTATTTTAAGAATATTTGTAAATAGAAGTTAATAGGCGCAGAAATTCAAACTGGAAGTTATTATAGTTTGCTTCCTCACACATTAAACAGTAGTCATTCTATACCTCTATTCCGTTTGAATATTAAGTTCCTGTCCTATTGACTCTAGCTGTTTAGTTGCTGTAGAGATTGGTTGTAGGCAATGTAGGCAGAATTGTTATTAAATCTTTATAAAAATTAACCATGTGGTTTCATGCAGCCTAGGTGATGGCTACACTTTCCCGCAACGTTGCCTGGATGAAGATACTGAACATTTATTATACCAATCACGTCAGTGGGATGAAGAATAATCATATAATCTGAAATAACGAGTTACTACTTTTAACAACTTTCTTCGTGTTGAACTGTAAATTATTGTATAATTAGTTCTATTTTTTGCATTTTCATAGTTTTAAACATGAGATTAGAAAATTATGTTTAAAAATTCTTTAAAATATAATAAAACAATTATAAAATTTTTACTATAGTTTATATTTAAACCTCAATTAAGATACAAAAATATTCAAAAGTACATTATTTTTTCACAGTTTTTTTAATTCGACTGTTTTATGAAGTGCGTTCTAATAAATGACAAAAATATATCTATATAAATTCTGTTTCCACATAGTGATATCAGAACCGTTAAAAGAAAAAGTTGCGCCTCGGATAAACCTTGACTGGTGCCCTCCCTTAAAAATTGTTTATAAATTAAAGATTAATTTTAGCACCTTTTTATACGATCCTGATTGATCTTTTTTATAATAATACATAACTAAACTAATACACGATGTATACAAAACAATACTGAGCACAAAAATAAAAAATTAAAGCGATTTAGATATAGTATCACTAGATGTAGTTAGTTCATTTCAATGTAAATCCAATTGATGAAATAAGTCTCTAATCACAGCAATTATTACAACGTTTAACTTTTTATTTTAAGAATACATACTACTTTCTTAAATTACCAATTACCAATATGTAAATTTGGAACTACATACCTATATATTTTTCTGTAACTAAGCAAATAAATAATTTATATACTAGCGAGTTTTCAAACATCAAAATAACTATCGCAAACGTTAAAATTCAAATTAATGTTGAGATTATTTTAGGCTCTAAACTTATATTCACATATTGCGTTAGTTATCTGTCAAACATAAACAAAATTAAAAATAAGAGTTGAGTTTTAGTTGTTCAATGATAAGATTTATAAGAAAAACCTTATAACATCTTCATAAATTGTTATATAAGAATAAACAACAGTTAAAATACTACACAAAGCCCACTTGTTGTTTGCTCTAAATTTTAAAAGAAAAAAAAAATATTTATATTTATTCCGATGTTGAAAATTATTTTTTAAAAATCAGTTTTTTGAGTTACATTTCTAACCAACAAATTAGGGAGTTTCTTATTTCTAATAAAAACCATTATGGTTCTTAATAGTGGTTAAATGGGTGAATGGTAACTAATATACTTTTTCCGTTACATACCCTGCTTTTAACGTACGATATTTCCCGGAAAATAAGGTTAAACGTTAAATGTAAAAATACGCATGTGCAATATAACAAAAATGGTTTTACCGTTCACGCTCTTTATTTTGAAGTTTTATGAAAACTAATATCTCACAGCACAAAATGCATTATGCGATGAACGAAAGTCTATTTCTTCAAAACTATAAACTTCGGTAACTACAATACATAACTTATTAATTATATCACAAAAGTACTATCTCTTCGGAATTAAATTATGAGTATATACATATCACATTATAATACGGATTTGTCATGTCCAACATACTTCGCAACCTGTGACACTATTTTATGTATCTGTGTTACATCAGCAACTTTTTCAGTCCTTTTATCAAAAACTTTCGAAATTGCTCGGTATATATGTTTGTAATCTGCATAAAAAATAATTTAATTAGAATATTTACGTACCATAAATAATATATTTTACCTATCCAAGGATTAATTTGCAGTAATCTAGATACAATATTTTTCGCTAAAATACGGAATTCATCAACAGACCGAAAACAATTCTTCCTAAAGTAAATACTCAAACAGTTTCTTACATGCCATGTAACACGTTTCTTACACATTTGCGTTATTTTATCCCTAGGTGGTTTTGCTTCTGTTTGGACATTTTTTATTTCTGGTACCTGTAGATAGAAATATTTTTTAATCTTGAGAATACAATGCCTTAATTTAAAAGCAAGCCATTGTCGTCGGGAAATCAGTTTTTCTTTCCATAAAACTTCTGAATTTATTTTAGAAAAAAAATATTCAATGGGCTCTTCCCGCTTATTCAAATTCAACATATTTTGAATATTTTCAATAATTTGCTACAAAACAATGTTAACAAATATATAATTTCACTTGAAAAGTATATAGTTTACTTACAATAAATTGTAAAGTTTTATTGCTATTTCGCTGTGACGTGTCAGTGCCTCTATAGAAATGGATATATGAGAGAGGCGAACTTATAACATGGCGCAGAAAATTTAACGTTTCGTTCGTAAACACACATAACATTTTTTTTTGTTGTCAACGGGGTTATTTTTACATACAATTATAGTTATATTTTAATTCTTCGCGTTTATTATAGGTTTGTTCGAACCATCAGTTTGGAACTGTTCCAGACTTGGGAGTTCTACGCATGTCATATAGAAAGTGAATTTAGAACAGGTTTGTTCCTACTGCAAATCCGTGACAGTTTCGTACTTTTTCATTACGCGCATGTGCAAGTTAAGGACTGTTTTGAACTGTCGGTGATTGTTTGTTGGAACACATGATCAGTAGTCAGAAGCATATATCTATTAGTAATTACTAATAGGTATATGGTCAAAAGAACCATGCGCCATTTTTAACAAACGAACGTTAAATATATCGGTTAAAATTATAATATGGACGGTAGGTAGAAATTTAATTATTTTTTACGAATATACATCTCTGTATTATTTTTTTCGTCTTTGGTTGTCCACTTAATTATTTGATGTAATAAATTACTGGCATAATTTATCAACCGATGTAAACTGCTTATAGTAATATATCAAATCTATCAGCTACACTCTCAATTTCAATTTCTACAGCGTACAATTTTGAATGCGCATGCGTGGATTTCAAATTTGAGGAAAGTACAGAAACTTTTCTGACTGTCAGCAAACTGTCATGTGGTGCTGTAGGAACAGGGGATTTTTAGTCAGGGACTAGTCATGGATTTTCCACAAGCGCTGTTGGAACACCTATAATTCAACTGCGCAGACTCCTGACAGTCACGGACAGTTTCGTACTGCTGTAGGAACAAACCTATCTCACTTGGACAAGTTCGAACGCTTACTTTTGTTTAAATTTAGGGGTATTCTTGTCACGTGCATTTGTTTTGAATATATTTTTTTCATATTTATAAGTTCAAAAACACAGTATTATACATAGTATAGTTCTATGTAATAATTATCAAATAAAGAACAACAGAATTTAGGTATAACGCTTTTTTATTTAATCGGATAATTCTAAGATTTATTTAAATTAAGGGCCTTCTTCTGATCTAATCTTAAAATAGAGTATTATTAATAAAATTGGTAAATTTTCGTTTGTAGCAGATAGCAGGTTTTTAAATTTCTTCACTGCGCATGGTCAGAATTTGAAATACTTGCTCATCAAGATCTGTCAGAACCTTTCTGTTAGAATTTGAATTACCAATTCTGCATATACTTGTTAGTATATGCAATTCTGACCTGTCAGAACGCCGAACTGATAATTCTCAGAATTTCAAATTCCAGAACTACAGGATTCGAACCCTTTTTAGTAAAATGTGCATGCTCACTAGTTCAAAAACTGCTTAGAACTGTGGGTTCGAACAAACCTTATATATTTCAACATAATAGTTTTCATTTTCTTGTTTTGTGGTTTCACAGATGTCCACTGCGGTGCTATTGAAACGTCAAAGGCAGTAAAACGTCACGAGCTAATATGAATTTGTAGAGAATTTATTACAATTCTCGCTTATTTGTCGTAAAAAGTGAATAAAAATATGAAAAACATTCGCACAAACTTTGAAAAATACAATAAAAAAATTGTGGGAAGAGTCCATTACAAGTTGTAAATAATTACATTTTACATCTTTATCAGAATATACATACCTAGAATCAAATTTAAAATATTATTAACTATTTCTCCTAGTCATGGAATTGGAACAAAATTAAAAATATATGTATAACAGTAGTTAATAAACTCATATTTCTGATAATTCAATCGTTATGTATTTGTTTCTAATTTAATATCAATTTTATCCATAAATGAGCGATTTTTATGAGACTTCAATTTTTTATTAGATTACTAATGTACAAAATTAAATCGAATTGGTGGTTTTACTTAATATGAATTAAGAAATCCAGAAACTCGTTTCCAAATATATCTTTTTTGAGTTAATACTACTCTAATATTTTATTATAATTTCGCAGATTCACGAAAGCAGGAAAATGAAAATGGAATTTATCCTAAGATGACATATTTTTTTTTTTTGTAAATGCTACTCAGGTTTAAAATAAAAATTTAAATACATAAAATTGTAACTTTCATCATTCAAATTCGACAGAACGGATTTTAATGAAATTTCATATTTCAACTTCTGATAGTAAAAATCGGAAAACCAGAAGAGACAGTTTTTTTTATCCCTTTTAGGTTTTTGACAAACATTTCGTACATAAATATCTCAAAAAAAAGTTGTAGTAGAATGTAGAAATAAAATCTGTATATGAAAAAAATAAAATGTTATTTAGTGATAATTTTATCATATGTGTACATATTCGGTAGTGGCGCTTGGTTTTGTAGTAGATAAAGCTATTTTTTTAATGTAACAAACCAGGGCTTCGATTCTGTAACTTAACAACTGTTAATGTTGCTGCAGTGATGATGTCAGTAACAACAGTTAATAGTCACACTTAACAGAATCGCTATTTTTTGAATAGATTCGAAATTAGTTCCAGAAAGTTTTTCATAGGTTTAATTATTATTTTTTATAAATTCCGAATCCAAAATACCGAAAGGGTTACTCAAATCCCTTACTGTTGGTCTCATAATTTGGGAATTATTCCGTTCATCTTTATTTTCTAATTCAGCAATTACCTCCAGAATTGCATACAAACGAGCCATTATACCAATGATTTGAAAAAAATTCAGAAGAAAAAATATAAATCACACAACCTATATAAAAAAAATGATTCGAACTGTCAAAAGTCGCCTTTAGCAACTGTCGCTTCGATGCAGCAACACTTCCCTAACTGTTGTTGCAAATATGTAGTCATATCAGACGTTCAGTACATTGCCGCTAGAGAGCAATAGTGAATATAATAACATGTAGAGTTGCTATACGTTACAGAATCGAGGCCCAGGGCCTGAAACTAAACTTGAATTACAATCAAAAATCGGGTATTAAATCAAGATCGACGATCCTAAAGCTTGATTTATAACTTACAAAGAACTTAGTATAACAGGGTTTATTTTAACACAGAAAACATAAAACCTTGTTTGAGGGTTTTACAAATGTCAGGCAAAAGGAAGGACGTAGAAAACAGAGCGCGGACATGAGTATAACTTTTTACATGTCAGTGGTTCACAAGCTTCTGTTTCTTTTTGTTTTTATAATCTGCATTTTCTTATCATACAAATTTCGCTAATTTTGTACTAAACTTAATTAATTATACATCGTTTATTTTCTCTCTCAAACCTCAAACGTAGCGTTATGCATATACATTCATTAATGACTACCTATTAGTAAAAATATTTTATTTCAATATTGTCCTGAGAAATTTCATTGGTTGTCTGATTTTAAAAAGACAATAGCGCGCCCTTTATGACGGGAGAGATGCATGCCAACGACAAAATATAACTAGACAAAACTTCTCTTGGTTTGTTATGTTTTCAGTAAGCCAGAAAGAGAAACCTAGAGATAGATATAAAATGAAAGTATTGTTCGAGCATTGCTCACTAGAGGCGCCCGTGTTTTTATGATTAACATTAGAATTGGAAGTTTTAAATTTATGTGTTTCAAATATAATCAAATTTAACGCGTCATTGACAAAAAATAAACCTAAATAATGATAAATAACAAAAAAT
This sequence comes from Stenolophus ochropezus, assembly GCA_035578165.1. Classification (NCBI taxonomy): domain Eukaryota; kingdom Metazoa; phylum Arthropoda; class Insecta; order Coleoptera; family Carabidae; genus Stenolophus; species Stenolophus ochropezus. Next base: position 19,550,220 of record JAQOWZ010000014.1, on the reverse strand, counting down.
AATGACACCTACAGTGACGCCTCTAGCAGGCAATGCTCGAACAATACTTTCATTATATATCTATCTCTAGGTTTCTCTTTCTGGCTTACCGAAAACAAAACATTCAATACCGAAGGATAGGGAATGTTTTGTCTAGTTATATTTAGTCGTTGATGCATGCGGCCTGGTAGTGTCAAAATATTAATATTCTTGTTTTTGTTACGAAAAATAAACTTGAATTATGCCTAAAAATAATTTTTCATTGCTATACATATAAATGTATATTTAAACATATTTTAGCTGTACGTATCACTGGCGAAGACGTCACGGGCCTAAATTTTCACTTTAAAAATTGATATCTCGGTTTCAGCCATGTTTTCACTAGTACTCTTATTTCACTCTGCTCTTTCAGAAAATAAATATGAAAAAATTACTTAGGTCCCCATGTAATAAACAAAAACATTGCAAACAAATATGGTTTGAATAAATTTAATAAATACCGAGATTATTAATTATGTCAATATCAAAGAAAAAATTATGAAGTAAATATAGACATTATCTAGTGAAAATATGAAAAAAAAAAAGAAGAAAAGTATGTAAATTGTGTTTTGAATCTAAAAAAATTCTTAAACCAATTTTCAATCAAAAGTTATTTAATCAGAACCAAAAACCAAACCCAAATTTTTAGTGTAAACCCATAGCAGGATGAAATTCCTGTTTGGGTGATTTTGTAAGAATAATGGTCGGTCGTTAACAGAATTACTCACAGAATTAGGTTCAACTTCTGATTTCATGTTCTCTGTTTCAAACATTTTAGACATTTCTTCATATACTTTGTCGTACAAAGGATCAGTATTTGGGCAATTTTCTGTCTCAACAAGATTTATGTTAGGTTCGTATTTGTCAGGAATACTGTCCTCGCTACAGGCTTCAGATTTTACAACTGGTAACATATTCCTGTTAGATGTGTCATTGTCATGATCTGTTTTCTGTTCCATGTATTTACTAAAATACATGTTCAATCTATCAGTGCATAAATCTGAAGAAGAATGTTCGTCGGAAACCAATTGTTCTGGACTAACAGTGTTTGGCGCACAGTTATGTTCTACATTCGAATTTACATTTTTCTTTTCAAATACCGCAATTTTGATGAATGTAAGATATTTGATATAATTTATTTCGTTTAACATTACATGTCTATATAGTGAACTAGACATGCATGCTCTTAAAGCGTATAATTCTATTTCTTTCGCATGGTTATTTAACGTTTCTTCAGATACTTCCGCACTAGTTTGAGCAATATTATTTCTCAAAATGCTTTTAATATGCTGATAATAAGCTTGTCGCACCTTAAATATTCAAAATATACTGTGCTGAATTACAAGGTTTCATTATCATACCATCTTCGTTAAAATGGGATCTTGATTGCTTTCATTATTAAAGCTGTTTGAATCCTCATGTAGATCATAAAATAAAGGCTTATCTTCCAAAACTACATCCCTACATTTAAATGTCATGGAAAAAAATATACAAATTATTTCAATATAACCTTACCCGTTATTAAATGAATTCATCGTGTATTCAATTGCTAAAAAATTAACTATAAAGTTCTATTTTTCGGTGTAATACCAAGGAGTATAGAATTATAAATATAGTAAACATTCCGGCTCCTAACCTATAACAAATCTCTAACTTGGATTCAAATAAACAACAACAGAGTTACCACATCAAAATATAAAAAGTCACCAAAAATCAGTAACTTTTATTTAAATAATTGTATCTACATTTTAGATATAATAGCATGAAAAATATATATTATTCGGGAGTGCATGAAACGTTCAAATAATTTTCCACTGCTCTGTTTAGTTATTGAATTATGCACTGTTTGTTCACCACTACATTAATTTGATGGTTTAGTTCCTTTTAGATTTATATTGGTATTAAACAGTTCTTATCTCTCTTAATAGATGTCGCTGAAGAGTACAAAAATGTCAAATTTAAAAATGTTTTTAAATATGTAAATAAAAACAAAGTAACATTTGAATGTAGATAATTATTAAATAATATTATAAATAAAAAATAATTCTAAAACCTTTTCTTATAAAATTTCTGTTATATAAATAGATATAAAATTGTTTATATTAATAAGTTAAATTTTAAAAGTATTATTCTTATATTATGTAAAACTTATACTAAACCAATAATAGCAACTGAGGAGGCATTAATTTTTTCTTTGGTATATTCGTATAAATAATTTTTGGTAATCTTGACCAAATAAAACCTAAAATAATTTGTCTTGTATGTTGCATGTATCTTATATTTGTATTATATATAATAAAGAAAGGATAAATTTCAATGAAATTATTAAGAATGTTTTTTTATATTTTGCTGACTTCTTCTTTTTGACAACGGTGGCTAATTTTTGAGAATTATAAGTATATGATTTATAGTTATGAAGTTTTTAAGAAAGCATCACAATATTCTTATAATTAAAAAAAAATATTTTCTACTAAACATGATTTAGGGTAAATATCTTCACTTTAAATTAAAATTTTTAATATTAACAAATATATAGTATAAAAAAATATTTTGTAAAAAATTAAAACCTATTTAAGTTTCGTAAGGTTGAAAAGTACAGAACATATTTTTTATATATTTGAATATATATACAATATATTTTATTAATATACATATATACAAATTAATGTAGTAAAAATATAAAAAATAAAGTTCAAATTGGAGCGGTCAAACTCTTTTTTCCATGTTGATCTGTCAGAACAAAATGCCATACGGTAACTCAAACACATATAACAAATTATTAGTTATAGTAAAATATATGATAGCTCAAAAAACTGTTCACCACTTACAAACTTTCCATTTTTCCGCCAGGAGCCAACTCTTTCACCGCGCACTCCCTATTGAAAAACGGTTTTTTTTTTTATAAAATATTATGACGTTGGAAATACTTACTGAAGAATACTTTATTTATTTTTCATAAAATATTAAAATAAACCAAGAGTAGCAACAATTCCAAAAGAAAATTTGAGAGCACCGCTAAATTATGTGTGTCTGTGATTATGTGTGAACGAAAGTAATGAAGGCAATAATTGCATAAGAATATCTTGTAACGAAGAAAATGAACAAATGGTACTGGCTATGATAAATCAAAATCCTTCATATAGTATTAGACCAATTTCTAAGTGTGGTATACACCATTTAGGAGCCCTTAAAATTTAAATGCCATCAAGAACTTTTACTACCTGATTTTGAAACACACATTTTGCGAAAGTATGTAAGAAATAGCAAGTCGAGATCATTGCTTTATTTCCTCCATTTGTTGTACTGATGAATGCACATTTACACTAAATAACGAACCAAATACTTGCACTTGAGCCAAAGAAAATCCCCGTTTCAATTTATGCAAGCACACTCAGTATCCTCAAAAAAATAATATTTGGACTGGAATGTTTAACAACAAACTAATAGGGCCATTCGAAATTCAGGAAATTTAAACATTGATAGTTATTTAGAACTTCTGTAGAATTATGTTGGTCCTACATTGGAAGACGCAGCTCATCTAGATTGAGATATATGATTCCAGCATGATGGTTGCCCGGCTCATAATGGAAAAAAAGTGCGAGAATATCTGAATTTCGTTTTCCCGAATCATTGAATTGGCCGACGAATTGAAATTAATTGACTTGCAAAATATCCGAACCTAAACACGGGCCGTTCAACAGATAGAGTTCTATAGAAACGTGATCGCCGCATGCGCGTCTGCCATTGGTCATTGAACGTCATATTCTTCGTTGATTGGTCGATGAACGCCTTATCGCACGACATGTTCACGTGATCACTCTATCTGTTGGCCGGCCCGTGTGTAGCTCTTTGTGATTTTTTTTATAGGGTCATCTGAAAAGCGAGATTTACTCAAGAAGATACGAGAATATAAATATGTTAAAAGAAGCTATATTCAAAGAATGCAGTAGAATTTAAATTTAATTTTCTTATATAGGTATATTGTTGTTATTGTTTGATTGTGCTCTAGTAATTTAATACTATTATATTCATACATTCATACACTAGTGGCAATCCAAAATTTTTAACATTTTTTGAAATTACTGCAACAATAGGGGCGCCAGGGGTATCCTATATCTTCTCAAATAAGATGTTTGGTAATATTTGCAATGCAGTGATATCATGAATTAAACGACAAATTAATAAATATTAAAACTATCTCGAAAATAAGCAAAAATGCTTGTCAAAAAAGTCGTAGTGCAAGAAATGCGTTAAATTAACATTTGGATTTTTTCACAAAGAAAATTTTGAATTACTGGGTAGCTATCGAAATGCGGCAATAGCTTATAGATTATTTTATCAATTTCCGTAACTTCGGTTTGAACAATATTTCAGGAAATTAAAATTGATAAATAATTATTTAGAATCATCCATGGGCCAAGAAAGGCTAACAAATTTAGCGATAATTTCTATAAAAATATAGTCAAAGACTTAAATTATGAACATTTAATCAACGAATTTGCTCAACTGAAGGTTAAACATGTAAAGTTGTAATTTTTGGTAGGAATATACCTACACCTACGAAATAAATAAATAAATAAAGTAAGGAATATTTGAAGCTTTGACAGCACCTTGACATTAAATAAATAGCAATGTATTGTACACCTACGTTTGCAAATGTCAAAATTTTATTCCGTGCAAGTTAGTGTTTCCGTCCCGGGCGCGATATTTTCTTACTGCGGCCCTGTCCTTAGTATTGGTTTATTTTCATACTTTACAGAAAATAATTCCGAATTTTTCTGTAACTATTTCCAGCATTATAAATATGAAAAATAAATTGTGTTCTAAGTCCAGAGACAATATTAAAATAGCGTTAAGCAACGTTTCGATGTGCTAGGGGAGTTAACGTATTCATTATGTAGTGATAATATATAATTCAAAATATATTTTTATTTTACTTGCTTTTTACATTTGGAAAAAAAACTTTGGATTGGTTTATATAAAGATATTCACAAAATTAGTTTTCTACCAATAAAAGTATTAGAAAATGACAAAAAATAAATTAGACTTCTTTATTGAGTTTAATTTTTTTAATGTAGTGTATAATATTGTGTTATTAAATAACAATTAATTCATTCCCGAAATTGAAGAATTATACTATAGTTAATTAAACAAAATAGGGAAATAAAGTAATAAACACAAACTTCCTATTCAACAGAAGATAAATCGGCAGTTAAATGGAACAAAAATGGCATACAAATGCTATAGTCAATGAAAATGAAAACCAAAATCAGAAATCTGAATTTTCATTATTTTAGTGCATTCTTATATAACTATCTGGTACGCAAAGATAAAATATAAGTGGACCAGATAATTTTATTGTACTTACATATTTGTACTAATAATTTTAATCTGAAAAAAAAATTGAATTTTCCCTAAGTATATATTTTCCTCCTAATTTTTCTCAAAAGAATGTTCAATTTCCCTAGATCTTGGAAAATTTTCCTAGGTATGGAAACACTGCATAAATGGTGTGAGTGACGAAGCCTGCAATATGCGACCTTGAAAACTCGAGAAATCTCGGCGAGATAAAATATTTTGCATTTAAAATGAGACGATACGAGAAAAAAAAAAATCTCGTCTCGCCCCGTTTCACAGAATGACTAGTTAAAAACTGAAGAAAGGATATGTAAATTTGTGGAAGGGATCGAGAAATTATGTACCATTTTGTATTAAAATATAAAGAAAAAAAATAAGAAGTTTTGTTAGAAGACAGGATCCAAAAATAGGGTTGCCAACTATCTTATACAAGAAATGAGGACTTTTGACTACAAAAAAAATATCATTAAGACAGCGAAATGACAAACTACTCCTTAATCGTTAAGTTATTTATTTAACACCTGGTATTAGAGGAATCATAGAGTAGTTAATGGATTTAACTTTTTACAATTATTTCTTGAAACTTTTATTTTCGTTCGTTTCTAGCAGCTTATAAAAGGGCTTTATTTGATTTAATCGAATCACAAAATTCAAAACTAGTCATGTCAACATTTTCATAGCTAATTCAGCTCGAATAAAACTAATTTCAGCCTTATTCATTTCATCCTCCGTTTTACATTTATGATAAAGAAGACTTTTTCACAAATTACAGAAGGTATACGAAGTGTGTAAATTAAGTAATAAGCTTGGCAACGTAACGTTTGATAATAACATTTGCGACGCGGGACTTAGAGAGGAGGCAGGTGAACCTGGTGAATATCTACGAGTTTGAATTCGCTACAGTCATTTGGTTGTCGGTAGCAATCTTTTTTTGTAAAACAGTTTTTTCTTGTGCGTTATAAAAATGAGTAACGTCAATTTCAAACAACGGAGTGCTATCACGTTTTGCTTCAGATTAGTGCACAGTGCAATGAAAACTTTTACAAAACTTAATACCTAGGGAGACAGTGTTATTTCAAGCGGCCAGGTTTTTCGGTGGTTTGAGGCATTTTCAGAAGGAAAAGAGTCGATCAAAGATGAAACTCGCAACAGAAGGCCTTCATCTTCGAGAACTTATGAAAATGTTGCAAGATCTGGAATCTTGTGCATTTATATCGTTGGTTGAAAGAACTGAATGATTGGGGAAGAGTTAAATTTGATTCACACCACCGTGTATTAGATTAGATTATGACTAATTCGTTAGAGAAAAGAAAAATCTGCGCAAAATGGTTTTAAAAAAATGAGATTTTGGCCAGTAAAACCATTCCTGTGGCTCCACAACCTCCTTATTCGCCTAACTTGAGTTTTTGTGACTTTTTCCTCTTCCCGAGATTGAAAAATCTCCTCAAGAATTGGGACACTTTAAAATATTTAAACGGCTGTAATCGATCAGCTGAAGCTGATTCCAGTATCCGAGTTCGAGCACTGCCACGAGGTTAAGAAGAATCGTCTTCAGTACTGTGTGATTTCCTAAGGAAGTTATTTTGAGGGAGACAATATTGAATTGTAATTCTATTCAAACAATTTTTAAAAAATAGTCATATTACTTAATTTACACATCTCGTACATAAAACATGTGCAATGATCTTAGATATAATAACTTTTATAATAAAATCGCATTTAGGAAGTCTTACATTATAATTTTATGACGCCAAACTTTTAACAAAAGCACTCATAAAAGTGAGCTTGGAATACGGGCCATTGTCATTTTCTTTCAAATTTCCTAATAAGTTCTGCCATTTTTCTGTTTCATTCATTTGGAAACATTTTCTGGAAGTAAAAAAACAATGTATGTTATGTATTTTTAAAACGGTACAATCATGCTTTGCAACCAGGCCTTACTAAATTTTATTCAGTTCTCGGAGAAATGGTACTGTCTTTCCCTTTATATCAAAAAGTATACTATAAATAACGCAAACAACTGATAGCCCGTCGGTAATAAAATTGATAAAAAAAAATAAAATTGAACTAAAAAAAATGTATTAATAAGGAAGACATTATTATTTTAAGGAAGAAGGAAGGACAAAACAAAACAATGGTGGATTGTCCTCCCAAATGAAAGACGGTTGGCAACACCAATCAAAAATGTCGTGGATAAAACATGTAAAATAACAGAATTAAGTTTTTAAATCGAGGTACCATGAGGTATATATAGTTTTTCGTGCGTTTTTAAAAATTCTTTCATATGTCCTATTTTAAAATCTGGTGACAGAACAGATTTTACTATAATACCTATCGTTTTTTCGTCCTGTTTGGAGAAAAATTGTAGAAGAAGCTAAGGCCTGTTATAGACGAAATTATAATCGGCAGGTTATCTGTCGTGGAGAACGAAGTTACTGCAGTGGATGTCATAAACAATCTTCAGTAAAACTTCTAGTAGTTACTCCAATAATCCAGAGTTCGCGTGGTTAGCAGATGACTTGCTTTATTTAAAGACCTGTTTAACTCTGGGCTCCGGGCAGATATTTGTCTTCAGTGTATTAGATCAAAATTTGATCTAACTCACCACCTAAAACACATATATTAATACAAATAATTGGAACTGCTTTACCTTATATTTTGATTATTTATTATTTGTAAATAATAATTAGAAATCATTAAAAAAAACATTGATTTTTTTTTAAATTTTGATTTAATCATCTATTTTGTGTAAAATTCAAATACAAAAGTTGCACTAATAGAACAAAGTCAAAACAAAAATAATGTTACTATCAAGAATACGTACTATTTCTGTTCTTCATTCCGTCACCGTTGACGTTGTCGTTTCAGGTAACTGTAGAGCTTTTTCACTTGCAGTAGCTGTATGCTGGATCATTTTAAAGTCGATCAGTTTAAAGATTGTCAAATAACAACCTCCATTCCGAATATTGGCCAGCTATTCGATCCTGCAATAGATCTCTTCACAAAGTACGGCGGATACATTGGTATATTAATGAAAAATGTGCCGGGTAATTTTTCAGACTTTGGATTAAAGTATATAATTTGAATTATTGTACAAAATTCTTTTAAAACAAATTAGTCCGTTTGCAAATTTAATAAAAGATTTTTTTAGTTTTTTTTTTTAATCAAGTTTAAGTCAACTTATTTGTTCACGGTTGATAACATTCACCAGAACTATTATACAAAAATAATATCCTCGTCTCTGGTTGATGACTTCATAATAATTTAAGTATATGATCTAAAGCAAACGTATTATGCGTGGTATATGCTATTATACAGTTGAAATTAAATATGCATATGCTCATTAAACATAATAGAAATTTAAAAAAAAATGAAAAAAAAAACAAAACTGTAAACAATACTAAAATTTTTCATTTTTATATTTATTAATTAATTAATTTGTAAATAAATAATTTTGTTTTGTTTGTGTATTGGTAATTTAATTTATATTCTTCTATATTATTGAACTAAATTTTAAGAATATGTTCCTATTTAGATTTGTAAATTTTATTTCAGGAAAAGTTAAGTGTATTTTAGAAAAAAAATACAATAAAAACTCCCATTTAATGCCTTTAATCCAATCGAATGGTTGTTCGCTAGAGTCGAAAATCCATTATAATAAAATAGGGAAATAAAAATCAGTAGCTGACATCTTATGGTCTAAAATAAAATTTGAGGGTGGGAAAGCATTACGTAAAAGTATATGGTATTATGTGGACTCTGTGAGACAAAATTTATTCAAAATTTCTTTTTCGTAAAACAATAAATTAGTATAAAAACATAGTATATAATTTATATATTTTGAAATAGAGCAGTGTGGTGTAATATTGGAAAGCACAATCATGTAATGAGAGTGTTTCATTACTATCGAGGGCGAAAATAGTTTACCAAGGCGCGCAACGTCGCGATTAGCTATAGCCCGAGACTTGTATGGTATTTTATTCACAATCGGTTACTAATATGATGATTTCTGATTTAAAAAGTTGGGAAGTTAGTTATTGCTAACCTCGGTTTTGGGGTTCGGAAGTGGACACTTTCCAACCCAAGTTAAGGTGTTGTCACACGAGAACAATATCGACGATTGAATGATACCGACGACTTCGAAATCGACAATTTTATCATTTACATCTGGAGTATTTAGTTCTTGTCAGTTGGTAGGATAAGTGACAAAAATTGACATTTATTGATTTTTTTTTCGATTGTTGATTTTACTAAATCAATTAAAATACTTTTAAATTATTTTTCCCTGGTAAAAGACTTGATTGTCACGTAATTGGCACTTGAAAGATTTTTATCAAAATAACATTTTGTTGCTTTTATTTGAATCTAAGGATATTTTCACTATTCAGCCAGCAATCGACAACTCTCACCAAAGTTTTCGTACATGACCGAAAACTGGTTGCTCGAAAAGACTCACACTGTCACATGAGAAAAGTTGCCCGAAATGACATAAGTTGTCGAAAATCGACAATAAATTGTCGTTGTTAAGTTCCGTGTAACACCTTTCACTCAATTCAATCTTGAGACGGGAAATGGCTGCCTTCCGCTTTGAGAGATCAATGCGCGTATCAGAGATTGTTATTTATAAATAAACAAAGCTTCTTTACAATTTATATGAAATATTAAAACAAAATTATTATTCAATTCGGAAATTTGCATTGAAAACCAGAGACTTCGTACCGAAACCGGAGAGGTGGCAACCGTGGCCCTATGGCGTTATATGCCGAAGAGCGCCATAACCTAAGAATCAATTTTGCTGAAACTGAAAATTTGAAAGCAAAAATCAGTATTAAATTAATAATTGAACAATAATATTTAAATTTTTAAGCAGCTAATAAAACAAATAACAATAACAATCAAAAACATTTGTATTCCCAATTGCGTCATTTTTTTTAGCCCAGACCGCCTAAATTAACATGGGTCTAATATTTGTTTAATTTGAATATGAAGAAAATATTTAAAAAATAATGAAATCATTTTATTCTTGGTTATATTAAGTTTATTTATTACATATAAAAGTTTGTTATTTTTTAAAAACGTATGCTGTTTAGATTTGTTATAATTTATTTTACTGCACATATTTTACATATGATAAAGTTTAATATTCATAATTATAGAATTTGAATTGATAGAAAAGACCTGATGTACACTCGTACACATGTAACATTCACCGGAACTTTAGTGAAGAACAAATTAACACCGAGTCAAGAATAATTGATTGTCTTCTAAAACATTAAAAAACGCTGTTATTTTGTATTAGTTATGATTGTTTCAGAAAATTTTTTAGATGTATTTTTTACTTATTGTTGTAGAATACGAGCAAAAGAAAATGACAGTGCAAATTAAATATTTAATGAATTGACGACAATTCATGGTCAATGGAAACATACGGGGTTATTTGACAAGCACTGGTTTAGTTCGGGATTTGTTATGATTTACTTTACTGTACAAAGTTTTATATTTATTGTTGTAGAATACGAAATGAAAGAAAAGTGCTAGCGTTGTGGACGTAGACAAGTGATAATCACCGTAAGTTTAGTACCCAGTGTAGAGCAAATTAGTTAACATCAGTGACGGAGTCAGACAACAGGCGCCTGCCGACGTCAGAAATGCGTTCCCCAATGTTCATTAGGGCGCAACTCGCACAATTGATCGTTATTCAGTTGTTACCGCACAACGACCAGCCACTGCCAGCAACCAGCAGCGAATGCCATGCATTCCGTAATCACATGTAAAACAAATCTTAGCCATAACGCAATTAAAACGCAGCGCCGACTGAACCCTGGTATTTTTGTCAAACCGCATTATTCACGGTTAGTTTAACGTGAAATAGGGGGAGAGCCAGAGAGTATGTAGCAAACAAGCGGTATGGGTGTAGATATAAAGGGCAAACGTACGGGGTACGGCGTGCGGGGAGTTGCAGTCGTATCGTGCGTCGCGACGCCTCGCTGCCGTCGTTGGGTCCGTGTTTGCGCTTCCGTTGCACAGCCACTAATCAGATTACGTCCAATCAACGAGTCGAGCGCCTGTAATTGTTTGTGACATGACATGGCGTCCATTGATGCCACACAATACTAAACCAATAAGTCGACCAAGCTGTCTCATTCTATTAGAAACAATAAACGAACTAGTTACTTTATACTGCTATTTATCTCTCATACTTACTACTTGCTACATTTTATTATATATGTACACTATTGTATTATCATAATTTTTACTTATGCTAAAATGCGTATGAACAACTTAATAACCAAATTAAAAATTACCCCTAACTTTCAAATTACAATAAATACGTATTTCACATTTTTAGTAAAAAAATTTGAAAATTTTATAACAGAATTAGAATTACTTACAGGGTTAGTAACCTTTTAAATTATCTATTTCAATTTAGCTTACTATAATAATAAAATATTGGTTTTGGTTCCGGTTTTTTATCATGTTTCGCTATACCCTGTTACTGTGAAACGCATAGAGCAATTTTGTAAAATCTAGATTAATATCTTACTTATTACTTGCAGTGTTTTGTAGAGTAGATAAGTAATTGTTCAAACAAGTTTTAAAAATTGAATTGCTTTGTTTATAAGAATCTCATAAGTCATAACTAGATAATTTTATTATAAAATTAATCAAACGTGCAGCCCAGCAAACAGTGCGTCGTATAACGGTACGCATGTTAATGTTTTATGAGTATGATACTTCCTTGTTGCACACCTCAACTCTTATTTCACGCACATTTTATGTTCGTTGGTAAAGTGTCAACTAAAAACTAAAAGTAAATTTAAAAAAATGTACTCTAGAGGAATAATATATAAATAATAAGGGTTTTGCTTTTAGTTCTTAATTTTGGTAGTAGTTTTGATTTCGGTTTAATTTTTTTTTTTGGTTACTAGCCCTGTGAACGTATAGTTATTCCAGAGAATTTAAAAATTGTTTGTACTTGCGAAATATAAGTTGTAGAAATAATAAAATTTCTCAAAATACGTATTTAGTTTAAACAATTTTAATGTTCGGGATAATTTATAATTTTATTATTAATTATATTTACCGTAGATTCCATAACATTCAATTAAGTTTTTGAACAAGATATCATAATGTAAAAATATTCCAAAAATGAGAATCATTAATATTGCTCATTAAAATTTTATTTTAAATTTAATACATGTCTGAAAAAAATATAGTTATTTTGAAGTGAAATAAAAGGTTGAAATTAAGACAATGTAAAACGATAAAGCTTTATATTGAAACTGATAAATATGAGGCGAAGAGAAAACAATAACAGCTTAAATAAAATCCAATCACTCATCACAAATCGTTCATCGTATGCACGGTTCCTAAAATAGTTATGTCTAGTGTAATTTTATTGTCGATGCGTTGAAGAAAGCGAGACGAGTCCACAGACGACAGACAGACGACACAGGCACACTAAGAATATACAATGGAGAGAGAGTTCTGATTGTGTTTACGCCGTCTTTTCGCGAGTGTGGGGGCCGTGCTGAGCGGCGGCGAGCCCGAGCGCCTCGGCGTGTTTGCGGGCCTTCAGTCGCAGGTCGGCGATGCTGGAGTTCTTGTGCGCTGCGGCCAGGGACGCGAAGCCCAGCGGGTACTGCGGGTGACAGAACACAGCTCCTGGACCTGGGGTGCCACTCACGGCTGCTGCTGCGGCGTACTAGAATACAAAACATTCGCATCTTTAGTTTATAGTATATTGACAAGAACGGGAACAATTTTTCAAATTTAAATTATCTGGCGAACTACTTAACTAATAAAATATATTTTTTTTTATATAATTTTCCATATTGAATAGGTGAATAGAAAAATATTGTAGCGAACCCAGGGTCGCGGCGCGGGCGGCGACCGCTAGCGAGCAGGTCAGAACACGTCCGTCCGCTCCTCATTGTTCTGATTCACAGAATCGACGAATGTTCCAGAAGGAACTGTTTTAATATAAATACCCCAAGCAAAAGATCGCGAGGACAGTCTTGTATCGATACGTGTAGTGAACAGATGGTGACATAAATAAATAGTGATATAAATAAAGAGTGATATAAATATTGTTGAAATAAATATTGCGTAGTTCTAACTATTTAAATAAATTATCTTAGTGTTTAAGTCTTTATTGATATATGTTAGTCTTGAATTAGTGTTTATATTTGTTAATTCTTAGTGTTAGTTATTTTTCATTATTCTTTATAATTCATATTTTTTTAATTAAACTTAGTTATATAAATATTAGTGTTTTTAATCAATTTTACACTTCACCTAAATAAATAAAACGTTACAATTAGTGTCAGGTGCGAGGGTTATTAAAAACTGTGAAGTGTAAAATAAAAAAAAATAAAATGGCGAGTAATCAAGTAAAATTAAGTGAATTAAAAGTAACTGATCTCAAGAGGGAGCTGGAAGACCGAGAGTTAGAGACATCGGGATCCAAGGCTGTTCTGCAACTTCGTCTACGGCAAGCTTTAGTAGAAGCTGGTGAAAATCCAGATGAGTTTGTATTCGAAATTGCGGGTGGTTTCACCGATTTTGTTAAAATTCTAAAAGAAACTTCTATCACATTCAAAGATGAAATGAAAGAAAATTCTCGAACTTTAGAACAAAAATTAGAAGAAATGAAAGAAAGTTCTAAAACATTAGAACAAAAATTAGAGGAAAGTTCTAGAAAATCTGAAGAAAATTCTCGAACTTTGGAAGAAAAAATGATGGAAAATTCTAGAAGTTTGGAAGAAAAATTGAACGAACAATTGAAAGAAAGTTCTAGAAACTTAGAAAATAAATTGGAAGAAAAAATAGAAGAAAATTTGAAAAATCTGAAAGATGAATACGACATGAGGATTGCAGAATTACAGAAAAATTTCTCCAAAATTACGTTACCATCGGTTTCAAATTTTAATACAGCTAAGACTGATGAAACTCAGGAAAAGAAACCAGAAAGTAGTTCTAGACTGCATATAAAAACACCAGAATTTGACGGCAAGACTTCGTGGCCGAATTATGTAAAACAGTTTGAAGCTGCTGCCAAAGCGAATGGCTGGACTTCCAAAGAAAAAGCTACAGCGTTGACAGTTTCGCTGCGTGGAGAAGCCATCGATATCCTACAAACGCTAAAAGAAGATGAACAAGAAGATTACGAACAACTTGTTAAACGATTGGATATGCGATATGGCAATGCGCATCTGGAGCAAGTGTACCTGACGCAACTGAGGAACCGATATCAGAGTTCTAAAGAAAACCTTCAAGAATTCGAAGCTGATATAGCTCGTTTAGTTCGTCTTGCACACCCTACAGCTCCTGACAGCATTTTGGAATGCCTAGCTACCCAAGCATTTATATATGGGGTCCGAGATAATGAAACGCAGCAAACACTACTATTAGCTCGACCGAAATCTGTAGTTGATGCACTGTCATACGCCTTAGAGTATGAAGCAGCTAAACAAGCTTCACATAACCTATCACAAGTGCAAAATATCGATGCTGAGGGAATTGAAGACAAGATAAAGCGAGTTGTATCTGAAATTCATGCTGAAAGAAAGATACTTCATTGCTGGAAATGTGGAGAGCTAGGCCACCCGCAAAGACTGTGCGGGAAACTGCAAAAACAGAATACTGCAGCGAATACTGAAAAGAAGTTTAAAAAGAAAACGGGTGAAAAAGTAGCAACAGCTCCTCTTGCTGTTAAAGAAGTAGAAGTGAAGAAAGTAGTTCACAGTGTAAGCCTGGCGAGAGAGAAGACCCGTGAAGAAGAGTGCAAGCACTCTTGTCATTTGGAAGCGATACTTGCCACCGTCAAAAGGACAACGGTAGTGGACGGGAGATGGCAACCTGAAGACTTACGGAGGGACCAAGAGAATGATCCGGACTTAAACATCATACTTGATTGGAAACGTGGCGATAGCAGACCAGTTTGGGAAGATGTTGCACGACACTCACAAAGTGTAAAATCGTACTGGGCGCAGTGGGATTCTATTGTGGTTGAAGAGGGCCTCCTGAAACGTGTCGTAGAAAATACAGATGGTACTGAGAGTAGGACCCAATTGATAATCCCTAGAAATAGAGTACCGGAAGTATTGCAAGAGATCCACGACGGATCTGGACATTTTGGAGTAAATAAAACCCTCGAAAGATTGCGCCAACGATTTTACTGGGTAAATTGCAAAGAAGATGTTAAAGAGTGGTGCAAGAAATGCGTGGTCTGCGCGGGAAGTAACGGGCCACATAGGAAAAGAAGAGCTCCAATGCGCCAATATAACGTTGGAAGTCCCTTTGAACGCATTGCGATTGACGTGGCCGGACCATTCCCAGAAACTGACGAGGGAAATAAATACATAGTGGTAGTAATGGACTACTTCACTAAGTGGGTTGAGGCCTACCCATTACCCAACCAGGAAGCCGTAACGGTCGTTGAAGTTTTGGTGAAAGAATGCATCTGCCGATTTGGAGTACCGCGAGAGATACATTCCGACCAAGGAAGGAATTTCGAGTCTGCTCTGTTCCAAAATATCTTTAAGATATTAGGAATAAAGAAAACCAGAACTACTGCATTACACCCGCAGTCTGATGGCATGGTTGAACGGATGAATAGAACAATAAATCGGTATTTGTCAAAGGTAGTCTCTAACCATCAACGAGACTGGGACCGACATCTTCATCTGTTCTTGTTGGCTTACCGTTCATCCGTGCATGAGACAACAGGGCAGACACCAGCTAACATCTTATTCGGGCGGGAGTTGCGCTTACCATGCGACCTGGTATTTGGCAGTAAACCCGGTGAAGATCTAGCCGGGGAGGACTATGTAACGGACTTACGGAGAAGAATGAATGACATCCATGAACAAGTCCGCACAAACATTCAAGGTGCCAGCGATCGGATGAAGGACCAGTATGACGTCAAGGCTGAAAAAGGTGGTTTCCAACCTGGGAATTTGGTGTGGCTTTATAATCCACAAAGACGTTGTGGCTTATCACCGAAGCTACAAAAGAATTGGGAAGGTCCCTACGAGATCGTAAAGAGAATAAATGATGTGGTCTACAGAATTAGGAAAACACCTAATGGAAAGCCGAGAGTAGTCCACTTCAATCGGTTAGCCCCTTTCGCTGGTGATAATTTTGACGATCATCGTGGAGCGACGGTTCGCCGGGTTGTAGCTGAGGAACCCACATATGATGACTTTATGGAAAGCCATTCCAATAGTCACAAAGTACGGTATGGCGTGACACGAGAAGAACAACGAGATCTGTTCACCGTGTCCCCAGAATATTCCCTCGCTCACTGTGTAGCGAAAGACATTAAAATGTCCCGCGGCATCGCTTCAGTTTTTAAAAGAAAATTTGGACGAGTACAAGAACTGGCCAACCAACGTCCAACTGTCGGGAAAACGCTACAACTGAAGGATGATAACGTAGAACACAAGCGGTAAATTTACTATCTCGTTACGAAACAATACTCACATCAGAAGCCGTCATACCGCAATTTATGGGACTCGTTGTGCGACATGAAGGACCATCTGTTGGAAAACGACATCATGAAACTGGCAGTACCGAAGATAGGCTGTGGACTAGATGGTTTAGATTGGAGGATTGTTAGAAGCATGTTAGAAACAGTCTTCCGCTTTACCGGAGTGGAAATTCTAGTCTGCAGCTTCAACTCTACCGGCCAAGAAGAGCTCAAACGGACCGTCGACTGTTACTTCTTCAAGACTTCCAGATGCACCAAGGGTGATGCATGCAGATTTCGTCATAACGAACTGTTCCGGGACGAAACAGTCTTAAGGAGGGGGCAATGTAGCGAACCCAGGGTCGCGGCGCGGGCGGCGACCGCTAGCGAGCAGGTCAGAACACGTCCGTTCGCTCCTCATTGTTCTGATTCACAGAATCGACGAATGTTCCAGAAGGAACTGTTTTAATATAAATACCCCAAGCAAAAGATCGCGAGGACAGTCTTGTATCGATACGTGTAGTGAACAGATGGTGACATAAATAAATAGTGATATAAATAAAGAGTGATATAAATATTGTTGAAATAAATATTGCGTAGTTCTAACTATTTAAATAAATTATCTTAGTGTTTAAGTCTTTATTGATATATGTTAGTCTTGAATTAGTGTTTATATTTGTTAATTCTTAGTGTTAGTTATTTTTCATTATTCTTTATAATTCATATTTTTTTAATTAAACTTAGTTATATAAATATTAGTGTTTTTAATCAATTTTACACTTCACCTAAATAAATAAAACGTTACAATATGTATAGTTACATAATAATATCACTCATTTCATCTATGGCACAACATTCCTATGTGGAACAGGCCCTCAAGTACATAATATATAAACGTGAAATGAACATTGGATTACTAGTAAAATATAAACTATACAGGTGACCAATGAAAGTGTTTAAGCATGGACATAGGCGCCGGGTTTTTATTTTGGTCGGGGGTGCCCACAATCCCATATATTAAAGCAAATATAAAATCTCAAATAATTTAAATAAAACTAGTACATAATTTAAACGCTTAATTGGGATAATTTTTTGCTTAGTTGTGATAGTAAATGTGGTTTTTACGAAGGGTTATTTTGATCTAATTACATTGGACCAAGAATTAGAATACCTCTCAGTCCCAAGTTTCAGTGGATTGAATTAAATTTTAACTTAATATTCAGATAGTCTATTTTTTCACTTAACTACATAAATTGCAGATATTGAGCACAGTATTTCGTTTTGTCTAAACGTAAAATTACTGTCCTATACCCAAATAGGTTAAATTGAGTTTCATCAAGATTTCCAAAACTCACAATCCTTTTTTGTTATACTTTTAGCAAATGCTAGTGTCCTTATTTTGTTTTGTTTGGAAGTGTGAGGCTTCTTTCTTACTGTTCGAAAGGAGATTGGCGCCATCAAACTGTAGCACGTCCTTTCAATAATTTCCATTACTACCAACTTGTAACATTCTTACAGGACCACTACTACCAGTTTGTGACCCTCTCCTTGAAAGGATAGGTATTACAAAATATATATAAATGGGTTCTTTGTCAGACCGGATACGAAACAAGTATTAGGAGATGGATATTGAAATTAAACAGAATACTAACATTTTTATAAAAATATAAATAAATATAATTAATAATGCTTTACATTGGTTTCGTTTCCAATGACACTTCTGTCCACCACCGCCGTCTACCATTACACTATACCATACTACTTCTCTATTTGCTTCCGTCTTTTTCTTCCTTTACAACCATTACTTTTCACTATACATACTATGAACACAAGTACTAAGTCAGCAAATATTAGTTTTACCTTTACACAATACTATTTATGACTTACATCAATTGACCTGTTGATATACTTTATTGGTGCCACTAGAATGTGCTGACTTAGACTTCTTACACATTAAAACAAGAATTTCTTAAAGTTTCAGTTGAAATAGGCTGTTTAATTATTTCATATATTTCTGATGTCAAATCAGTAGAGGTACCATTTATGCTCCGCGTTGTTGTCTTTAAGTGTAGTGTTTTCCCGACAGATGGACGTTGGTTGACCAGTTTATATTCTTTTTAAATACAGAAGAGATTCCTCGGGGCATCTTTTTGTCTTCCGCCAGATCTTCTACAAGTTTACTTCCGAAAATCAAGTTGCATGACAAACATTTCACGGCTGAATAAGATATTTGCTGGGGTCTGCCCGGTTGAACGGTATGCCATGAGGAACATATAAAGGTGTCATTCCTAGTCTCGTTGGTGGTCAGGGACAACTTTCGATAACTATTGGTTGATCGTTCTGTTCATCCGTTCAGCTATGCCTTTGGACTGATATTTAGTATCCGGCAGACGTTCGGGAACACGGCAGACTCAATGTTCCTTTCCAAAATCCTCTGCTGATAGTGAAAGCTGTCTTCTATTTATACTTCGGCTTCAAATTAACTTACCAGTAACCGCATTTTATATTTCGGGTAGAGAAATTCTTTGATCCAGCCAGAGCGTACAATGTATCATATATTCGGGGTAGCAAGTAGCTATCCTTCTTCGTCACGTTGTTAAGTTGACGATAGTCAACGCAGAATCTTATGGATCTATCCTTCTTCGCTACTATTATCACTGGTGAAGTGCATGGACTACTTGATGGCTCAATCACACTTTTTTGTCTTTATATCCTCTATTATTCTTTCAGATTCTTCAAGCTTCCTCACTGGTAGTCTTCTTGCCGTTTGGCGGATAGGTCTTGCGTCTCTGGTGTCAATTTTATGACGGACTACATTGGTTCTTCCCATGGGTTTCATGTCGTACTCAAACACATTTTGGTACTTCCCAATTAAATTTGTCGCCTTGGTTCTCTGGTCGGCGGTTAGTTCCTTAAATGATGTTGTCATCTGGTGACTAGCATATACGAGATCATCTGGGATGTGTTTTCTTTGGCCTTTACAATCACAGTTCAGATAATCGAAGATATTGATGAGAATTCTCTTACTATTGTGTCTTGTTTAATAACGAGAATAATAATCATTAATGTTCATTAAACAAACTGGTATTATCCTTAATCCGTGATTTGCTCACTACAACTCCAGGACCAGTTACAGCATCATCATTTCTGGGTTCCATCATGGCAACATTTCCCTCACAGAAATTTCCCTCTAGTTGTGCTTCTATGATGGTTTCACTTCGCTGTAGGAGGATCACACCATCGGTTACTAGTACCCGTACAGCGGTGTCTTTGCGTGGGTGTAATATTAGTTCTTCTTCGTTTACTACCATCACGCCATGCTTCAGGTCGAGTTTAAATCCGTAGTTCTTCATTACATACATGCCGAGTTCATCCTCAATACTAGCTATCATCAGCACGCGATGTTTAAAGGAGTTGCTTCCAATAATGATAAACGAATGCCTGTGTAGAAAGTAGGGCTGTCAAAATCAGAAAAAAATTATATCCGTATAGCCGGATACAAGTATATCCGGTATTCGGAAAATCCGGCAACCGGATATTAAATCCGATATCCGGATAAAACCGGTATCCGAATGAATCCGATATCCGGATAAAACCGGTATCCGAATAAATTCGATATCCAAATAAAACCGCTATACGAATGAATCCGATATCCGGATTAAACCAGTTACGGAATGAATCTGTTACCGGATTAAACCAGTATTAGAATGTATGATTGTAGTTTGTAATACAGAGGAGAGAAATGATAATATTCATTAGGATCAAAATTACCTTTCACGGAATAAAGTTAGTATTCATCATTCAATTCTGGTACCTACGTTACCGACACATTCCGATAATTCAGTGGCATTGTGCGTTTTATTCGAGGCATTTCACAATCGAGTATCAAACAACATTTTTTTCGAAAATTATGTCCTAAAAATAGTTCATGTTGTGTATAAGAATGTAGTAAAAGTTTTATTTGGATACCAATTTAACCCGGATATCGGTGTCATTAGAATACCGATTTCAGCTGGTTGTCGGTTTTATCCAGATCCCGGTTTCACCCGAGTAACGGTTTCATCCGAATTAACCGGATAACGGATCCATCCGTATTATCCGGATAACGGATCCATCCGGATTATCCGTAACCGGTTTATGCGGATTGCAAAATAACGGATATCGGATAGTAACATAACCGGATATCCATATACCCGGAATCCGTTGACAGCCCTAGTAGAAAGACATTCCAGTACGCAGTGGGGAGCGGTAGGGTGTGCATAACGAACCAGACGACCTATTAGCTTCAAATTCTTGCAGACTTTCTTGTGCCCTCTACCTACTTTAACTATACTAGACTTTACTATTGGCGGTGATGTAATTTTGGAGAAATTTTGTTGTAATTCTTCAAATTCCTTCCCATGTATTACTCTTTTCTTTTCTAATATTTTAAAACTTTCTGTCAATCGTTCGTTTAGTTTCTCTTCTAAAAATTTAGAATTTTCGGCTAATTCTTCTTTTGACGTTCGAGAATTTTCCGTGAATTTTTTTCTAATTTCTGTCTAAAAGTTCTAGAATTTTTCTATCAATTCTTCTTTTAACTTTTCTTTCAGTGTTCTAGAACTTTCTGTTATTTTTTCTTTTAATGTTCTAGCATTTTCTGCTATTTCTTCTTTCAATGCTCTAAAATTTTCTGTTAATTTTGCTTCTAATATTCTAGAAGTTTCCGTCAATTTCTGTTCCAAAGTTCCAGAATTTTCTGTTAATTTTTTCGAGAATTTCCCGCAAATTCTGTTCCAAAATTTCTATTATTTTCTTTTAAGTTTTCTTCGGAGTTTCTAAAATTTTCTTTCAAGTCGTCCAGAATTTTATCAAAATTTTCACCAGCTTCTACTAAGGCTTGCCGCAAACGAAGTTGTAGAACATTCTTGGTTTCCGATATCTCCAACTCTCGACTTTTCTGCTCCCTCTTGAGATCAGTCATTTTTAATTCACTTAATTTTATTTTCTTCATCGCCATGTTATTTATTTTTAATTTACATTTCACTGTTTTTAATCCTCTCACCCGACACCAATTGTAACGTTTATTTTGGTATATGGGTGAAGTGTAAATAATCAAAAAACACGAATATTTATGATACAAGTTTATTAAATAACAATAAAAATAGCAAACACTCTGATTTAAACGAAAATAACAAAATTAATAACTAATATTCCTTTATTTGTACACACAGTATTTATTTCTGCGCTATTTATATTCACACGATATCAAAATTTATTTCCAATAAATATTTATTTTTACCTCACATATCGCTGTTCTCCACGTTCAATTTATACCTGTGGGTAATTATTCTCGAATCTCGTAGAAATATTTAGTGATAGTACTTATCCAGACAGGTTACAGTATATTGTGCCGCGTGCCGTATTCGACTCAATCAAGATTGATCGGGTCTTTTATGATAATTTTGATCAATGAAGTAATGTAATCGCCGAAGGATCAAATTAATTCTTGGATCAAATCGATCAAAGAATCAAATCGATATATTTTTACTGAGATTATTTCGATCGATCGATCGATTTTTTTTGTCAAATCGATCTGATCGAACATTTTTCGTAGCTTTAGTCAGTTTAATTTAGTTTATTAGTTCCTTTCCCTAGCTGTGTCGCGCCCTATCCGGATAGTAGAACGATTTAACTGCCTCGTAATTTACTTACAAGAATTAGGTACGGATAATGTTAAATTTGATTTAAAAACATATTTTGTGTCCTTTTTTAATCGACTCAGAAACACAGACTCGTGGCTTAATTGTTACACTACTGGCTATTTACATTAGTAGTCTTAGAAAATTATTAATATGTACAGCGAACTAGTACTTAATCTATACAGAGATTTATGAAAATTGGTCATATTCAGATGAAATTACCGCAACGCTCATTTCTGAATCTGTAACTATACAGGGGTAATCAATGAATCACCTAACCTAGTAATCAACTAATCGATTAATAAAATAATCAATTATGTACTTAATCAGATATGAGAAAACCCGTTGGACCGAAAGACATAACAGGTATCCAAAAATCGAAATATCAAAACCGGTATGATTAAAGAAACTGCCTTATACTTGTATATTAGAGGATCGGTTTAAAAATTATTACTGTTTGATAAAAATAATCGACAAATCAAGTAATTGATTAATCAAACAATCGATTAATCAATTAATAAAATAATCGATGTTATCGTTTCTATCTGGTGAGATTAAAATTATTCTGACAGATCAGGTGCCTCTATCCTAGCTTGCACTAGGTGCAACACTCCGAAAGGTAATTCAGAAAAGTAGGCACTAGTTATAAAAAAAATCTCATCGAACCGGCTGCCCCAATTCCAGCTTTTTAATGGAACGCGTAAATATTTAAAATATAACACTGGGACGAACTACTGCAAGTCATCGAACAGACCTTGTATAATATCGTGAATCTTCTGGAGTGATTCAATAGTTAAGCGCACTCCTATACCTGTTTATAAGTACAATTATAAGACAATTCGAATATATTCTGCATCTACTGCATGTGATAATTACATAAAAGGAATCATTGCAGATAAAAATTATGCTTTGCTTCTTCTAAGTTGATTAATAGTACAAATACAGCTGGATGCTGCCCAAGAAAGATTCATTTCAGCCCAGCAACTTTTGCATGTATCCGTTGAATGTGACCTTCGAATGCAACTATCGCTACATAGAACAAGCTTAAAGTTTGATTTATATAAGCTGGTAAAAAAGAGTCATAAACTTTGAAAGCATTATACTGTTCTCTCAGAAAATCCTATTGTGATTTATTTTGTTAGATTTGTAATATAGTTTAGTTTTATGTTTGCATAGGAACATGATTTTGAAATTTAAATATGTTAAACCAAAAGTGAAGTACAATATATTGTTATTTTCATGGTTTATTGTTTAAAATAGTTATTCTACTACCATAAGTAAATTTGTATTCACTATTATTTTGCAAAATTTACTGTCAATTATTCCTATTAACATCAAACTTCTAAAACCCTAAACTAAAAATGAGTGAAAAGGTGACATTGATTGATGGAGCTTCCCAATTACTTAAGGTTGTCACTAAATTTGCTCCAATCACTTACAGTTACCCTATATAATCAAATTTTAAATACCCCATTAGCACATATGCTTTATGTCTATTTGTTATACCATATGCCGGTTTTTTTGTGCAACGGTTGTTACCTCTTTGGTTTCAACCCGCAGGCTCCGGTTTTTAATACAAATCTCCAGGCTCCGGTTTTATGAGACAAATCTCTAGGTTCATTAATAATTTTTTCTTTTATTATATGAATATGTGATTATGTTTTACCTAATTTGTAAATTTTTAGTAAATACAAATTTATAATATAAATTGTTTTTAATTTATTTTGTATATTGATTTATTAATAGTACATTATATTATAAGTGAATAAAATGAGGCATTACCCATGAGTTAGATGTTTGTGATAAATTCTCGAGTGAATAAGGCATTGTCCATGAGTTAGACATATAGATGTTTCTGGTAAATTCTCAAGTACACAGTAGCGGCTTGTTATGCGGGTAGTTTGAGTAAATATATTCTAAATTACTGGAAACACTAGGTTGATATAGTTGACCTTCTTAAAAATGAGTTATTATGAATAATTTTTTTATTATATTTTAAAACTAACAGTACTGTTAATAGTGTAAGATTTATATATAACGAAAATATAACATTTTATATTTAATATATTTCGTACTGCAAGCGAGTACTATCAGGAGAGAGAATGTCCGCAATTTTTTTAAATCTCATGTCCTATGTCCCGCATTTCGTTGCACATATTATACAGGTGTGCAACGAAATGCGGATCATAGGACTTTAACACGGGATTTCAAACAATTGCGGATACTCTTTCTACTGATAAATTTAGAATAAAACTACAAGAGTACAAAATTGTTCAAAATTAAATTCTACGTCAGATATGATCATAATTGTTTTAATAGCAGGACTGTATTACAAGATATATTAAATATAAAATGTAATACCTTCGTTAAAAATCAGATAGCCATAGAAATAAAAGAAAATATCTATCTGTCAGTTTAGAGAAGTTTCACTAATTATAATACTTATTGTCTATATTTTAATATTATTTAAGTTAAATTTATATTTATTTCTTTAATAATATGTTAATAATAAAAAAATAGTACAAATATAATTTAAAAAAATATTGAACACAAAGTAAGGTTACTAACTGTCACAATTGACACATAGATATTTTCTTTTTTCACGACATGCATAGAAAGCTCTACTTTCTTCTCGCGATATAGAGAGGAAAATTACTTTTCCCTCTCTAGAGAGGAAAATGTACAGTGTTACCAACAGTATAGTACGTAATATTGGAAAAATTCGTAGTTATATTAAATTTTTTTATTTAATAATGATATTATGGCAATTATGTCTTGTTCTTTTCGTTTTTCACATTATTTCGCAATTTAACAACTTAAATTGACATATTGGAAATAAACAACTGCATCGGTAAACGTCAAAGTTTACAGTACAGTTATAACTTATCATATTGCTGCGCCTATTCATTCAAATAAATGGATTTTTGAAATATGTCGTGAAAAAAATGTTGTGTCTAACACGATAGGAAAGCATTTTTTCCACTCTCACTCGAATGCCTCACTCGCTGCGCTCGTGAGTCACACACGTGCTCGAGTGGTAAAAAGATACGCTTTCCTCTCTAGTTTGACAAATAACTATTTATTTCCATGGGTGTCTGATTTTGAACGAAAATGTTAAATATTATATTTAATATATCTCGTACTGCAAACCTGCTGTTGCAACAATTATGATCTTATCTGACGTAGAATTTAATTTTGAACAACTTTGTACTCTTGCAGTTTTGCTCTAAATTTATCAGGATAGAGGGTATCAGCAATTTTTTGAAATCCCATGTTAAAGTCCTATGTTCCGCATTTCGTTGCACACACTGTATATATTTATAGTATATAATAAGAGGTGCCAACCGTTTTTGTAACTTTTTTAATAAAATACGTTGGCTAGACGTTTTGTAGGAAAATAATATTATATTTTTCTATCATTTATAAACAGGGGACGATAATAACTTAATTTTCTGGTAAAACAAATCAATTTCTTTTTATCGTTTAGTTAACTAAATCACAAAAAAGTATAACAAACTGCTAAAATTCAAAATAATTAGCTGAGAGATATTAATTATTAGTGGAGCAAAAATGATGTGCAAAAATGATGAGTTAAGACCTATCCCTATCAAAATTCTATATTAATTCAAAATTCTCTCGTTTGGTTTTACAATCTTAAGCAGTGTCAATATTTAGATTCAAAATTATTCAAATAACCTCAAGTGTCAGACCTACCACCTCCAAGAAGAATAAAATTGTAAGTATATAATTATTATTACATATTTTATTGTAGTTTGTAAGAATAAATTAATATGTAAAGTTGTTAAAGTCCAGAATTTATTAGGGCTACGAACCCTTCAGCCTTTCTATATCCTTTCAATTATCAAAATTAAATAAGTACAAAAAAACTTTAATATATTTTTTAAGAAATATATTCAAAGTACATAACAATTTTTTTTTGAAAAATTATTAGTATCTAACAAAAACTATTCCCAGTCTGTGTTCATTATAAATGAAACGAATTTTCTTATTTTGTGCTGCGTTACTGTTTGCGTCAGTTTTTTGTATTGTCTTTAGTTTGAATATCTTCGCTATACCGTTACTTTTCAATCTTATATTTTTATGTTATTTTTCCATTTTTCAAAACTAAAATTGTCTTTGAGGTTAATTCTTTCTTCCAATTATGAGGGCCCGAAAAATAGCATCTAGTTAAAGCCTTTTTTGGTAATATGTCATCATTACTAAAATGAGAATGTGATTTCTAGTTTTTATTATTCAATTACTGAAAAACCATGAAGGTGTTATCATTTTATATCTTACCTTCATATTTTTTTAAGTAATAAAAATATAACTGAATAATTTTTTAATAATTAATAATTTTTAATAGTTACGAATTCAAAACTGAAAGAAATTCTTCGAATTCTACATTTTATTTTTTATTCTTAGTCCATTTTTTTACGTACATAAGTTTTATAATGGGTTTGGCAGTTTAGCTATACAAACAGATTCAAAGATGCAACCTAATCTAACTTTAATGATAATGTTCGTTGTAACAAAGTGGAAAATATAGCCCTGCTTCCTGATTAAAGAATAATAATGATACTTAGGGCAAGTACATGTTTAAAGAAAGTGGGAATTAAAAGACAAAGTAAGAAACAGTCACGTAAGAACCAACAGAGAGCATACAAAACTATTGTAACGTTTTATTTATTTAGGTGAAGTGTAAAAATGGTTTAAAATACGAGTATTTATATAACTAAGTTTAATAAACGAAATATGAATTATAAAAGATAATTAAAATAAGTAACACTATGAATAAACAAACATAAACACTATTTTAAGGCTAACAATTACTAAAAAACACTACATGTAACAATATTAGACTGTCTTCGCGATCTCCTGCTTGGGGTTTTTATAGGCGAACAATTAAATTCTGACATATTCGCCAACCCTCTGGAAAATAGAACAATGTGAAGCTAGCGACTGTGACCCGAGGCTTGACCTTGGGATCACTACACTATATAAAAAATAGCAAGTTACGAGTATGTAATCATATAGTTACTGCTGTCAAATCTAAAACTATCAATACCTAACCAAAAAAAAAGAACCGAGTACCTAGTACTAGAACGACCCTGGCATCCGATGCTTGAAACGGGATAGTAAAACTGATTCTCGCATTTTATGTAATGAAAAAAGAAGGAAACTAGCGACATAATAAACTATCCCATTTTTATAACTTTATTATGGTGTTATATTTAAGAAATATAGAGGTCTAACAGTTTTTAGGTTCATTAATTTAATTGTTTTAATTTGTAATATTGTTCAAATAATTTAGTAAACATAAACAGTATTCTTTGTTTGTAGAGCTCATACTGACAGGATATTCGATGTTTTCAAAATTCCATTTGGTCATAAAAGTTCACAGTTAATTTTTGTAAAGTTTCAAAGTCCGTTTGGCATTTCAGTATATTCTCATATTGTCTTTGAAAGTTTGCTTGAACAGTCATAAACTATTCACCCCGAGATATGAAATATTCTGTAATTCCTGGTAAAAGCTTCAAGTTCTCATTTTTTTTGGAATTCTACTTTTGCGATAAATACCAATTTTAATTACTCTTCCTTTGAAAGTTGTAATTATTATTTTATTATCGTTATTGTGAGGTTGTTAGTATAAATGTAAGAAGTGTAAGATGAGGCAAGCTCTTATTAATTTAATTTGTAGAAGTAGCATTAAGACGACTTATTGTACAATTAAAAAAAATAAGTAACGTCATTTTAAGAGAATAGCATACATTATAAAAGAATCTGTTAGTTAGTAATAAATACTTCCACTTATATGTTTACAATTATTTGTGACATTTGTGAAGTGGTGATAGACAACTAAAGTCTTTATTCTTTAATAAAGATAATGGCCCGTATTCCGAGCTCACTTTTCAGTGCATATCTTAAAAGTGACATTTGTTCTCATATGATTATAATGTAAAATCAGGCTTCTCAAAAGCGATTTTATTATAAAAGTGAGCTTGGAATACGGGCCTTTATTTCTACAGAAATAAAGTGATTTTTCTAATAAATTGAAGATAAGAAATACACTAGATTTCCGTGTTTAATAAAAATTTAACTAAATTTTAACTTAACTACATAAATTTCGGTTTCGGTTTCGACCGAAACTAGAAGAGGAGTTGAATATTCGGTTAAGGTTTCGGTTTCGGCTTAAAATCGAATTTCTGTCGGACACTAAATATATTGTAACAAGCTGGACTCACTGTCGATGATTCATCGCGACTGACCTGTCTGATTAGGTAGTCTCGCTCAGTGGCGGTTTGTCAGGGGAGGCAGGTGAGGCAGTGCTTTACTATAAAAAATGAGGAGAGGAGAATTTTGCATTGTATTTTTAAATTTCAATCTTCTAGAAATTCTGAATTTAGCGTGCAATTTGTCCACAATATCTAGTTTTCAAATTCCTATTTTTTGCTGTCCTATACTGTCAAATAAAGCATCCGTAGAAGCAAAAATTCTCCTGCCTTAATATCGGTCAATGTGTGTGTACGATTATGCTATTTTTATAATGCTTGCAACGTTTATCGCTTTTTCTCTCACTGCACTACCTGCTTCAGAAGAGGGAATCTTGAGGCATGTCTCAAGTGCTTTCTGATTGGTGTGTTTGCATGTAGGTGACCATTGCATTTGCACTTGCAGTTGTTCAAATGTATGTGGACATCTGATATCTTTGGATTTTAAATTTAAGTTTAATTTTTATGGTAGCAGGCAGTGCCTGACTTAAAGCTATGTGCGCCCCAGGCTTAAATTTTTTTTAGCGCCCTTCAATCTATATTCATATCTATACCTATATGCATAAAGACAATAACTTAAGATCAATAAAACAAATATATAAGGTAATAAAAAGATGTAATGTTAAACAAAAATTTTAATAAAAGGATCTAAGACCCACAATTCAAGTCAAAATAACATTTAGCTATATGAAAGATACCTACGTTATTATAAAAAATTCCGTTTTCTTGCTTTTTTTTCGGCAAATTTCTCAATAATGTCGTCAAACTTCACGCATCCCAAAATGCCATTTTCTATATATAAAAGTGATAACGCATTCAAACTGTCTTGTTTAAGACTAGATCTTAGATAATTTTTCACGCGCTTTAACGCTGAGAAAGATCGTTCGCCACTCGCGTTAGTAACAGACATCGTTAAGTAAATTCGCAAAATAATCTCGACATTTGGAATTAAATCTTGAACTGACAGTTTTTTTAATATTTGAAAAAGATTTCTGGCACCCTCCGAATTACCTTTTTTACTTTCAAAACTCCTTTCTCTACAAATGTCGCTATTGGCTTTTAAAAAGGCAGATAACGAAACGCATTCTCCAGGAAAAGAAATATCTATATTTGACGAATATTCCGTTAGAAGGTTTTGTGCTTTCTCAAGAATTTGGTCATTAGATGTTTCAGTTAACGTCCATAAAAATGAGAATTTATTCAGCAAGTTATTATATATTTCTTTTCTTTTTTTCAATTCCACGGTTAGAACGTCGAGAGCTGAGTAGCATTTGTTGATTACAAAATCGCTTCTTCCTTCAAGCTCCGTGTGACCTTCAACACTTTCTTCAAATGGCAGCTTGATTTTCTTCTTCCTCTTCTTGTCTTTCGTGTAAGTGCTGCAGCCAGACAAAGTGATCGCTTCATCCTCGAATTTCTGGAATTTATTTTCATCGCGCAAATTTGAAATTGGTAAGTGTAGTGAATTATAAAGCACTGATACTGTTTCTACCGTTATTTGGGAATCTTGTAAGCGCACATTGACTTTATTGAATTCAACTAAAACGCTGTTCCAAAAGCAAACCATTATAGCTGTTTCGAGTCGCCTAAGTTGCCCAAGAATACTCTTCGCTTCCAGTGATACGTCCGTCTTTTGATTTTCGTTGGTAGAAATTTCCTCAAGCAGAACCATGATGTCTTCGTAATTTGAATACAGAGATTGACTTGCATCAGAGCGGACACTCCAACGTGTTTTCGATAATGATTTCAAAACTGAGTTGGTCGACTTTAGTTTCAGAATAAGTAATTGCCAACGATCCGTACTCAAAGCAAAGAAGTTGTAAAGTTGTTGTGAATGCGATCAGTCATATTTTTTCTATGAAAAATTAAATCCGAAAAATACAAATTATCATAAAAACTACTGTTTGCAATATTATAAAAATAAACACACGAAAAAGGTGTACGAAACAAACTAAACATATACTAAATACTCTAAACAAAGTTAAAAAGAAAATAAACTTTTGTTCATCAAACAATCAAACTCCAAAGATTAACATATTACATAATAAAGCAATGTTAGGTTCACAACTCAAGTTAGGTAAGTACTAAGTACAAGCAATCTCAAAATAATAAATTTGTTTCTGAATTCTGAATTCTAGTTGATTAATTTTTGTTGTTGGGTAAACAATTTACAGTTAACAAATAAACAAAATTAGTAGCGTAGTCAGATATGCTATGCATTTGATACTGTCGCCTGGCAGTATTGTATTAAGCAACCGGGCGCAGCGCATCTGTGCTGATTTTTCGGGCGTAGCTGTACGTCTTGTGCGGTCTATGCGATAAGGGCGGTGTTTTTGGTGTGAGTCTGTCGGCTACCGAAAGAGTCGGCAAGTGTGGATATATGTTCATGAGTTGTAATTTGAACGAAAATGAAATTGTTACAACAAATATACGGTTAACGCTACAATAAGATATTTTTATGCATTAATATGTATAAAATTATTGTATTTGATTAAATCTCGGTTTGTTTTAGTACATAAATAGAAAAAATGTATACGAAAAAAGAAATTCAGAAGTTTTGTCTTTTGAAATTTTGCACACCGCTGAAATTTGTCCGCCCCCCAAATTTGCGCGCCCCAGGCTGCAGCCTACTCAGCCTGTTCGCTAATCTGGCACTGGTAGCAGGTTCTTCTGGTATGCAGATAATAAATGCCGTTCAAAGCACTGATGATATTGTTCATTTTCTGATGAAATGCCTCACTAAAACCAGTATATCGGAATCGAAATACTTGTCTGCGCCTACAACCCTATCTACGGACTGTCCCTTCTACAAGAATTCCCGATGTACCAAGTGTGAGGCATTCAAATTTCGTCAGGGTTTCGGCGTTGATCAAGGGCTGTTCCGGGACGAAACACTCTTAAGGAGGGGATAGTGTAACGAGTATGACTCGATGATTCATCGCGGCAGACCTGTCTGGACAGGACAATAGGTCAATTTTATAGACTCAGGAAGATTCTATGAGTTTCCGGAATAATTACCCAAATGTATAAATTGTAGTTGCCCGGGGAGCTCCAATCAGTTCAGTTGAGTACGAAGACATATGAAGTAGAAATTTTTAATTTTTGTTGTATAACATTTATTTATTAAAAATATTGTTTTTTGAACATTTCGGGTGCGCTCCCTAAAAAATGTCAGACCGGCCTGTGCCTACCCAAATAAAACTGGCTAGAGACGTCACTGCACGTGCAGCGGCGTTTTACTGTTATTAGCGACACTCTTGACAATGGGTTAAACTTTATAAATATATACAAAAAATATAGATTTACATCCAAAAAATTCAAAAACCGAACACTTCGTCCTACAACTGAGAAACGGAAAATGTACAAATGAAGTTATAGGGGTTAATGTATTTTCAAAGGTATTTTCACTTATTACAAATATTTACAATTACCGAATCCAACCGATTACACGGGTCACACATTTCGCCGATCCTCAGCATCGTTGTTGGTCGATTCTGGTGGAGATATAATTAAATTTAAAAAAACATGGCGGCTGGAAGTTGAGCTCAATTGCAAAAGGCTATTATATCGACGATTCTATGCAAGGAAAGATAGATTGTGCAGCACAAATTTTGCACGGGAATAATAAAAGCATTCCTAACGTGACCAAAAATAATTTTAGCAGCAGCAATATATTCGAACTTTTTTTGTTAAATAATTCAGATTCAAATTATTCTGCCGTCAACAATCGCAGTACCTGCCATAATTCAATTAACACAAGACCATCTCTTTCAATGTAAATTTCAATGGTTCAACGAATTTAACATTCTCGTAAATTGTACTTTCAATGTATCTATTGCAAAATAAACTATAAAACATTTTTGTGCCGTGCATTATTTTTATTTTAATTTTTTCCGAAATATCCGAGCATAAATTTTTTTTATATGCAATTCGTGAGTAAAGCACTTTTTTCATTTGAAGTCTTTTCCTTCACGTAAAAAGAGATACACTTTATTCACTTATTACTTACGTAACTATTTTTTGCAGGTACCAGACATAAATATAAAAAAAAGAGCCCACAGGCAAGATAAGCGAGATATCAATTTTTAAAATGAAAATGCCTCTGATGTCATCTTTCTTCGCCAGTGACGAATAAATTGTTATTTACATAGGGTGACCAGACGTCCTCGTTTCCGAAGACGTGTCCTCTTTTTGAAGACTTTCTTGGATGTCCTCGAAGGACTTCATATTTTGTCCTACTTTGTCGTAGTATTGGGTTTTATGGCAAAACTTATGTTTAGTATGCATATTAGGTTATTTCGGTAATTTCAGTAATTTTGGAAAGAAAACACGAGCAGAAACTATGAACGCTTGGAGGTTAAAATAGACAACTAGTTATACGCTTGAGCTCTATGCTGCAAATTATCAAGTGTACAGTTTAATCAAATATTCGAAGAAGTAATGTCCGTAGAGCAAATATAATAAATACATGCTACGTCACTCTAACCGTGCACAACATTGAGATGACACGTTCACAATTTTTTGATTATATATTAAAAGAGACTGCCATATTAAAACAAATAGGAGTATCGGCAAGATATTAAAAAAAATTGTTTGAAGATAATCGAAAAAGTAATGTTCGTAGACCAAATATAATAAATACATGCTACGTCACTCTAACCGTGCACAACATTGAGATGACTTGTTCACAATTTATAATTATATATTAAAAGAGACTATCATTTTAAAACAAATAGGAGTATCGGCAAGATATTAAAAAAATTGTTTGTTACTTACTATTGTAGAAAAGTTGTATTTTTATTATTTTATTATTATTGTACTAAATTTTCGTTTTGGTGTAATTAATTATGTTTTTATTTTATTTATTTCATGCAATGAGAATAAAAATAAAAGTTATATGCATAATAATTATTTGTATGAAGGAATATTGCCAATATTCAGTTCGCAAACTGTTCAATACTGGAATTTTACATTTCGAATTTTTGAAAACTTTTAGTTTGCCATTTGGCTAGAACAAGGAATCCAAATTTTAACGTAACAGTTTTCTCAGATCTGCAAGATAAAAAGTATTTCAAATTCTGGTCATGCCTATTACGATTTTATAAAATTTCGAAGTTTTTGTTACTGTTTTAGCAGTTTATAATCTGAAATTTTCAGGGTATGTAATCTGTATCCATTTTTTTTTTCAAAATTCGGAAATATGATTTTAAGGTTGTTAAACCAAACATTTTTTTAATTTAATATTTAAAACAAATGGTATTAAACTTTTACTCTTTAAATAAACTACCTTCAATTAAAAAAATCTTTTTTATACAAATTCAGGAGGTCAAAATATATTTATATCCTCAAAATTTGTGACTTTTTTATAACAATATACATGGGTTTCGAGAAGTAAGTTCTCATCATAAGTAAAACAAGAAATACTAAATTTTAGATTACCCAACATGTGAACTAGGAGGTGCGGAATTTCAGCAATTTTATTGGAGGGGCAAAAATGGAGTCATTATACTATTATACCAACTTTAAAATAGATATTTTTTGTTGTAAAAAATTCTTAATTGAGTCATGCAGGTACTATAGATTAACAAACTCCTTACACCCTCCAAATTTCGCGACTGACTAGACCAGAGGTCTAAGCAACGCAACTAAATGTCTATTTCGCAATATCTCTCCTAGAAGATTAATATTAGAGATGGGACAGAAGCCAAATAATTATTCGGTATTCGGCTTATTCGGCCATATTTTCACTATTCGGTATTCGGCTTATTCGGTCTACTTTAATACCGAATATTCGGTTACAAGAAATACGTTAAGTACAGCGATATTTTATTACATTAAAATAAATTTTAAACAAAAGATATATGTTTAATTATTACTAAAGTATCTACATTAAGAGTAAATAATTTATCTATTTGGTAGTAAATCATGAAATTTTTCTTGAAATTGAAATAATTAAATTTAATAGTAATTAAAAAAAATACCTTAACCAAAAATAAATTACTTTCGACATGTCAGAATAAGTACACCTCTCTCCGCAACGAGAACCACCAATCACGCTGTCAGATTTTACAAAAATATATTATTGGGTAATTAATCAATTAAAAATTCACCGAATATTCGTTATTCGGCTGAACTGCTATTCGTCACATCACTAATTAATATAAAAACATGTTTGTACCTGATGAGCAGCCGATATGAGTGCAGGGTCG
This sequence comes from Stenolophus ochropezus, assembly GCA_035578165.1. NCBI lineage: Eukaryota > Metazoa > Arthropoda > Insecta > Coleoptera > Carabidae > Stenolophus > Stenolophus ochropezus. Next base: position 19,515,209 of record JAQOWZ010000014.1, on the reverse strand, counting down.
AAGGCAGAGAAGACAGGTGTTGGCGGCGGGTAGACTGCAGCAGCAGCAGCAACAGCAGCGGCAGCGACAGGGTTTGTCAGGCGCTCATACCCAGTCGGCAGCGACAGACCGCGCAGCGCTGGCACGTTCACGTACGGTGCCACGCGGCACGGTTCTAGCGGGGTACTGGCTGGCGGGCTGTGGCTTGTCAGCATCATGCCTGAAACTCAAATTCATATACATTAAACTACGGTTCATAAAGAGAGGTGTCGTGTTTGTGTAATTCATACGATGAAATAAATGTAAATGAATATCTAGTAGTCTAAGAGCCTTTTCACACACGACAATTCCACAACCGGCAGCCTGTTAAACGGTCGTGAAATACATGGGATAGCATGAGACCTTTCACATGTGCCAAACCCGGTATTATTATACCCGGGTCGTCACCGAACGGCACCATTGTACCGGGCCCACAGCTACAGGCTAGCCGCAGGCAGGTGTACAGTGATTGCTTGAATGCTATAATAATAATAATGTTGTGATGTGCCTGTATAGGCTCTTCAGAGGGACGTATGTGTGGTGTGGTGTATTTGTATGTGTTGGGAGTAGAATATAACTACTACTTTGTCAATGCACTCTCTAGACCTATCGTCAACCGACAGGTAATCCAAGTCACATGTCAGTTGTGCAGGTAGCCTACACAACGGAGAGGTGTAGTTGAATTAATTTTCATTAATTCAGTTTGGATCACAGTGTGACGTGTTGAAACGGAAAGTGTACCTCAAGCAAAGGGGAAACCGAAGGACTCGGAGAAAATCCCCTGCTAGCGGACGGATGAAGCATATGGGGATCGAACTGGCGATCCCAGAGGTGCCGGTCGAGCAGCGTATAACAACAAGACCACCGACGCGCCTTTTGAATGCCACAGAATAGTTATATACAGAAGCGACAGTAAGACAGAGAAACAAAAATTAGAGAAAGAAGGTGAATATTAACAAATTTAAAGAAGTCATCGTTTAAAATCGGGAAGTTTCGTCAAATCTTCGTTGCTCGAGTTTCTCTGTTTATCAATCATTAACCAGCCTAGATAGTTTTCAATGAGGGGGCAATAATAAAAATATAAAAATATAGAAATCAATTTCAAACGAGCAACAAATAAATTATCACTTTGATAAAAATTAGAAAAAATGATTATCAAAAAGAAATTATTATATTTCACATACTCCATAGGGGAAGAAGCTGTATCAGCCTTCCACGCTTTGTCGACGTCTATATATATGATGATTCTGGCTGATTCAAAGTGGTATTTGTTAAACAATTGTTTAAAAATACACAAATGTGAAGCTTGTGAGACGTTTTGTCAACAAAATTTTGAATTAAACAAGAATATATTTATACATTATAAAAAACATAATTTGGAAAACTCTAAGTTTGTAAATTTAAAAATAACACGAATATTTTTTTAAATTACATATTTTGTTTAGGAAATACTTTTTATTAAAATATTGAAAAATTTATTTTAGCTTATATGAGTTATTAAAAAATTGTGTTTCACTAGATTATTAAGAAAATTATATGTAAGACTCAGAATATTTTTTTTTATGAAATATAGTAGTATGAATTTTTAATCCAATCGAAAAGAAAGAAATAGAAAATTGTGCTTATTGATGAACTTGCAAAATAAACCATTTTGTTTAATAAAAATATTTACAAAATATATAAACCTATTTATTTCAACTAATTTGCTTTTGTTATACTAATAAATTTATAATTTTAATATTTTTTACATGTCAAAAATTCTTTTATTATTCAAACAAAAATTTGAATGTGGAGCGTAAATCAGCCAACAAATTTAAAGGTCCACAATGCTCCAAGGTCATAGAACTGACTAGGATAACATTAAAGGTACCGACACGGAGTGTCGCTTCTGTATATAACTATTCTGTGCTATAGTCTCACACTAACCGGACGGTCGTTCGATTGCCGGCTAAAATGGGCAATCTGAATTATGCTACATGAAATAGCTAGCCGGTAGCCGCCATCCAAATCCGGCGTATGTGAAGGAATGGCACTGAGTCAGCCACTTGGCTGCCGGATCTGGCTTGTGTGAAAAGGCTTGCTAACCGAGTTCATATATTTAAACTACGAATTTTAAAGAGCGGTGCAGTAGATATAATGAAATAAATGTAAAGAAATATAGAGTAGACTAAGAGCCTTTTCAAACACGCCGGATCTGACAGCCGGCAGCCGGTTAACCGATCGTGAAGTATATGGGATAACATAAGACCTTTCACACGTACCGGACCCGGTTTTATTAAACCCAGCTGCCGGGTCGTCACCGGACGCCACCACTATATCGGGTTGGCACAGCTACCTGCTAGACTAGTGCAGTGATTCTTTTAATGCTATTGTAGCTTTCACACTAGCCGGACATAGTCGCTCGGTCCTCGGGTTCAATGGAAAATCAGAATGGTGCTACATGAAACGGCTAGCCGTTAGCCGCCAGTCAAATTCGGCGTGTGGAGCGACACTGAGTTGGCCACTTGGCTGCCGGATCCGGCTTGTGTGAATAGGCTTGTTAATATATTGTTCATATATTTCAACTACGAATCTTAAAGAGAGGTGGAGTAGACACGATGAAATAAATGTAAAGGAATATCGATTAGTCTAAAAGCCTTTTCAAACACGCCTGATCTGACAGGTGACAGCCGGCTAACCGCTCATGAAGTATATGAGATAGCATAAGACGTTTCACACGTACCGGACCTGGTTTTATTAAACCCGGCCACCGGTCGTCACCGAAGGTCACCACTGTGCCGATTTGGTACAACTACATGCTAGACTAGTGCAATGGTTGTTTTAATGCTATTGTAGCTTTCACACTAGCCGGATGTAGTCGCTCGGACGTCGGCTATAATAGATAATCAGAATGGTGCTACATGAAATAGCTGGCCGGTAGCCACCAGCCGTATCCGACGTGTTTTGAAGGAACGACACTGAGTCGGCCACTTGGCTGCTGGATCCAGCTTATGTGAAAAGGCTTATTAACCGAGTTCATATATTTAAACTACAAATCTTAAAGAGATGTGCAGTAGATATAATGAAATAAATGTAAAAAAAAATATAGAGTAGTCTAAGAACCTTTTCAAACACGCCTGATCTGACTGCCGGCATTCGGTTAACCGATCGTGAAGTATATGAGATAGCATAAGACCTTTCATACGTACCGGACCTGGATTTCTTAAACCCGGCTGCCAGGTCGTTACCGGACTCCACCACTGTACTGGTTTGACACAACTACCTGCTAGACTAGTGCAGTGGTTGTTTTAATACTATTATAGCTTTCACACTAGTCGGACGTAGTCGCTTGGTCGTCGGGTTCAATGGATAATCAGAATGGTGCTACGTGAAATGGCTAGCCGGTAGCCACCAGCCGAATCCGGCGTGTGTAAAAGATCGACACCAAAACGGCTACCCGATAACTAATCAGAATGTTGCTACATGGAATGGCTATACGGTAGCCACCAGTCGTATCCAGCGTGTGTAAAAGATCGACTACCCGTTTCCGGCTGCCGGCTCTAGGACCGGTAAAACAATCACTTAAACCTTGCACATGCCGTATTAGCTATCAAACAGTGAAGAACCTAGTAAATGCGTAAAAAATTAATGTAAAACATAAGATATATTTTGAATATTTATTCTATAAAAAGAAGAAAAACATCAAAAAGGTAGATTTATCATCCGCTGATGGCAGAAAGAACAGCTGAACATAGCGCGTCAAAGAACTCATAGACTTGTGTGTAAGTACAATGACGATCTTTTAGCCGACCGGTTACCGTGTGTCTACCGGCCCAAAAGAAACCTAGCCGGTCACCGGCCGGTAAAATCACCGGTGCCGCCATAGTGTACAAAGTTACATTAACATACATGTAAAATAAATTTCGCCGGTGTTTTTACATGTCGGTGAAATAACTGGGCGGTAGAAATGCCGGTAGTCTGCAAGAGGCCTACGGTACATTTAATTTACAATCAAATTCAATTCAATCCTTTTAGCAAATTGAAAATTGTTAAATGTTACTTCCACTTATCTACTGGATATGAAAGATTGACAAATATGACTATAATATCAATTGAAAAAGATAAAGCCAACAAATTAAATCGCCCGTAATACAGCAATCTAAATCTGAACTTCAACTAAATAATAAAATAAATGCCAGAAATATTAATGAAAATACATACGACCAGTATATATTGATTCAGAATAAAATAATTTTTAACAGAAGTTATCTTTTTAATTTTTATGATATGTAGGAGGGCGCAAATCAATTTTTGCCAAATGGGCTCAAAACAGCTTTTGCATCGGATGTCTACAGCCCAGTGGCGGCTCGTGCTACATATTTGTAGGTGTGATTCATCAAACAAAAAAAGAAATAAAATAGTAATCAAAGGAATTAAATATTTTTTATAGTTTTAATTTAAATTTAAAAAAAAATACGTCTTTCCTTGTTTTCGGAAAATTTATCTATTAATTTCTCATTTTAGTTTTATGGCAATAAATTTTCGGGTTTCTTTATTTTCTTAGACAAGTGCAACTGCCAATTGTTTCTCAGAAATTTAGAAAATTAATTTTATGTAATTTGATTGTACTTTCATTTTGAGACATGTATTTAATCTTTAAAGTCAAAACTAAATTACGGTAAATTTTAATTTATAAATACTCGTATTCTGACTGCTGTATGATAATCAATTTTAACAAGTAAGAAATAAGCGTGAATTGCGCCAGATACCTACTTGTGAGCTGCAATGTTTGCAGCTCGAATCTAGCATAACGTTGTGTACGCCGAACTTACTCCGAAGATAGACGACGTCTATCGAATCGCGTATAATACGGTAGTAGAACACCGTAATTAGACAGCAATTTGGCAATTTTGTGATTTTAGCTGGGCGACTAAAGTATTCAGTGATCATTTGACTGATTGTATCATGTCTCAGCGCACTTTCGCTTATTAAGCCACAATATAATGTAAAATAAACAAGTAATTTGTTTATTCGATTTTTACATATACTTTAATAATTTACTGATATGATTAATTAATAATGGGCATTTTCATTTTAAATTTTTGGTGGTTTAGCAGCTCTGCAGCATTTAAGGATGAGCCGTCACTGCTACAGCTTATTTTAAACAATGTAAATAAGTGAATGATATTATTGTTAAAATATTGAAATAACAAAAATGTTTTACACTGAAGTTCATAAAGCTAATTAAACCTAATGATCTACTCACGTGAAATGCAACTATGCTCAGTTTTATTATTTATAATGACTAATTATATTTAATTTCATCTAACAGTTTTTAAATTTAATGATAAAAAGCCGAAAAATTCGCGTTGAATATGGGATTTAGGTAGGTGCAAGGTAGAACATCATTTTCATGTTGGAACAGGAGGGTTGTCCTCCCTAAAGTCGGACATGTGGCAACCTCAGACCCCACTGAATTTATCATATTATATCCGCTTTTGATTTGCAGCATTCGGAGTCTTTATATTATTAGATTAGATTAGATTTATTGAATGTGCTACAAATATTGCATTTATATTTCTAAATATCTGTAAAAGTAATATATATATATAATTACATAATGATCACTTTCAATTCTATTTTCCATTTTAGTTTTTATTTCTTATAATCTGTGAACTAATTATTTTGAAATTGTTATTTATTTATTTATTTCAGAGAATCACAATTACAGAGGGAGTATAATGCTAGGATTATTGGCGCCATTGAACTAGTGCCAATTTAGTTGCATGTGGAGACATGCTAATTCAACTTGCGCCAATAGAATGGCATAATGGCAACCACCGGCAGACTGGCACTACTAATTATCACGTCAGTCAAAGTATAAATCAGTTATATTTTTTGGCGCCAGCAAAGCGGGCCAATACGCTTGTGCAATGACAAAGTCATCAAAAAATGGTCATCGGAAGCAATAATTAAATTTCTGGAAACATACGATTAATATCAATGTCCCCGAAATAATAAAATTTCATCCTATAAAAGATCGACATAAAAGAGATGATGCTTTGAGAAAAATTGTTGAGGGTATGTCTGACTCCGTAAAAGATTTTGATGTAAACTCTGTAAAAGCTAAAATACGCAGTTTGAAATGCCTACACACTAGAACATTATAAAATTTTGCAACAAAAACTCGAAATTTTCCTGCTTTATTCTTAAGAGAGTAAAATATGCTTCGTGATCTTTTTATGCTATTTCTTCAATAATTAAAGTATTCGATGCACCAAAAAGATCCCTGCGTGAAATCCATTTATGAACCTTCCATATCTATGCTTTTGTTTTTTTTTCAGTATTTTTTTGAGCGCAAAAGACAAAATTTGTACTACCACATTAATGCTTCCTCAAACTAATTTAGTTGACGCCCAACATTGCGTTGAATCTGGTGCCAGTTGAAAACTGATTGGAATTGTGGAAACATTTTTGGTGCCACTAATATTGGCGCCATAAAACTGGCTTCAAACTGGTGTCAATAATCTTCGCATGTGAAAACCTAGCTTTCGAATAAGATAGCGTTATGATATATGTATAAATATATTTATTATAATCTGTGTTTCCGTTATACACTAGAGTAGATATAAGTGTATTCATTTTTAAAACTGAGTACGAATACTTAGCTTACAAAAAAGATAAATGCACACATGTACACACTAATAATATCTGCCCAGAGCCATATTCGATCTACTTTGAAAACGAACAATGTTGTTCATTCTTTGCTATTTTTAAGACGCACAACTCTCTTTTACGTTTTTATCAAGAAATTTCAGAAATATTTTTAATTTTACAAAAATATATCATTGTCAATAATATTATTTGTATTTAAATAAAAATAAAAATTAAACCAATTTTTGGAATAATTGCACAACTAGTTATTTCTTTGTCGCGTTATATACTAAATGCAAATATACTAGTGATACACATGGCCCTTTTAAAATATTTTAAAATATAATATATTGGGCTACAAAAAATGGCGCTTTATCACATCAGATTGAGCAAGAATAATCAATGTATCAATGAAGCCCTTTAAAAATGAACTTTAATATGCAATTTTTTTATATTTTATTAGAAATTTACCATTAAATATAAATTCTAGTGACCGACCGAATTTCGGCTTCGGAAAGTTTCGACCAAAAACGCTGGTTTCAGCCGCAGTCTCGGTTTCGGCAAAAAATTTTGCTACAAAACTATTGATAATAATCAAAATCTGTTCTGTATATAATAATATGTTAAATTAGAATGATGTTTTATCACTTTATTTGTTGTATAACAGAAGAAAAATGTAAGTATTTAAATGTGTAACTAAAAGTAGAAATTCTTTGTACTTCTTCCAAGTTTTATTAGGTGATTGTTTTGATTTTATTTTAGATATCGTTTTCCTTTATGAAATAAAATATTTATATTGCTTGTAAAACAATTAAAATGAGCAGTAACACTTAGATATCTATAAAATTTAGAAAATCAAAAAATCATGATATATTTGATTTTTTTTAAAAATCAATGATTTTTGATTATTTTAAATAAATCATAATTTTTGCCAACCCTGCTGTGTACTGACGAAATCAATACGAAATGTTACTTTAGGAGAACTGGTTCTCTTGCTTGTATGAATGCTTTACCACTGCTGAACAAAGGTACATAAAAAAATAATGAAATAAAAGCTAAAACGAGCTGAATCTAAACAGGTTTAGGTTTAATTTAATATAGAGACAATAGAGTGCCTAGTCATAGATCAGAGCAGCTTAGCCGCTTGCGGCATAAAAAAGAATCTACCGGAAAAAAGTTTTCAATCAAATCAAATAATTCCCCACGAGAGTAATTTTACGACGCTCAGTCAGTCATTGGAAAGGAGCCCGGCAGCCCGGCAGCCGTGAGTGTCGGGCGATGGAGAGTGAAGCGGTGTCCAGCCCACGGGACCACTATATTACACTTACTGGCTCGCGCGCACATCAACATACCGCCACCGACTCCACACTTCACCCTTGGCCTCACAGCTTCGCCCCACTCCACTGGCTCCGCACACTCTCTCTAAATTTGTTCGAATTACATTTTCGACTTAATCAAATAAATTCATCCCGTGCGCGTTGCTTTATAAACCGGTCGTTTTAATTTTTCATCAAGTCTGGAGCAGCGTACTGCCACGCTGTATTCCGGGGTGCGGTGACAGTGATCTATCAGGCCGTATGCACAGGCAACCCACCGTTCTTGCTAAAAAATTGTTACGTCGCTTTACTTTATAAATACCTTACAACTACCTGCTCTTCATTTCTTATTACATATATTATTTTGTTAATTTGTCAAGGTATGTTTTATCAGCGTTGTGACAAATAGTACTACCGCTCAGTATAGTTTTTTATCCATCTCGAGTTAGTCTCGAGGAACGGTGTCTCGTTTTAGTTTATTTTGGTTAAATTTTGTCGAAGAACTAACCTTTTTATCATTTAATTTTCTTTACCTTTTTATAGATATGAAAACAATAATTTGTAAAAGTTTTCAAAAAGCGTAAACTTTTAGATTTAAATACTTTTTTAGTTTATAAACTATTTTCGTCGCACTAATTTTGGAATTATTTTTAACCTTACGCATTTTATTATGCTCAATTAATTTGTATTTTGAGCTTCTTCTAACTTTATTTACGATTAAATTTACTAATGTATGTCTGTAAAAAATAGTTTTCAAAGTGTCGAATAACTACTTCACACTATTTTTTTGTAGTTTGTTTCATCATCCAGACTTTCTTTCCGGGGTGTCACACTTTAAAAAAATATTTTAATCTCGAATAAAAGATAAACATTCAAAGCAGTGTTTTACCCATTGAGTATAAAGTACTATTGAGGCGTTAATCTATGATGCAAGGTTTTTTTTACAAGAAATTGTAGACGCAATAAACATTCTCTTTATGACCCCAGTGATGTATGTATTTTTTTTATACGAAGAAAATAAAAATGCAAATATTTTTGCTTCTTCACAGGCCCCAAGGAAATGTGCAATACTTCTCTTGCCTCGTTCGCTTAATAGTCTGCCTTTTAAGATTCAGCATTTTGTATAAGCCATGTACACTTAACGTAATACTAACATTAATTACCGCCTAGATTTAATTTGTTGAATAATACAATTAACTACTTATTTGATTATCATAAACTCAGCGATAATAAAATCAAAAAAACCTATTTTGACAACTACAATATATTTGCAAAAACAATGAGGTATACAGGTAAATTATTTGTCTTGCGGCCAAATTTATCATTCCTTATCAATCCACTGATCAATTCTGATCCATGAATCAATACAATTTACCATTAAAAACACAAGCTACTTTGGTAATCAAAATTAATTATCAACTGATCCGTCGTATCTGATTTGATCCTGGTTTTGAAGTTCTGTGTACGGCGGCTTAATCTAAAATATTTTAATTTTCGGAAATCTATATGAATCAATTTAATTTCTCCCTTTTTCGTATTTCTTTGCCATTTTTTTTTCTGATATGAAAAATGTAATTATACGTCATATGTCAACAAAAAATGATACAAAGTTTAATTCACAATCGTAAAATTATATGAAAATTGCTAAAAACATTTAACAAAACTTTGAATCAAGTTAAGTGAATTAAAACAAATGTCGATCTACGAATCAGCTTTACTTTTGAATCAGTTGATCATTAATCAATCAATAGTGGTGAATTCGACTATTACTTTAACAAAATTGTCAAGCGCTTCATCCTAATAGTGATAATTGTTACAACCTTTCTGTAGTTTTTCTCTGTCTTCCAGCACTATACTAATGAATTCGTTATCTAATAAGTTTAATAAAAAAATGAAAAAATATGAAAAGTACTGAATAAAACAAATTGATGTAAACATATTTATATATTTATTATTTAATTTTGCATTTTAATTTTGAGTATACTTTCTTATTTAATCATCTGCCTTTCTAACATTCAATGTAATGCAAGCCGTTTTGTTTATATTTCTTCCTTTGTAGTGTCTTGGAGATTTTTTTTCCATACGTCCTTCCATGCTTGGTGGTCTTTCACTATTTGTGTGGCTTCTTTCCACGACAACCCTCCAGCTCAGGGTTCCTTAACCTGGGGTTCATGGGAGAAAATCTCAAAACACTACAGAACTGTTTTGATTTTGAAGGGTACTTTTGTCCAGAAAGCCTTAATCAGAAGACATGGGCGCGTAGTCCATTTATGATTGATATGAGCGAGCTGAATTCAACGCTAAGGATGTTTGCGATTTTTGGTGTAGTTTTGGACAAGTTTATCCCCGCCTTGTTAAACGAACAATGTCCATATTAATTCCGTTTGCTACTATATACCTTCATGAGTCAGGGTTCTCAGTATTAGTGCCTATTTAAACTAAAAATCCTAGCCGACTAGACGTCAAAGGTGATATGCGTCTTGCGTTGTCTAAAACAATTCCTCAATTTAATATGCTTATCGAACGGAAGCAACAGTAACCGTCTAATGAGAACAACCGTCACGTGGTAATCTTTACTTTGTCTTGATAATAAATAAAAAATAATAAAGTTTTTTTTTTTCAATATGCCTTGTTTTCTTTCCTTTCAATTAAGTTTAAAAGGGGTCCGTCAGATTGTTAAAATTTTGAAAGTGGTCCGTGACTACAAAAAGGTTGAGAAACCCTGCCTAGTTTCACTGCTCTTTTACTTCTTCTTCCCACGTTTACGCTGGTCTTTCTCTTTTCCATTTGTGATTGGTCATACACTTATTTCACGGGTCTCTCTTCTTCCATTCTATGTAAATGACCTGTCATCCTAATTGTGCTTTTTTGCTTGATTTGTGATACTGGCTTTTCGTATAATTTTTTTTATAGACTTGGTTTCTTATTTTGTTCATTATTCTTTTTCCTGCTATTTTACGGAGGAATCTCATTTATACATGTATTTCTTACTCTACTGGGATGTTATTCTTAGATTGTTCAGGACTCGATATCGAAAATTAAGAGTGAAATGGATTTCTTTTTGAACACTTCAACTTAGAGATGGGATATTCGAATCTTTTTGATGATTCGTATTTATTCGACTCCGTACCAAAAAGATTCGTATCAGAAGATTCGTACATTTCGTACCGTACACATTGGGTGGGGGGTGCGTTGTATATACGACTGCGTTTTGCTTCAGGCTTCCCTTCACTTGTTCGGTCTTGTATCTTGCTTTGTTTATATTTCTATCTCTCGTACTCGTACCCGGGTACGACATCTGTCTTAATGCTTTACTCTTTGAGTCAGTACATGTACCGCAGGTCAAGCAGGTACCAGTCCACCACCATGACTCATGCACCGTACATTGTATTGCTGTATGCCTAGAGTCAACGGGTGCGCATGATACTTCGATACGAATCTTTTCGCGGATACTGATTCGTATGATACGACTCATTTAAAAGATTCGTTCAGTTTATACGAATCATACGAGTACTACACATCTCTACTTCAACTATTGTTGCTTAGGCATTTTGTTGTCTAAGAATTTGGTTTTTATTGAATTAAACAATATTCCCGTATTTCCTATTCCTTCTGTTACTTCTTGGTTTATTATGTCAAAGTTTGTTTATAGGTATTTTGAATTTTTTGCAATAATAATCATATCACGTGCGTAGCACATATATGACAGCTTGACTGTTTCCTACACCTTATTATCCTTACCTATCCTCTGATGTTCTTAAAGATTTCATCCAGGTATAATGTGAATAGAAGTGGGCTAAAAATACAGCCTTACCTTACTTAATGTTGTTCAGGTTTATTTTACTATCTTGCAGGTCATGATATTTTGCTGCAAATTTTGTTTCACATTTGAAGTTATTTATTTATAAGAAGTTATGGTGATTAAAGCACAAGAAATAATTTTAGTAAACAAAGAGCTTTGTCAATCTGTGATTTTTTACAATTTCAAACGTGGGTTAAACCGTAAACAATTTTAAGGAAACCAATCGAGTGTTTGGTACCAAATTGTATACCTTCTACAATGAAGCATTGGTATTGTGATTTGATCCTAAGACAAAAACATCAGTTACCGGTTATTGGAGAAGACCGGCATGTTACTATAAACAGTATTCAAGCAACTCTAAAGATTGGTATGAAGTACGTAAGACGACCATATGAGATGGTACAGATATACAGACTAAATAGCTTTAACAATTGATTGTTTTATCTGGTGTACAAAGAAAACAATCCAGAAAAAAATAACAATCGACAGTTTGGGTCTGTGAAAATAAGTCGGCTCCAATACAAGTTGTTCGGGAAAAAAGCAGAATTTTTTTTAGAAATACTGGATATTACTATTACACTAGTGTAATACCGCTTTTGAAGAGACTGGCGCCACCAAATTGTAGCACATTCTTCTAAGAATACAGTTACTACCAATTTGTAATACTCTTACATTACCACTGCTACCAACTGGTGCTAGAGGATTGCCGAACTGTTAATGCGCAATGGTACACTATAGTTTGTTTGCCTCAAATTCTCCAAAATATTTGCGAAAATCATCCAAGAAGAATAATCATGAATATAATGTTTGGATACACACGACTGCTCGAACGATTGAGTATTGAAATGCCCAAGACAGTGGCGGATATAGAAACTTTCTTAGGGAGGAGTGAATTGTTTATTTTTAGATAATCATAAACAATAAAATATCTTATAAAACAAAATAACTATATAATCAAAAGGCGACGATTTTTTGAACCCGAATTGGGTCAAAAATTTCTTCGAACAATTTTTTTAAGTTTTATTTTTCTTAAATTTAGAAAAGATACGTTGAGCCAACCTGAAAGTCGTAGCGTTACTAATAACAATAATTTATTTACTAAAATATAAATATCAGCATCGTATTGTTTGAGAACTTACTTTGCACTGACGGGAATATCAGATTCTTTATATGTAAGTTAGTCATTTGTGTTTTCACAAAAATATGTCGGCAACTAGTTTGTTTTTGGCAATTCTGCTTCAAATCAAGCAAATCATTATAATGCATATGTACGTTTCATGAGTTTTAACTAAGACGCTACATTTTTTAATCTGTCATTAGTCATTACTAAGGATACCATTTGTTATATTATATAGCACCGTATCGTTCTAGATAAAATGTAACATAGGGATAGGGAACATAGACTGTTAATGTCAAATAAACTTATCATCATAATTATTCTCGAAACTGTGGTAAGATTTGGTCTAGGACGATCAGGATATAAATTAACGAACATATCACAAATATTTCATAAACTGTATCCAGTATTGTAGAAAATAATCATTTGAATTTTTTCTTCATTGGTAAACATTTTATGTTCATTTGACAGTTAAACTGGACTTTATGGCCAAACCTGAAATTGGCTGCTGAGCGCTAGTGACTTTTAGGTAAAAATTAAAGGTTGGCTAGAATAAGTTAAATGCACACAAACCTAACAAATTTGAATGATACTTTTATACATTCTAAACTCCCTCCAAGTTGATAGTATGCGGCCAACTTCAGGTTTGGTCTTATTGACAGTGACAACCTCTGTTCCCTATGTTGCATTTTATATTTGTAACGATACGGTGCCATATAACAAGTGGCATCCATAGTAATGACTATTGACATATTAGAAAATGTTGCAGCTGAAACTCACGGTATATGACATTTTTTGCCCTTAATATTTATTTATTATTATTTTCGAAATTCAAAAGCATGTCTAACGGGGAGTGAACGCCTTGTCACCCTTCTTCTTCAAAGCCGAAACTGACCCAAAACATTAAAATAATGGACCAGTCGCCATATAGTCCAGATCTGGCACCTCTTGATTTTTTTTATTTCCATGTGTAAAGGATAAGTTACAGGGTTTACGTTTTATATAAGCCGAAGACGCGGTTGACGCATTTACAGATGATTTTCACCGATGCAAAAATTAATTGACTTCTAAATGACATTTATTTCCTTGCTCGATAATCTTGTGGCAGTTATTTTATTTTGGAATATGATACTGATAATGCAAAATATTACGATTGCATGTATTTATATGCGCATATGAATTTCATTATAAAATCAAATTCGATCGAATGAGAGCTGTTAAGCTATCAAAATCAAATCATAAAAGCAAATTACTCGTTTCGTGACCAATAATATTACTAGAGTAGTGAAGACATTAAACATCCATATAACAATCATTGGTCTACTGTACCTAATTTATAGGCAACAACGAGCAATACATTCAATTTAAATTATAAAGTCAATAGATAATAGAGTCGTTTGGATTTCTCACATGGTTGACATTGACATGTTAATCATTCTATAATCTGTCTTATGCTGGTACTGATGAGAAAACATGTATTTATTTTTTGATAACTACTGTAACTATTTTAAGGTTTGGATAAATTTATTTTTTTACAGTCAGTAGATAATTCTGTAATGTAGTCAGATTATATGAAATCGATGTTATCAAATAAAATGATTTTTTTGCTTAATCAATATTTAGATACCGAGAGTTTATCAATATCAGTAAACATAGAGTAGTTTCATTACAATAGTTGCAGAATGATAGCAAGGTATTGAAGCGTTTATTTTATGAGTAAACATAGAGAATACTTGTCAAACTCGTCACATGTCAAAATCAATCGGATGTAACGACTTCAAAAAGTAAGTATGGGCATGATTAAATAATTTTGTTTATTTATTTCAGTTCAAAATGATTTGATTTTTACAATATCCAGTGGAAGATCGAGTGAACGATAAAAACAAGAAAAATTACTATATTATAAAATAAAAAAGATTGACATTGACGTTTTTTTTCATATAAATGAATTTAATAAAAATAATATTAAAAAATTTATTATAACCATACTTGAATGAATGCGTTGCGTATGTGTGTAATTAAATATTTTACTTCTAGGTTGTCAAATATCACCACAAATCTTCCTATGTACGATTTAGAAAATACTGATAATCATCAACAAATATTGCTTCTCCCAAACTAGTGGAGTTATCGTTAATTATCAAATAATATACTTAATCCTTTTAATGAATTGAGATTTGACTTAGTTTGACAGGATGTTAACAAGGGGTATAACTTTGGGACTAACTAATCAGCGTTAGGGGCTAATCTTTTTTATAAAATTGAGTGTTAGTGTTTAAACATAAATAAATTATATATAATTTATTTAAATAATGTTTTTTAGTCTATATTAATTATCCCTATGTTTACTCATAAAATAAATTTACACCTAACTATAGTAATGATATACTCTATGTTTACTGGTAAAATAAACACCCGATATATGATACATCCAATTCCAAACCATAATTTTCTAAACACATATATGGTGTTATTTTCGTAGTCACTTGTTCAATTCTCGTTCGGTAGAAAAAGAACACTATCACGACATTCGTGGTTATTGTTTCAAATAGATAAAAACATGTGAACAAAATATAGTTCATATTTTATTCATTAGGGAGCGGCAGGGAAGTGTTTGTTGAATACGTCAAAAAACATAAGCAAGCAATGAATGATTTTATAATAAAGTTATTATTATTCTATAATATATTTAATGCCATTAATCAGTAAAGTGAAGGGGTAAAATATTAGTCTATAGGTTAACAAAATTGTCTTACGTTTTATACAAATCGTGATATTCTATCGGTAGCTCATCTTTCAATTCGCATATTAAGATGTTTTTCAGAAAAAAATAATTTCTATAGCGAATTAGATTAGACTATCAATGCCCTACAACAGTCTTATTTTTATCAGATTTAAATTGAAATATAATACTTTTTCATTTACATTTTTCTCAATACTTTTGTTATGTTGACAAGTATATTATACTGTTCGTTGAATTTTGAAAAAAATACTGAATCGGACAAAAACGTATGTTTCAATTTAAAATTTCTATTCCATATTTTGAACATCACTGGTTTAAAAAATGTTTCGCTCATTTCAATAGTTTTGTGATATATAAATTGTTTACAAATTGAACCAACTTCGTATCTCTTATAGGTAGTTATCGAGACAGAAATTGTACGTCATTTAAATTTAACATTCTTTAAATATAATTATGCATGATAAATATATACTTGATTGTTATTATTTAGTATCAGGGCAAATAACCGAAAAAATAATATGGTTAACGGGTAACCATTATTAAGAACGTTATAATAATAATGGTTTTTATTCAAACGCGGGATTTCAATATACAAAACGGGTTTAAATCGTTTAATTTATCGGTTAAAAAAGTACTTTTAACAAAAACATTAACATCTACTAAATACACATTACATTTGTTTCATAGAACAAAAAAAACCTTACTCATATGTTAGTCATTTAACGATTTAACATTTACTAAAATCAGCGTTTCACTAAAACCGGTTTTACATTTTTCGGTTAAAGGTTATCGTTATTTTCAGTTCTCATTATTTCAACTTTTTTCGTTCAAAATGTCAGGTTTCATGTCCAGTTTGATATATAATAATTTATAGAAAATCTCTTACCTTTCTGTATTTGACTTTCATGTTTACGGCACTTGGCTCTCCTGTTTTGGAACCAGACCTGCAACGTGAAAAAGTAATAAGTCGATATCGATTAGCAGCAGCGGGGGTCGGTTAGAAACCGATCGTTGGTGCAATGAATACAGCTACGGGCCCGAATGAAAATCACGTCAATTAAATAGTGGATTAACGAGCCTGAGCACAGTCGCTCGCAGGGTACACGAGCGGCTGATTGATGGTGGGTGCGAGTGCCAAACGAAGTGACGAAGTTGATGCACATTCATCCTGTTAAGTGCCCCTCACTGCATTACTGATTTCTTTTCCTTATTTATTTATACACCCACATGCAATTTGCTTCATTACAATATAATTACATTACTCTAATACGTATTTGTCTTTATCGTAAAGGCCCTGTTCCGAAGAATTTATAAATTACGGAATCACAATTTCACAATAAAAATATATGTATAAATTCCAAATATGAATATTATACAGGTACATATTTTTTTCTAGAACTACTATTGTAAATTACCCTTATTGTTCAATCTACAAGTTATCTATGTGTACAAACGGTCGTGCAGTCGTAGCAGTGTATCAGTAGAAATAAGAGAAAATTAATTATAATTAATTTAAAACTGTTAGGAATATTTCATTGAGGTAACAACTAATTAGTAATTATTACTTCCTCTATAATGTTATAAGTCCCTTAATTTAATTAATAGTTAATAATTAATTATGCGGAGAGATCGACAATTATTCTTTCAGTATTTCTCTAGCTTTCACAGAGATCATTGGGTATTGTGTAGTGATTTTGATAGTGATCTTGAGTAAATAGAATAGAGGTGAGTTGAGTTACCGTGTATGGATGTGAGTGAGTTACCATGGATGATATGAGATGAGTTACTGTGATGATAGTGAGTTGAATACGGCGTGATGGTAGTATGTTGAGATATTAAGGATGAGTGATGCAAACCGTGGTTGGTTGCCGACGGAGCTGCGAGCAGCTTTGGGCTGTAGTGGATCTTAGCCAGACCGCCAACGATGCAGCGACCAGCTTTAGGCTGTAGTGGCCCTGACCAGACTACCCACGAGATACGATTGTGTGTGAAAGTGTGTGAGTAATTCTTTACTGAGCTTTGTGATTAGTTATTTTAGGAGCCACCAGGTCCCTAGCTGTACCATAGTATGTAATTCGAATGTATTATAATAATTAGGGGTCTAATTAAATAGGTTCAAAGTAACTACTATTTACATTTTTTTCAATCAACAGTTTCTCATCATTTATCATCGTATAACAAAACATTACGACTAATGAAGAAATAAACAAGAACTGTGCTGCGTAATATTATTTATGTCATTGTAGTGTCAATATATTAATGATATAGTAGTTGAAGCCGCTAATTACCACTGATGTTTAAATATTTCATTGTAGTGTGTGATCGTGATCTGATAAAAAAATAATCATATAATGGTCGGAGAAAAAGTATAATACATAATTTGAGTTGTAAAGCAATTATTCATTTGCACTTGTGGAACTGATTATAGAACAAAAAGGAATTTTTGACATTCACAAAAAGAAGGGTATTTCATTTCTAGCGAACATTTTTAGTGCCGCTGGTTTTAATAATATATTTAATTATTTATATGTTTTTAATGAAATAAAAGTAACGAATAAGTTGCCCTTATTTTTGAGAATTAAAAAAAAATAATTAATAATTATTACTCTTAAATGGGGTATATGATCATATTTTTTTCTTTCAATTTATGATTCTATACAAAAAATAAAAATATCCGTATTTTTTAAATGGCTGAATTGTTGATAGTTCTGGAGAAAAAACCAATAATAAAATTTTGGAGAGGGGTTATGTGACGTTACGTAGGAAAATTAGTTAGAGAATTTAAATTATTTCAATAAAAAGCATCTATCATAGAATAATCTACATTTGACAGTTTACCCAGGTTCTATTTTTAAAACGATTAACGTAGACTAAACAGCCTTCGAAAATCATATGACATTGACAATGTTGACAGTTGACATTTCAATGCCAACCAAATTTACACCAAAACAATCAGTTGTGTAATATCAAAATATGTTTTTTATTCTTTGAATTGCATATATTGATATCTTATACATTTTTTCATTAATAGTTATGACTATTTTATCATTGATAACATTTATTCTATATCATTAAGTAAAAAAATTATGTTCATTAAATTCCCAGTTTAAGCATTGTAAACTGCTTTCTCATTCTCCTATATGACGTCAGAGATATGGCGCCATTACAAAAATTTTTATTTTAAATGCTAATTTCAGTGAAATTACAAGATAATATATAGTTTTGTCATTATTATTGGTAGTCACAATGGTTAATTTTTAGTTTTTATACTTTTTTTTCAATTCGACAGTAGTCATATAGCCCATTATTGTTTGTATTTGTATATTCATAGTGTTAATTATTTTCATTATCTTTTTTAAATTTATTATTTATTCGATAAATTTAGTTATATTAATATTCGTATTTCAATTATTTCTACACTTCATCCAAATAAATAAACGTTATAATATTTTAGTCCAGATTTAAAAAAACTATCATGCATTTTATGTTCAGAAAAATGTTTATTGTTTCGATATCTCATCTTTTATTTCGTACACAGTTACCATCACTAAGTAACCTTAAAGAAGGTCATGAAACCTCCCCCTCCCCCAGAATATTTATTTCCTTTACCATTTCTTGAAAACAAAAACTACTTTATATCAATGGGTAAAACACTAAATCTGAAGGTGTATCTCCATAAATGCGACTAAATCTTATTGTGCTTAGCAGATGTCTAGCAGGTGGTTAGTAGTTTTACATGTTAAATCAAGTGCTAGTCACTTGTTAAACATTGTGACTAACTTTAATTATCTAATCATACTACCAGCCATTTCAAGATTTTAATAGAATTTTTTTAGAGTCTGACTTAGTAATTCTAATTCAAACAATGTCGAAGTAAAGGAAAACGACGTATGAGTTCCAAAACTTTAGGACAATAATTAAAACGAGTTTACAAAACGACAAGCTTGAAACAATTCACTGTGGAACCAATCATTCCAAATAAGTTTTTCACATTAGACGAACGTATTTAATTTGCATGAAAGATGAAGCTAAAGGCAAATAACAATGTACATTATTTGAAAAAACCTTTAACAACAAGAAAATCTACTTTTCACAAAGTGAAATAGTTTTAGATTTATGACTGGATACATATATACAGTCTTATTATATATTCAGATGGATTATATTCTAAAGAGGTTCTAACCAGTGGTGAAACTAGATGTTTGTTCTACAATTTACTATTCTTTCTATTACTTTCTGACTTAAAATTGTTATTAATAAATTTTTAAAAATAAAATGTTCTTATCCTTCAATTTCAATAAATATAATTCCTGCATCGATGGTTTGATTCTATATTATGCAAATCAACAATTAAGTTTGCTGTAATGCTATTTTTATAAATAAAATTCTCATCGAAATCGTCTTGATCCATCTTCTGACAGGTGACAGACAGAAAAATATTGGGATTTGATAATTAGCTAAGTGTAGCTAAAGTATACTTACTGTTTTCTATAGAACAGATATCACAAAAATTCTTAATTATAACGAAATTATTAATAATTTCCCAAATGCGAAAAGTTAAAAAATTTAATTTATTTAATATGCAGCTTTATAAATATTTTCTTTTATTTGTTTTTAGTTAATATTCTATTTATCTTACATTTTTGACTCATTTTCTTAAATATTCATATCTATGTTCCTTGTTATAAATGTATAGAATTATTTTTGGTTTTTGTTTCTTTTATTATTTATTTTATAAAATTATATCTTTTGTTATGGATTGTTTTTATGAAACAAACGCTTTTTCTTACATATTTTTTCAGATAATCCTATAATCCTTATCACGATTTATTTCTTGGTAACATATCATTAACATACGGGGCGACGGAGACGCAAAGAATTAAGTTCGTCCAGGGCGCAAAATTTTCTAGATAGCACTGCTTTTTATCCTGCAAATGCATGGGAATAATGACAATAACTTTGTTTGTTTGAAATCAAATTAATGCACTAAATTAATTATAAAATTAACTCTATTCATATATCTATAAGTAGTCAATAATTATCTATATACTAAAAAATAAATATCAGCATCCCATTACATTGTTTCAGAACTTTATTTGTACTGACGAGAATATAATATTAATTATAAATTAAACATTTGTGTTTTCAAAACAATATTTCGGCAAATAAAAAACTGGGTTTCAATTAGTGAAATTCTCCACTAGATTATTAAGAACATTATATGTAAGACGCAGAATATTTTATGTTATGAAATATAGTAGTATGAATTTTAAATCTAATCAAAAGAAAGAAATAGAAAATTGTGCTTATTGAGGAACTTGCAAAATACAGTCATTTTGTTTAATAAAAATGTTTACAAAATATATATAGCTATTTATTTCATCCAATTTGCTTTTATTATATTGATAAATTTATAATTTTAGTATTTTTGCATTTCAACAATTCTTTCATTATTCAAACAAAATTTTAAATTTCAAGCGTAAATCAGCCAACAAATTTAAAGGTTCACAGTGCTCCAAGGTCATAGAACTGACTAGGGTAACATCAAAAGTACTGACACAGAGAGTCGCTATTCTATGGTTAAGAGTAGATAGTATGACCTTACTTTTCTAATATCTCATTTTTGGTATATTTTAGAAAAAATGTTATTAGAAAAATGTTCTTAAAATAATATGTTTAACATATCATAAACAATCACTAAATGTATGTACTATACCTACTTAGTTATTTTTACATTTTTCTTTACCTACATATTTCATTAAAATTCGGAAGGTCATTTTAAAATTAATTTTGTATTGAATAATTGTCTCATCTAGAAATATGAGTAAGATAATAACGCGCGGCGCGTTGCTTTATAGTGTGTACGGAAAAATATATACAAATAATAAAACCAAACTTTTTATTTTTTGACTGATCAACTTGGGCAGAGTAGTGTAAGTGGTGACATATTCCGGTGAAGCGAGACGTACGGAACAGTACCGTATACTCGTATCGTCGTATTTATGAGTGTCGGTAAAAAAATAGCTTTGATTCAATTATTTTTGATTAATCGATTACTACATTTATCGATTAATTTATTGGTAAATTCATTCTCGTATGTTAAATATATATAGGTAAGTAATTGATTAATCAAAGATTTGAAATCGATTATTTAAAAACTATAATCAAATGATGGATTAATAGATTAAATTTAATTAATCTGATTATTTCTCAGCCCTACGAAGAGAACAATTCGCGAATTTTATAGAATTGTAGATTCGAAAAAATCTTTTTTATTATTATTTATGAGCACTTTAAAAAAAAATAGTGATGTGACGAGTAGTAGTTCAGCCGAATAACTGAATACCGAATATTCGGCATTAGCGAATAATATATTTTTACTCAATCTGAAAGCGTGATTGGAGGTCCTTGTTACAGAGAGGGGAGTATTTATTCTGAAATGCTCGTCCTATTTTTGTTAAGGTAATTTCTTGTTCGATTATTATTAAATTTAATTATTTCAAACAAAATAATAAGATTACTTTTTTACTCTTATTGTAAATTCTTTAATAATAACTGAAAAATATGTATATATTTTGTATAAAATTCATTTTCTATATATTTATTTATCTTTATGTAACCAAACAGCGTTGTACCTCACTTATTTCTTGTAACCGAATATTCAGTATTAAAATATGCCGAATAGGCCGAATACCGAATAATTATTCGACTTCGGTCCCATCTCTAAAAACTATAAATAAACAAATGGATACACACCTGCACCCTGGCCTCACTGAGTCCAAGTCTCTGGCTGAGCTCCTCCCGCATGAAGGCGTCGGGGTAGTGAGTCTCGTCGAACAGGCGCTCGAGTTCGTTGAGCTGCTCGAGGGTGAAGTTTGTGCGGGAACGTCGCTGCTTGGCCGAACTCTTGGCTATGGGCGCTACGGCTATGTGTCGCTGCGCCGAGCCGCCGTTGCCATTGCTGGATGAGGAGGAGTTCGCTGTTTCTATGCCTGCCACTAATAACACATCATTGTACTATTAATACAAACTGTCCATTGCAGTCACTAACATCTACACTCAATTTCTGTCCATATATAGGTGGAGTTAATCCAAAAGTACATTGGAACAACGTGTACAAACGACGAATTTAGTTCCTAAACAAAGTTTGAATGGTAGATAACTAATAAACAGGTACATTCTTTTGACACAAATTATTACATCTCTTCAACTAATGCATTTATTGCGACGGACGCCGCCTGACCTCGAGAGGTTGTGCTTGCTGACGTTTGAATGTCATTAGAAGAATAGGGTTATGTTTTGCAGTCAACCAACAAAATTGTTTCACTATTGAATTTAAAATAATGTTATATAATTTGTAATAATAACAGAATTGCCAATAATATTAAAGATATTGTGTTGCTAAGTTTTTTTTTTTTTTTTTATAACAATAGTGAAAAAATGTTTTAAATGATATAATAGTTATTTACGCAGCTAGTGTGTAAAGTATGTGTTTCTTAGTAGAATGCTGTTTAACACAATAATATCAGCATAAGATAATAAATACTGTTACACACGTGTAGCATACAATATTTTTCCTACAACCAAAATATTAATAAAAATTAATTTAAATAGTAAATAAAACCATTGATAAATGTGCCACCAGTGTGTGAAAAGTAGGCGTTGCTAGACAACATAATCTTTTCAATTTTAGGGCGTGAAAAATGACTCTTTACAAACTCTAAAGTGTGTGTAAAGTATTTACACCCGGTATTTATTAAATTAAAGTTTGCAGAATACTGGTAACAATTTTCCTCAACATAGCTTTAGCATTTGCGTTATATTAGCCGTCTAGTGGAAGCGAGAATATATCGTGTATTTCTTTGATTTCATTCTAAATAAAATCTTTTACACAATGATCTTTTTTAGTTAGGTATATAATTTTGTTAGATTCGAAAGAAAAAGTAATTTCTTTAGTTTTATGTAGTTCAAATGAAAAATGCGCTTATCTTTGTTATATTAAAATGATTCTTCATACATTCAATTTAAATTTGAAATTTTAAATTATGTAAAAAAATGAAAGTAGATACATTGCATAAGAAATAATGTCTTATTATCAAAATATCAGAAAGAAAAATCTTTATCTAAGCGGCTAGAAAAAATAAAGAAAAAGAAGAGAAACTCAGGGAATCACTCATATTTTTTTTTAATTTAAGGTTAGGTTAGGGGCGGCTAAGTTGTGTTGCACGCCTGCTATCTAGGCGCGGCAAAATAAAATACATTTCAAATGCGGATGAGAAGATCAAACGAGACATACACAGCATACAGAATACAGTCATGTTTTACGCGAGACTCGAACCCACGACCCTGGATTGTGGAACTCAGGTTAACCAGTTAATCATTTATCCAAGCTATTAACTGAATAAACTAAAATAAAATAATCCCTCACATTTCAAATACATAGTCGAAAAACGTATTTCCAGAATTAAGAACTAAGTTCACTTATAAATCTTCGTTTTATGTGACATTTATGTTTACATAACATAATAAAACCTAACTTAAAAGTAGAAAATATTAGTTTGGATTATTTAACCTAAAAGCAGAAAATAATGATGCTATGTTTATGATTAGGTACCTTGATGACTTTCAGAATGACGAAAATGCACCACACAACACTAAGGAAGTCGATGAGACGAAATTGGACGAACACGATTTTGTTTAATGATTAAATTTATTTACATATTGACAATAAACTAAATTATACTAAAATTATTACAAAGGACTAAACATTGTATGAATAATCCGTCTGACTGTTCATACCGCGATCAAAGCTCCGATGTACGTGCGTCTTCATCAGACGTAGATACGCGACTCTTCTACAAAATCTGTTAAGTTATCGATTTTGTAAAAACTGATCTTTAAAAATATAGTTCTCACGCCTTCAAAATGACAGTGAAGCGATAAATTTTGAACTTTATTACCAGAAACTAACACATGTCAATTCTGAATGCAAGAGATAAAATATCCTTACGTTCAGGCTTTCAGTAACATATGGAAAACATTCTATATTGTTACAATATCTTCAAAATTTTAAAGCGCCTCCCTATGTTACAGCGCCCGTAGGCAATTGCCTAGTGTGCCTAGTAGTTAATCCGCCCCGACCCAAATGAACCTAATGCTACGTTTCCCTGAAAGATTCAAAATGAACTGAAAACTGTTTTGGGATCTACTTTATAAGAGTTCCCATGATACTGTATGGAAAATGATCTGAAAACGAAGACCAGCTAACACTATCTACCACAGTGGCGTTTTCCCTATGTAACTGTTAATATATTTTTATATTTATTTATTAAATATATCAAAACTTAGCATCAAAAATAGAATGTATTCGCTGTTGCCTACCGCTCCGTACCGCTTTCTATTTCATTCCCTGATATACGAAATGTTACGATCTCACCCTGTTTTACAATACAGTAAACAAATCGTGCTGGTAAGTAGTAAGTAAGTAAGGTAAGTGCATTCATCGCTCGTACCTACAGTGTACCAAACATGTCGAACATGTAGTGTCCTTTGTTGGACACTTATAATTTTGACGTCACACCCTGCAGATATTTCCGCCTTCCGAAGTAAACGACAACAAACTAGTAGAGAGTTAGTTGACAGACCAAGGCCTATTTGATCTATCCGTCAAACGTTCTGTCACTGGTCTTGTTATACATTATTACATTATTATTTCTGTGTACATTAACTCCATTTTTTATAATTAGATAGAACTATGCCAAGATTAAATAATTATTTTTGTTTATTGATGAGCGAAAATCAAATTCGAAAAACTTATTCCTCTTGGTGGCATTATTCAATTTAATTTAAAATAAACATATTTTACTTAGGACAAACATTAGGTAACAACTTACTTCATTCCCAATCTTTCTTAATTGAATTTATTAGTTACAGAGTTTATGACATGCAGTTATTGTTTATTTGAATTAGTACTCTATTGGCAGTCGTGAGATAAGTGTCAGAGGTGTTTGATTTAATAGGTGAGACACAATAGCTATGAGTTACTAGGTGTGAGACAGTATATTTACTGTAGTGTGATCTTGATTTTATCCTATCCCTACCCTCGGCGCGTAAACCCGTTAACACTGCATTGACAGGAGGGTGAATCCGAGGCGCGACGCACCAGTGTACCCTGATGTCAACGGTGCCCTGCTAGAACAGGTGCCTTAGTTTCGCTTGCATCTCGGTGGGGAGGTGGAGTATGGGTTTGTACTCGGCTTTCACTCATACTCCTGAAGCCTTGTTATAACTCATTGTGGGAGATGTCAAGTTGCTCGATGGATTTCGAGCGTTCTCCTGCTACCGTGGATTTGATAGCTGGCATATCGTGGATTCGATATGTGACACTCCTTTCGAGGAGTATCCTTTTCAATTTTACCAGTTTTACCTGGATTGTTGTTGAGTGTGAGTGTTATTGTGAGTGCGAATGAGATATAGTTGTGTGCAATGTGTTTCACTAAGCATTAGCTTACTCTTCGACTTTCCTTTTCAGGGTGTTCCAATTTATTGATATTTTCGTATCAGAGTGTACAATTATTTGGGTAATTATATTGATTGCAATTATTTCAGCTACTCTACCTTTTAAAATATCTTCATAACATTTATAAATATTATCTGAGGATAATATAGTAATATTAATATTAATATTAATGATTTTTCCTCCACTCCCAAGTTTGAACTTATTATATAATCAATCAGTTTTCTTTAAAATATTTATTATAGTTTCATGACAAGTTGTTTTATTAGAATTGCAACTTACCATTTATAAAATTGTCATAACATATTCTAGCGTACATAAATATCTTTTTTTTTTAGTAAATCCATCTGTATTTGCCCATTACTATTTTTTATACCCTGAAATCTATAAAATGATTTATCCCCCTTTTCGTACACCCAAATACTGCACAAAACTTGGAATTATTCTGAAGAAACACGAACTGCTTGTCCTTCGGTAATCAAAGTGTGGTTATCGTTTGCACATACTCAATTACAAGCAGTTCTTATAATACTTCCATGAGGAAAATTTTGTAGTAGTATTATAGGTACTATAAATATTATAATAGGTAAAGATGGGAGTAAAATTTATTTGTAATGTATATTTCTGTTTGTTTTAACAAAATTTTGTTAAAAATTATAATACTTGTCTTCTTATATAGAATGGACGTCATTAAAAAAGTTACTAACAGAATTATTCGGCAGTACCAATTTTGAAGAAATAAAAACCTTTAATGTAAATGGCACGCCTATTACTCCTATGAAATTATTGATAACAACCGTTAAAAATGTAAGAAAACACTTTAATACGGATTCTTATGAGAAACATATTCGACTATGTGGTAGCGACACTTTGCTAATATTGTACTGTTGGCCTACGTCAAAAGTTTGGTAAAAATCTATTCCAAATCGATTGAAAATGATGTTAGAAAATAAAGGAGATCCAAGTAAATATTATGTCTATGCTGTTAAGCATTATTTGTAGATGTATCATTTTCAGTAAGTCTCTAAATTTGATGGTTCTGTAAACATTTATTTCTGTATAGTTTTTTTTCATTTTTGTTCATTACTTATATGAAAAAAAAAAATAGAGATTGTATCATTTGGACTGGGAGTCACTATATCTGTACCTTCCTGTGTCGTTATTCGAACTTTAATTCGTGAGTTCCAAGTCCCAGCGTCCGACAACCTGTGATTTGTTGTAAAATAATAAAATACAGCTATTTTTCTTTATCACACTCTGATGTTATAGGCTTTCAATTTATGTATCTTAAATAAAAGTAGAGTTGTATTTCAAACAACCGACTGTACTGCAGTAATAGTCGCTCAATGAGTTTGGTTGGTCTACACATTTTATAAATATATATATATATATATATATATATATATATATATATTATATACAGGATGGTTATGAAGTTAATGTCATAAATTTAAGGGTAAGAATATGACAGATTCATCGCAGGTTTTTGACCACCTTCTTGTAGTGGCTTTGCGAAAGACCACATGAAGGTTCCGATCTGTAATATGAAACTTTGGCTTCTTTATACTTTACAGTTTTACCAGCTTTCTCGTTTGCTGGGATTCCCTGGTGCCCTGATACTCACCATGGGGTAACGTGGTTTGCCTTGGATAGCAGTTGGTGTTTGTTCCTGCCATTTCACACTATAGCTTTGATTTACAAGTGAAAGTATTTAGTGCATTTAAAGCTACCTGGCTGTCTGTCATTTATAATGATTATTGCTCCTTTTAAACCCTTCTCTAGGTTTAGGCGAGCACAAAAATTTATTGCATATAATGCAGCTTGAAAATTGTGGAGCATTTGCCCATGAATTCTCTAATTAGGCAATCTGGGCCAAGCACACGCTCTCCTGTGTCCAATTTTAAACCATTTATAGTAAACTAGAATGAATAGAGAATCTCTTAGAGCAGGTCTTTCTGATGCCTATTCAAGACGATTACGAATAATAACCTTATACTTTTGGTCAAAATTGTATTTTGTTGTCATCGTGTCATAGACTGACAAAGCCAGTTTATCTGGATGTATTTCCCTTAGAATTTCCAAGTGGCTCACGAGATCTACACCTTCTACAGAAGGTCAGTGCCCGTTGCATCGCCTCTTTTTCCACCTAAATGAGTAGAGGTGTTAACCCCAGAATCACTTCCATGGCTGCAATCGGACATTTACTCATAGCACCTGTTATACTGAGGCAGGCCAGGCGTTGTATTTTCCGCAATGATGCATGTGCTGTACTTTGTTTCACTTTTGGCCATCATACAAGTGAGGCGTAGATTATCATGGAACTTACAACACTGGTATATGCCCCATAGGTCATTTTTGGCTGTTGCCCCCAGTATTTTAGAAGTCGACGGCATATATTTAACGACACTGTAGATTTCTTTTTAA
The DNA here is from genome assembly GCA_035578165.1 of Stenolophus ochropezus. NCBI lineage: Eukaryota > Metazoa > Arthropoda > Insecta > Coleoptera > Carabidae > Stenolophus > Stenolophus ochropezus. Next base: position 19,486,640 of record JAQOWZ010000014.1, on the reverse strand, counting down.
TTTTGTCTATATGTGAGTTCTACGTACGTTTTTGGTCTAGAAGGATTCCTAGATACTTAACCTCCGTTGAAAACTTAATTCTAGTGTTTTTCAAATAAGGAGCTTGAAGAGTTAGCTTCCTTTTCTATGTGAAAGGGACAAGTGTAGTTTGTTAAGGTTTTACACTAAGTTCTTGATTCTGACAACAACCACCCACTAGGTTTAGAGCATTATGTGTAGAATGTGAGGCTGTAGTGTCACTACGTTCTCTGACTAAGATTGCTACTTCGCTTGCGTATTCGTTTGCAAAATAACCAGCTTTATTTATATCGTTCAGGAGGTCATCAATAACAATGCACCAGTGTACATAGAGGTGGGCATCTTCTACTTATCTTTATTTATTAAATTGTTTTAAATTAGGTATTAATTTTAGTCCTGAAAATATGTAACATTTAATTTACAAAGATATCTAATTGAAAATTTATATGCGAAAACTTAACATATGTGCAACATTTTTTAGGTATAATTGATAAACAATTTTCGGTTAAACTGGAAGTTACATCTTACATGTTATTTTAAATGGAACATCCTCCTTTTACATTTTTTAAATTCTACTTTAAATTCTAAATACAATTATGTGCTTCTGTTATTAGAATACAATATAAATTTTAAATTGCATCAAATGTTATGTTCAAGTATATTTTCTTCACAGAAAAAAAACTGTTTAATGCGACGAAAAAATATTGGTTACCATTTAGAAAATTTATTTTTGTGGTAGTGTTTGAGGACCACTGATTTAATAAATTAATGTTAATGTAAAACAATCAGCTCTTTTATCCTGAATATTTCTTCTAAATAACTATTTTTTCTAAAAGCAATCAGAATAAATGGAGGATTTCGATGAAACATCCTATATAAATAATAATAATAATACACTATGTATAAACAATAATAAATAAAATTATTCCACTCTGTGGGTACGGTATAAAATATTTAAAATTAGAACAATAATAATAGTCAGTGCCGCATCTAGGGCAGGGCCATAGGGGCATCTGCCCAGGGCGCAAACTCCGAAGGGGCGCAAATTCAGACTCTTTCCTCTACTAGAAAAAGACTCAAATCACAGTACGGATAAATGAGAAGAAGGGACACACTCTCTTGTACTATTTATAGATTTTTTAAATAATTTTGTTAAGATATAGTATAAAACATTTATTTAAATAAATATATTACAAATAGAAAATATAAAATATCTCTAAAACAATTGTATTGATGTGATTGATAATTTTTCTTATTATTATTATTATGACGATGTAATATTCTCTTCTTTCTATTACATTCTGCCAATAACTAACTTTGCTATAAGGTTAGTTTTAAAAATTTTTAGTTTACTGCTTTAGTCATATTGTTTACAGAGCATGATATTACAAAAACTCTTAATTATGACGAAATAATCAATAATTTTGCAAATGCGAAAGCAGGAAAAATTATTTTTTTTTTACATAATTTCTGTAATGAATGACTTGATTTATTGATTATGATTTATAGTTGTATTTTCTTCAAAGAATTAAAGTCTACCCGGGGTGCAAAATTGCCTAAATACGGCACTGACAAAAGTAACCGTTTATTTTTCATAACTGAACTTACTGTTAAATTCTTCTATGGATAGTTATAAAATACAGAAGTTTCAAGAGTTTTTAATTATAAAAATTTGTCAACTCATTTATTAATTATTTGTTAAAATTTAATCATATATTAATTTAAATATGAGAACCCGTGGAATCGCGGACTAGCGAACCGGGCAACATATTTTGTGATTAGTCGTTTATTGACAATGAGCAGATTAATTGGCTACGGTGGTTAATCGGTTATTAACCGTTAACTGGTTTTGGTATATAAGTCGTTTATCACTGTTAACCGGTTATTGGTTTTGATGGCTTTTGTTATCACTAATTCAGCTAATGGAAAGACTGACTGACAGATGTAACTCTAAAAAGTAGTTAAAACATAATATGAATTATTAAGACCTTATTCGTGCTCATCCATAAAAATTTCGAAATATCAGTACCTATTGATATACTAGCAATATTTTCTTTACTACATCTGATAGAACAAAAACCAAATCTGATCTTTCAGCTTAATTATGGTTATGAAACTGCAAACAAAAAACCGAACCGAAGAAAAAATTCCATCACTTAACTACATTGGTCAAATACGATTAAATAGATGTGATGCACATTTTAGTAGGGGAAGGCAGCACAGACAGCATTTCAAGCTGCCCAGCATGTGTAGAGTGTGGGATGTTTTCAGCGTTTTAAGACAAATCGATATTATTGAATTTACGATGACCGCACAGTCGTATCTGCTTGATAAGATTTTCAAGAATTATAAAGCCAAAAAGTCAAATCTGTGTATATACTACACAAACACAAAATCTTATTTTCCTTTTATTGTATTGGCGTTTAATTATAGTATATTATTCAACATGTATTATAAGTATTATATACGAAGGTCTATTTTAAGATACGAGCCTTCGACTGTTCTAATGTATCCATAATTACTATTTTATACTTAGGATATGTACGTAACTTATATAGAATGGGGTATGTGACAGTAATTGAATTTTGATATTATAAATCATAAAATATAAAAATTAACTACTATATCTTCTCACTATAATAATAAAAACTAAATATTTGTTTGCAATAATACAGCTATTAGCAATTAAATGTTTTGACGAAGGGATATTTAACGGCAGCATGGTAGGGTTGTGGAAGAAATCGTAGTAGTCTGTCTCTTTCGCTCTCAATCTTAGTCTATCTGTCTTCATTCACGATTCTACCACATAGACGTTACAATATTCGTCTCGTAAACTACGAATAGTGACATTAATTTGGTGTGGCTCGCGACGAATTTTAAATTTTCGGCTTAAGTAAAGCATAACTGCTGAAATACAAATAATGATATAACATTTTTTATTGCCATAAAAGAAAGGCAATATTAGACAGAAAACTATAAATTAATAAAAGCAGCCGAATACAATGTTCCGTATTTAAGATCATACTTAGGTCTATCTCGTTTTGCCAGCACTTTTATACCAATGACGAGATTTAGGAAGGGAGTAAAGGTAGACAGTCGCTCTTCTCCAATTCTCCAAAGTATAGATAAGCAGGAGTAAACTATTGGGGAAGATTATACAAACTTAATTCTTTTTAGTCACTATTTTATATATAAAACATATCCCTCCAATAAAATTATTAGAATGAAGGGACGTTTTAAAATGTTAAACTTGTTATCTTTGCAAAAATTTTGTTTTCTACTATGAACTCATGAACATTTTAGAATTATAATTGAGTATCAAAGTAAACAATAAATTGGCAGAAACCCTGCTTCCCTACATTTTCTCGTATAATACATTGACACGATCTAAAAATTTTGGGCACCACGGTTTTATGGCATAACATTCATGGAAAGAACAGGGCCTCATATAACTACATGTACTTTTATCTTATCTTCTCACAGAAAATATGCGTTATCATGACTTTCCGGACACTATTGTAAGTGTCACTCTGCACGTGGTGACTTATACTTATATACTTTAAAGTGCATGAGTTTCAGTGATATGCGAGAATAATTTTAATTTTGTTATGGTCTCATAAAATTCCTTTTGGTCGCATATTGGTGCACTAAGATTTTTCTTTTTTATATTTCTTCTTCCTCATTTTCAGAGATTGCAGTTACAATTAAGTCATTTTCTTAACGTCATATTAAATCATTTATCTTTTTTTATCACTTTCCCCTAAGAAACGGCGCATATAATGTTCCAGATACAGTGGCATAGCGCGGTGTAGTGGATGACTAGCTTCTACATTTAACCAGGGTGGGGTTAATTTAAATCATTTATTTAAATAATTTTATTTTAAAATAATTACTGCTACTCTTCACTGAATTGTTTTCTGAATGAATATACGCATTAAACATATTATGATTCGCACAGAGACTTCATCGCAGGTTTATAATTTTTCACGACAATGCTTTTTCACCACATAAATAAAAATGTAATCATTTTATAGCAATAAATGGAAGTTTATTATATATTATGCTTTTTCTTAGAGTCGAAGTACTTAAAAATATTATACGTTTGTACGTTTCAAATATGTCATGATAATAAAATTTAATAAACAATAGTGAATTTTAAATGATATAAGTGTTGTTAACCATATAAGATATAAACAAAAGAAATATCAAAATACTTCACATTCTCTGAAGTCATAAAAAGATTAAAAAGTGAAACACTTTCTGCGTGTCTGCACAGCTTACGCGGGTCCATTGCTGGTCCCAAAACAATGTTGTGGTCCGTTGCTGCAATCTGATATTTTACCCTTATATAAAGACGCACTGAAAATCATTTTGTAAAATCATAAATTTTATAGCACACAATAATTTCTCCATTATTAACACTAATAATTTTCATATTTTGAAAAAAAAGAATATGCTCGTATACTATATAATGTACTTATCATTGAACATAAAGATTAAAATACTCGCGAAATTAAGGATCGTTTACTTGAAATAAACACTTTTAATGTCACTCGTTTGATAGGTTTATTACCAATACAAGCAATTACTTTATCAAATAAATGTTTGATGTGACAAATAGCAGTTCAGCCGAATATCCGAATATTCCGCGAAATTTTAACCGAATATTCGGGATTACCGAATAATATATTTTTGTATAATCTGAAAGCGTGATTGGTGGTCCTCGTTGCGGAGTAAGGTGTATTTATTTTGAAATGTTCGCCCTATTTTTGTTAAGGTAATTTTTTGTTAGATTATTATTAAATTTAATTATTTAAATTTCAAGAAATTTACCACCAAACAATATAACTAATTAAATACATTAATAATAACTAAATATATGTATATCTTTTGTTTAAAATGTATTATCTATATATTTATATATTTTAACATAACAAACCAGTGTTGTACTTCACTTATTTCTTTGAACCGAATATTCGGTATTAATAGGCCGAATACCAAATAGTAAAAATATGGCCGAATAGGCCAAATACCGAATAATTACTCAGCTTCGGTAGTTCGGTCCCATCTCTAGAATGGCTTTTCCTAGAATGCAATGTAAAAAAATATTCATAGAAAATTAATTTTAAGATTGATATAAAAATTAAGTATTAATATAAAATGTTCAACATATATAAATAAAGAAATAATTGAAATTTAATAAAGTAAGCGTGACTTTGTGACTTCAAATCTTCAGCTAGAGAGCACTTTGTCATAACACTTGTGTTCACTAACTGAGGACATCACTATATCTCTTTTTCATTCACGTATTGTGCTAATAATTATAATCACGACATTTTTATTAATTTATTACACGTTTATTATTGAGTTTCGTACAAAACACAAAAATAGAACTGTATTATTTTTATTTGAAAATTAATATATGAATATAATCATCAAGTGTGGCATAACATTCCTAGACTTCAGCTTACAGCTTCATTAGGAGGAGACCTACAGGTTGTAGTGAATTTCAAACCACTCAGACAGTATAGTATTTAAATTTGGTGAGTAGCAGCACAGATCTCTCATCACACTCACACAGTTCGTATCGGAGCGCGCTAACCTATTAAACCATTGCTGCGTATAATAAATTTACTTTTTATTATTTTCACGAGGAAATAAATTATTCATTTTATAATTTGTTTTCTCAAATTTGACTAAAATTACATACAGAACTTGAATTGAAAAATGAGGTATCGAAGAAATAAAAATTTAATTAATTACTATTATTGTAAATCGAATGACAATTTTGTTAGACTTATATTATATTTTATATTTGTATGCTTTACTGATTTGATACATTGTAATTATCCAAAAACCGAAAGATGTAACATTTGTCACTATCAGTTTGAAGCGCTGGACAATTTTGTTAAACTAACACTAATAATTTAAAATCAATCGAACTTACGTAAGTGATGTACGATTATAATTATATGAGAGTCTCATTCAAGAAACATAAATCAAATAGATGAAACCAGATGCATAATAGAAATGGATAAATGGGAAGATAAAATGGAAATACTTAAAGCAAAAGGAAAATTATAAGGTAAAAATATATTCATTGGTTCAGAAATGACCTATAACGAAAGAGCAATCCAAAAGAATATAAGGGACACTGCACGACTAAAAAGGAATAAAAATAATGGTACGAATGTCAAAGTAGGATACCAAAAACTGACTATAGATAATAAAATATGGAAATGGAATAACAAGCAAAATAAAATGGAACCCGTAGAATACAACGAAAATCCAAAAACTACAAAAAAACTTACAATGAAAACTGCAAAACCGAGTGAAACGGAGACAACTAAGCAAGGAATGAGAATCATAAATTAGAATAGTCTAATAGAAATAAAGAAATTAAATAAAGCTGATTTTATTAAAATCGGAACATGGAACATAAATACATTTAATGGAAAAGAGCCAGAGATAATAGAATATATGAATGAATACAAAATAGACATATTAGGTATAAGTGAGACGAAAAAAGTAGAAAGAGGAATAATAAGACATTTAGTCTTATATAAACATTCTCTTACTATTCACGTGTTGAATTAGGAAACAGAGCAAAAAAGGAAGCAGGATTTATTATAACAAATGAAATGAACAAGAGAGGAATTAACATTGAAGAAATAAATTCAAGAATAATAAAAATAACACTACAATTACAGAATACAATTAACTTGATTCAAGTATATGCTTCAATAGAGGGAGAAGAAAAGAAGTTAATAGAATATTTCTACGAAGAGATACAATCTTGAATTGACCAAATAAAAGATAAGAATAAGACTAATGGGAGATTTCAACTCAAAAATAAGTGATGATAAAATGAACGAACTAGGTTGTATGGGAGAATATGGAGAAAAAACTGTCAAGAGGAACGGTAAAAAGATGATATAGTTTTGCATTGAGAATGAATTACTAATTGGAAACACATTCTGGAAACAAAATCTTGAGTACAGATATATTTTTGTGGCTATAGAAAGAAACGGTAAAAGTATTATTGACTACATTACCTACACTAAAGACCTACAACATGAAATACTAGATGTTAAAACATCTCCAGAGACAGAAATAGGATTTAACCACAGATTGGTTACAGCAAATATAAAAATTGAAGAACAAGAAAGACAAAAGAAAGTAAAATATAATCAGGGTACATAAATGAAAGAAGAAAATATAAGAAGTAAATATCAAGAAGAAACCGACAACCAGATTATAATGAAGAAGAAAAAAAAAATACATCTAGTGGAAAAAGACTAGAAATAGTAAAAGCGTTTAAATATTTAGGAACTATGTTAAGTAATAATGGCAAAATAGATTTATAATTAGCAAAGAGGAGCCAAAGAGCTTTAAATACATACTATTCCATAAATAAACAGATATTGAGTAACAATGTAATAGATCTAAAAACTAAGATGAGAGTTTACAACACAGTAGTACTTCCGACATTAATATATGCATGCGAAACTTGGGTAACACTAAAAGAACATGAATAAAAAATCAATGCTATGGAAATTAAATACCTTAGAAAAATTAGTGGAAAAACAAAACTAGACGAAATAAGAAATGAACAAATGCGACAAGAATTAGAGCAAGAACCGATTATGACAAAAATAGAAAACAAACAACTGAGGTGGTATGGATACATACAACGTATGGACGAAAATAGGATAGTTAAGAAAATAATGGAAACTAAGAAACAAAATAAAATAAAGAGGGTAAAACCAAGGAAACAGTGGATCCATATTGAAGAAATCGGCACTAAATAGGAAAGACCCCACAGGAACTCAGAAATCTAACTCAGGACCGGGCAGGATGTAAAGCATGGATAGTAGAGAACTCAAATAATACAACTCAGCAGACGCCCTAAAGGGCATAAGGTCAACTTTGAAGAAGAAGAAGAAGTAGGTCAGTGAGGAACCACCACTATTCCCTGAGCTTTATCTATTTTATTTTTTTGTAAAACCTTAGCCATTTCAGAAAATGGTGGAAAATTATAGAAAAGAGTTTACTCCCTTCTACTGTAAATCCGTGTATGTATATAAAGCCTGTAGATCTCGCTTTCAAGGGCAAAAAAGTTTAGCTTTAGTATTTTTCCATGATGCAAATAAATTAATATCTGGTAAATTCAATTTACCTATTATTATTTGGAAAAATCGATTTCCTAATTGCTATTGTGTGTCTATATTAATTTTTCTAACTAAATGTGTAACAATAAATATTATAATATAATAAAATCTCCCAATATGATGGCTTTTTCTAGCACAAAGAACGTTATGAAGAGTGACTGATGGGGTGCCCAGTAGAAGTGCGGGGCGGCAGCCCGCAATTTTTTTAATTTATTCTTTAAACTTGTGCTTAGAACTAGTTAAAGTAGCGCTATTACAATGTAATCTCTAAGAACGAGACTCACAATAGAATTTACATGTAAACTTTACTATTCTTTCGAAATAGAACTGAATTGTAGTTGTCCAAAAAAGTTATTGTGATTTTGTCCCTTTTTATAAGAATCACATAACTGGCTAATTTTGTTATTCAACAAATTACATTTAGGCAATCATTAATATTAGTTGTACCATAGGCTTATGTGTATTGTAGAAAATATTGAATCAAAAGCTGTCCACAACTCAACTCTCGATATATGGATCCCTATTTTAATTTATAATAAATGAAGGTTACGTATTTTATTTATTATACATTTACATTTATTCTATCTTACTTATTTCTTATTTACCCTCCAGTAGTTCTTAATCGGTTTTCAGCAAACTTAGAAAAGATATTTCGCCATTTTTTTTATTTAGTTGAAATATTCTCTAAATTATGCATAATTATCTAAAGCATTAATAAAAAAAAATTCTCCAACGTGCCGTAAGTTGTTCTAGCGAATTGTAAGTTAGACTAACCTAGAATTTTCGAGGGTTGGCAGTGCAAAAGAAAATATTGCACATGTTATTGCGGCGTATGAAAAAGAAGCAAAATATAACAATTAAAGTTCTCTCATATCAAAACAATTATTATTTTGTACTATGCTTTTAACTAATAAAAATGATGTGCCGCCTATGTTTGATGAGGTATTCGATAAACCTCTCTTCTGCCACACAGCTTAACTTTGATTGCTAGTACTATACACAACAATGCTATCGAAAATAATAACTATTTAACCGAGACTACAAACTGTAATTCTCCGAATAATCGGTTAACCGGAAAAAACCGTAAAAAAGCAATGTCATGTTATCATATTTATGTGTTTTCCACAAGCACATTCGTTGCACACTTGCACTATTATTATTAAGAAACATGAAGGTACTGAAAATTGTTAACAAGTAATTTGTAAAATGAAAATTAATTACTGTTAATATCACGCTACTTAAAATTCCTATATTTCAAAAATAAATTAATGTTTACTGGTAAATATGTAATTATGTATTAATTCTCACTTCACATTAACAACACACAAAAAGAATTGTGATACAAATCCCAGTGTCACCAAGTATTAAACCAAATAAATATACCGCCCTGTCAAATTAGTTTGAAATGCGCTATATGTTGTACATTCGTTATAAAGGCTATAGACGCTATAGACGCTATAAACTGACAATTTATACAACGAAAATTGTCTAGAAGTACGTGAAATTCTCATCTCTATTTTATCTGTCCTATATTCTTCAATGGAATAAAGAGATAAAAAAATAAATATTTAAAAACTCAAAAGAGTTGTTATTATTTTTTTTTGTTAAAAATTGAAAATAGACTCGATTTTTTACAAGAATAAATTCTCAAATGTTCAAGAAGTTCGTACGAGTATCATTGTCATTGCCAATTAAGTGAAGTAGACTTACGTCAAATCCTATTAAATGCTCTCATAGATTTCGTACTATTAAGGGTCATATCGAAATTGATTTTATTGACCGTTCACTGTGATACATATTTGATACGTCCACATAGATATCATACAAGGAATGGACAGTGTCGGATTAAACCAGCGCGATGCCTGTAGCAAAAATTACTAAGAGGCCGTAGATTTTGTACGATAATAGAAAAAAAAAACAACTTTTACAATGAAACTTTCTCGATTTAATGTGAGCAAATTTAGAGATAATACTAAACAAATCAATGAAGAGGGAATAAAATATGTTTACTAAGATTATGTAGACGATCTTGCCCTATCGTGTTTCTTTTATACGCGTAAATGTCGAAAAAGAACGTTCTCTGCTGGAGTTAGTAATCAGTAAAGAAAGACAAGTAAATTCGTAAAAGACTATTTCTACATTTTCTTAATTATAGTAAAATTCGAGTTCTTTTTGAAGTTACTACTGAAGCAGTACTGCCGCATGGATAATTTTGTTATTAATAATATTAGAAATAATCTATAATATGTATAAAAAAATTTATGAAACTATTTTACTTAGAATATCTAATTTGTATAATGAATTTTTGTGTGATGTACGGCACGAGACCTTATCTGTTTATTGTTTAGTCTAGCGCAGGCCAGGGTGTTACAACCACTTGAAAAAATGATATTTCCTAGATGATGCGTCGTCGTACGTGTGAACTGTTTACAAATCAGCATCTTTGAGAAAGAATTAAGACAAATAAGTTATCATGCATCCAAGGGAGATGGAATATTAAAAATATTCTCGAAGCTTCCACGATCACGTGCTCGGATCATGGACTACCCCCGAACCACCATAGTTCTGAAGGTGTGAGGAGGGATATTTTTGTAAATAACCCGAGTCCAAAGCTGTGCTCGGGGAGTCGGAACCAGGACTCCACTTATGTCTGGCTTGTCCGGAGTAAGTCCTCCTGGTCTCTGTAACTCCATTCCTCTCCAACCTTTCCTTAGGAAGGCTGTTTCTGCTTTTGGCTAATGTCAGGCATTGAGTCTAACTTCCAGGAAGGCTGTTTCTGCTATTGACTAATGTCAGGCATTGAGACTACCTTCCGAACTCTTTACTAACTTCATCAGGAAGGCGGTTTCTGCTATTGGCTAATGTCAGGCATTGAGACTAACCTCCGAATTCTCTACTAACTTCATCAGGAAGGCGGTTTCTGCTATTGGCTAATGTCAGGCATTGAGACTAACTTTCGAATCCTCCAATAACTTCATCAGGAAGGTTGTTTCTGCTATTGGCCAATGTCAGGCATTGAGACTAACTTCCGAATCCTCCGAATCCTCTATAAAATTCCCTATTGGAACCATATCCTATTCTCATCAACATCGAGACTACTCGGACAAGCTAGGTATGTGTCTATTATTTTATATAAATGTCACAAAATATTAACTATGAAATTATGGTTGTCACAATAATATCATATTTCTTTATTAAATTTAACCAATCTAATATTAGTTGTCTAACAATTGTAAATTTACTCAAACTCAACAGATTCGCCAGCTCAGCTGGGTGTCTGTCTCAAATACAACTATCAACAATTATTTCTGATAGCTTTGACTGTGTGCTCGCCGTGGCCGGTTCACGATTACTGTGTGCTCTTAGGGCCGGTAGAACCGTGAGCTCATGGGCCGGTCTTTGCAACTCAAACCATCTATAAAAATATAAACAATGGCCCCCTGACAAAACAGAGCGCCCTATAAACAAAAGACCTCAGAGCAACGGCATGCCGACTCTGAAAACAACAATAATTCTCAAACAAATAACAACACACACAATTACAATTGTAACTGACAATCAATATAAGTTTGGTCTCAGTCACTCAATTTTACCATACATGATTATAATAAATTATTGGGACAACTCTTCATGAATTGAATGCAATCTTTTTATATAATTGTTACATTGTCAAATTGTCTCTCTACCTGAGTTTTTGGCTGTGGTTTCCCCCAGGTTATTAAGGTGAATACCGGAGAGCGTAAGATTCCACAGCACTCTACGAGTTTCTTAATTATAAATAAATGCACAAGTTAGATATTTTATCTATCTTTTGGAGTGAATATCATTCTTTTATTTTATCAAATACATGTCCCGATTCCTCCACTCTTAACAGCTACTCTGTATTGCGGCGATGAAGGGTTACTTATTTAAATAAACACAACGTAGGGTAAGTTAAACCTTCCACTAGATGATCTTTGGCTAATAGATAATTGTATGTACGGAGGAGGTGGGTATGTACTGTTACACTACAATTTAACAAGTAAAAATTTTAGTTAAATCATTTTCATATACATATTTAAAGCAAGTAAAACATAATTTATTTTAATAAATTTTGTCCTTACTGTTAATGTGTTTTAACATAAGTAACCTAATGATTAATTTCATATATATATATATATATATATATATATATATATATATATATATATATATATATTAATTTAATTAATTATCAATATCTGCAGTAAAGAAGATCAGGAACATCCAATTTAACTATAATAAATTTATATAATATATTATGGAGTTCTCGATTTAGGTCTATATTAGTAATCAAGTTTGATTTTCATAACTAAAGATAAGATTTTAGTGTTAGTTAGTTTAGTCAATAATAATAATTATATGTGAATGTATTTTATTTGTAAGACTTTTTTTCTTGTAGAATATAAGATGTGACTTATTTAATTATACATGTGTCATTAATTACATGTCCTAACAAATTAATGATTCATACTATAGTATTCCCTAAGTTTAATATTGAAGCAGCACTGCTAGCATGTATAATTTTTTTTACTAATATTTAGAATAATCTTTATTTAGATAAAATACTTTTTTAAACAATTTATTTTAATGACATCTGTATATTTTAAAACAGATAATTGTGTAACAAATCACAGTTTAAAAACCATGTCTTTTCCAGTTGTTATTTAAAGACAAATAACTTTAACAACATAAAGTTGATAATTATTTATGTATTAAAGTCATTCTTAAAGTTGCTAAATTATAGTTTTATCACAACACACATTAATTACAATATTCCGTAATAAAATACGCCCGGTATAAATAAGATACTAGATTTTAACAAAACTAAATTTACCTACGTCATGCTAGGTCAGGTGACACAATATAATATTTGCAGATGGTAGTGCTAATTTAAATAAATATGTAATATAGCAGAGAATATAATGTTTTTGTTAGATATTATGAAATGCACAAAAGTGTTCAAGAAATCATCCGCACGTCCATGGACTCCACGTCCTGGCACCCAAGCCAAACGACAGAACCAATTGAAAGGGTCAGACTTTTTCTAGAAGAGTCGACCATCACGCGCTTGAATCGTGGACCATCCCCGAAACACCATGGTGCTGAAAGAATGAAGAGGGAAATTTTTGTATATAACCCGAGAAAAAATCTGTACTCGGGGAGTCGGATCCAGGACTCCACTCTGCTCGGCATGTCCGAAATAGGTTTTCCTGGTCTCTTGAACTCCAATCCTTCCTTTTTGACTTTGTTCAATGTCTCTTCCAGGAAGGAGTCAGCACCTTCCTTACTGACTTTGTTCAATGGCTCTGCCAGAAATGAGTCAGCACCCTCCTTACTGACTTTGTTCAATGGCTCTGCCAGGAATGAGTCAGTACCTTCCTTATTGACTTTGTTCAATGGCTCTGCCAGAAATAAGTCAGCACCCTCCTTACTGACTTTGTACAATAGCTCTGCCAGGAATGAGTTAGTGCCTTCCTTACTAATTTTGTTCAATGGCTCTGCCAAGAATAAGTCAGCACCTTCCTTATTGGCTTTGATCAATAGCTCTCCCAGGGATAAGTCAGCACTCTCCTACGTGGCTTTGTCCAATGGCTTTGCCAGGAATAAGTCAGCACCTCCCACTTTGACTTTGGAGCGGAAATTACTTCGAATACGCTATTTATTTGATATCTTTCTGTAGAGGATTACAAGTTATAACATTTTAATGCTGACGAACACAGGTAGGCTTTGATTTGAAAACTGTGTCGTTGAAGGTAAAGAAATATTAATTATAGTTGTCACAATGATATCATATTGTTTTATTAAATATAACCGATTTAATATTGGTTGTCTAACAATTATAAATTTGCTCAACCACTGTTGTGCTCTTAGGGCCGATAGAACCGTCTTTGCGAAAAATATAAATAATGTCCCTCTGACAAAACAGAGCGCCCTATATACAAAAGAACTCAGAACAACGACATGCGGACTCTGAAATAAACAATAAAATTCAAGCAAATCAACACGTACACCATTACAAATGGAACTGATAACCAATATAAGTTTGGTCGTAGTTACTCAATTTTACTATAAATTGTTATAATAAATTATTGGGACAACTCTTTTTGAGTTGAATGTAATCTTTTTATATAATTGTTATATTGTCAAATTGTCTCTCTATCTGAAGTTTTAGCTGTGGTTTTCCTCAGGTTCATAAGGTGAATACCAGAGAGCGTAATATTCCACAGCACTATTTCTCCAATTAATTAAATAATTCACGTTATCAAGAAATGCATAAGATCAGATATGTTTTTGTCTTTTGGAGTGAATATCATTCTTTTATTTTATCAAATACCTGTCCATATTCCCCCACTCTTAACAGATACTCTGTATTACGACAATGATGGGTTACTTATTTTAAATAAACCCAACGTAGGTTAAATTAAACCTTCCACAAGACGATCTTTGGCTAATTATGCGTTCGTAGACGAGATTTGTACTATTTCAATAAGTTATAATAAATAGTTCATTTTTGTAATATGTAATAATATTGTAACGTTTATTTATTTAAGTAAAGTGTAAAAATAATTGAAATGCAAATATGTCTATAAATAAGTTTAATAAACGAAATATGAATAATAAAAGATAATAAAAATTAGTAATTAATTTAGGGATAATTATTAATAATGAATATTTAAACATTATTTATGTCCACCAACTATTTATGTTCACGCGGTCTTTTCTGCTCGGGCTTAACTAGTATAGCAATTAAATTCTGAAATATTCTCGCATCTTCGACCCAATAGAAGGGCGGCAAACGAGTCTCGACCTGTCCGCTAAATACGTACGGCCAGGACCGGATAAGAGATCTAACGCCGGCCCCGGGCAAATAATGGCTGACCGGCCCAAATCAAAATTAATAATAAATAAATAACAAAAATATTAATACAATAATCCGGAGACACGGTGAATAGATCTCGTTATTCTTCGCTTTTCAAGCCAAGCCAAGCCTTGTGACCAGTGGAATGGCTTTCCATGAAGTCCTCAAGTGTGGGTTGCTGAGCTACAATCCTACGAACCGTTGCTCCACGATAATCGTCATAGTTATCATCAGCGAAAGGGGCTAGCCGATTGAGGTAGACTACTCTCTGCTTTACATTAAGAATTTTCCTAATTCTATATACCACATAATTTATCCTTTGGACGATCTCATAGGGGTCTTCCCAATTTCTTTGCAGATTAAGTGACAAGCCGCGAAGCCTCTGTGGATTGTAAAGTTTATGAATTGAATGTACCTACTACTACTAACTTTTTTTGAGAAAACAAACTGGAATTTTATGAATTGTTGAAAAATGAATTTTGTTTTAATAAATTCGCTTATGAAACTGATATATTTAAAAAATTGAATAAGGTAAATTCCATCATGGAAAAATGAAGAGATGAAAATTGACGATTGTATCGTCCGATAAAATTATAACTTTTAAAGACAGGATAAAATTTGGAAAATTTAGGCAAATTGAAAATGTTTACAAGAACACCGAAAGCAAAAGAAAACATAATTAAGTTGATTTACTGAACACTTCTTAACACTGGAAACTCAGATTTTCTACTTTCCAGATATATCTATTGATAATTTTGATTATAGAAAAATCGTTCGTAGAATTATCATCCAACATCCAATTCTATTAAATTAGAATTTAACTATAAAGAAAAATAGGAATTAGAAGAAATTCACAATGATCATACGTTGCGAATAAAATATTCTGAACTTTCATTAGAATCCTTTTGGATATTTATTCAGAATGATAATCCTTCAAGCTTGATTTTAATTTTCTACCTCTTACTTGTGAATGTGACCGAAGATTTTCTATGTGTGTTAAAAATATACCCAAAGATAGTGGAATTATGTTAATTACATCTAGCTCAGGTATCACACTTAATTTTTTGTCATTTAAGAATACATTTTTATTGTTTTCCTAAGATTAATAAAATGACTTTACGATTTCATGCACATGATGATGGGAGTGCCGGATATTTTACATAATTGATTTGGGGTGCCTTCACATAAAAAGTTTGAGAAGCACTGCTCTAAACCATATGAGACTAAATAATTAATAGGATAATAAAAAGGTATTGGTATGCAGTAAACTTATTGCGATTTGATCATGGATCATCATGTGGTCTTCAATAACGTGATTAGTTATAAATAAACTGTACAATAGCACAAATGTAGCAAATAAAAAATCAGAAGACCCTATGAGGGGTTGCGCTGCTTTTTCGAAGCTCTCTACATCCAATTTACAACATTGATCAGTCCTTATTCTTCTTTTAGATTTTCATACTTATATCTCTTCTTGTTTTCCTGTTGGTTATTTTGCCTTTCCAGTTATGGATTTCTGCAATGGATACATCCAGGGGGGACTTTGACCTAAGTTAAAGAAGCAATAGCCTAGGGCCCAAAAGTTTTACGGCCTGGATTCGAACTTTTTATTTACGCTCATTTTTAATTTTATTAACAAAAATTATTTATTTAAAATGGATTCTTAATATTATTTCAAAGCAAATTCCGAAATATATTATTTGTTTGTAATATCTGTAGAAGTGCAACTCAGGGTTGCATTCACTTAAATCACTTGATTTAAATCAGTGATTAAAATAACATTGATTTTTTCAAAAAATATCATTGATTTAGATCATTTTTTCTGCAATTGTTATACAACATCCTAGATTTACGAATATTTGGGGGCAAAGGCGTGTGGGTCAGTGGTATCATGTGGCTATACTTTAAGAATTGCAAAATTTATTTAACTTCGTCGGTAAAGTAAAAAAAATACTGATGTATTATTTTCAATTTATAGTGCAAAAAATGTTTGCAATACTGTGTGATTATTTGTTAAATTTACTTTGCAATGTGTTACTCACAAAAAATTTCGTCGCTATAGCCGGAATTTGCTATAATCGATAAAAGTAAACTACATATCGTTAAAGTATGTGGGTTTTCAAACAAGTCGTCACAATTTCTACATTATAACCAGTTTGGCGCTATAAGAGATATCCTTATAAAGGGATTTTAACGTAGTATTTTTATTATTTGTTTGTTTTTTTTTTAATTATTTTTTATAATATATTTTTTTATCATAATAAATGCTATTTTATGAAACACATTTTTGAAATTATACTATACCTTAAAAAACTGATTTTTTAATTTTGTTCTTTTAAATTGGATTTTTATGCATCCCTAGAGCAAATCTATCGGCATCTTTCATATTTCACTTACTTTTTTATAATAAATTTACGGGGATTCCGATTTTTTTTGTCGCGTACCGTTTTCAAGTTATCGGTGTAAACTTCAATTTTTCATATGGCGTTTGTAATAGGTTTTGAATAGAGCTTTTTTTAGCTATTCAACTATATAAAAAAGTCCAATTTTATTTTAATAAATATGAAAAATTAAGAAAAACGTTTTTTGTCTATCAAAACAGTTATTGTATCGTAGTTAGCTATGAAAACAAAAATTAAAATTATTGGGCTACAAGAAAACAATATATTCAGTAAATAAATATTTAATTAAAAATGATTAACGAAAATAAATAAAATAACCTAGAGCATGTGCTCAACTAATTCTCCATTGTCATTGTTATCAATACATTCTTAAAAATCATTGTTGTCAATAATATTATCAAAACGACTACTGATTGCTACTGCACCCGCACAGGGCATACTTGGATGAGGGCCCAAAATTATGTTCACAAGAAATTATATTAAATTTTTTCCCTTTTCCTACTACGCGGCTTGATGATTAGATTTTACTTTAGTTAGCCTATAGATATCTCTATTCACCAACACCTATCCTAAAGACACGCAATAGATTCTAATGACGTTAACATGAACATTCGAGTGAATGGCAGAACTGATTTTTGTTTTTTCTATGGCTCGTCTTTACAACGCATGATTGTTCCTGATTTAAAATAAATTGGCTGCCGATCTTCTATTAAATACAGCAAATATTTAAAACGGTACGAATCCACAAGTAAAATTGTTTTAAGTCATCACGGCTGACCTGTCTGAGCACGTAGTCGCGTTAAAGGTCAAGTGGGATAGAGGCGACGCCGCTATTGTTCAGGAATATTATAGAGTCCAGATTAGCTGTCCGCAGGTATTAAAGGGTCGCATCGGGCGGCTCAAGAAGTTAGTATCGGTCAGAGTGTGTAGAGAGTCACTGAAGAAAGTCAGTGTTGGTCAGTACATGTTAGCAACATGTAAAGTAGAAATAAATAAATAGTTGGTGATATAAATGAAGGCTAGCCACCTTTGTTGCCTTCCACTGATATAGATGAAAAACAAGGACCTGCGTCTCATAGAGATTCCAGAGATAATGGAGATCGAGACAGATCAAGGCGTGGCAGTAAGGATCGAGGCAGAAATCGAGATATGGGCATAAATGATAGACGTGACCGAAATAGAAGGTCTAATCGTGACCGACGCGACCGAGATTGAAATGATCGAGATGAAAAAAAGCCGGATCAGCCATCACCAGTAATAGACAAACCTCCTCAGGACAGACCACCGCTATTCCTTAACGGCGATCTTCACAAGGATATAAATCGAATGGATCGCGGAAGAATTGAGCATGACAGGAAAGGAAAAGTACATTGGAAGTTCGTTAAATTTGTAATAAATCAAAAGCTTGCTTCTAAAGTAGAAGCAAATATATGAACAATTGGATCATTTAAGAGCCCAGACGGAGACAAGCAGACGAAGAAGGAATTCAAGACGATAAACGTAGATGAGATAGATAACCTGACGGACGAGATAGCCACCTTCCTGGAGCAGAGCGACGAAGTACAAGAAACGTTGTGCCGCAACTACAATACGCCTGAGATCGACGACGACGAGCTAGCAGCTGAGCTGGACGCTCTGGGCGAAGAGATCGCGTTGGACGACATTAGCTACCCGGACGACACTAGCTACCTGGACGACACTAGCTGCCCGGACAACAGTAGCTACCTGGACAAGCTGGGCGACGAGATAGCGTTGGACGACACCAGCTACCTGGACGACGTGATAGAAGTAGATGCTGATGCGTTAGGCGATGGGTGGGGTTTCCCGATCAAACAGTGTGTCCTTACGAATAACTGTGCTTGTTTGATGTTGTCCAAGGGCTACTCTTGCTACTGGTGAAAGAAAACGTCAGAGGATACATCGTAGATTCTAATATTTGATCGTCCAAAGAGCGCCAGAGTGTGAGCTGTTCAATTTGTTCAACTTGTAGAGGAATTCAACTCCAGAATAACGCATGCAGATTTCGTCATGTATTCGGCGTTGATCGAGAACTGTTTCGTGACGAAACAGTCAAAGGAGAGGGCAGTGTAACGAGCGAGACTCACCGTACGTGAGTCATCACGGCTGACCTATCCGAGCAGGTAGTCGCGTTAAATGTCAAGTGGGATAGAAGCGACGCCGCTATTGTTCGGTAATATAATAGAGTCCAGAAGGTTCTGAAATGTTCACGATTTGCTGTCCGCAGGTATTGAAGGGTCGCATCGGGCGGCTCAAGAAGTTAGTATCGGTCAGAGTGTGCAGGGAGTCACTGAAGAAAGTCAGTGTCGTTCAGTACATGTCAACGACATGTAAAGTAGAAATAAATAAATAGTTGGTGGTATAAATGAATAGTTGGTGATATAAATAAATAGTTTGTGATATACTGTGGAAATAAATATTACGTAGTTTAAAGTGTTTAAATAAATGCACGTAGTGCTTAAGTCTTTATTCATAATAATTACTTCTAAATTAGTGTTATATTTGTTTATTTGTATTGTTACTTACTTTTATTATCTTTTTATAATTTATTATACGTTTATTAAAACTAGTTATATAAATATTCGTGTTTCAATCATTTTTTACACTTCACCTAAATAAATAAACGTTACATTAATATAAAAACTGCTGACTGCATCTCCGCTAAAATTTTTAGTTTAATTGAGTCTTACCCAAATATCAATGTTGCTCTTCGGATATTTCTAACACTTTCCATCTCTATTGCTTCGTGTGAGAGAAGTTTTAGCAAGTTCAAATTAATCAAAAATTATTTAAGATTAACAATCAGACAAGAACGGTTATCTGATCAATTATTATTTCAATAGAATATAATATCGTTAATAGTATTAATTATGATGATGTAATTAATGAATTTGCTGAAATGAAATCCAGAAAAGTACAATTAATTAAGGGGCCTGAATTCTTGCACAGGGCACAGAAATGGCTAGTTACGGCACTGACTTATTGTAATATAACAATCGAGTATTTGACAAGTACTTTTAATTTTTGTTTTCATAGCTACATAACTATGATTCAATGATTATTTTAAAAGACACAAAACATTTAACTTATTTTTTTATGTTATTTATTTTAATAGTTTTATATGGTTGAATAGCAAGAAAAGCTCTATTCGAAATTATCTCAATCTATTGCAAGCTTCGTAGGAAACACCGATTTTTATGAAAACGGTACGCGAGAAAAGTAGATCATAATATCGGAGTTTCAAAATCATCAGTTTTGAGACATACTATTCAAAAAGCACAAACATGCGTTGATAGCAATAGAGAACTATTTGTGCACATGCTGTAGTGTATTTTTTTATTTTTCGTTGTTTTCAATAAAATATTTATTTTCTTAACTTGTTTTATTGCTGCCCAATAATGTATTAGTATATATAAGCTCTATAATTTTAATTTTTCTTTTCATAGCTAACTATAATACAGTGCTTATTTTGATAGACAAAAAAAAGTTTTTCATAATTTTTCTTACGATATATTAAAATAAAATATGAATTCTTTATATAGTTGAAAAGCAAAAAAGCTCTATTCAAAATTATCACAACCTACTATAAGCTCCATATGAAAAATTAAAGTATTTTTTCTTTTATTTCCGTTTCCCTGTCACTCTTATTTCATTTTATATAGCAGTCCCGTCTCCATACACACATCTTTACGCTTTGTTTCTCAAATATTTATATATAAACCCTCCTGAAACCTTCTGGACCTCAGTAATTATTTCTGATGAATCCAAATAAAACTTTTTGGATCAGATGGACGAATTATTTTTTGGAAAAGTAAGCATGAATAATTAAAAACCAAAAAAATTATGCCCAACAGTGAAATATGGAAAAGGATCTGGACTTGTATGAGTACAGAAGGAGTGGAAAAATAAAATTATTGATGAAAAAGTGGGTTATTTCAATATTTTAAAAAAGAATTTGTAAAAATGTGCTGAAAAATTGGGTTTACGGGATTCTTAAATCTTTCAACAAGATAATGACCCCAAACATACTACATGTAAACTAGAATAGTTATTGTATAATTGTAGACAACAATTAAAAATGCCTCCACTGTCTCGACACATAAAATTCAAAACATATTTTAATTTTGAATTGTGTACATAACATTGTGTATATAACGTATATAATAACAAAGCAAAATGTTTGAAAAAATCACATAGGCCAGTATGACAAGTATGAAGATATTGGCTCGTATTACGAGCTCACTTTTATAATAAAATCGCGATTTTAACGCCCACTTTTACATCATAATCTTATGTAAAATTGAAAGTTAAAATCACGATATTATTATAAAAGTGAGCTAGTTTGCTTTTATAATAAAATCACGATTTTAACGTTCGTTTTTACAAAAGATTTTGATGTAAAAAATAAAAGTGAGCTCGTAATACGGGCCAATATGTCCATCATTGGACATAAGCAATGTAATTTTGGTTAACTCTACGTATGTCGAAGATTCCATCCTAGAAACTACAAACTACTATAGATATTTGTGTCTGTGGCTAAAATTCATGTACTGCATGGGACTTTATAGCTCAGTTGTTAGTGCATCCTACTAGCAAAAGGAAGATGGTGCGTTCAAACCCCAGTAAGGTCCATGAATTTTTCGAAAGTTTATTCTTCATTACTGTAGAGGGAGTGCGAGCAGAAAATAGTGAAGCCAAGTTTCATTAACTGATAATTGTCAATCCGCCATTTCTATAGGAACTAGGAAGCACGATTTCATTTGTTATATACAATTCAAATATTTTTCTTTGTATTACATCACTTAATTCTGTTGCGAAATTGTCAACCATTTCTGTAGGAGCCGCTTAAAACCTCTTTCTCCCTGTATAGTAGTTTCTATACTTTAAGACTTACTTATATCAGATTTCGCCACAGTATAAATATGTTCAGTATGTTATACTCTCCATATATTTAGTTACCCTATTTTTTTCGCCTCGACTATGTTAACCCCGCCTATAATATAAATTTTATTTTTGCAGCTCTCCGTAAGATTTATCGTTTATCATTTATTATTTTCTTCCTGTAAACCAGGTGGAGGAGCTTAGCCAGTATGCTGTCGAATCGCTAGATCGAACTAGAGTTTATATTTATACTGTGATTTCGCTATTGGTGAGTTGACTGTCATGTCTCTGGGTTATGTAGTTAGTGACCCAGTAAACAATAAACGTAAAACGTAAAGTAGAATAAATTTCCCGCGAATAACGTATTTAGTCCATATATTTCTTTCGTAATTGTTAAATTATTTTTTCCACACTCTGGCGCCCCTTGAGGACAGCGTCCCGATGAAACGGATCATCTGTTTACCGCCTGGAGCCGGGAATAGGAACATTTCATTAGAATTAATAATCATTTCACACTTCATAAAAAATTAAAAGGTGTTCTACTTTAATCATCATTATTAATAAATGAAAATAAAAGTGAGAACATGCGACATGATTAAAACTTACGCATGTCAACACGACCATAACTTGTCAGTTTTGTTAAGTAATACATATTGTCATGGGCGGGAAATGTATGTATTTTGACTCTCTTAAATCTGACGATCTGAGCATTTGAACCTTCTTCTTCATATTGTCAAATGGTTGTCCAAAGAATGAGTATTGAAGCGTGTTTACGAATTGAAAGTACTACTACTCACTTTTTTGAGTAAACAAACTTCAATTTTTTGGATTGTTGAAAAATGAATTTTAGTTTAATAAATTCGCTTATATAACCGATGCATTTGAAGAATTGAAAAAGTTAATTCCAGCTTGCAAAAAATAAGAGATGAAAAATTAGTTAAAACCGTCCGATAAAATTAGAGCCTTTAAAGACAAGATTTTAGAAAAGACAAGTTGAAAATATTTACAAGAACACTGAAAGCAAAAGAAAACATAACTAAGTTGATTTACTGAACACTTTTTAACACTGGGAACACAGATTTGCTATTTTCTAGATATATCTATATCAATAGTTTTGAGTGGATACAAAATTCGTTTGTTAACATCAAAACTCAAAAGAGGAAGAAAATGAAGTCAGTAGAGTAGTACATAAAATGCGAGTTTTGTCCAAAATACACTCAAATATAATGGAATTTTGTTAAGTACATCTAGCTCATGTATCACACTTATTTTTTTGTACCTTTTGTTCTCATTTAAAGAACATATTTTTAATGTTTCCTAGGGTAATAAAATATGTTTAAAATTTCACGCACACTGATATATATATATATATATATATATATATATATATATATATATATATATATATATATATATTACATGATCATTACAGATTACAGCCAATGAAAGGGACATATAGATTGCAGTGGTTTCGATTGTAAATCATTAGGATATAGCTGTAATTTTGTATGGTTAAAAATTGGCGATGGTGGGATTTGAACCTTAGATCTCAGACTCCACTCAACTCGAAGCGAAACGTGTTAATCAAGCCATCAATGCTCATTCTCAGTGATAACTTAAAAATTATAATTGGAAAGTATGATTATGAATAGACCGTTTACATTTCTAAGTGAATTGTTAACAGAATTTGTAATGCTCAATCCGACATAATTTTTAAAAGTTATAATTTATTGAAAATGAGCAAAAATATACCTTTTAAATAAATAGTTACAATTTTGTACGTGGTAATATTTAATTAAAGAAAAATTAGTTATATTTTTTATATATAAAAAAATAAATTGAAAATTTATACCAACACTAGCAAACTATTCTTTTTTTATAGGGTGGCAATGTTTTAGGTATCCAGGCAAAGCCATTTACTACATTTTTTACAAAAAATATCGTGTTTATGAAATAGGCAACAAAACATGTCATGTTGTACTCCTTCTGTTACTGAACTTCTGCTATCTTGGATTTCAGACATTCTATGAGCGGATTGACGGCTTGATGCCTGTCGACCTTTAGTTGCATGTTGAACAGTCGTTGGTTTAGACTTTTGGTTTAGACTTTCATTACCCAATACTAGAACCATATTTTTGTGTATCGTTATAAACATCTATGATGTTTCGCAATAAAAACCCTTAACAACAACATCGTTTTCATTTGCATTAACTGTATCATGTAGCATTTAAAGTCTTTGGATTTTTTTCAAATATGTATTCAATATTGTCAGTGAGTGAGTAATTTTAACGTGAACATGGTATTTATTATATACAGGGTTACGACTTGGAACTTGATTGACAGCAATGTAATTGTCTGTCTTATTTAAAATGACACATAAGGAATGATTTTGGCAGATGAATTGAACTTTATATTATAAGAAATTACAAAATAACGAACAAATAAACCAACTAACAAACAAGTAAAAATAATAACGAAACAATAATTATAATACATTTTCGAAAATCCGTTCATTAACTGCTAAGTACATTGCTTAGGTCAGTACCCAACTATAAAACTCACATTCGATGTTTGAACTACTGTAATATTTTGATTTTGAACTTTTATTGTGTGTATAAACGTTTGATTAAAAACCCAAATAAAAAAGATCTAGGTGAGTAAGATCGAGTGATCTAGCAGGTTATTCTACTATTTCTTTACTAAGAATTTAATATAATTAAAAGTTGGAAAAAAAATTTAACCGAAAATACAAAGACCAATTCATTCCGTATGTTTCATTTTAAATAAGACAGGCTATTACATTGCTGTCAATAAAAAATACTCATGGTATTTGATCTATCAGAAACTCACCTTGAAATATATTTTTTACATAACAGAACGGATGGAGTATGGAGTTCATATAAAAATGAACTCTATGATTTGTTAAACAAATAGCAGAAGGACAAAAAAGCCAGATCCAAAACTCAAAATAATAACCATTTTTTAAAGTGTCATTTGTCTTACAAAACATACCCGTACCGCGGAGGGTTAACTAACTATAAAATTTAACATTATTCATAATTGAC
This sequence comes from Stenolophus ochropezus, assembly GCA_035578165.1. NCBI lineage: Eukaryota > Metazoa > Arthropoda > Insecta > Coleoptera > Carabidae > Stenolophus > Stenolophus ochropezus. The sequence goes on along the minus strand of JAQOWZ010000014.1, from coordinate 19,461,205 downwards.
TGAGAAAGAAAGAAAGAAAGCAATAAGTAATGATGTTAAACCGAGCATGTGAAGTTATTTGGCTATAGTAAGTAGTAAAGAGTGGCTAACAATATTTGCACCGGTCTGTATTAGTTTTATTACGGTTCGTTTCGCAAGCCGTCGGCGACGTTTATTTGCCGTGTTGGCAGCTCCAGACTGTCGAGCAAGCGAGCAGGCAAGCAGACGAGTTGGGGTGCAGAGCGGAGCGAAATGTGAGTGCACGACCCGCCCATCGACAATGATTTAAATTACAAAAATGGGCGTTTTATGTTTTCAGTCAATTCAATCCAACTTCACTGGAGATAATCCAATTTGGATTTTATTTTCATTTCAGTTAGGTTACGAACACGAAGTGGTAGAATGAGTGGGGAACACCGAATACGGAGAGAGAGAGAGACCGCTGTAGTCTCCGCTCTCATCGGACACGAACTCGTGTGTCGCTTGAATCGATTGTGGTACACGGTAAACGGTACGGTGTGCAGTGCACGGGTGTAGGGTAGCTACAGGCTACAGGCTACGACCCCTGCAGACCTGCAACTCTGCCTATCGCTCGGATATTTGTATCCTCATTACAGTAATGGAATTAAATTAATCCGAGAGCAATTTCGCTATTGCTTTATTAGTCCGGGTCGCGTGATGCGGGAGATGAGAGGCGCAGGACGAAGGGAGCGTTAAGTGCGGCTGTTGTCCGTGTTAATACCTCTCAGGGGATCCTTTACCCGGCGCTCCAGTACTCAAGTACAGTTCCCTGTTCCTGTTCCTACTCGCCGTAGCCGCGTACCGTACCTGTCTACGGCTGATCCTGCACGTCTTGAATCTCGGAACTCGCCTCTCGGATCGCTACGTTGTCTCCCCCTTTTTTTACTGTTTTCACGCCTTGGCAATTTCTCAGCGACGTCTTTGCCCACGTCATTAATTAATTGCGTTTTCTTAATTAAGATAAAATCCCTTCGTGCTCTTTGCTCACCTCGTTCGCAATTGAAGTAATTTGTACCAGGATAGTATTTAGACTGACTTCCTATTTTTATTTACCTAATATTCTCAAAATTATCATAAACATTCATGTATATTTCTGTTTCAATTAATAAACAATAAAATTATTATTTTTTATCACACATAAATTTTTAGTATTTCATTGGCACAAGTTAATTACGAAGTAAAAGGATCTGAATGATGTGTATCTATGTAGTTTTTATAACGAAATAAACAGTTTTGTTGATGTAGATATAAGAGATAATACAGTTAATGACTATACATAAATAAAATAAGAATTTGTCTAACTTTCGTAAATTGATCTATTATTATTTTCTTTCCCGTTATTTTTGTTGTTTGTTTAGTTACTTTATATTACCGTTTCATTATATTATTGTTGTACATTCTGTAATTGGAACTGATGGTAAGTGATTTATATGAATAAATTTCTATGGCGCTAGGGTAGTTGCTTCATTTTAGTGACATGGCTTTCAGCCTACAGCCTCGCCAACAAACCTACAGGTTAAAGCTGGATCCGAATTGCTCGGACACAGTGATATTTATTTTTGATTAAAGATTATCGACACTGGAATTTGAACCATTGTTCTGACAATCCGTTCAGCAAAACAGAAAACACTAATCACACTGAGCAAAATAAAATTTTAAAATTTAATGTAAGATTGTGTTTTAAAACGTTTCATATGTGCATCTTTATTTAAGAAAAGTAAAGTTTTAAAAAAGAGTTTGAATTCAACATAGTTCTGTTTTGTTTGAAAATATTATTAATTAATAGTTAAACAAAAATAAACTACTGAATAGAACTGAAATCGAAAAATATTCTCAAAACTTTCGTATTTTGAATGAAATATAAATTGTTAAAACGATTTTAGTTTAGTTGTAAATCTTGCATATTTTTTATTGAAAGTATTATTTTATACTAAAATAATATGTAAAAGTGAGCAACCACTACTTGTAGAAATAATAATAATCTTTATATCCTGCCCAATACTTCTACCTTTTCGACAACACTACTTGGACATCCTACCGACTATGATCACGGATAAAGACAATTATCTGAAAGCTCTCTTCTCACCTTTTCAGGAGAAAAGAAAAGTGAAGTATAATGCAGTTCTTCCACTTAACCTTGTATCATCAGTACAAAATATAAACAGAAAACATTAGAACAATAGAAACATTTAAGAAAAAACATATAGTGCTGGCAATAAGAGAAGAGCTGCAGAAAGAATGTAACGAAATTATTGCACGTGTCTGTGGAGCATACGAAAAAGCAAAATGGAACAGATCAAAGATTTCTCTAATGTCAAAACATTTATTATTTTGTCCGATGTTTCTTGACATATTCAATTAACCTTTCCCCTTCCTCTTAGCTCTTCTTTCCTTGCCACAACTATACTTAATTATGAAAACTATGAGTTTCGCGAAGGAATTTATAATAAATATTTGTTTATTTTAAAATGTATATTTCGATTACTATGTAATAATAATCAATTACACAGTTATATTGTCACTGGCGATGGCGAACATAAATAGTGTAGAAAAGGTTCAACATTAATATTCATTTTGTCATTATGCTCATGATCCTGATACCCAAATTTGAATCCCGCCGATTCAAATTATGTACATTTATTTCCCACATAACATCCAATCCAACTGGAATGCCCTGGAGGTGTTTTCTGATAACTACTCTCTATGATATAAGTATATCATTACCAAAATCTGCTATTAAGCAATTGGCAATCAGTGTCGGATTTGAGGGAAGGGGATTATTCGCCATCCCTTAGACAGGCGCATAGTTTTTGAATTTCGAAAATTATAACAAATAAATCTGGAGTGCAACCGCGTCTCATATATACATAGACAAATGTTTACTCAAATTGGAACAGAATTGTAAAGAACAAAAACTATTTATCGAAATCGAAACACAAATGGTTAACTTATAACGAATCCAATATTTCCGACAGTGTGAATGAAGTTCGGAAACAATGTGATGCTGATATTTATTTTTAGTAAATAAATTATTTAACAATATTGGTAAAGCTACCTGCAAAAGTTGTTATGGCGGAACATAGTATCCTTTTTTGCATTAAGGAAATTACGAGAGAAACGATAACTTCCTAAAGGATCCAAAAAAGTTATACTTATAGATATTTGTTGTATGTATGATTTTTTTCTGTTTAATCCGAAAATAATGTTATCTAATTCAATGATTATGTACCTAAAAAAGGCAATTCGCCGCACTGAAAGCGCTATTATGGGTAATAAGCAGTGAGTGGTATATTTATAAATTTTCTTTTATTAATTATTGTCTGCTATTGGACCATAACACAAAGATTTCCAACAGAAGACTGAAAACGGGATAGTACAATAAAAATGTTATTTTCATTTAAATTATGTATAAAATTAATTTTTTAAAATTAAAACGACTTGCATGTTTTAATTATAAATTATATCAATTTACAAGTAAACAGTTATGTATCGATTCTTTAATATTTTTAATTTATTTCACTTGTCATAACAACTCGTCTCGTCTACGGATTAACTTTTTTTACAATAACCGAAATCTACAAAAGTCAAATTGTTATACACGGAAATAAGTACGTATAATAAAATATGATTAACATATATGTATTTAAGTGGTTAGCCATTAATTTAAAACATACATAAGATATGATGATAACGTAAATTGAAATAATAATCTACATAATAAAATAAATTATATTATTTTTGTTTTTATAATATAAATTTTAATTGTTTTTAATTTTTCTACTATCCTAGTATTCAAAATTTTTAGAAAACATACCTTTTTAATGTTCAAAATACTTTACTTTAAAAGGTAATTGCTAAAAAATGTAATTTTAATAAAATATATATTTATGTAATAATAAATTAAAGTACTTGGTTATCCTATAAAATTTTTAATAATGTCACTATTATTTCGTCCTTTTGGACATCTCCAGACTGCAATGAAAAACAAAAAGACCCTCACATAATTACAAATTTTAAGGGGTATCCAAGTGTTTTAATTTATAATTTGACATATTATATATGTAAATATATTCCAACAATTTTATAGCTTTCATAAGTGTTTAGAGTTATACGTATATTTTTAGTAAATAAATTCCTTTTTCCTGTGATTAATGACAAATTGAAATTAATATTTATTTTAAATACAAAAATGTTGTTAATAATTATACGTTTTACTCTCCATTCATCTTTTATGTAAACAAAGCAACTTAGTAAAAGTATTGTTAATATATTCTTAAGTCATATAAATCCGTGATATTCTGATTATAGCTTTATTTAAACTTTTTTTAACATTTCACACAATTCTTAAATTGTATCTAATTGTACTTATCGAATATATAATTTATTTCGGTATTTCACACATTTTGTTTATCATATTTAGAAAAACAGTAGTTTGGGAAATTCATACAGATTTTAATGCACTTACACGAGCGATTGTCAATTTAAAATCACTGTTGCCCATCCTTCAAATAGGTAATATTGTTAGGGTTAGGTACCATTTACCTATTATAATATTGACACTGATGTAGTGATATAGAAGAACAATTATTGTTTAACTGCCATGTGTCATGTAGATAAATAAATAAATGATGATGTGATTAATTACTTTTTTATCTGGTGAAAAATTGTGTATTGAAAAACATTTTTAAAATATTAACAGATTTTTTGTGTACACCAAATACTATCTAAAAATAAAATGAATATGAAACAATGTTTTACTTCTAACATTTATAGAAATTCTATTACAAAATGATATAGTAAAAAGATACTGTTGTGATTAGATCTATGAATAATCATAGAAAAACAAGAGATACCTTGTTGCCCAGAAAATACTGATCATAATATTCGATAAATAATAAAGAACTTTAAAGTAACAAGCATTTCATCCTCACAGAAATAAGAACATATCGGCTTGGTTTACCGTATTTAGTTTAAATTTGCTTTTATTATAGTAATATATATTTTTTTAGTAGTATAAATTTTGAACCAACAAGCCTCGAATTTAGGCGATAATCTTTACACAATTTACAATAACAAAATTTTTGAAGAGTTAAATAAATTTGTATCAATTTTAATCTTCCACGTACGATGTACAAATACAACAATAAATGAAATCTATAAATACCTAAATTTCTAGAAACTGTACACTGATTTATGTAATGCGCCATGTTAATATTAATTTAGTTGTATATATATATATATATATATATATATATATATATATATATATATATATATGCGTGTGTGTGTGTTTATATGTATAAACTCCAAATTAGACACTATACAAATAAAGTAGTACCCACTTTATTATTTCACTATTTATTGTTTATTGTTAAGATCATTTTATACTGTTGGATATCATCAGATCAACGATCATAACTTTAAACAATATATAATGAACGAAGCAAGTATATTACTTTATTTTTATTGCGATTCGTTATGTTCCATCAAGTACCAACTTTTAAGTCTCTCTCAATTATCTAATCTGACTTCATATTGTTTCGGTGATATAAACGAAGAAATATAGTAGAATTAAATGTTTTGAAGGCATTATGTGTGAATCTTACATGGTTTATTATCTTCCTCAGTTAACGATAGCGTAGATCGTCGACCATCCGTAGCCCTCGTAGATAAGGCAACCGTTGCATCGCTAACAGATTCGGTGGAATCCTCGAGCTCAATAGCAGGCGACGACGAGGAACACTGGCTGTTCCTCGGCGACATGTCTGTGGAGCCCCCAGGAACCGGGGGTGACTTCACGCAGTGCTTCCGCTCGTCTTCGTCCGTCGCTCGAGCGTCGTCATCTGTAGCACTGACACTTGAACCGTTCACTCGAAGGTCCATGCCGTAGCTAAGCGCTGGCACGGGCAGTGGGATGGGCACCGACAAGGCGACGCGTTTGGGAGAGTCGGAGATGAGCCAGTTCTTGGCCGCCGGCACCGGCTTCACCTCGGGGACTTCTTCTTGCTCCATGTACTCGCGATCGCGCCTAGGGCTGGACGACGCCAGGTTCAAGCACTGATTGCTACCGGGTGTAGGCACGGGGCTAACCATCCCATTGTTGTTATTCTCGAATGACTTGGAAACGAATTGCGCTAATCTGTCCATTGTAAGAACGTAGCACTTGGCACTCACTGTTGGTATGGTGTATAGACGCGCACATTGAATTCGAGGAGAATCAAGTGAGATGCGGTATGCACTGGGTGCCTGGATGCTTGACGTTCGTCGCTGCCATTCTAATTTGCGTTAGTAGCCTCGCGGTTGCCCGGGTAACAGCGGCGCGCCTGCCGCCGAGGGTGGGCCCGACGCTGCTCCGCCCCTTTAACGAGGCGTCGCGTCCTGCGATTGGTGCGCCGCCGTTCCACACGGTACGACAGATGAGCGCCGAGAATTGTTACAGCACTTGATTTAACAAGTTTACATTTCCAAAGACCACTTTATTGTCCTCAATCCCTTGCTGTCGTTGTTTTATAAGCGGAAAACTATAACATAAAGTGGCCGACATTTTTCTCCCACAACATTTAGCATGTCACATTACACACAATTTAGTTTGTTTTTAATATTTGTTCGGATAAATTTGCATTAAAATTATTTCTTTCGTCAAGAATAGCAAAATTATTATTTAACTTGGTTGAATTCGACAAAATTTAACGAAATGCAGACTAGCAACCTGTTTCAAAATATATTTAATGTACGTTACTGTTTTGTACAAAAATACATAAATAATAATAAGAGAATAACAAGTGTTTGTAGTGGCACCGACTTATAATATTTCTGTCGGGTGCTCAAAATATCAAACTTCAAAATCTGCGTTCTTTTGATTAGATTTTTTAATTTAAAGACAAAATTAGAGTGAAAAGAACGCAGATTTTGATGTTTGATTTAAATTTTTTCATAGAAACTGCTATTATCAGTTTTCAAACATAATGTCATTATAGAGATTATATTTTTTAACTTACAATTAATATTATTATATATTTCTCTGGAACTAATGATCGGATTTAAAAAATAAAAAAACTGTTAAAAAGAGAATCGAAAGGCCTTTCGAACTGTGTCATGTTTGACACCCTTTTCCATTTAAAATTTTTGAGGTGCATTCTACCCCCATTTTCGGGTTGAAGTTATGCCATTGGTACTAATCCATTCATCCCCTTTATACTAAAATTGACGTGTTGGAGCGTTTTTTGCAAAATTGATGTTAAGTGGCCAAAAATTACGATGATAATTTTCATTGGGCCACCCTGTATTATTAACGACTGCCATATAAAACATTAATTTTTGTAATATTTATATTTTTATAAAAATAGTAACGGTCTAAAATACGGTAGAATCATTTTTGAAATTTCGAAATTAAACCGTCAATATACTGGGTTACCACTATAAATAATCTTTAGTACAATAAAATATTACTAAAATCCTGAATGAACAAAGTTTTGTAAAGGAAACAATACATTTACAAAATATTACCTAATTGCTATTATATGAAGCACACCACATTTAAGAAATGTTTTGAAATTGTTTCGAATAAATTTTATTTAGATACATACATACATATTTGTCTTATTATGAAAATACGAATGAAATGAATGGTTATTAAAATTAAATAAAGAAAAACAAGTGATAACTTCTAAACAGGTCATTTGCGGATCCATGTTTACCAAAACTTTTTAACTTAGTTTCTGGTTTACTATATTCCCTTAAATTTTGTGACCCTAATATAAATTGAGTTGGTATGCTTGACATGTTGAGCAAGCTGAACATCTTTCCTTGATTGATTTTGGAACTCTGGCATAGTTTACATGTTCAGTAATCCAAACTAGTTATTCCTATTGTTAATTTGACTACTGATGCTGAGAACTTGAACTCGAAGTATGTATGTTTGAGTGAGAAATATAAATATGTATTTCTAAGGTTCGGGGTAGATTAATTTTAATTTAGTTTATTGTAAAATACTGTCTTATATAAAACATATATTCAAAATGCTACAATTCTTAAGATAATATGGATTATTAAAATCATGTCGTTGCAGTACAAGTCGTTCTTGATTATATACCGGGAGTTTATTTTATCAGTAAACATAGAGAAGTTTCATTACCATAGTTACAGAATGACAGCAATGTATTGAAGCGTTTATTTTATGAGTAAACATAAGGAATACTTGTCAGACTTGTGTCACATGTCAAAATCAACGACTTTATAAAGTGAGGCATGATTAAATATATTTATTTATTTATTTCAGTTCGAAATTATTTGACTTTTACAATATCCAGTGGAAGATCGAGATGAACGTTAAAAGTCAGAAAAAAAAATTACATTATAAAATAAAGAAGAGTAACTTGAACGTTTTTTACAACCATACTTGAATGAATGCAATGCGCATTCAAAGTATTTTACTTCTAGGTTGTCAAATATCACCACAAATCTTCCTTTGTATCATTTAGAAATGCTAATAATCATCAACCAATATTGCTAATTCCTATAAACTAGTGGAGTTAAATTATATACTTATTCCTTTTTGAATTGGGATTCGAGTTAGTTTGACACTTCAGGATGTTTGGATGTTAACAAGGGGTATAACTTTGGGAGTAACTAATTGGGTTAGGGGTTAATCTCTTTTATGAATCTGGGTGTTTTTTAACATAAATAAATAATTTATAATTTCTTCAATTAATATTAAAAAAAATATTCTGTTAATTATCCCTATGTTTACTCATGAAATAAAGGCATTAATACATAGCTGTCAATCAATTTACACCGTAACTAGTAATTATATACTCTATGTTTACTGATAAAATAAACTCCCGGAATAAGCTGAGATAAATAAATATCTACACGACAATTTATAAATTTGTTTGTCGGTACAATTTATTATATATCAAAATAACTGAAAAGCGAAAGTGTTGTGTTCTATAATGTTGTCACTTCTAGGAATAAAATAAAAATAACAGTTTGTATCTCCGCCGTTACAAAAAGCAAATTGTAAATGTGGATGCCGTCCGGTCAATATCTTGTACGCAGTATACTCAGGCACCCAAACGATTTTGGATATTACTTGTTTTTTATGTACCTCTAGAAATCTCATTGAATACCACTTAATTGTTATAAACATAAATTAATCGAATTTTAATACATACATATACAATATTGTCTCAGTGGTAAGCGTCGCATCTTAATAGGTAATACCTATAGCTTGTGTTTAACTTAAACTAAAAATTTCTTAATTGCTAGAAATATTATTTAATAATATTTCATTATTATAAAAATAAATTAATTAAATTTTTGTACATACATAATATAGTATAATAAACGATACATTTTTATAGAATCTTACGTATAATTAACCTATCATAATAACTTAATTTCGCATTCATTTATAATAACATCTATACCTATCAGGTTACACGATATCGTTCTTAACCTTCTGATGTGTAAATCCAGTACGAAAAATTAATGTTATAGAACCTAATTTAAAATACTTCTAAACCACTCAGACGTAGCGATATTTTCAATTGGTCAAAAATTAGCGAAATTGGGATTGAATACCAAGTGAGCCACCGCTACTCTTAATAGTTAACCTAACCAGTATGCCTTGAATTCAGTTAATTTAGGTTTCGTATCCTTATTCCTTATCACAGGCTACACACTATACATACTTAGAGTTGGATACAGAATTTACATAACGTAACATACCATATTACCATATACCATAATAAAATGTAGAGGATTCATAGTTTTCATAGCAGACTCCTTAACGTCGTACTATATTTTATTTCACTTTGATGTTCTTGTTGCTATATTCAGTTGTATTTTGACATTTTACATTGTAAAATAGAAAAAAAAACATGAACACAAGCGATATTATTTCGATAGTACTTATTAATAATATGTTTGGTATTAGCTATCAAGTTGAGAAAAAAGAAAAAACGGCTGCATAAAACACGCTTCATACACATGGATTTTATAAAAATTTTGCAAATGAAACAAAATGATACATCACATTTTTTACATATTCAAGCATAACAGAGTTTTTGATAGATTATTAAAAATTATAAGACCAAATTTTCAATATAATGTGGTGGTGGTGCTTCAACTTCTCACGTAAGCGTCCGACCATAACCGATTACATAGCATAGCATATCATAAGAAACGAAATTTGGCCATTTCCTCACGGTATGTTATGTTATGTTATGTTAGGTATGTTCTTACGTAAACTACTGTACCGGTTGACATGCATTGATATTTTCGTTATGTTACACTATGTAATGTTATGTTATGTAAACTCTGAATCCTACTTAGTATGATATAAGTCCTGTACCTGATGTCCTAGCAGCTCTAGACGTTTTGTTTTACTGTCTACATGTTATAGGGGTTTAAATAAATGGTTATGAATTATAAATTTTCTTCACTAAAAATATGTTAAGTGTATTTTAAGATACCTATTTAATTTCAAATTCCTTAATCTTTTTAAGTGTAGAATTGGAAATTTTTGTAATAATTAAAATTATTCATCAAAAGCCAGACATTTGGATTAGATAAGTATTTTTATAGTTAATATTTAAATAAAATATTAAAATCACCTATCAAACCAGTGGCACTAGAAATGTTTATTTCAAGTAAACTACCCTTAATTTTGCAAATTAAAAAACTCTGTTCGGTTATTAGTACAGCATGTTATATATACCCCATAAGTATAAAAACATTAAGTATTTATGGGGTTCTTATAATTTCAAGGAATCCTTAACGGTTAAATGAACATTGTGCAACCGGTATTAATGACTTGCAAAATTTATACACATAAATCACGTAAGTATACTAAGATATAAAAATAAATATGGACATATCACTAATCACATCATTATTATACATTATTTACATATATTGTTTATTTGAAAAGAAAGTAAGTTAAAACTTAATATTTTAAATTAACAAATAAAAGGTTAAGTTATTTTTGTATCAGTACTTTTATAATAATTTATTACCCAAGTCTGTTGGTGGAAGGGTCGCAAACAAAGGGTTGCAGGAGTTTTTATCTTTTCTTAATTCATTTAACTCATTACCTAGTAATTGAACGGCTTTTTAATTGCAAAGAAGTAGTCTCTCGGAATTGGCTATTAGTTGTACTGTTCATGTATTTATTTTCAATTCAATTTACTTTCGAAAATCAGTCATGACAAGATATTCAATTAAGATTTCATATTTTTTTGTTTTGTTTATAGTTATACACAATTATATATTTATTCGAAACGGTTTATTTATTAGTATATATAAGAATATACATATATAATTTATTTAATACTACAGTCAATATACACTGCAAAGGATATATTGAAATTACGGGTCTTTTTGGCCACAAATCACATTCGCTATAACATAGTTTCGAAATTATATTTGACAATTTGACCTTGTGAATTTAACAGCTATGTACATGATGTTTTCTTCTAGCGAAAATGAAAATCTATGTAAATTTACATTTTAATTAATATTAAACACTGAAAAGTATGACTTCATCAACTTTTACAATTATATTATCAATTTCATTTTGTATGATATACATTTGTTATGTTTTTTAAATTAAATTACGTTTACTCACTTTAAACTGTTTTTAAGCACTGCTGTCGGCCGTTTAAAAACTATGGCTGTCTGATTTTGAAATTTGAACCAAAATGTTACATTTTTTTTTAAATATATCTCGTACGGTAGACGTAAGGTTGCATCAGTTATGATCTTATCTGATGTAGAATTTAATTCTTAACAACTTTGTACTCTTGTAGTTTTGCTCTAAATCTATTAGGAGAAAGAGTATCCGCAATTTTTTGAAATCTCTTGTTAAAGTCCTATGTTCCGCCTTTCGTTGCACACACACACACACACACACACACACACACACACACACACACACACACACACATATATATATATATATATATATATATATATATATATATATATATATATATATATATATATATATATATATGAAACTAAGAAGTGGGAAAAGGAAAAGTACATACAGACCATGTAACAAGTGGCATATCTCAATTTAATGGGCATTTGTATAGGAGTTTGAAGGAAAAATGATATTGTAAAACAGCTTTGTGTATTACACTTATAAACCTAAGATGAAATAAATGGTTTCAAGTCATAAGTTGATATACATATTTTATTTAGCAAACTTTTATACAATTGTAGCGATTGCAAGGTCACACCGCGGGCGACGGCCGCAGACAGGTCGAGACATGTTTAATCATCTTTCTATTGTACTGACGCATCGAAGCTACAGGAATATTCAAGAGATTAAGTGCACGGATATATAAGCCAAAGTAGAAGGGTTCGCAAGGACAGACTGATATTAATATGAGTTTTTAATTATTATTATTCTTAAGTTAGTGTTTATATTTGTTTATTCACAATGTTACTTATTTTATTATCTTTTTATAATTTATTACTCGTTCATTAAACTTAACAACTATATAAATATTCGTGTTTTCATTATTTTTACACTTCATCCAAAGAAATAAACATTACAATTGGTGGCAGGTGTGAGGGTTAAAAACTGTGCAGTGTAAATTAAAAAAAAATAACATGGCGATGAACAAAGTAAAATTAATGAATTAAAAGTGGCCGATCTCGAGAGAGATAGTGAGAATATACTACGAGAATAGAAGAAAAAATTACAGAATGCTAAAAAACATTAGAACATAAGTTAGCGGAAAGTACTAGAATACTAAAGAATGAAATGACAGAAAATTCTAGAACACTGACCAATGAAATGACAGGAAATTCTAGAACTTTGGAACAGAAATTAGAAGAAAATATAGCGGAAATTTCTAGAACATTAGAACGAGGATTTTTAAAAATTTGAAGAAAACCTTAAAGAACAACTGATAGAAAATTCTAGAACTTTGGAACAGAAACTAAAAGAAGAATTAACAGAAAATTCTAGAATTTTAATAAAAGATTGAGTCGAAAATTTTAGAATATGGGAAAAGAAATTAATAGTAAATTCTAGAATTTTAAAAAAGGATCTAAACGATGCATGTTTACTGGAGCGGTCAGGGATTATTCTGCCTCCTAGTCTTCCTGAAGCCAATGACAGCGTGGCGAACGTAATGTAATAGGGGGGATGAAAATAATGATTCTATGATTAGGTATACCTTGATGACTTTCAGAATGACGATGATCCACAACACAACACTAAGGAACGCAATGGGATGAAATTGGACGAACACACACGATTTTGTTTAGTATACAATTTTTATCAATATGTAATTGACAAAAATCTAAATTATACTAAAATTATTACAAAGACCTTCCACATACAACGGTTACATTTTTGTACTAACGATAATGTTTAGCCGTCGGACTAAACATTGTATGAACAATTCGTCTGATTGTCCATACCGCGATCAGAGCGAAGTGCTCCGATGTACGTGCGTCTTCATCCGACGTAGATACGCGACTTTTCTACAAAATCTGTTAAGTTATCGAGGGCTGTGAAGAAATCATCCCTTTGCCCTCCTTACCAGATCTTGTAAAAACTAATCTTTAAAAATACAGTTTTCAGGCATTCAGGATGACAGTGAAGCGATAAATTTTGATCTTTATTACCAAAAACTAACACATGTCGATTCTGAATGCAAAAGATCAAATTTCCTTAAGCTCAGGTTTTCAATAACATATAGAAAACATTCCATATTGAACACAGTAATAAGTGTTCCACCTAATTCATTTTCTGTCGGTAAGATGAGATCTCTTAATGATGGTGGCATGGAAATTAAAATGAAGATGCGGATGAGCGGCGGAACGGGTACTTTGGGCGATCAATTGTTCGCGACCATTGGCAAAGGATCCATAAAATTTGGATGTGTCGGCTAGTAGATTTGGGGGAAACATACCACCCTTGTTGCCATCCACTGATTTAGACAAAATACAAGAACCTCCTTCTCATAGAGATTCCAGAGACAATAGAGATCGAAACAGATCAAACTGTGGCAGTTAGGGAGTGAGGCAGAAATCGATATGTGGGTAGAAATAATACCTAGACATATCCAAAATATATGGTCTGATCACGACCGACGCGACCGACATCGAAATGATGAAAAGACGCCGGATTAGCCACCAGAAATAGACAAACCTCCTCAGGACCACCGCGCTAACGGCCATCCTCACATAAATACAGATCGAATGGATCGCAGAAGACCTGTAAAGAAGACTGCAAGCACAGTTATCGTTGAGAAGATAAAGTTTCCACTGTCACAAGGACAACATTAGTCGACGAAAGATAGCAACCTGAACACGTAAGGAAGGACCAAGAGAATGACCCGGACTTCAAGATCATACTGGATTGGAAACATGGCGATAGCCAACTAGTTTGGGAAGATGTTACACGACATACAAAGTATAAAATCGTATTGGGCGCAGTGGGAGCCCATAGTGGTTGAGGATGGCCTCCTGAAACTTGTAGAGAATACGGAAGGTATTGAGAGTAGGACCCAGTTGATAATCCCTAGGAATAGAGTCCCGGAAATATTGCAGGAGATCCATGACGGATCATCACGACGGAGGACATTTTGGAGAGATTGCGCCAACGATTTTACTGGTTAAATTGCAAAGAAGATGTTAAAGAGTGGTACAAGAAATGTGTGGCATGCGCGGCAAATAATGAGCCACATAGGAAAATAAGAGCTCCAATGTACCAGTACAACGTTGGAAGTCCCTTTGAATGCATTGCGATTGACGTGGCCAGACCATTCCATGAAACTGACGAGGGAAATAAGTACATAGTGGTAGTAATGGACTACTTTACTAAGTGGGTCGAAGTCTAACCATTACTCAACCAAGAAAACGTAACTGACGGTGAAGTCTTTGTAAAAAAATATATCTGCCGATTTGGGGTACCACGAGAAATACATTGTGATCAAGGAAGGAATTTCGAGTCTGCTCTATTCCAAAATATCTGTAAGATATTAGGAATCAACAAAACCAGAACAAATGCATTACATCCGCAATCCAATAGCATGGTTGAAAGGATGAACAGAACTATCAACCGATATTTGTCGAAGGTAGTCTCTATTCTCTAACCAGCAATGAGACTGGGAACCGATATCTACATATGTTCACGTTAGTTTATCGTTCATTCGTGCACGAGACAACAGTGCAGACATCAGCTTACCATGCGACTTGATATTTGGTAGTAAACCCGGTGAACAAGTCCGTGTAAGCATTCAAGGTACCAGCGCTCGAATAAAGGACCAGTACGACATTAAGGCTGAAAAAAGTGGATACCAACCTGAAATTTAGTATGAGTAGCCAAGAGTAGTCCATATCAGTCGGGTAGCCCCATTCGCTGATGATGACTATGACGATCATCGTGGAACAAAGGTTCGTCGGGTTGTAACTCAGGAACCTATACATTTGAAAACTTTTTTAGTTATATATTGGTTTTTAACAGTCAAAACTTTTTTGAAAAACGATGAAAAATATCATAAAATAACAACTCCGTTATAAAAAATTAAGTAAAACTATGTAACGAACCCCAAAAAAATATTTTTCACAAATATGTCAAAACAACCGACTTTTAATATATTTGAAGTCAGGATTCATCACTTAAATTTAGCAACCATCTAAAGCGTGTTTTCTAACAAAATTAGTAAAGCCAGAATGATGGTAAGTTGAAATGTTTCTAGGGCTAATTCACCATTCTTATCTCACAATACCCTTTGTTATAAACTATGGTTCTGAAACAGAACATAAATCCGAACCGAAACAAATCTGATGTAAACATCACAAGACCTCTTTCTGAGTAAAATATTACACAATTTTTTGTTGCACTTCATTGCAACTTATTTCACTTGAAAGTGAGATCATTATCATTCTTCAACTTCCATTCGTTTCATATCTTCGAACATCCCTTCGAAATGGATCATTTTTTGTAAAATTTTATTGAAATTTTTATCACTATTCCTTATTATATTACACAAAATTATTTTAATCGCTCAAAAACTTGCAAAAAATTGTTTTCATTCATTTCCTACATATTTCTCACGAAATATATTTTTATAGTGGTCAATGTTGTCAATCATATACTCAATTTATTAACAAAAAATCAAATGTTTCCAATAAAATTTGAATTTTTATTAAGTTTCTGCCCAAAGTAAGTGCTTTTTTGAAAAGACCGATTGAAACGAAAATTTAAAGTGCATAACTAAATATTATTCTAATTCCATAAACAAAATTTCAACATTCTACGGCTAATCGTTTTTGAGTTATGTGAAAAATTCTATAAAATACTACGTGCAAAGTCCTTTTAGCACCACCGATTACAATAAAAAAATATGTGCACAATTAGATGTTATGGCAGTCCCATATACAAAATATCAATATCCTACGGCTAATCAATTTTGAGTTATGTGAGATACATACAAACGTATCGTACATAGTATGTAATGTACAGACGTCACGCCGAATATAGTCAAAATTGATTCAGTGATAGTCAAAATAGATATTTCCGTTGAATCTGAAAACAAAAATTTTCCGCGATTACAATATTTTCTTTACTTCGTGCAAGGAAGTAAAAACAGATTTCTTGCTAACCTGAAACGAAACTGAACCCAAACATTTTAAGGTCAGTGAGTTTTAACCCGAATCCGAACATTTTATTTTGAACCATAAACAGATTTTTTTTCCTACTCTGCTAATAAAATTTGTTGTTTGGCAACATCGGAAATAGAAAATACTACTATTCTATTACTAAAGCATATATTAAAAAACATAATTATAGTAAAAAATTAGAATTGCCCAAAAATTCTTTTACCTAATAATAATAAAAGAAAACAGTAAGAATATTGACTGAAACTTAATTTAGATTAATAAATTTAGTGCATTTCATTACAATGTAGGTAACAAATATTTTCATGTTGACAATTTGATAGCACTTGGCAGTATTAAAACACATAACCAAAAAGTAGTATTTGTACAAAATAAATAAAAATATTTGTAAAAGTAAAATAACTATTGATATTATTTTTTTTTACAAAAAATATTGTACAAACCTCTTACATAAACTTGATTTTCGGTTTTCGTTCTATTGCAACCCTTGCGCCACAAAACATTCCGCCCGGGACTTTAGCGTTCCCGCTCTTGGTACGTAAATATAAATAACTATTAGGGATTCAATTCAATGTATTGCAAAGAATCGTGGCTTGGGTATATGTCGCTTGTTTCTTGCGCGACAATTTTATTTGGGTGGGCACAGGCCGGTCCGTCTTTTTTTGGGTGGGCACCCAAAGTATTAAAAACCAATATTTTTGTTAATAAATAAATGTTATTTAATAAAAAATAAAAGAAAATTACATTATAAACAACTCTAAGGGCCTGTTACCTTAACCATCGATTAAGAGAAAAATATCGCATCGAAAAACTGTCATAAGTTATCAAAAATATACGTTATTTACTATTTCGACGTGATATTTTCTATTAATTAATAGTTAATGTATCCGGAATAAAACTTTAAATTACAATCACTAGAATTATCCTTCTAGGATGTCTTGAAGCAAAGGTGTCTATTACTTTGTCCAAGTTCATTTTTTTGATAATTATCAATTTTTATTGTAATTAAAGTAGTAAGAATTTTATGGGTCATAGTGTCATAGTATATCTAAATAAGTCTTTATTCTTCGCAAACAAGAAAAAGTTCTTTCAAGTCCTGCCGTTGAAACTGGAATAATAATAATTTTACATGATATATACTTCAGAAAAAGCGTTTATTGTGTTTGTTGAAAACATTATCATTTTCTAAAAATAGAAAGCAAACGCTATTACATATTAAAGAAAGTGAATATTCAAATATTATTAAAATTCACACTTTTTTATGGAAATTACATATATGTATCATTTTAGATAAATGAAACTTAGAAAAACTGTAACGTGAATTTTAATTTGATTATTCTTTTTCTATTTAATTAATTATTAGAATAAACTATTTTTACATCTTGGTATTATTATACATATCTCAACTAGATAGAAATTAAAATGTTCTTACTAGCTGAAGGCTATATGTTTGTCTTTGCTTGAACTCCATTTTCTTAATTAATTACGAGTTAATTTCCATCTCCACGAAAGCTCGATGAAAGAGGAAAGAGTTCGTGTAAGGAATAATCTTAAACGCTGCTCCACCACCCTTTCTTAATTAATTGCTTTCACAAATGCAGTCCAATTCGGGATGAGTCAATTTAAGCTGATATGTAAACGAGTCTTTCTCAACTAGGGAAAACTTACATTTCTTATAAAACTAAAAAATATATTTATGAATGAAATTAGTTTTCTAGCTTTTGTTTGTTGGAAAAATTGAACATAATTCAGGGCCATCTGTAATAGGTAATATAGTTATTATCATTTTTAGTTTTAAATAACCTCCTGTTTCTGGATTCAATACTTCATAAGTTTTTACGAGCTCACTTTTATAGAGTGGTTTTGTTAAAAATTATGTTTGGCCTCATAAGATTATAATGTACAAGCACGCTTCCTAAAAGCACTTTTATTATGAAAATGCGTTCGTAATATAAACGATTTAGATTTCCTAGATCTTTTCTTTAAGTTGAAATTATTTCTTTTATTTTTTGTTTATTGATTGCTTGACTATTCCAACCTTCCTCATATCCTAAATCATATGAAAACAATTTATTTTAGAAGATCAGTTCTATTCGCGGCGGTTCAATTTCCCTTTTTATTCCTTTAATTTTGAAATCAATTAGTTCTAAATTTTAGTTCCATGCATAAACCAAACTATCATTTCTTTGAGAAAATACGTTATAGTATGTATATCATCAATATTTTTAAATCCTTTTATATAAAGAATAAATCGTTAACGATACTAATTATCTATATAATGGTCATAGTTTTATATACTTTTTATGATACTCTGTGTACCTTACATTAATTATGCATATCATATACAAATGTATGTATGTAATAAACTTCATTTAAAATACATTTTTAATAATATGTAATACTACATTGTAATACTAGGTATACTATAAAAGCAAACTTTTTTGGGCCCTAAGCAAAATCTATACATTCGGGTCCTACGTAAAAATATAAAATATATTTAAAGTAGGTATATGTATGTATTATACAATATACAGATGCCCCAAATAACTTGTTAAGCATGGGGATCTCGTGAAGAATAAAAGATACGAGGTCGATTAAATTAGACCAAAGTTGTCGCATTAAGGAACCATTTTAACGATATATTTATTTTCTTAAAAAATGCTTAGGTTGCTAGATATGAACGAAAATGTAATTTTTGCTCATAACTTCTAAAATTAAAAGATTAAGTGATTTTGGTGTGCATCTTCTTTAGACACTTTTTTATAATAAATTTACGGGGTTTTCAATTTTTTTTTATCGCGTACCATTTTCAAGGTATCGCCATCAACTTTAATTTTATAGTAGATTGTGATAAATTTGATAAAGCTTTTTTGCTTTTCAAATAATATGAAAATTTTTTGTCTATTAAAATAAACACTGTATCATAGAAAAGCTTTGAAAAGAAAAAATAAAATTATAGAGCTTATATATACTAATATATTACTGGGCTAGAATAAAACATTAAGTTAAGAAAATAAATATTTTATTGAAAACAATAACAAAAAACAACATGTGCACAAATAATTCTCCATTGTTATCAACGCATGTTAATGATGATAATTTTGAGACACCGATGTTATGTTCTATTTTTCTCGCGTACCGTGTAAATTTTAATTTTTCATATGAAGCTTGTAGTAGGTTTTTTTTTTATTTGAAAACCCACATACATAACAATATGTACTTTACTTTTATCAGTTATAGCGAATGCCGGCTATAGCGACGAAATTTTTACTACTATAACACATTTCAAAATAAATTTAACAATAAATCCCACAGTAGTGCTACAATTTTCTGCGTTATAAATTAAAAGTAATATACCAGTAAAGTCGTTTTACCGACGAAGTTATACACATTTCCTAGTTCTTAAAGTATTGCCACATGATAACATTACCCACACACTTTTTCCCCCAAATATTCCTAAATCTAGAATGTTTAATAACAAATGTAGATTTAAATCAATGACCTTTAAAAAAAAATCAATGTTATTTAAATCTGATTTAAATCAATGCTACCCTGAGTTGCACTTCTACTTATATTACACATAAATAAAATATTTTGGAATTTGTTTTGAAATAATATTAAGAATCCATGTTAAATTTTTTTTTTAATAAAATTAAAAATCAGCTATATAAATGTTTGAATCCGGGCCCAAAAACTTTTCGACCCTAGGCTATTACCTCTTTAGCATAGGCCAAAGTACGCCCCTGTATATAAGAAATTGCTACAAATGAAAATTATAATCTAGTATTTAAAAAAATATATGTTAACATTTTAAATAATATTATTTCATTGTTTCCCCTTTGTGTCTCCCTAGTATTTTTTATATCCTTTAAAGGATTAGTGTTCCCCTTCGTATTGAATAAATCTACGTATTTAATTTTTTGTGAAGCTAGTTGTAACATGCTTGAACACTTTGCATGATTATAGTACACTTCCTTGTACTACAAAATGTGTAAATCATTTTCATACATATAAAAAATATTTAGTTTGATATTCAATAAAACAATATAAATTTGCATTAGGTTTATCCTCATTTATTTATAAAAATATAGCCATATTGTTAAATATCGTTTTTTCGGACATCATCTGGCTGATAATTGTTAAAACATATACCTACCTACATATTTCCCCACGTACCTATATGTAGTACATTTGTACATTAAATTTTGTGTCAAAAATCCTTCATATAATGTAAGGCTAATAATTACACAAGACATACAATATGGCCATGTATATTTCAATAAAAAAATTATTTAGGAAGAACCAGGTTTAAATTTAAACGTATTATATAGATAATTGAAAATTATATTTGGTATAGTGTCCAATTTAAGTGGGGAAATATTTTTTTTTTAATTTCAACGGTATCACATGTACACACAAGTCGGAACAGGGTGAAGTTAATCTAAAATTTGAATTCCAGATAAACTTTGTTCATTATCCTTACACTGGACCATTAATTTTTCAATCATTATCATCTGTGGTACAATAATTATAAATGGAGCAAGTCGTGAAGTATCCAAGGTGCTTAATTTGTCATGCTGTGTTTGCATTTTAATTGTGTAAGTTGTAGCTACTGGAGGGTGCAAAGTTGCCCCTCTCCCAAGTTTGGACAACCAATAAAAAAATATTAAAGGATATTTATATTTAACTCATGTTTGTCTGTGAGCTAAATTTAATTTTTTTATGTAAATGGTATCTGCATGAGTCAATTAAGCATTCATTACAATAAAAAAAAATTTTATTTTAAAGTTTATATAAAGACTCCACTATTGTCCCTCCAATAAAAATTCTGCAATCCTGTCAATGTTTACTGCAAAAGACAAGGTGGGTACATTTCGTGTTTACACGTATAATGACATGTTATGGGGTGTTAAATGAAAATATAATCCTTTATTCCTATGGAAATGCTCACATTGTTCTGATGTGTTGTGTTCTGACGTATTATTGCGTTCAATAAACCTCCCAGATTTTGTCGGACATCTGATATAGCGTTAGAAGGGTAGTAATAGCATATTTCAACAATATTTTAGGTTATATTTTTGAACTTTTCAGCGTTTTTAATATTTTAGTATAAAGTGATGAAATTCTCAAAAAAATCACCATTCAGTTTAATAGGATGAATCTAGTTTGTTTCTATACAACTCCAGAACTCAAAATTTTTTCTCTCTCATCAAAAAATAATTCGATTTGTTACACATTCATAATGCAATTTTATCTCTTCAACACAAATTCATACGAAATACTAGTTCAGAAACTACATACGATGCAACAAAACAGTCTGAATGTAAGTACTATGTGTACCTAATGTGATCTGCTGTGTTGTGATGTCTTGTTTTAACATCAGCGTAGTCTGCAGATACCTTTACAGCTTATAGGGAAATCTGAACTATGCGGTCACTTTTGGCATTATTATTTTATTTATAGTTAACAACGCTACGATTTGATCCCGAGACAAAGTATATCTAAAATATATTCACTTTAAATATTTAAATATTTTAATGTTAAGATTTCTACATTTTAAAATAACTTTATTTAATCATTTTGCTCATTATTGCAAAAATATGAATGTTTTTTTTATTTTTATAAAAATCATACTCTTTTCTAATTCTGGGTGTCACTATTGTGGTTCTCGATATCCTAATGAAAAATAGGCTACACTGTACTACTCACAAATAGAAAATCTGTGGGTGAATCATTCCAATTCTGACCTACATTGTTACCCTATTTCGATCAATTTCTATTTGTAGGGAATTACATGAAAATTCACACATTGTAATGAAATAAATTAAAAATATAGGTTAATTATTGTCAGGGGTCCCATTCTGAAGTAAGGCGTTTGAACATAATTCTTTTGGGAGTTGGAGCCCCCTACTGCTACTTGGCACACAATAGCGCTACATGTTTTGCTGCTCCCCCTCATATACAACTATAATCAATTTAGCTAACAAGCAAACCAAATAAATACTTTTATAAATACTTAATGTAATCGAATTACTCAATAACCAAGTAAGCGGCTTACACTTTTCCCTATTTCATGGGAATCTTTAGCTCACAAATCACAACGTGTACAACATAACGAAATCACATTATCTATCATTTTTAAAATTATTAGCTTTTTTATAATAATATAATAATAATAATATATGATTTATTTCCAAAGACTAAAATACATCAGCATGCCCACAATAAAACAAGAGCACTTATTGGCGAGAAAGTCCTGTTTGGATAGTTTTTGTAGTAAATTAAAATAAAAAAAGTTAGAATATATACGTCGTGTAGCATCATAGCGTACCGTAAAACGGGGTGGATCGGGACGATTTTTTGATATTTTTGTTTCTAGTTTCTTTATTTTTGGAAATATTAACACCAAATTTTGGCTCAGGGGAGTAGGTAGTTTGCTTTAACTAATTATGTTTTTTTCGTATTTTATGAAGCTATAGTTCATTTGTAATTTTTTTTTAAAGACGTTGTCCCGATTGACCCCGTAGTGGGGTGAATAGGGAAAGTGGATTATTTCATGTAGAAATACCGAATAACCTCATATAAGAGGTTAATCGGGACAAAAAAATAAATTTTAAAAAAAGAAAAAAAAATTCATTAAAAACAATGTAAATAAAGTGTGAATACTCTTTATTTTAACAAAAATAATATTCTATCAATAAATAAACGTAAAAAAATCCCTTAACGTAATTTTTTTTGCTTTGTATTGACGCAGAGCACTTTCAAAATCTTTTTTTGAGTAATTTTGGTAAACTCGGCCACCAACCTTTCTTTTATACACCCTCATATTTAGTCCCAATTCGCCCCGAAATGTGCCTGAAAACATTTAAAAAATCATAGAAAAATAATGGACAACTTTTTGAACAACTTATCACACACAACGTCAATAAAATACATCAGATTAAAAGATAGGCCAAGAAAATTAACCAAACTTTATAGGTAACATATTCAAATAAGAGAAGTTTTGCAGGCAATAAATTTTACTCACTTTTCTTGATTAAACATATAATTTTTTTTCATTAGTAAATACTTACATTTGTTCTTGAGCGTACACGTTATGACTCGCTGTAAGGTGTCTGGAGCACACTACAATTTTTCAATCGTATGTAAGTTCGGACGTTCAGATGTAGAGCGCGATAGTTTAAAATATGAACATTTTGTCCCGATTGACACCTGCGTCCCTATTGACCACGTTTTACGGTACTTAAGTAAAGTATTGGAAGGAAATGGCAAAATAACACAATAACAGGGAAAACATAGTAGCTGTTGCATAGTAAAGCAATGGAGTGTGAATATTTTCTTGTAAATTTGAATAGTACTATTGCGAAAATACCGGTAACCGTTACCAAAAAAAAATTAAACTGGTTTTAGCAAACATTAACCTTTATTTTAATAATATCATTTATTTTTTTATTTCATATCTGTTAAATTTGTTTGGAATATAACTATATGAGTCATGACAGTTCCTACATTTTATTAGAGAGTCATAAAAATAGGTAGTCTCGTTGTCAGCTTTCGGCATTAAGTTTACAATTGAAAAATGACTTACATTTAAAAACCGAACTAAACTTTAAATTGGTTATTATATCGGTTAATAAAAAAAATAATTAAACAAAAAATTGTGTTTATAAAAGATTCCTTCGAGCCGGATTTGAACCAGCGACCTATGGATTTCAACTCGGCAAGCAACTACAGTCCACCGCTCTACCAACTGAGCTATCGAAGGCACATATGAGAAGAATATTTCTTCTCTCAGAGGTCTGCCAAGTGAAGCCATGTATTCACTTTATTTCTATAAAGAGAAAAAGATTCCTTCGAGCCGGATTTGAACCAGCGACCTATGGATTTCAACTCGGGAAGCAACTACAGTCCACCGCTCTACCAACTGAGCTATCGAAGGCACATATGAGAAGAATATTTCTTGTCTCAGAGGTCTGCCAAGTAAAGCCATGTATTCATTTTATTTCTATAAAGAGAAAAAGATTCCTTCGAGCCGGATTTGAACCAGCGACCTATGGATATCAATTAGGCAAGCAACTACAGTCCACCGCTCTACCAACTGAGCTATCGAAGGCACATATGAGAAGAATATTTCTTCTTTTGGAGGTCTGCCAAGTGATGCTATGTCTTCACTTTATTTCTATAAAGACAAAAAGATTCCTTCGAGCCGGATTTGAACCAGCGACCTATGGATTTCAACTCGGGAAGCAACTACAGTCCGCCGCACTACCAACTGAGCTATCGAAGGCACATATGAGAAGAATATTTCTTCTCTCAGAGGTCTGCCAAGTAAAGCCATGTATTCACTTTATTTCTATAAAGAGAAAAAGATTCCTTCGAGCCGGATTTGAACCAGCGACCTATGGATTTCAATTAGGCAAGCAACTACAGTCCACCGCTCTACCAACTGAGCTATCGAAGGCACACATGAGAAGAATATTTCTTCTCTCAGAGGTCTGCCAAGTAAAGCCATGTATTCACCTTATTTCTATAAAGAGAAAAAGATTCCTTCGAGCCGGATTTGAACCAGCGACCTATGGATATCAATTAGGCAAGCAACTACAGTCCACCGCTCTACCAACTGAGCTATCGAAGGCACATATGAGAAGAATATTTCTTCTCTCAGAGGTCTGCCAAGTAAAGCCATGTATTCATTTTATTTCTATAAAGAGAAAAATATTCCTTCGAGCCGGATTTGAACCAGCGACCTATGGATATCAATTAGGCAAGCAACTACAGTCCACCGCTCTACCAACTGAGCTATCGAAGGCACATATGAGAAGAATATTTCTTCTCTCAGAGGTCTGCCAAGTAAAGCCATGTATTCACTTTATTTCTATAAAGAGAAAAAGATTCCTTCGAGCCGGATTTGAACCAGCGACCTATGGATTTCAATTAGGCAAGCAACTACAGTCCACCGCTCTACCAACTGAGCTATCGAAGGCACACATGAGAAGAATATTTCTTCTCTCAGAGGTCTGCCAAGTAAAGCCATGTATTCACCTTATTTCTATAAAGAGAAAAAGATTCCTTCGAGCCGGATTTGAACCAGCGACCTATGGATATCAATTAGGCAAGCAACTACAGTCCACCGCTCTACCAACTGAGCTATCGAAGGCACATATGAGAAGAATATTTCTTCTCTCAGAGGTCTGCCAAGTAAAGCCATGTATTCATTTTATTTCTATAAAGAGAAAAATATTCCTTCGAGCCGGATTTGAACCAGCGACCTATGGATATCAATTAGGCAAGCAACTACAGTCCACCGCTCTACCAACTGAGCTATCGAAGGCACATATGAGAAGAATATTTCTTCTCTCAGAGGTCTGCCAAGTAAAGCCATGTATTCACTTTATTTCTATAAAGAGAAAAAGATTCCTTCGAGCCGGATTTGAACCAGCGACCTATGGATTTCAATTAGGCAAGCAACTACAGTCCACCGCTCTACCAACTGAGCTATCGAAGGCACACATGAGAAGAATATTTCTTCTCTCAGAGGTCTGCCAAGTAAAGCCATGTATTCACTTTATTTCTATAAAGAGAAAAAGATTCCTTCGAGCCGGATTTGAACCAGCGACCTATGGATTTCAACTTGGGAAGCAACTACAGTCCACCGCTCTACCAACTGAGCTATCGAAGGTCATGCATATTTTTACTGAAAACGCAAACATATAAAACTTTCAGTTCATAGATTTCTTGTAACATGTATTACATATATGTATTATTTTTTATCTAAACCAATGTAACAAATACTAAAGATTTTTTTGAGCATTTAAAATTAAATTATTTTATGAGTACAATCGAATTTAATATGTTACAAATTAAAATAATAATATTTGCACAAGTTAAATGTCAGAGACATAAGACAACTAATTTTCAAATTGTTATAGAGTGATTCATTGCATATTTATTTCTTTCACTTGAAATAAAAATGACTCCTATACTACTTTATTTCAATTTAATGTTTTAATGTTAATAATTCTAATAATAAATAAATGAATATGTAATATCTATTTTAGTGAAATATACTAGGATAAAAAATTATTTTGTTTTTAACAAGTAGGCGCCGTGGCTTAGTTGGTTAAAGCGCCTGTCTAGTAAACAGGAGATCGGGGGTTCGAATCCCCCCGGGGCCTTAAGGGATAGTTTTTATAAATACCCATTTACAAATAAAAATACAGTAAATATAATGGATATTTAAACATATAAAATATCGTTTATATTACACAAAATCTAAAAAATAAAAACGCGAATGGACATAAATAAAAAATATTGAAACGGTGTTACATTTCAAAACTAATTAGTTAATAACTCATAGAAAATTATAGTTAATACCTGCAAATTTCCATATTACAATTAATTAAAACTAATGACTAAGACTATCTTGTTTTAATGTATGTGTTTATTATTACAGTTCTTTCTAATGAAACTAAATTTCATAACCTGGTATAGGTATGCGCAGAACTTTACTTTTGGGGGTGCCAAAATAAATTTTTGTAATTATTATTACAAAATAAAGTATTATATATAAGTGGAACTATTTATTTTACTACTATTACTTCACCCTATCATGAATATTACTTGGAAAAATAATTTATGAATATAGTAACAACAGAGGAAGTAATTCCCAAAGCCGTTGATGCTGTATTTTTACGTAAACCCGAAAATATTTGAAAATACCGAATTTTTACATCGAAAATTTTCAAATTTTACAAAATTTTGTTTGTAATATATTTGTTGTCAAAGTTGCACCTCAAAAAAGTGTTTTTTTTTTTAGTATATTTCAAAAATGAATAGAGAAACAATCTCAACTATTTTACCATTCGATTCTATGGGAAAAGTTATATATACGTTCTTTGGAACGATTAGGTGAAAAATAAGATAAACAAAAAAAACTAAATTTCAGTTTTTCGCCTCGAACATTTTTGTCTCCAGTTTTTTTATTTATTGGGCTTAAGTATATATCGATACGCTGAATTCAAATTTTTAAACCGAATTCAATTATCTCTTTTCGTTCTCGAGATATTTGAGTTCAAACTTATACCTAAAAAATCAGGTTTTTGGGTATACACCCTAAATAGTTAGGTTTAAGATCTCGGCGACCTCACTACTTGATTCTACGGGCAAAATTACATAAGTTACCAGATTTTTATGTTCACAGATAGAACTTCTAGAAGGAAAAAACTGAAAATGGCCAAAATTCGAAAAAAATCTAAAGGTTTTGGCCATTTTCGTTTTTCCTTTCTACAAATTGTATCCTTCGGAAATGTACATCATAAATATATTTTTCTGTACCACAATGCAGTAATTATTCAAGTTTCTAAATATACCTGTACTATTTCCTAAAAGGCAAAGATTTGAAAAACAAGTGGAAAATAATTTTAAAAATTAGGAATAAAATTTCGTCATTCCGTTATTCTTAACATTTCATAGAGTGATTTTAGTTTATCCCATTATTTTGTAGTTTATTTAATACTCAAATATATTAATAATATTTTTGTAAATGTCAATAGAAGGATATGCTAATTTTATATCAATCAGCGGTAAAAGAATAAAATATATTTATACCTCTAGAAGTGTGATATTTTGGAAACTACTGTAATACAAAAATTTGTTGTTATTTACATTGAAATTAAACAGTTTATTTAGAGTAATTCCATATTATTCAATGTGACTTATACCAAAGAGTATATATATACCTAGTATACTTTGTATGTATAAATCCTCTTTGCGTATACTAATACCTGTAGATATTTTTATCAAATATTGAAAATTTTATTTTTAATATTTAATTACTAATTAATAATTGATCTGCAAAAATGTAATAGTTTAAGTTGTATAATAAATTCAACCACAGGCCTATTTATATATATATATATATATATATATATATATATATATATATATATATATATATATATATATATATATACACACAGGATGTTCATCTTAAATGGGTCACCATTGCTATCTCGAGAACTGTAAGAGCTACGAGGTCGGTTAAATTAGCAAACAATTTCTATTTTACAACACTATTAACATGAGATAAACAAAATTTTTATTAAACCAGTGGTTCTCAAAATATGAGCCCCAACTTTTTTATTTTAAATGTGAACCTATATTTTTTATTTGCTTATTCAATAGAGAATTTTATTCTGAATTCAATGATATAATATTATCATACTCTAACATAACGATTTTTTTGAAAAAATGCATCTGAAGTTTTATATATTTTTTAACTTACGAAAACAGTACTAGGCAAGTTCAATATACCAATGCTGCGAGATATAATTTTTTCTCTATGTACTCGTAATGTTCACATTTTAATACTGCAATCAATAGGCGCCGACTTTTGGAAATTCGTGTAGGTAGAACAGATAATTCACAAAATAAAAACTTTATTTCTAAAACTTGGTAAATAAATTAAATAAAAATAATTATAATTAGATATAGTTTTAAAGCAAAAGAATTTTGAGGAAACGCTGTATGTTTAATAAATTCTTCGAAAATATCATCAATATTAATAGAGATATCGTTATGTATACTTGAATTGCTATGCTGTTTAACCTTTCTTGGCTCATACTTGATCTTAAATAAGATTTAATTTTACGTAAAGATTATAATAAAGCAAATTGAAATGAAATATTTTATAAAATTGTATTTAAAAATATAACTAAATAAGAGTATTTTTATTTTTGGTTGGTATTAAAAATTTTCACGTGAGGGCAGACACATTTACCATAAGCTGATAATGAAGAGAACATTAAAGGGACCGTTTTTGTTTGAAGAATAGTTGTAGTAATATTAACCGCAATCAAATTTTGTATAAATTAGATACTGTTGAACCGTTGAACCCTGTAAAAAACATTATCTTATTTACGTTAAATATCATTTTCATATCATAGTTTCGTAATAGTTTTACATACATTTAGTGATGAATCACAAAACAGCACACCTTTTCTACAGAAATCTACATCTTATAATTTACAGTGTTTTCTGAATCATTCGGAAAGAGCAGTATTTAATTTGGTTAATAGTTGGCGTCTTTGGGAATTGAACCCCAGCCCCTCAGCTATCACTCTCCTCTCAGGTTTAATCTGTGCATGCTAAATAAAGTTCACTCCTAACTAAAACGCACACTTACAATATGCGAAATCCAATGTAACAGTTTTAATTACTTTAATTAATGACGAATAATTGTATCTGTATAAGGGTCTCTTTAATGAACAATTTTAAAACTTGAACTTAGATTTTAGTAAACCAGTATTTCCACATTTAATTCCAAAACTATGAAATTATGAACGAAGATCCAGATTATCTTCTGAATCTTTATGAAAAAAAGTTTTATTCGCAATTGTAGATTAAATTCGCACTCTATAAATTTGTTATTAAAATTAATATTTCTCCACAAAAAAACATATTTGAAATGTTGTGTGTCGGATTGCGCATCAAATTTAAATAAGTCGCGAAAAATACAATTCAATATTTTCCCAAACTCGAAAAAGAAAATGGTAAGTACCAGCGATGATGGTTCAAGTCAGATTGTGTCTGTTCGCGACATGTGAAAAAAAGCAGCGAACATAAAATCACCAGTTGGAAATCAACCAATTTGTTCACTGTATTTTAAACCTAATGACTATACTTTTCCAGGTAAAATAAAGATTAACAATATTGATATAATGGGAATAACATTGCAGAACACTCTCAGAACTCAAACAAACTAAGAACCACTATACCACTAAGTAATAAGGTAATGAATAGAATGACCTACAATCACAAAGAACAAAGAACGAATGATCTGTCATCTATTGTGTAACGGCTCCAAACTGATTTGATACATTTATTTGTTTCATTTTTAAAAAAAAGTAGATCAAGACACAAAAAAACATACGTAGTTATATTGTTTTGTTATACACACGACATGTGTGAAAATAAATAATATAAGAAAATAAATAGTTTTCAAGCTTAACACGCATTCATTTTTGTAATTGCCATTTCGCGCAATTACAAATTTATCATTTATCCATCGTGCGACGGCTATCTAAAACGTCAGAAAACAGCGCTCCTACCGGTAATTTCGATTGCGATCCGTAAATAGCAAATCGCAACTAAAATCTTAATTTACTGATCGGGAAACAGGGCCGTAGCCAAAACAAGATTATGGACAGGGCTGAGATTTTTTTAACCAGAGCTTTTATATATACATACTTATATATGTATATGTATTTCGAAACAATGTAGTTTTATACTTGATTGCGAAATGATTTTGCATTCTCGAATGCAGAAGTAACATTTCGCAATCTAGAAAAATATACAGAAAAACCATGAGTTGGAGTCTGAACATTGTAAGTATTCTCTCTCTTGTATAGATAAATTAAAAGCTATTAATTACCTGCAAAAAAATTATGTAATGAGCGCGACTCACCGTAGATAAGTCATCACGGCTGACCTGTCTGGGCAGGTAGTAGCTTTAAAGATCAAGTGGGAAAGGAGCGGTGCCGCTCTTGTTTGAGAAGATTCTGGAATAATTAAGATTAGCTGCCCGTAGGTATAAAAGAGTCGCTGCTGGCGGCTTGAGGAAGTATCGGTCACCACTGAAGAAAGTCAGTATCGATCAGTGTATGTCAGCGACATGTAAAATAGAAGTAAATAATTAGTTGGTGATATGAATAAATAGTTGGTGATATAAATAAATATCTGGTGACATAAATATCGTATAAATAAATATTGAGTAGTATTAAATATTTAAATAAAAGTTCTTAGTGTTTGTCTTTATTAATAATTATTGCTATTAAATTAGTGTTTATATTTGTTCATTCATAGTGTTAGTTACTTTTATTATCTTTTTATAATTTATTATTCATTTATTAAACTTAATAGTAGTATAAATATTCGTATTTCATTTATTTTTGTGTGAATGTGAATAGCAAGAAAAAGTGTGATTTTTTGGAAAAATGTGGATTTTTCAATGTTCGCAATAAAATGGAATGTCGCATCCACCACCATTAGATCCGTCGGAAAATTTCCTATAAGAATATGTAAAAATTATTTATACGGAAAAAAGTCCGGGGTATAATGCACTCTACGGAGGCTTGGATCTCATATTAATTTATCTTCTATATATTTATATAAATTAAATACATAAATATTAAGATTTCCGTTTCTAAAATTTTTAAAATTATAATCGCGTAAATAAAAAATACTTTAGACATTAAACGAAAATACGAAATGTCAGGGCTCATCTATGTAGCTATCTCTTTCCCTCACAACTTGTGCGCGCAGGTTACAAATCTGCGGACACTTTCTGATATACTAAGCAGTAACGTCCAGTGAAAGTGGATATTATCTGGTTACACCATGCTGATGAGCTCCAATATGGGCGAAACGCGTCTCTGGTTATTAGTGACTAAATGCAAAAATGACCTAATACATTGATTCAGAAGTTGCTTTTTGCGAAACATTACCAATTTTACATTTTTCTATTACTTATACTGGGTTTCACCAAGACTTTAGGAATTGTAATTTTTATAATAATAATGGTCGAGCGATCGTTAAACATTAGTGAAAAGAAAAAATAGGTATGAATAAATCCAAGTGAATCGGGGCCGAAATGTGCTAATACGATTTCCCGAAACTTTTTTCAGCAATACGAATAGTGCAGCAAGAAACTGATCAACTGAATAAATATATGAAATAAAGAAGATCTTTGAAAATTCAGCCAGTTTATTAAATACAAATAAAAATCAACTGAATTGATTGTAAATTATTGAATGATGTAGACGTATTACAATTTATCTTATCCCTTGCCGAACAGTTTCTGAAATAATTATTATAATATAATATTTTCTGTAATTTATATTTTAACAACTATCACCTAGAAGAAGACTTTTTCTAAGTCGAAACGTTGCTGTGTATTTGTATTTAACAAATTGACTGAATTCTTCAAAAACTTATTTACTTCAATACTAATAGTAATCATGATTTCGGATTTCAAGGAAAGACACTGGTCCGTATTACGAGCTCACTTTTATAATAAAATCGCGATTTTAACGCTCACTTTTACATCAAAATCAAAACGAACGTTAAAATCGCGATTTTATTATAAAAGCGAACTAGCTCACTTTTATAATAATATCGTGATTTTAACTTTCCATTTTACATAAGATTATGATGTAAAAGTGGGCGTTAAAATCGCGATTTTATTATAAAAGTGAGCTCTTAATACGAGCTAATATTTTCTAAAGTTTTTGACTACAGTGTGTATTACAATTCATATAAAAATGATGCAGAAAGAAATCACATTCTCTTTCTTCTGGGAAAACAATTACGAAGAAGGAACGGAAAAAAACATTTCAGTAATTCTCATGATACATTTATTTTTAATGTACAGAGCACTGGAGTGTTCTACAGAATACAGTAGAGTTGATGTCTTATATGAGACCTCACCGGTTAGGGCTTGGGATGGTAGCGTCTTTATAATTTCATCACCATTAAAATTCAAAAGCTGCGGATAATCCTAGGAATTAAGCAGCAGTAAAACATAGTGTCATTATTGGCGTAACAACCTCAATAACACCAAGATTTCAAGTTTCGTAGGGATTCATTATCTACAAATTGTTCTATTTAAGTCTTGTTTTATAACTGCAGTATTTCTCCATTTAAATTAAAGTTATCAGAATTTCTCAACCTGCGCGTATTTAAATCAAAACATCGCCATATTTGTTTTATTAATTTTGTAGAGCAAATTTTAAAATAATCCACGTTATCAAAACTTTTTGCGTTACAAATTTAGATAAAATAATATAACTATAAATTTCAGTATATTTCGTTTCTTAGAGATTAAGAGGTCAAAAATAATCAAATTTGAATTAAAATCATCGAAAATATAATGTGCCGATATAATGCTTTTAGCGTGTTTTGAGGATCAAACATTTTAATTTTAAAATTGGCGCCACAAATTTTTATCGAAATAATTCGATTCGTGTCTCCCTGAAACCATATTTTATAAGCTTTAAGGTTATTATCTCGAAATATTTTTAGAGTGAACATTAAAATGTCTAAAAAGGCGATTTTCTCATTTAAACTACATACAAATTTTGAGTTTTCTATAGGCACGATTAATATCATTTGACAGGTCTGGATTCTCATTTTTTCTACTTTTTATTTCTTAGAAGGTAAGTAATTTTTTTTAGGTGAGAATAACAAATTTCCGATTTAATCAAAATAAGGACTACTCTAATATATAGGATGATGACTCGTACACCCGAATATAAGAATTTAACATATAAAATCATATTTTCGTAATTTGTTGCTTCCCTAAGTATTTTTAGTAAAAAAGCTTCAAATAACAGCTGTAGAGCATAAAATTCTGTATCTGAATCAATAAGCAAAATTAATTGTGTATGCCTTGTAACTTCAGCAATTAGATATGAAAATAACGCAAATCACCCCAAAAACAACAGTAGCCATGGAATTAACACAAAAATTAATAAATGTTTAACGGTTTATCTATTTTCCCTTGAAATATGGCTGAAAGAAACCTTGTATTAGTAAAAAGTCGGTAACCCAATAAACTGCTTTTCCCGGTATACCGATTAATAAAAGAACCGCGATTTTTTTGTTATGGTATAACGGTATAAGCCGGTTACTATTTTCGACGGTTCTTGACAGAATTAATGTGAACTATGAACATCGAACTATTATAAAAATTGTACAATTCCGGAATCTTACAGTATAATACAAAGTAATAAATATTGATGTAAATCTTTAATCGTCAAAAGCCACCTTTAATTAAATTATACAGGGTGGAAATGAGCTTAATGTCATAAATTTAAGGGTGAGCAGTGTGACATGTGTAGATTACGAAAGTGAAAGAAAATTTTTAAAATTCGTATATTTAAGGGTAGTTTTCATTAAGCTAACATTTTCTGTACTACTGGACTACTGGCAACGCATTTGCATTCTTCTGTAAACAAAAACATAATTTTCGTTAAAAATACTATTCAATTTAATTCTTAAGAATAATATCTTATATAACTAACTTTGAATGTATTTTTGATAAACATATTTTTAATGAAATATGAATTAAAACAGCAGTAAAAAAAGTTTCTTTAAGAAAAGTCGAATTTTCGTTTTTCGAATTTTTAAAAAATTCTTTCACTTTCGTAATCTACACATGTTATACTACCCACCCTTAAATATATAATATTAAGTTTATTTCCACTCTGTATACCACTCTGTCTGAATGGTTCGGAACCCAGTAAAAGTTGGAGATCCTTTTTGATTCTGTCCACTGACGTTGTCATTATTTAGTAATGCGTTCTGTAAGAAAGGCAATAGATTTAAATTTATCGAGAATTGGTAATAACGCGTCCATTTGGCAGTTATGTAGTTGTGAATCTTATATCAAAGCAATGAATAAGAGAACAGTGGACGCGAAACATCGGACAACGGATGGGGCGTCAGCTGTCCCGTTAACTTTAATGTACAAACGCGATGGTTTATAGTTATGGCTTGTCCGTAAGACGGTTTCGGCCATAACGAAATCGTCCGGCCACAGATCTTTATTAGGTACCGCTTTTTGACAAGCGACGGGGTGCTAGCCTAGCCAACTTAGCGCTCAATTACAGCGGCGAGGGTGTCAAGCAATAGAGGAGAACAAATACAACATTCCTTACATCCCTGATTCCTGATTCGCCGATTCAATCAAGTTCTTTTACTGCCAAAATTTACTGCTGCTTTTACTACTGTCATTATGAATATATTTGCATAACAAAATTTAATGTGCATATAATTTTAATATAAACACATTAAATGTTTTTTTGTTTTATAATAGGCAATGTGCATGAATAACCTCACTTTCGTTTGAAGGACAAGCACACTCAGTTGTTATTTATTTCATATGTAATTATAACATAGTTTTAATGTTGCATTTATTTGTTCAAATTACGGAGACACGATATATTGTTTATCTGGTAAAGATGTTAGCCAAAAATTATTTGGCAAAAATTAAACTGAAAGAAAATTAAAATTAGTAAATTAGCATTATCAACTGCAAATTTTTGAATTGAATGAAAAGAGGAAATCTAACTCTGATTTGATATATCAAGAAGCAGTAACCATCTGTAATGAGTCAAATATAGATTGCAATGACAATAATGGAAAATTAGATGTACATATATACCATTCCTAGCGTTACAACGATATTGATTGTTATAATTCTTTTTTACAAAAAAACTACATATTTTATCAAAAACATTTAAAAAATACGAGAACAAATTTATAAATAATAAAAAAATAATTCATTTTTAAATTGACACACTGCATTCTTAAATTCCTATTAAGTCCTTATAATTAATTATTATATATTTTTTTTCATTGAATGTAACTACATAGCTGGCTTTGAAAGATACTCTTATTTAGTCAACTAATTCATTTTGATTCAAGAATATGTTTTCAGAAATATTTATTGTTATAAATTATTATTTAAAAATCTTATACAAATTTTTCCTATGTAAGGATTGGATAATGTCGTGTATGTACTTTAAGTTTCCCTTTTATACGATACACAGTAATGCACATGAAACCAGATTATAATACACAATGAAAAAACTAAAATTTATTAAAAAATTACACTCGTAGAGTAAACGATCAAGTTCATTGGTGAATTATTATATTTTAATAATGAACTCGTAAATAAAGTGAGTTTATATCCTAATGAGTAGAACAATTTTCCGAATAACCGGTGATATTACGTAACTGGTTTACCGGTTCTATTCTAATGTTTTAAGAAATTAAAAGTATTAAATCGATACCCCGGTTAGTTGGATAACCAAATATTCGGCATTACTCATTTAATTCATTATTCAGTTAATTCGGGTTTACGATATTATCAAGAAAATTGCTTCACCTCACACAATTTACTAGACAAGAGATAGTACAACGATTTTGGTTATTAGTTTGTTTTAATCTCGGTTAACCGGTTTGGTAACTAATCGTTTATTAACAGTTAACCAGGAAACCTGTTTGGTTACTAAACGATTTTGCAGTATACCGGTTTTGGAAATATGTTGGTTGCGCGGTTAACCAGTTTTTACCGAGTCACCGATTTAATCAGTAAGTTCCGTTTTGTTGTCACTCGCTATAGTGCATTTTCCAATATTCCCCTCTATACAGGGTCGGTCTAAGTCTTGATTTTTTAATTCTTAAAATAAAGCAAAAGCAAAAATAATATTTCAATATTGTTTTCGTTAGTTCAATAATTCACATGTTCTATTAAAAATGTTTATGTGTATGTTTTATAATAAATATTAAGAATACTTTGATATCGTTCACCCTTTGATATTAAATCACGAGACGATAAGCCGAGTATTTTAATCACGCAAGTTTCAGTATGAGGTTATATCAAATGTATATACTTACCTTTCATTGTTTTATCTATGACAGATTCAATTAATCCTAAAATACTTTTTTATAAAATTTTTGACATCATGAGAAACGTTGAAATGTTAATTTTATTATTTATTATGGTTACTAAGTTCTATAGCAGTATATCGAAAATATAAATTTTGATAGAATTTATATTGTTATTTAATCTTACAAAATTAATTATTTATAATGATACTCATGGTCACTTAAATATTAAGTTTTCCTTAAATGGAAAATAATACATCGGAATAAAATATCAAATAAACTATTTAACGTTCCTGTCAAAATTTCGATGAGCATTTTTTTAGATGTTACTTAAAATTTAAGCCTTATTAATGCTACTGAGTGGCATTATGAAACTCATAACGACACTCAAATTGGAGTGCTAATTACAAATTGGAACACTATCGCGTCGTATATAAATAAAATAATGTTTGAAATAAGAAAATGTAAAAAAATAGTTTCTTTAATTTATTATTATGGATAATAATCTTTCTAAAAATATATAAAATGGGCGCTATGTAAAATTATTGCCTGGGGTGCTAAAAATTCTCGGGCCGGCCCTGGCTCTATACATATGTAAATAATATACTTATTTAAAAAATATTATTATTGCCATATCAATTCGTTTTCTAAATATATATTTTGATAGAAAGGTATTTATTTCTTACGATTATTAAGTAAACTAGTTATTAAATTATTATATAATTCATCTTACAGAAAAAAATGTAATATTGTATTTAAAAAATATATATATTTTTAATTTATTAATCCATGTATATTTATTAAATGTAATAGCTTTAAATTGATTTTCTCATTAGAAGACATAACTATTTGTAGTCATTTATAGTTACAACAGTAATATTTATCATTCATCAAATTAAATCAAATTGAAATACTTGCTAAAAAGAATTAATAACATTTGCGACAGATTCGGGCCGACCGCATTCAAATAAGGGACGCAGCAAATCTTATTACAAGTGGTAATTGATAAATGGGATTGCTGTTCCCTGTTGATTAATGTTGCCTCACGCGAACGAATCTTTACAAATACATTCGCTGTTGCGTTCATTACGATGACTAACTATAGCAAATACACTATTACAATAATACCTTATATTATTATAATCATGTACTTATAAGGAAATGTTAAATTTGTTGTACGAGGTATAGGAAATATATTTTTAGCTACAGCTTTTATACCACTATTTTCATGCTGAACTAATATTTAATAAACTGGCAGATAATTTTAACTCCAACAATACTAGTTTTCCTATTTTCCCCTAGGAGTTGATATATAACAATGCTTAGTTTATGCCAGAGGTCGGCTTTTAGAACTAAGAGCCATTTCACCTTAAATCAAAACAAGAAAAAAATTACAATAAATGACATAAAACTTTAGATACCTATATAAATCATAAAATAAATATGAACTATATTTATTAAGATGAAATCTATTAATTTACTTTGAAAAAGTTAATGAGGTTTCTGAAATTGGTTTGTAGCATAAATTTGTTTCATGTTCGGTGAACTGAATAGTTTTTATTTTCATTTTAAACAGATTTCGAGACATACATACATCTGTAAGATGACTTCTTAACTTGCTCTTGATGCCATTCTGCTCGCAATAATGCTTACACTCAAAAATCGTTAATATTCCCAAGGCAATGGTCCTAAAAATTATAAAGCACTAACGCCCGATTTCATGAGAAGGAGTTAAAGCGAGAGTTATCAAACTCTGGATTAATTTTACCCTAAATTTGAAAGTTAAGTGCGTTTCATGAAATAGTCTTCAAAATTTTAACTCCGGCTTAGTAAACCCTATAATAATTTGACATATTTAGGTTGGCAATTATTTTAAATTTGATGCGTATCTCACAACATTGATTTTTGCGTCAAATGCAATTGTTTAATTTTTTATTTTGACAGTGACAAGACATTTACACAGTAATATATAAGTATCACATTGTTTCCAATTAATATAAGAATTATAAATAATATTTCTTGCCTAATTATTTGATAATATATATATATATATATATTATCGATAAATCCTTTTCTACCCATAGGGTGTAAAGGCTACTACAAAATTTTTATTTAATACATTAAGTTAATAATACAATTACAGAAATGAAAAGTTAAGTCATTATCTTCTATTTATTCTTGTCCGTGTACGAAGTTGGTCCATATCTTCTTGTTTTTCGCCATTCCTTGTGCGTTACTCCATGTTATACCCTTATTTGTTAATATTTCTGCAACAGTGTTGTTCCACGTTTTCCTTGGTCTCCCTCTTGTTCGTTTATTTTGCGTGCTGGCTTCCCATATGTTTTTTACTTGCCTTATATTGGGCATCCTTATTATGTGTCCCAGCCATTGTAGTTGTTTTCTTTCTACTATTTTCTCTAATGCTTCAATTTCTAGTTCCTGTCTTATTACTTGGTTCTTTAATTTGTCTTTTTTTGTCACATTTAATACTCTTCTTAGATACTTCATTTCCATGGCTTGTAGTTGACTTTTTTGCTTCTTTGTGAGAACCCAGGATTCACTACCGAAGATTAGGGATTGTAAATATATGGTTTTGTATATTGTTATTTTAGTTCTTCTTGTTATTTCCTTTTTGTTTATGAATGACTGGTTTATGGCATAATAAAGTTTTGCTGTCTTCTCGATTCTTTTGTTTATTTCTTTTTCTTGCTTGCCTTTATTATCAATTATGACGCCCAAATATGTAAATTCATCCACTTGTTCTAGTTTATGATTGTCTATTTTTACAGTTATTGTTTCTTCCCTGCTTCCTATAGCCATGACTTTCGTTTTTGCGAAATTAATTTTCATATTAAATTTTGTTAACGTTTCGTTCCAAGTCTCCATGTTGTGTTGTAGTGCTTCCGGGCTAGGCGCGATGATTGCTACATCATCCGCGAAAGCGCATTCTGAGATATATATTCTCTGTAGATTTTTATGTCCTATATAGAGTTTAATTACCATTTCTCTACAAGTTTTGATTATATCGTCCATTAACACAATAAAAAGTAAAGGGCTCAATACTCCACCTTGTCTCAGACCGTCTTGTGTAATGAATTCATCAGAGTGC
The DNA here is from genome assembly GCA_035578165.1 of Stenolophus ochropezus. Taxonomy (NCBI): domain Eukaryota; kingdom Metazoa; phylum Arthropoda; class Insecta; order Coleoptera; family Carabidae; genus Stenolophus; species Stenolophus ochropezus. The sequence continues at coordinate 19,420,998 of JAQOWZ010000014.1, read as the reverse complement.
GCATACTTTGTTCTGACGTAATTTCTGTTCTGTTTGTATAAGCTTTTAATTGCTATAATTAATTTTTTTGAGACACCCCTTGCTATTAGGATTTCCCATACTTTGTTTCTCGGAACCCGGTCGAATGCTTTTTCTAAGTCTAGAAATGCGATGTAAGCTGTTCTATTTTGTCGTATCAGTTTGTCTGTTAGTTCTTTTAGGCAGAAAATATGGTCTTGTATACTATGGCCTTTCCTGAATCCACTTTGTGAATTTGTTAATTGGGGTTCTATGACAGTTCTTAGTCTCGTTTCTAATATTCTTTCATATATCTTGCATGCGGAACAGAGAAGGGAAATGCCGCGATAGTTAGAGCAATTTAATCGGTCTCCTTTTTTGTGTAGTGGTAATATAATACCTATATTCCAGTCCTGTGGTACCTGTCCCGTGCGCCAAGCTTTGTTACAGATTTGTTGTAAAAATAGTATGCCTGTGTCCCCCATATATTTTAACATTTCTGCACTAATTTCATCGTGGCCTGCTGCTTTGCCATTTTTTGTTTGTTTAATAGCTTTTTGTAGTTCCTCGAATGTGATCTCATTTTCGTATGATTCGTTTACTGACATATCTTCATTTATTACCTCCACTTCTTCATTTTGTGACGGTGAATCTATTGTTTGTATCTCTTGAAAATGTTCCTTCCATCTTTCCAGTACTTCTTTTACATCTGTTATCAGTTTACCTTGTTTGTTCTTGATTTGGTTTACTGTCATTTTTTTCTCAGCTCTTAGGTTCTTGATAACTTTATAGAAAAGTTTAGTATTACTTTTACTATTTGTCTCCATTTTATGTCCAAAATTTTCCCAGGCTCTATCTTTTTCCGTTTTTATTAGTATTTTTACTTTTGTTCTTTGTTCTTTATACTTTTTATATGATTCTTCTGTTTTTTTTGTTAAATATTCCTTCCATTTTTGTTTCTTTGCTTTAACTTCTACCTTTATTTCTTTGTTCCACCAACTAGTTTGTCTTATACTGTTATTTATTTTGGAAGTTCCGCAGGCAGTCTTTGCCGAGCTTAGTAGGATGTTTTTGAATTCTATCCACATGTTGTCTATAGTTTCATTTATTATATCTGCGGAAATGTTACTTAGTTTTTCTGTTATTAGTTGTTGGTATTTTGTTGTATACTCTATTTCGGACAGCTTATATGTTCTTATCTTCTCATATGTAGTTTTTGTATTCTTAATAGTGGTGAGATTTTGTTTTCCGTTTACGTGTATTTTCAATGTTCCAATCAGTAGAAAATGATCGCTGTATATCTCCGGGCCTCTCATTACTTTGACATCCCTTATCTGATTTCTTTTATTTTGGTCGATTATTATGTAATCAATAATTGATTTTTCACCTCTGCTTGTTACTACTCTGGTATATTTGTGGATATCTTTATGCATGTGAAAAGTGTTTGCTACGATAAGTTGATTTTCCCTACAGTAATCTATTATTCTTATACCATTGTTGTTTCTTTGGTTTTCACCATGCTTACCAATTGTTTCCCCAGTAGTATTGTCTTTTTTCCCTACACGACCATTTAAGTCTCCTAGTATAATTCTTATACCTTTACTTTCATCAGTTAGGGTATTTAATTCTTCCCAGAATTGATCTTTGTTCATAACACTATCGTCCTCATTTGGTCCATACGCTGCAATAATCGTAAATTTACTCTCATTTTCACCTATTTCTACTGCTAATAATCTCTCATTCAGGCAGGACCATTTATAAATTTGTGAAACCCATTTCTGGTTAATGATACATGCTATACCACATTTTGCTCTTTGGTTTTGTGCTACTCCACTGTATATCATGATATGCTCATCATCTATTTGTTTCATGCCTTGTCCTTTTTTTTTCGTTTCCGTTAGTACAGTTATTTCTAACTTCGCCTTTTTGATTTCATGTAGGAGTTCTTCCTCCTTGCCATTGAGCCCTCTTACGTTCCAGGTGGCTAATCTCCACGGTTTTACGTTAATTCGATTTGCTGATAATTTATATTGAGTTGTTTGACATTGTTTTATGTTTTGGTGTATGGTATTTTGTTTTTTATTATTTTTATGTTTTATTGAGTAATTTCCATTCCTATTGTCCTTGTCATTAGCCTGTTGTTGGTACTGTATCGGTTTTAAGTGACAAAAACTGTCACTTGCCATAATCAGTTTTTTGAACTGTCTAATTGTTGTGTCTTTTCGTTCCATGTATATACAATATCATTTATTATGATTCTGTTGTGGTAGATTTTGACTTTCTCACCTTTGTTTATTTCTTCTTTAGCTTTAGTTCTCAAGGCGTGTTGTACTTTTAATTCTTCTTTAGTGCAATCGTTTTCGATGTATATATCTGAACCCTTAAGTTTCTTTTTATTTTTCAAGATTTCTAATTTTTCTTCCCAATTATTTAATTTTACTATAATGAGATTATTTGATTTTATTTGGTAGGCAGATAGGCCATCAATTTTGACATGTAATTTCTGTTTTAAGAAATCTTTGACATATGTTACTACATCTTGTATTTCAGTTTTTATCCCTTTTATTATAATGCTATTTCTCTTATTTTTCCTTTCTTGCATTTCTAGGTTTTTCTCTATTTTCTGTATTTTTTCCTCTAGATTCAGTTTTTGTGTATTCCACTTTTCTTCATTGATTTCCAACTGTTCCTGTAGTTTTGTTATTACGTTATTGTTGTCTTTGATTTCTCTTTTCATATCTATAATTTCTTGTTTGAATTCATTTCGCAGTTCGAGATAATTTTTATTCATTTCTTGTTTAATGTCACGCTTTATGTCCTCGCCCATCCATTCTAATAGTTTCTTCATTTCTTCAACGTTCATACTGTCTTCTTGCTTTGTTAATTGTGTTATTTTATTACTCTTTTTGGGTATGTTTTGAAATTCAGTATTGTGCTCTTCTCTTTTCCTTTTACTTTTGTCACAAATATCACCACTACTGTTCGCTCTTGATCTGTTCGCCCTCATTTACTGATATTTTAAAACCCAACGCGACAAGAGCAGTAGCCCAGATCCACTCTTCGGAGGCTGATGCTCTTACGTTGTGTTTTATGATGTGTCTGTGTTCTGTAATTCTTGTGTGTCCCTTTGGTTGCCTAGCTTCCTTTTCGTTGTTTTGAAATTGGTAATGTCTCAGCCGGTAATTATAAACTATGTGTATAAATTGTTTAACCCTTCCTGGCTCCCTTATTTGTATTATTAAAATGAATTCTAATCTTGCAGATTTTAATTGATTGGTTGTGGTAGGTGTAATAATTCTCGTAATACGAGTTTGTTTATTGACACTATCACGACCACGTGTTGTTCACACTCGATTACCGGTATTAAAAAACTATTTGATAATATAACAATAGCAAATAAAATTTCGAGTACAAAACGCGGATAAAGTTATACGAAGAAAAAGTTATTAAATGCAATTGAAAATTACAAAAATATAATTGAAAATAAATATAAAACAAGCCCTACTGCAATATTAAAAGAAAGTGAGCAAAAAAATTGGAACATGAATTTAATCTTTTGTATTCTTATTCAAAAGATTATATATTATCATTAAAATAAAAAGAAATATATTTTTGAAAAGCCTGAATCTATTTACAAAGTCGTTATAAAATTAAAATATGTTATATTTTGTAATACGTCATTGTCTAGGAATAATTTACACATTATTATTTAGGAACTCATATGAAGAATCTCTTTCGTCAATCATAGACTCGAACTACAAATATATGGAATAAAAGTATCCCTAGTAGCCACTATTAAGCAAAAAATAATAATTATAAATTCTAACCTCTGAATGTTTAAAATAAAAGTAGAAATGTCATTTTAACCCAAGGTTAAAATTTAACCCCATCGCCAAAGACGAGTTATGTTAACTCCGCATTTAAGCCGAGGTTAAGTTTAACTCTTTCTTGTGGAATCTATTTTCAAATTTAATCTAGAGTTAATAAATTTAACTCACATTCATGAAACCGGGCATGAAAGTTCCATGTAAATACCCATCATTGATAGGCATTGATCTCTCAAAGCGCAAAATTGTTTACTCGGACAAAGTAATAAGACACATTTGCTTGAAGACATCCTATAGACGTAATAATTCTAAATTGATTTTCCGTATTGTTCTTTGTTTCTTTTGTCGGGTGTCTTTTTAATTAAGCTTTTAAAAGTTGGTATAATATTTTCAATTATTTTTTTAATACTTTAAAAAATGTCGAACCGGTCTGTGCCCACCCAAATAAAATTAGCTGGCGACGTCACTGAGTGGCAGAAGTACTGTCCGTTATTAAACTTGCTAGGCTTTTCCCTATACTAAAGTAATGTACTAAAGAAAAAATTAATAATAAGTATCTATGAGGTTTGATAAATTGCAGAAATAGTCTGTGATTCTTCAGCTACTTAAAATCCAACATCGTATATAAATTAGCTTCTTATGTTACATAAATTATTATATTTGAAAATATTTAAAAATTGAATAATTGACAAATACTATCGTTAAATTTCACGTAAATAATTTTAAAAGACAAAATAAGGAGATATGAAGTGTTTTTTGAAACTTCAAGAAAATAAAAGTTAATATATAAGGCACAATATATTAAAAGCTTAATGGCGAGAATATGTTTACACATCACATTCTTTATTTTTAAAGTATTTGTAATTTTGAATCCACATTATATAAAATGTTCCTGGGTTAAAAAACTTACACTTCAAATAAGCATAAAAGAACTTCAAACAATAAACAAATTTCTTCAAAAGTTATATGTCGTTTTCTTTCGACCCAAAACAATCCGATCGAGCAATCCCAAATCCCAATCCGATTCTTGCGATCTGATCGCGTAATGTCACCGCCCGATTTGAATTGGTGGTAGCGTTCGCGCTTCACGTGGCATCAGCTCTTGGTTCGAATCGCCAATCGCAGGTAAGGTATGCATATTGTAAGTGTCTTTCATCACATCATCCTCATTATAATAAGGTATACAATGAAAATATTATAAACAAATATATAAAAATTGCCACCCCCCTAAATATCATCGCTTTGTATATACCGTAGAAACCCTCATCTTTGAACGCGCCTTCAACTTTGAACAAATTTTGAATCTTGTTCATATTGTATATCCTGTCTCCGTTGTTGCATTTTTCAAAATATATAAATAAGTACAGTTACAGTGATCTTTTTGTAATAAGACTAACATAACCAAATTTATATTTCACAGCTCACTACATACTGTTTAGTCACCAGTGACGTCGCCAGGTAATTTAATTTTGGTGGGCACAGACCGGTCTATCATTTTTTAGGGTGGGCACCCAAATTATTAAAGATCAATATTTTTTAAATAAATAAATGTTATTTAACAAAAAATAAAAGAAAATTACATTACAGCAAATCTGGGGGCCGGTTTTTTCACCTTTGGTTAAAGTGCCGGTTACCGTAAGACCGTAACCATTGATTAATAGAAAAATATCGCACAAAAAAACTGCCGTAAGTTGTCAAAAATATACGCTATTTCGATGCGATATTTTTCTAAACCGATGTGAACGTATCTGGAGAGAAGCTTTAAATTACATTCCATTTAGAATTATCCGTCTAGGATGTCCTGAAGCAAATATATCTATTACTTTAAGAATTAATAGACAGTGAAGAAAACAATAATATTGAATTCTCGGAATCTGATAGCGAATTAAAAGATAATTCCGCAACATACGATGTTATCCCTGCTATAAGAAAATATTGTGTTGTGGAATTTAAAATACGAAATTATAAGAAACACCATGTTGGAAAAGTTATAGAGATAAATAATGACAATACTATTGAGGGCGTATTTCTCAGATTATCAGTAATAAAAGACCAATTCAAATTTATTTGGCCATAAGTATTTGATGAGTGTATAATACCAAAGAATGAAATTTTAAAGCTTTTAACGGATCCGAAGGTTGATCGTCGTATTTTTACTTTCGTAGGTAAGTAATATTTACAAAATATGAAGACTAAATGTATTTACTTTTTATGAAAAATGACACAACGTTCTTGATTGGTTTCACAAAATTTTTATTTGTTTGTGCGACGGCCGTTTCGTCCTCGCCGACATCATAGCTCAAACGTATAAAAATCTTGTGAAACCAATCAAGAACGTTGTGTTATTTTTCACATATTGTAAAGTGTTTCATCAAGTACCAACTACCATCTCCCTTTCAAGTATTTACTTTTTGCTGTGATTTTCTTGTTAACATAAAAGAAAAATATAAGAAAACTTTGTTTTTCACATGATTACCTCGAAAATATGATGTATAGTTGTGCATTGTTTTACGTAGTTATATATTTTTTAAGGTATAGTGTCCAATGTTGTAGTTAAAAATCAATAACATTAAATTTTATTAGAAATAAATCTGCGTCCAAAGTTGAGGGCAAAGGTATACACCTTTGAATATAATTTTTTTTTTAAATATAAATAATTTAATATCTGTATACTTATTAGTGATGTGACGAATAGCAGTTCAGCCGAATAGCCGAATAACGAATATTCGGTGAATTTTTAACCCAATATTCGGCATTACCGAATAATATATTTGTCTACAATCTGAAAGTGTAAATGGTGATTGCGGAGAGAGGTGTATTTATTCTGATGTATCGAAACTCATTTATTTTTTGTTAAGATAATTTGTACTTCACTTATTTCTTATAACCGAATATTCGGTATTAAAATAGGCTGAATAAACCGAATACCGAATAGTGCAAATATAGCCGAATAGGCCGAATACCGAAGAATTCGGCTTTGGTCCCATCTCTAATACTTACGTATATTTTGTATGTTTTATCACTTGCCTAAGGAGGTGCTCCTATTATAGTACTTCTTGCATAGGCGTGCACAGGGGGATGCTTGGGGGTGCTCGGGCACCCCCATTACCAAATTAAAACTAACATAATTGTAAAATAGTTTTGAATAATACATTCATATTTGGTTCAAAAGTTGATTTGAACTTCAATCTGTTTTACGTAATATTTTTACTTAACACTAAATTAATAAAATGGTAAAAAAATAAATGCTTTTTGAGAGAAATTATTTGCGAAAAAATATACTAAATTTTTAAGTGTAACTAAATGCGGTACAAAAGTAAGCCAAAACTTCTAATTAGACCCTTATTTTGAACATAATATTATCCATCTCATATCAATAAAAACATTATTGGTTCGTTTTTATCCCACATATTTTATAAAGTTGTATTTACGAAGAAATAACTAACGAAACTAGTATTAATTTTATTTCCCTCCTATACCTGGGAACCCCCATTACCTAAACTCTGTGCACGCCTATGACTTCTTGTTATTTTTTATAGCCTAATTACTAGCAAATGTTTGTGAAGAATATTCAAAGTTGAGGGTTTCTACGGTACATAAAATTGTAACAAAAAATATATTAGCTTATAGCGATTTTGTGTAATAATTAGCTCCAAAATTATTTTTTTTTAATAATAATGTATATTAAAAATGGGGTTTAAAGTGATTTTTTATGTAAAGGTAAACCACAGACCATCCTACTATCTAAACAGACTATTTTATATATATATTGCGGTTATGAAATTGATATAAAAATCATCGAGAAACTAATTGTTGTATAAATTTGTCATATGTCATAACATATTTGCAACAAAACAATTCTGACACATTATCCATTGCTATGTGAAATTTGTTTTATGTCAGATACAGCGTGTTTAGTGCCTCCGGTGAATCGGGTTCCCCTAATTTGCAATATTTTATTATTAGTACATCAATATGTTTTCAAAAAATATTTTTAAATAATTTTGAAAACATTTTTAGAATATGAAAATATACATTCATTTATGCGTATTAGAAAAAATATTTTGTTTTAATATTACTTTGTTCGCGAGCTATAAGGGATTAAATTTTATTGCGCCGTGCGTAATATGTCCTGAGTAATTTCAATGGTTGCCTGAGTTTAAAAAGACGCGGCTGCATATCTTTGAACTTGTGTGATTTAGTAGTATTCCTTTCGCAAGTCGGTTCAGTTGGATTAGTTCAGATAGATTACTTGGACCAGTTCACTTTTCAGTACAAATGGAATGCCTTTGGATCACTTTAATCTGTGAAGCTTTGTAATTTTCATTTTATTATTATTTTCTTTACTACAACTGATTTTACGTCTTTGGATCACTTTAGCCCATGTAGCGGTTATAATTTTAATTTTATTATTATTTTATGAGTTCAATTAAACCCGATTTTGCCTTGTCGTCATTTCCGATGATAATTCTAAATCTTAAATTTTGATTATTTCCGCATTTTAAATTTGTAAGTTCTCCATTTTTTTTCAATTATTCAAAAGTACCTACATCAAAATCACGTGACAACCTGAACTGAACCTTCTGATCTACCTATGCGAGTGGATTACTTGGGATCAGTAAGTATAAGTAGAGGGGGTAAACTGATCCCGTCAAATGGAATGAAAAATAAGTGATCCGGATTCAAAATGTAAGTTAGATCAGATCCAAGTGGCAAATAGAATAGGCCTAATGTTACGTGCGGTACGGATGGGTATGTTTAGGTAAGAGTATGCAATGTCAGTATGATGTTGACAAGTTCCTAGATGTTCATCCCTACAACAGAAAGAGAAGAGAGTCGTTCCAGCATTTTTCTAGAGTATAAACTTCACCGTCCCGTTCGTTATATCACTATTTTTATACACATTTTACTGTTTTATTTACACTATTACTAGATTTTTAAATTATCGTAAACATATTCTGAATAAATTATTAGTAGTTTCAATTAATACCTCGATCATTTGGTACCTGATTAATGTAGTTCGATATTTTAATAGACCTAGTAATTGAGTATGCAATGCAGCCGCTTCACCGTGTTTGAGTCAGGCACGGATAAGTCTAGAATTCTTAATCAAAGCCCGTTTCCAACCAAAATCCCACAATAGGTGTATATAGGCATCGCCAACCCTCTTCCACGTTAAATAACGCCGGATTACACTTGGTTTTGTTACGAAAAATAAATTTTAATTATGCCTAATAATATTTTTTTCAATATAAATTTGTATATATAAACCAGAGCATGCAACCGAAAAAAATACTGGTTAACGGTTAACCCATATTGAGAACAAAACAACAACAAAAATAAGGGTTTTAGTTTGAAAATCGGTTTTTAAAAATCGAAAACCGGTTTACACAGGTTAATAAAAAAATATGAAAAAAAAATAATTAAATTAAATAATATTATGGACTAATAAAAGCTATTATGTTTCGTGCTGCATATGCATATAAAATCAAACAGAAATATTCTGAAAAATTCCTACAATACATTCAGAGAAACGTAAGTCATTTTTCAATTGTAAACTTGATGCCTAAAGCTGACAAAGAGACTACCTATTTTTATGACTATCCAATAAAATGTAAATTGTGGAATATTCAAATACAAATACAATAGATATAAAAAATGTTTGCTAATTCCGGTTTTTTTTTTGGTTAACGGTTACAGGTTTTTTCGGCCTTAAAAATATCGGTTAAAATTACAGTTAATGTTAGCAAATTTTATTCAAAGTATAGTTTACCAGTTTTAATTAACCGGTTACATGCACTGATATAAACATATATTAGTTACACGAATATTAAAATAACTAGTATCCAAATACCCTGTATAACTAACAGTTTGTTGATCACTAGCGAAGACATATCGCGTCACGAGCCAAAATTTCCCTTTAAAAATCGGTATCTCGCTTATTACGAAAGATTTTTCAGTCGCCTTTTTAATAATGTTCTTATTTCTTTTAAGAAAAAAAATAAAGAATGGTTTTGGACCCTATTGTTAGAAATAGCAAAACGCTCTAAAAATAATGAAATTTCATTGAACAAAGTATTATTTCAGTTATTTTTTTTTTATTCGTAATGTATTTATTCTCATTAATACAAAATATTATTTGAGTAATTGTTATCATTACCTAAAACTAGTAAAACCCCATAAAAATTCATCATAAAGATAAGATTTGGCTAATGAAAAAAATCTGCTGGCTTCATTTGGTATTAAAATTAAAATATTTGTTTAACGTTTCAGATAAACTAATATGCGTACTCTATTTGTATAAAAAATCAGGATAAGCAGTTAATGTGGTGCAGACATATTGTAAGGATGGAAAACACGAAGAAAGTAGTGATGAAACGATAACAATTATAATTAATCGTAATCGCAGATTATTGTGATTTTCCGATCAATCGTAATCGTAGATTATCTTACACGATTAATACGATTATAACGCGATCTATAATATGAACGCATGCGTTTCAATACATCCGCGCTCGAAATTGGGGGAATACCTCGAATTAGAAGCTGTCATTACTTAATTTTCATCGTACAATTATTTAGTAGTATATAAGTAATATATGGAAACACTTTACGAAGAAGACAAGTGGATGTGACATTGACTCTAACTTTGCAACGTATAAATATTGGTGGAACCGATATTTCTTGAGGCGACCAGTACCATTAAATTTAATGCACATTTACACTTACCGGCAAAATTTTCATAATTACGTACTGTTACCTTAATACCTACATTTTAAGACTAATTCGTATTTGTTTTCTTTATTTTTGCACTGAAATAATAAAATACTTTATTTTATTGTTCTGTTTTATTTATAAAAATTAATCGAAATTATAACCGTACGATTATTGTTTCATATATCGTAATCGTAATTGTAATAGCAAAAGTGCTAATCGTTTCATCACTAGAAGAAAGTGAAGACAATATGGAAAGCAAAATCATTAGGTAAGAGATGAAGAGGAGGTCCAGGACGAACCTGGAATAAAAACGTAGAAGATATATTATCCGAATCAGGAGAACACTAAAATACAGTTGAAAACTGGGCAAAAATCGTAATGAATAGAAAATCATCATACAATCTAAAAGAATGAAAAATATACATTAACCTCGACACCGTAGGGTACAAAAGGACTGGGTTATGTATGTATGTATATTGTAAATAGTTTTAACATAAAAACGAACACACAACACTTTTACTTGTATTATTTTTATTTACATTATGTACAGAAATTTAGTATTAAAAATATCTTTATTTAAGCTATACAACTGAAAACGAGAACGGTCTGCACCTTGGATCATGCTGCTGCTACTGAAGTCTTCCACTCTCGGCTACGCTAGTGAACTGTTTTCTGCATCCTTGAACCTTTAAACATGCGAAAATACCCCTAGGAATGGCAGGGATTGGCCCTCTACCCTCTTTTTGATAAACGTTTTCCAAGAACCACTCTGCGAACACGTAAAAAACATTTATAAAATTAAACAGTAACAAAAATTTGCAATAAACTAAAAAAAATGTTACAATAATAATATCAAAACAGTAGATATTAAATTAGGCTTATAAATATCAGCTTTGTTCTTACATGGACACAATAAAGAAATTTTCAAACTATACTATAGCCTAAATAAGAAAGGTACGGTTTATGACGCTTTTCAAATAGAAGCGCCTCTATATTTTATAGCTTCAAGATTTTTTGAGATAAACAAAAGTAAATATCAATAATGTGAAAACCTCTTTTTCGTGTGAAGTTTTTTCGATAAAAATTCCATATTCAAAAAAGTAAAACTTTAATAAATTAAGTAAATCTCAAATAAAAAAAAGTCTAAATTTCCTACGAATCAAAATTTTCCGTTCCCGTTTCCCAATTTGGAAACCCGAAATATAATTAAATTATGTTTAATACATTTGTTACTATATGGCAGAGAATCTTAGTTATATCTCGCATTATATAAGTTTTATTATTAGGGATTTACTAAAATGCGTTTTTTGTAATCTTGATTATCTTATAAACGGGACTTTTTGACACATTTTTTTGTTGTAACACATACCTGTAAATTTTGTAATACTTGGATTGATAAATATACTAGAAATTATTTTCGTCATTTACTAAATACATTGATTTCTGCTTCTAAAGATTATCTATGTACATGACCAAATCAAAAGCTGTAGGTTTGGAAATTTAAAAATATAGTATTTGATTTCTTTATAACCTTTTTAAATACTCGTTTTTTATACACTCGCGACTACGGTGACGTTTATCAAACTTATTATATAATATACTCTTATAAATTCCATACTAGTAAACCATAGACTTTGAAAAAATAATTAACTTTAGTGGTAAGTGAATATCATGTAGACCTATCTATAATGTAAATCATTAATTGCCTTTTTTAAAATACATTATATTTTCAGTATTTTCATTAGTAATTACAAAAAGTATAAAACAGATATGTAAATACAAATAGGAAAGTTTATAATAAAAAAAACTATTTCAATATAAACGAAATATATTTAGATAAAATAAAAATGATCTAACAATGATTAATTACGATACACTGTAAAATAAAATATACAAATTATACAGAGTGAATACACTGTTAGGACAATAAAAATGATACCCTCAAAGTATATGCAATTTGCAATGAAACTATAATTATACGATAATGAATGTTAATAATAATCCCTCAATACTGTATCCATGTTCCACCGAAGGGCATGCATTTACAATACATATGGATTGTACAATTAAAAATCCATAATCGACGCCATGCTTTGAAATGTTTGAATTTCCATAGCTCTACTCTACAATCTAATGAACTCTTACTTGACAGGAACTGAAAGATTAAAACTCAAGATTGAATATTTAATGCACCGTCTCAACACACTCTGTATTAGTGTTACAATCACCACGAGTTACTTGTAGGTATGTCAATAAATAAATAAATAAACAAATGCTCTATAAAATGAGTAGGTAACTCGCACTGTAAGCGAACACTACATTTTCAGGCGCAAGATATTGGTTTCCACTTAGAACTAAAATTAAAAACAAATTAACGAACGTTAATCATCGAGATAGGATATGCGACCGAAGTGCTGAACAACGATCTTATAAGGAATGGAATTCTGGAGTGTTGAAGGAAATGAAGACTTCTGCAACCACAGTATAGGACTCAGTCATGCCCACCATTCAGTCAATTAAATTACACTCGCGAACATCTATAAACTTATATCCCTATTGCGTAATGCCCCCTTAAATGAGATTATGTATCAATGATTAACATGTGATAATAAAAAACGAACATAAGTTATAATACTTATGCCCATAATAAAAACGCATTTCAATTAACAAATTGTATTTATCAAGAGTTATCTCACTTTAAAAACGTCGACGATAAGAATGACTACGAATAACTGACTGGCCCAAGTCAAGTATCACAAAGTAATTAGTATACGCTATTTCTTACACTTAAAAACAGTAGTCATATGGTTTAAGTAATTATCACAATGAACAGTGGCAAACCACCGATAGTGCTGTGCAGTACGTACAGCCGTAGCACTCTGCGTCATGACAGTAGGCATTCTTCATTGGGATGGTGACAGGACAGGAGAGCGGGTAGATCCGGACACCGGTACTCCGGACGAGAAAGGAGGGGGAACCAGAAGTCCTCGTCAAGGTAAAGGGTGTAATACCGGCAGTCCAGGCAATAGGCGCCGTCACGGCGCCTTTGCCTTGCCGGAGTACTCTTAACGCATGCAAGAAGCTTAGTCAAGCGACCACCCTTACGTTCAATTTTAATACATGATAATATTACCCTAACTAATTATCTAATGCTATATACAAATTAGAAAAATTGTCCTAAGGTTGTCCGTTTTACCTATCATCTAACCCTCCCTGTATTTGTTTGTGTTAATTAATTACTGCTCGATTTATACTGATACTACTACGCGCATTCCCATTCGATGACAGATGCCGTGGTGTGGCAAGAAATTACAGTTGTTATTTGCAGAACGCCTAAATTTCAGCTGTTCCTTTCTATTATAGGTTTCAGTTGTCCTCAAATAAGAACGGTAACTTCTCTCTTCATAATGGAATTGGTATGACCCCGTTGCGACGATCTCTCGGTATCGGTATTGCAGTACTTGGAGAACCCGAATCCCTCCCAGGGCGGACGCGTTAATAACCCTTAGCCCTAAAAACAGGTTTATAGTCAAATATTCTAAAATATTATCCTAGTTTTAAAGTGCAAATTGAAAAAGCCATGAACTACAAAATAAAAACAACTAATTAGATTAAAAGTAAAAAATAACTGAAAAATCTGAGAATAATAAAATAAACTTTACATTGATTACAAAGGAGAAATTCGTATCTTTACGTAGAACAGACAATGGCGCATTATTGCAGAATTTCGAGGTTTGTAGCGCAAAATTTGTAGACGCAAAATAGAATTTGTCTGTTTTTAAAATCCTGATTTAAAAATCGGTTTAAATGTTAGAATTAATTAAATATTTAATTTACAACGTAATATTTTTACTAAAAATTATCTCGAGCTCAAGTGTGTTATAGTCAATTAAAGATAAAATTCTGGAACTTCATAACACGTCCAAAAAAGTTGAAACGTTGGCAGTGGTAAAATGCAATGTTGCCAAATCTGTTGTGACAAGAATATATTTTAATACGCAACATGATTTGTTATGTGATCAATAAGTTAATTTCAAACTTTATTAACATGTAATATTAATATTACATGAATTAATCTTAAAATCATATTTAATACTTTACAATCTCTTAATTTGTGAACTGGCAATGTTCTATCAGCCCATGGGCAGAACAAACAACAAATTATTCATAACATAGCAGAGTATGCAAGTTCTAAACTAAAATATTAAATTTTATATTTTTAATTAATTAATTTTATTTGAAAAGTAAGAGTGAAAACCACGAGTTAATAATATTTACAACTATACATACCATGTTATTAAACTAAAATAAGTGTTCAAGTTAACACTGTACGTATATTTTTAATATGATGTATCAGCTGTTATAAGTTTTTAGATTACATGTTATTGTTTTTTATTGTATGAATTTGCAAATAAATAAATAATATAGGTACGTGTATATTGTCAGTATGTTTAATTCAAAAATATAGTTATAATTCAAGTAAGTGTTTATTTAAATTATTAGATTACAGATTATTTTTTTATTCAAATTTACGGAGTGAAAAAGAAAAGCACCTTTATGAATTATTTTAATAAAATCTAGTAACTTTTTCTGGTTCTGATAATTAAAAAACAAGGTATAGCAGTAAAATACAAATAGATTATACATATAAATATTTATACAAATTCCTCAATGATTTTAAATTATTGAGCAATTGAGAAAAAAATAATACTTATCTCTTCAGAGAAGTTTCTTTTCATGACTCATTCATGGTTATTTGCCTCGGCAATCAATCTCCATATTCGTCATAAAACGACTAACTTCCTGCCAAATTCAGTAACTAACTATTACCAAAAAAATATCTCATTTATTGATCGTAGAAACCATCTTTTATGACAATGATGAGATGATGACTACTATACACTATTTCGCAAACTGTATTATTGTTGTAATTCAAAGTATTTTCCCAATCGTCCATAAATAAGCTCTGTTTGGTTTTCCTGTATTTGAAAATAAGTAAATAATTTTTAGTTTTAGTATACTTTTCCAATTGGTAAAATTTGGAAAACTATTGGTTTTTGTATAGCGCGAATTATCAGGAATTTAAGAAAAAAACACTAATAAATTAATATTTTCCATCAAAACTTAAAATAAAATATTAAAATGTTTAATTATTTTTATCAATAATTTGTTTTATTAGGATAAACATCTACATATCTACTGTCCTATATTATGAAAACTATAAATCCAACTATTAAATGTTCATCCAAATTTAAGGGCATATGTTACAACAAAAATTAAGCTGAAAATATGTCTGCAAATAACCCGTTTATAAGATAATTATTTAATTTTAGCAACAATATATTTCTCTTCAATCTTTAATATAAATTTCAAAATTATATCTAAAACTTGTTCCTCAACGATTTCAAAGTGTACCCCAATATTATAACTGCAAATGAGTATAAAATTTTGTTAGTTAAACCATTTATTACACAGATATTCGTTTTTACGTCACTGAGATTCAAGTCCTCTAGAGTGCGTTTGTTTATTTCTTTTTAAAGCACGTAGAATTCGATTTACTCGTATGTGCTCGGTCTTAAATCATTATGTTGAGATATGTATGTCTTATTCGAATTATTGTTCCTAATATTTATATTCTGTAGATTGCTTTAGAAGTGCTTGTTACATCATTTTTACACAAAAAGTACATTGTATATAATAATACAAACATAATGCAAAGTCGTTCTATTTAACATTTTTTTTAATAACCAAATATTATCTCTTGTACTTCCTGGAGACTTATTTACGATGTTAGCCAATAGTTACATAGACAAGACAAAATTCGCCTAATCAACACTGATAAGCAGCGTAGCCTCGTAATATAATTGGATGGGTTACCATACATCGGATAGATGTAAGCTGACCTTGCAGCACTGATCACTATATAACACTGGATTGGGCATCAGCCACATGAGTGCCGTTCGCAATTGAACGCCGCCATGTTGGTGAAAATAGAGGTTTTGTGATAATCCAATATGGCGTTCAACCGCGAAATATGAAGTGTAGCTGGTTCAATTAAAACACATTTTATGAAAGTTATTTGTATGCTAACGGTATTTGTTTACAATTTTGTATTATTTATTATTAAAAAATGGTGTTCGAATGTATGTGCTGTGGGAAGAAATCGAATTGACCGGGAAATTTAACTCTTCACATTAAAGTGAATTGTTGATCTGAAAATTTGGAGTAAATGTTATTTATGCTTTCTATAGTAAATTAGACAGTTTTTAAGGGTTCCATCAGATGATGTTATAATTATTATATCGTATCAGTGATACGTTGTAGTAATTGAAATATTATTGACATTGTTTGCTTTATTTATTTTATATTGTTTATAAAAACGTACTAGCATTGATACAGCGAGGGGTTTATAGTTGGGTTTGGAGTCCGGCGAAATCATCACGGTACCGACATATATACGTCTATCTATTACAAGCATAGACCATCACCTGCTTAAAAGCTACTGCGTGTCTTGTGATCGCTTCCCTAACATAGACGTAACGCTTGCTCACATTTTTTGTTTCTCTTTCATCGTTAACCTTCCACTTACAGACATTAGCAATATAGGAGTATTAGATATATGCTTATACGTATAGTATTTCAGTGGCTGCCGTTCAAAACAGAAAAATCCTCAATGTTTTGAAACACAAATCGTACACCCAGAACTGCATTTTCACTTAAACTCAATTTTTAAAATCATACTGCCAGGCACATACAACAAGAAAGAGACAGGTCTTATAGTGAAAAACTAGACGTAAGCAAACGTATACATACAAATGAAAGGAACGCTTAGGATTAAGCAAGATAGATAAATAAAACATCGTAAGATGAAGAAGATAACACGGTCGTCTCGTATTGTACCGGCCATTTTATATTTGTGTTTAGTTTGCAAAAAAATTTTTGTCTTGTATTCAACATGAGTTGTTTGATTTGTAATAGAACAACATATATATTAACGATAAAGAATTATCTTCGCATAGGGATGAGTTAATTAAATTTATTTTAAGTGTATATATAGATGTAAGAATGCATCATATAAATAAAAATTTAGTATACAAGACAGACATTACAAAATAATTAAGAAAAACTGTTTAATTTAAAAATGAACCAAATATTCGTAACACATCGTGCATATTTAATTCTCAATATTCTTATCATCCTCATCAGGCATCTATTAATTCAAAATATGATTCAAATTGGAAATATTATTCAAACACCCGTAGTTTCAGCTGAACATGCGCAGTTGTGATGCGCAGAAAATAAATGCTTAATATTGTTATCTCTCTCAATCCTAAGCGTTCCCCAGTTCTTACATCTAGTATATCACTATAAGATCTATGGAAAGAGATTTTTTGACAAATAACTAAGCAACTGACATTTGACAAACAACTAGGGAACTGCGGGCCGTAGTGCAGTGAAGGGTGCAGTATACCAAGACCATTAAAACAAGGATTGATTTAATGGGCCATGGTCTGTCAACCAACTCTCTTTACTAGCTTGTTGTCCTTCCCTTTGGCTAAAGGGCACGAGCGCGCTGCTGTCGTTTGGGCCCAAACACCTCAGTGGCCATGGTCCAGAAAAGAGTGGGAACTTTAAATAGACGTCATGGACAGGCATAGCAACAAATTTTATAAGGGAAAATATATATTGGCAATAGTATGGTATTCTAAAATAGTTATAACATAAAACTAATATAATATCTACAGAATGCTTTCTCTTTTTTACTACTATCCCTCTCCATGACGTTTTATATAAAGTTCCCGCTTTTTTCTCGACTACGAACTACGAAGTAACTGTGAAGTCGTGCTTGGACCCAAGTGACTGTATATATACTTTCTACGATGTAACTATTTTAAAACACCATACTATTGACAATACATATTTTCCCTTATTAAATTTATCACTATCCCTGTTCATGACGTCTTTTTAAAATTCCCGCTCTTTTCTGGCCCATGGCCACTGAGGTGATTGGGCCCAAGCGACAGTAGCGCACTCGTGCCGCCCTATAGCCCGAAACGTCCAAATAATAAATGACGAAATATGGAAACAGAAGCTTTAAAGGCCTACAAATTACTTATACTTAACCATTATACAGGGTGTTCGAAAAATAGGGGACCAAATTTGGAAAATATATTAATCAACCCAAAACAAGAAAATAATCCTAATATACCCATGTCCGGAAACGAACCATTTCGGAATAAAACACTCTTTTGTTTGAATTTTGAATTTTATTTTTAGTAATGTTTTTTACTGTCAAAATTACAATAGTTACGTTAATACTTGTATTTTGTTTATTCACGTTTCCTTAGTAACTGTCAAAATTTGTTCTCACCGTAATTAAATTATTTTGATATTGTTTTGAAGCTTTTCTATTAATATTGTATTGTTGGAGATAAGTTGATAGGGCTTTATTTTTTGCATAACAGATTAACGGGAAATTTGTACCTACATTATCTGAAAAATAATTTACCAAATTTATTGGAGAATGTTTTACTATTCACACGGCATCATATGTGGTTTATGCACGCCTCCACATTTTAGTTTCCAAGTAAGACAATATCTTCAAAATTTATTTCTTGATCGGTGGATAGGCAGAGGTGGTTCAACTACGTGGCCTCCACGTTCACTAGACTTGAATCTGTTTGATTTTTATTTTGGGTGGATTTAAAGAGCTTAGTTTATTCGACGCCCATTAATAACGTAGAGAATTTGCGGCAAAGAATCATAGACTGTTTCAATAGTATAAGACTAAAACCAGGAATATTCGAACGTGTCCGACATTCAATGAGAACACTTCTAGAATGTTGCATGCAACTTCAAGGAGGACATTTTGAACAACTATTGTAATTTTGAGAGTAAAAACATTACTAAAAATAAAATTCAAAATTCAAACAAAAGAGTGTTTTATTCCGAAATGGTTCGTTTCAGGACATGGGTATATTAGGATTATTTTCTTGTTTTGGTTTGATTAACATATTTTCCAAATTTGGTCCCCTATTTTTCGAACACCCTGTATATTTATCTTGTAAACCTGTTTGATTTTGTTTAATCTTTTATATTCAAGGTAAAAATGAATATTTTTTAATAAATATATCCTATTAATAATCTTTCATTTATTGTATGTATTATAAAAATAATTACTTTTACTTTTTTACTTTTATTAGTTCTTTAATTTGAGTATTTCAAGAAGTTACTAATGCTAGTCAATGCTTTTTCCAAACAATGCATACAAGCAGCAAAAATACAGAATACGAGTGCTACTGTAAATTATACCCATATGCAGTTCCTCAATATATCACAAACTGTAACGAATTATAGCTTCATAGATCAAACTTAAGTTAATATATGAAAAAATATCTCACAATGTAAAAAAATGAAAAATTAAAATATTAAAATGCAGCGTAATCATAATCTACAGAAAGTACGTATACACATCTGAAATCTGAGAAATAGTAGAACATTCCTCCACGGTTAAACAAATGATAAATAAAACTCATAATACAGATTTTATATTTTTAGTTATTCGATGTACTAATGAAAACCACATCAGTGTTGCTATCAAATGTCCCAAATTAGGTAATATAAACTTGAAAACAGGGAATAAAGTAGCAAGAAATTTTAAATAGACGTCATCTAGCGATAATAGGCAAGACTTTACATTATATTTTCCACTGTATTTGTTCTATAAACTGCTTTAAGAAGCACTATTACATATATTATTATATTCTCGAATTGAAACAGTGCGAATAATATCATACTAAAGTCGTTTTGAAATAGTTTTCAACTGGTCGGCAGCAGTGATTTAAACTTTAGAAATGTAAGTGACGGTGTGCGTCAACAAACATGTCAAATAATTTCGCTGATATATTTGTCTCACTATACAAGAAAATATATATGATAAAAATTTAAATTAACAACCTTATTTTAAAGGTTAACAAACCTAGTAACTAAAATATTAAATTTACTCTTATCTGTTGCATTTTTAGATCTTAACAATGCAAAATCATACGTTGCAGGATCATGTACTTGTTAAATTTAATTAGACAGTCAAATATTATTTTGAAACTAAACATTTTTGCGAGGCATGAAATGCTTATGCCAAAGAAGAATATGGTTTGGGAACCTTATTGTAGAACTGATTTTTTAAACAAATGTACGAGACTTGTACATCTTTCAAATATTTGCGAGTGATCAGTACTAATCATGTATACGAATAATCAACGTTATAAAATATCTCGCACGTTGTTTAAAACGTGAAGATTTATCCTATAAATATTAATATAGAATTTCAAATTATATATATAATGTCTGCTAATAAATTTCTTGGATAAAGTTTAGTATTGTGAGTAATTTCGTAAACTATTCAATAAAAATGGCAAAATGAAAAATGTTTCAAATAAAAGAAAGCTAAAGATAAATGTTAAATTTAAATGTTTAATATGGTTAGTCACTAAAGAAGTAAAAAAAAAACGGCGAAATTTTAAATCAAAATATTGTATCTGTAATAGGATGATTAATAGGGAAGATTTGATTATAACGAACATTTTTCGTTATTTTGAGAGTTGGTTATATCCGAGTTTTTCTGTATTTTCAGTTAATAATGTAACATGTTTTAATATTATTTACTCTTTTCAATATTATCAAAAATATTTTTTTTTTGTTTTAATGTAGTAATAAATAAACATTGTTATGTACATTAGTGCCTAACTATGTTTATCATTTAAAATAAATATGAGCTCTGAAATAAGATGATTTCATGATACTCATTTAATAAAAATATTTCTATTGGCATACATTTTTCGTTACGACAAAAAGTTATATTAACGACAAATTAAATTTTCAATCAAATTGTCGTGCAAAGTTTGTCGTTCCAATTCTTGCCATTTCCTATATTAATTATGAACATGTATCAGTTGCATTAAACTTTTGTATCATAATTCATGAAAACCAAGTTCACACAAAGTTTTTATGTGAACAAAATTCAATATTTCAATATAATACGTACAAGCAGATTAATATTAGAGGTAGTCCGATGTCCAATTGCACAACATTTTTTTCATCAGACACGCTCTCATTTTTGCAAAATTGACGAAAATGTAGAATGCTTCTTGAATCATTTCCTTTTTTCACTGGCTTCAAGGAATATTCCATATCACTTACATTTTTTAACATAATATAACGTACAATATCGTTATACTTACATTGTGTATACATATTAAAGTTTTCACACATTATTAAAGTAAATATCGTGAATTTCAAAATCTTTTGGCTCTACTTGCGTACATACTTCTAAAGGTATACATTTAATTTATCCTAGATTTCAGAGTAAAAACGTATTTTGAAAATAGATCATTCCAAATCACGTGACTTTGACGGATCAGCCTTGTTTGTTGAGAAGCATACAAACTTCAGTTTTATATGGTAAAAAGTGATGTAATTGCAATTAAAGTAAATTTTATATAAATTTCAGGTACCTTAATATATATGTGCATGTACTTAATAATCCAATATTACATATAGCTTATTAGTATACTTTTCGTTTGAAAATATGCCTTCATCTGTTGTGGATTGTGTTGTTGAAATCTGGCAAACTTAATTTCATGTTTTTAAACCAAATGCAGTTTTTTTTGGATTTAAATACCATTTTTAGGGGATAACATATTCCTTTTATCAATGTGAAAGATGGTTTTTGTAGTGAGGTGCAACATGCTGCTTAAAAATTTGATGCAGTTATTCGTCCTATTCTAATTTGAAACCAATAAGTACTGGAACTCTGGTCCGTAGTTATTTTATTTATTGCATCACGCTCTTCTTTAGTTACAATCAGTGATCAATGTTACATCTTTAGCCAATAATATAAGTTATTCCAACGATAAATTTAAAGAATGTTTGATCGTTGTGAAATTCAGAAACGAACGGTTCCATAACACGAAATATAGCTGAATCAGTGTTTCTTACACACAACGAAGAAATTTTTCTAAAATGTCTCTCTACTGTAGGAATTAATTTATATGTAGTAAGGGATTAATGTTTCTCCCCCAATTAAGGTAATACGTAAATATACGGAAAAAAATCATATGGAAAACAAAACACTTAGCACAATGCTTTCAAACGCGTGATATAGGGCACGAGCGCGCTGCTGTAGTTTGAGCCCAAACACCTCAGTGGCCTTGGTCCAGAAAGAGTGGGAACTTTAAATAGACGTCATTTATAGGGATAGCGATAAATTTTAACAAGGGAAAATATGTATTGGCAATAGTATGGTATTTTAAAATAGTTATATAATAGAAAACTAATATATTATCTACAGAATGCGTTCTCTTTTTTACTGCTATCCCTCTCCATGACGTTTACTTAAAGTTTTTGGGCCCAAGCGACTGCAACACTTGTTTTCTAGTAGAGAGCGCATTCTGTAGATAGTAAATTAGTTTTTTTATGATATGACCACGGCCACTGTGGTGATTGGGCCCAAGTGACAGCAGCGCACGCGTGTCCTATAAGGCGAATGAAAGTTCTCTATTATGCCACTCAACAAACATGGCGGCGATCCTGTGACGTCATTCTGGAATGGTCTATATTTAAAACGTTAAAATTAACATAACTTCTTTTAGACGACGTCAGTTAGAATATTTTAATTATTTATTAATTTATATTATTATAAGTAAAGGTATAGGTATTAAGTTTCAATTAAAATAACTCGTTTAAAACTGTTTTTATCAAATATAATAATTAAAAATAAACTCTTTAAATTACCTCCAATGTTGTTAGTGGCATAAAATAACATGCAATATAAGTAAAAGCACAAATTGGAGCCAAAAGAACTCGAACAGAATTAGAAACTTGAACATTTACGATATTTAGATTGAGGCTGTATGAAAACTTCAAATGGGACACGCCAGTGCTGCGATCGAATTTAAATGAGTAGGTAACTCTATTTTATGACAAATGGAAATAGTAGCGAAGTCAAAACGGATTTTGACGTCAGTCAATGACAACGTGTCAACTGTTTTCTTAAATTCTACCAAATTTGTCGCAAAAATTTAACAGTGAATATCCCTAGTTTTCGTTAAAGTTTTAAAATTCGTTCCCCCAAACTTCAATATAAAAATATACTCACGTGTGATATAAACGTAATGTTCGTTAACAAATTTCCTGGAAAAATTTGATAGAATTTATGAAAATCGTGGCACAGATGCGATGACAGACATCTATTCTCTATCTGATCTGCTACTTTTTCTACTGGTGTTAAGATAACGAACGCATTCGTTTAAATTTGATCACAGCGCTGAAGTCCACTTTTTTCTTTTTATATTCTCGTAACAAAAATTCAATGGTCAATTTTAACATACTTTAAAATATTTTATTGTATTACTTTTTACATATAAATTTTAAAACTTCATATTTTATGTAACAATTTGTAAAAAAAATATTTCCTATTCTTAGGAAAAAGTATACACCGAATTATAGCTTACTTTAATGACATGTTATAATGGGGGTTTACACCATAAAAAATAATATAAAGTTAAATTCATGCAAATTAGTTTTTAAAAATAGATATAAGCCACCATGATTGTAAAAAATGAACAGTTTGTATTAAAATAAAATTGAGTATGTTTGCCAATTACTATAAATTTATACACTATATATACTTACATGTACGTGCGTTCAAACACCGTACAATGTGGACAATCTCTCACTTAACTGTGGTGGAAATTGATCACTAAATCGTTTCCAGTTTTCTTCTCCTACTTGATTTTTGAATCCATGTAATATCTGAAATTAGATATATATTAAAAAATGTTTCAAAAACCAGGTTTTATTACATACTTTAATAAAAACTTCCTTCAAATCATCTTTAGGCATAATCCAAGAGGCAACTGCATCGCAGAAGAAAATGAAGTCAGCAACAACACCAGCAGGATTGACTGTGATCATTTGACACATGCCGCGGAAAGCACTGTCTTTCTCATCATTGTCTCGAATATTTCGAAGTGAAGTGCACCTGTAACTCACCCAAAACTCTATGCATAAAGCATTCTTGTTGACCAAATAGCACCATGCTCAAGTGTAGCCTTGCTCAAGAAAACATGAACTGCAGCTATACTCGAACAGGCGACCACTCACAATAATACTACATTGAAAGAGTGGTTGCGCAGGATTTAGGTCAGTCTAATCCAACAGACAGTATGTCAAAAATTAAATATACTTCAATAAGTAAATGATTATATATTCCGTCCGTGGGATCAAACTGACAGTATATGAAGGAAGCAGACTGGATATACTTAAGTCACGGACAGAATTGCTAACAGCTTCCTTGTTCAAACAATAAACAACCAACTAAATAATAATTTAATTAAATTAATTTAAAATAAAAAAACCATTAATAATAAAAACTGTTAGTAATTACAGTTAATTGTCTGATCAATATGAATAAATTTGATCAAACAACGACACTGTAGGTAAACTAAAACAACTTCATAATATAAAGTATAAAAGAGAGGGTTACACACCACTGGCGCACAAACTGATGTAACATGGGTGCGACGTCATGGGGGCACACATAACCTAGTCGACCGATTGTTATGGCTACAGTTCCGTACAGAACCACCGAGAACAAAAACAGAAACAAAAAAACCCAACTCAATTACAAACAAATTATTGGCAATTATAGTATATAAAATCATTGTTACCACAATTATAGAAAACATGAAACAACAATACCACAATTATAATAACTGATGAAATAATCAACAATCAATTATCAATCTATATTTTAATCAAGTATCACTTGCTCATCCTCGTATTCTACTTGTCAACGGGACAAGCAAGTACAACAAATTAAATTTTATATATAAAATTAATTCATCTCACTGCAATTAAATATAGGTGAAATTTAAACGTCCAGTAAAAAATTAAAAATGTTCATTTCATGTTATAATATTTTTTCGCACAGTAATATATAAAAATGCAATTTAAAAAAAATCATTATCTCATTAAATAAATTCATATTAAAAATATATAAAGATAAAAAAATTCATAGGAAAATAGATAATTTTACAGGAAATAAATTGACATGTGTAGTAGGCGCCGTATATATTTGTATGTATGTGTACCACTGTATAATTAAAAATACTGATATACGTTGTTAGTAAAGATTTTTTAGAGGAGTCACTTATTTTATTGGAAAATCACTATGATTCACTATGTTACTGTTTACGTGTCTACACTTTATGACGCCATTTCAATGAGAAAATAGATATTTTAACTTTAGAAAAGGCATTTTATTTTCATTGCAACATTCAATCTACTAAATTATATACTAATTACTGATTGAAAATACTTTTATACTGTACACAATCCTCTTTACTGTAAATGTATTTTATGCACAGAAGATAATTTACTTTGCATTTTTTACTTTATTGTGCGTTCTTTTTTAAACTAATATTTTGACATTTTTTACTATCTGCTGAAATCCTAGCCAATAAATATAGGTTGATAACTGTTTTTGAGTTAGTATACAGTAAAAATAAACAAGTTTCAATAAGAAAATGAATCTAGTTTTCCTGAAAATAAAATTAATTCAGATGGCAACTCGTATGAATGAACTAAACATGGAAATCAATAAGCAGCTACAAGGAACGCACTGGCGGCCGCTCTATTATTTATAAAACTAAGAGTGATACGAGGTCGAGGTAGGTAGGTAGGTACTGTGAATGGCTGTGTTACGGATACATGAACAACAAAACACCTGCAAAAATAACATTAAGTCAAATGAACAGCACCTCTCACATTTCAATTGCAACCCTGAGAAATAAATGACAATAATATAATAAATGTAAGTAAAACGAATAAACTATGTGCAAAAGTTGGGACACGCGTTCAGCGCACGTCGCACAACACGCATACCAACAACAACACACAGATGCGATGCAGCGTGAGCTGCAACGCTTTGGCTTAGCACACCACGCACCTGTATTCTCCAACAGCGTCTTGGGCGTGTTCGGTCGGTTGATGATATCGATTAGTTGTGTTAGCACTAGCGGAATATATGGTCTTGTTTCAGGACCTGCACATACATAAAATATTCCTTCTGTTGTTTACTGTATTGTCCAGGGAAATAATTAACCGACCTTTAAAAAAATCATTCATCTTTCTTTTAAAACAAATATTTCATATTTCAAAATTAAAAATAATATCTGAAGATAATAAATGATCTTTAATTCATTTACTCCTTATACATTAAGTTATTCCTTAGAAAAAGCGAAACGAGTTGTCAGTGAAAGATATTTTTACCAACCGCTTTTAAAATACTGGAGAAAATTATTTTTTAAAAACATTTTTTTTTTGTGCCACAATGCTGATGGGTAACAATATAAATAAAAATTTTGTAAACAATTTATAAATTTAATTAAGTCGGTAGTGAAATTATGTAATAATATTTTTAATATGATTTTATTTTGTTTCTTACTCGAATGGCACAAAAAATTGTTAGCTCTAAGTAAATGCAAATGGTTGCGAGTTTCAAAAAAATATTACTGTAGCCGGTACATCAAATAGTATATATTCTTATCTTTTTGCAAAAATTTTGAAAAACTATACTACATGTACTGGAATAATATCAATTTTGACATTTCGAGATTCTGTGAATTATTAAAGTTTACAACACTTTTTGACTATTTCAATGTGAATATCTGAACATTCAGAAATAAATTGACATAAAAATCCGGAATCCCAGACGTGCTCATATTTAAGTGCCAATAATGCATCAGTCGTTTAGTTTATGAAAATTATAGATAATACCGAAACTAGTTACTTAATTGGTACCGATAAGGTAAACGCTCGCTTTACACTATGTCAATAATAAATATTCCAATTTTTAATTAAAAATCTTCATTTACAGTTTATAAAAATCACGTATAATTTTATAATCATTTATTATATTTTGAAAATATTATTATTTATAAATCTTATTATTTTTTTAAATATCGGTTATATACATGGGACTATTCTACATTTTCTTATTACTTACCTAATTTAATACTAATCTCACCCATAGCCCACGTCGCGTTATTACATACGGAAATGAACTCTGGATTTAAATTCTGGCCCAAAATCGGTAAGAAATCCGGAATACAGGGATGTACATGTTGGAAACAGGCCTTAGTTAAATCTCCGAGTAATGCAAAAGAAGACTGCCGTACTTCTGGCATCGGATCTTGCATACATTGGTACAATAGCTGCATGATGTTACTGTTTACAACTAATTTTTCTATGTGGCCATTTAATCCTTCTGCTAATCCTGATAGCAAGTCCAAAGCAACAATCATGAAGTCTTTGTCAGGTGCTTCAAACTGTTCTGGGTTTTGGGTGTTTGCCTATAAAAAGATAAATAAATATAAATCTTTTAATGTAACATAATACGATTTTAATGAATTTTTTAATAACCAAAATTTTCGTATTTTCCTTTACTGCCTCAACTACCAGTAAAAACAGATACAGTAAACACCACGTGCGATGGCGAGCGGTTTTGGCGACCTGTTCCGTACTCCACCGACGATCAAAAGCTGACGATGGACCTATTTAATGTCCGAAATGTCCACCTTCTTATATAAAAGGAACAAATAAATTAAACTTTAAGTTGAAGTCTTTCAATCTTAAATCGTCCTCAAGTTCCCAAATTACCAATCTACAAGTATTCCAGAGGGCTAAGCACAAATTTATTTTCGAGTCAGTGGCGTATAATTGTTTTTTTTTTAATGTCTAGTACAAGTGAGTGTTATTCACAGTCAATCACGTGAAATTTATTATGACATCTCTAATTATTTAAAGAATAAAACTGATTCGGATATTTTAAAAGATATAAAAAATAGAACAGAAATGTCCCTATAAGTATTGAGAAAATAGTGTAAAAGAGTGATTGTACAATGTTAATTCCGGCGGAGAAACGTCCGAACAGATGTAGGTACTGTTACTAAAGTGCAATAGTATCAGTTTATGTAATATTCGTCATATTATGTTTATTATTTTGGAGTACAATATTCATCATTTTTGTTCATTCTCGCACGCAACTAAAATTTGAAAGACGGGAAACGATATGCGCGACCGCTCGCCGTTACTGGTGACGTGTGCTATAACTATGAGATAGTAGTTAGTGACCCTTGCGAGAACACAAGCGTACAGCAAACTGTTCTATAGTACGTAGTATGGAGTCACAGGGTCATGCCTATTGTTTTAATTTTAAAGACATTAATAAATATTAAACATTTTGCAATAATTATTACTTCTTGTGCTGTACTTAACTCTAAAATTAATTTTCAATATTTATTTGAAAACCAAGCTATTGGAAAACCCCCTCCTATAAAGTAAAGATCAGTACTTACAATGTGCTGGTTTAACATTTGTTCCACAAGTGAAACGCATCTGCGATATACAGGTTCACAGTACGGTAGGAATCCGGACTGTAAAGCAGTAGCTACACTCGATAAACATTCCAACAGTGGAAACAAATCTTTATCTTCATCTTTCAAAATATTCCATTTCTGAATAAGTGGTGGCATCAACATATTTATAAAATCCGGCTTATTTAAATGATGTCCAACGGAATCAGCCAATGTACCAATAGCGTCGTACAATATTAATAAATTTTTATGTTGATATTTGGAAAAGGCGTACACAAGAGTTTCTAATATAAAACCTAAATAAGGAACTAATTCCGTACAGGCTTCTTCTTCTAAAGTTGCAAATGCTGAGCAAGCAGCTTCTTGAACTCGCTTATTTCCGTCTAGTATGCGTTTTAACAACTGGAAATCCAAAACCGTGAATTAGTCGAAAATGATGGAGTTATTTATTCGATCAGTATTTTAAATAATGGCCAGAATTTATAATAAAATCACTACATAATATTGAGATCATTAATTTCTGTTGAATTAATTTCAAATGAAATGATAGCATGTCAATATACTTTGACGTAGTATACAAAATAAAAAATTGCATTCCTATGTCGTTATAAATAACAACAAACTCTTGTACTCCCAAATTTTGGTTACATAGATCCAAGAATATTCAAAATGTTACGCGAAAACAATATTTTGACAAAATTGCCTTTTAATGCTGACATACCATTAATAATAAAAAATACTGACCAAATAGAAGTTTTAATAAAATATTAAACATACCTCAGTCATAACAGGTTTCAGGTACAACTCATGAGATTGCGACACAACCCAATGAGAATACCTGCTTAACGTCCAACAAGTAATGGCTCTTACTAAAGCTTTCTTATCACTGAGACAATTTATTAGGAAGGGTATAAGTTCAGCAAGATGGCATACCATGCCAGTTGGAGCAATAGCTCCTAATGCTAAAATCCCTGATTCTTTAATAACCCAATCGTGGTGAAATAGCGTTTCCTTTAATATTGGCACAAGAACAGGTAATAATTCTTCTTTGAAAACTGTTGCTAGAACATCTAAAGCAGCAGCACTACATTTCCTCAAATTCCAGTTTGATAATGAGCTGTCGTCATCGTTATCATCTTCGCTGTCCTCGTCATCTCCGTGTCCATTCTCTTCAATCATACCTGGAATCGATCCATTCAATGTTGTGTGCTTCATCATATGGGTTTTCGACTTATGAAAACGTGGACGAATATCTTCGTCTCTATCCGGTATTGATCCATCGTCTTCAATGTCACCCTGTAATTCAATTGAAAGTTTTACCAAATGTTATTATTAACAAGAATAAACAATGTGTTCATTAAAAAACTGGCTAGGCATATAATACGGGAGCAAAACTTCTCAATGTTAGACAAAAATGTTTAAAATAAAAGTTTTAGATAATTACATTTAACATCTACATCATTTATCAATTTTATTTTGCACCTTCTATATTCTAGAATAAAATTTAAAGTTTTGTTACTTTGTTATTTCCAGAAAATATAAAAGAATAAGTGTTATTTTACATTTTCTTAAATGAAAATTTATGATATATGTAAACATAAATTAAATTTATATGTACTAAAAAAAATATATTCTACTTTATACACTTATTTTTGCAAAAAGCACATTGATATAGTGTCCCAAATCAGTACTGTAAATTGATTTAATTTTTTGTTTAAGATTTGTGCCGACTAACCAGTGGCCCAATTAACCGAATTCGCATGCATGGCACGGGATTTAGAGTTCTTGAGAATTGATGAGGGCCTATGTCAAATGTCATAACCATTAATAATTTTGTCAAAAAATAAGCTTTAACTGTCTAAAAATTCAATAAACTTTTTATGTACTGCTATTTATATATAACGATGAGATAAAGTTTATTCAACTTAGGTTTTATTTCTTAATTTCTATTAGATAAATAATTTTCATACAAGCGGGAATTTGAATATGCAATAAAGAAATTAAGAAAATAAAATCAGTGAACAAAATAAATTAATTTATTCTATTGTTATTAGCAAGACAATAATGTTCGGTAGTAGTTATGAATCATATAACGCTTAAATGTTTGGAAAGATAATTCTTAATATTTAACCAGGCTCGCACATCAGTTGTTTTCAAAGTCCCAAATTTATGCAATCGTAGATGTCAGCGTTACACACGGCAATATTGGAACTCTTATCCCGGGAGTAGGGTTTTTTTATTACTCATAATTATAATTTTATTAAAATGTATATATAGGTGTTCAAAACTAGTACAAAATAATTTTAAAATTCAAAAAATACAGTAAACGTTTACAAACTAATGTAAAACATGACATCAATACCCGGTATTAAGATTCCAAATTTTGCCGTCAGATAAAGAGCGCGTGGCTGGCATTGCCTGTAGCTCATTTTTGGAACAGTCATGACATTTAAAATAAAACTACAAACAAATGCAAAACGTTTGATTTATTAGAAATTTATTTTTAATAGTTCAAACATCAAACGTCATACATTTTTTGTTATTTTATTGCAATTACATGGTTATGAGCTATATTTATGAAAATTCATCTTATATTTTAAATAAAAACATGCAAAATAAAATCTGATTAGTGATTACGTGTAGAATTAAATTATGTACAACTTTCATAAGAAACACTGTTAAAATCAGGAAGTTTTGCGTAAAAAAAATATTTCCCATATCAAACACATGGTTCGCTTTTTAGTAACTACATTGTATTATATGTATTTCAAATATCTAATATTTACTTTCAATAAATTGTACACAAAATTTTAAACATAAAGGTGAAAAACAAACTTTTAAAGTAAATTGACTTTTCACAGACATATAAAAAAATAGGATTTTGAATGAATACATTGTACATACCTTTAGCAGAATAATATCAATTTCAGAATACTTCATTCCATGAACGAGTATTGGTACAAGTCTGGGCAAATACGGGCTCAATACATCGCGACATATAGGTTGTTCGGCTAACGATAACCAAAACTCACAAGCTTCCAATGCGACACTTTCATCAGTATCTTGTGTCCTTAGTAACATGTATTCAATTATTTGCTGCATATGAGGAATGAGTCGGTCCATCCTAACTTCCAACAGCATCACCAACGCGCGACAGACATTTTTCCTAACTTCAGAATCGTCATCACCGGCCACTATGAATAAATTCTGGAGAAAACTGTCAATGTGCAACATCAACGCTTGCGTTCTGTTGATGATAAATTGATTAACACATCCTATAGCGTGTGAGCGGATTTTTGGACTAGAATGACTAAAGAATTGTAAAAATTTAGGTATTAAAACGTTTAAAGGCCTATTTAGAGCATCACTGTCCAACATCTCCGCCGAATCTTCACAGATCTTTTGCAGAGCGCCAAAAGCTCCTTCGCATACATTGTAATCTTGTGAATCCAACATATTGCACAATGTAGGCAATAATTCTGGCCATGTCGTTAACTCTCCTTTACTTGCTATGGTAGTAATTAGAATACCGACAGTAGCCCGAATTAAAGGAGAAGGATCACCAACTGCTGACAAGCATTCCTGTTTGATGAAATTCGATACTGATGGCATCATTGAACTATAATGACTTTTAACATTATTTTTCAATATTAAACCACTTAGTGATCGGGTTGGTTCATCTTCTGATACTAGCTTCGTTAATACAAACATCAAATAATTATTAAAATCTGGAAATTTATTCAGTTGTTCCAATTTCTAATAATTATGAATTAAGGAAATATATGGATATACGAGAAAAGTTTCAATAAAGATATGTAGATATTCATGCAGATTTTGTATTTCTATGCCATGCAATATGAAGAATTGTCAAATAACATTAATGCACGTGTGAGTGATTTGTTCGAAAAATTATTTTATGACGAGTAATATAAAATAAAAATTGTTTGTCAATATAGAACGCCCTTGGACTTGGAACCAATTCAACCGGGTGTCGATACACGTACCTTATTATTTACTTTCTTTTTAAAAAGGATACTAATTGTACAGCCCGTTGTGTTGCAGTGTCTGGAGACTGCGATTCCTTGAGAAGATTTAAAATTTGACGTAAGCCGTCTTCTTGCGGAGTCCAGGCCATTTTCATTGTGTCACAGCACTACACAAATACTGGTAATCGCAAATGCAAAGCACATTAAACTACATTTACAGGAACATTGTATCCTGTATATTACACCAAGCCGCTTTTATTAATTTTAAATGTAAAACATGTATTAAAAACAATAACTTTATATATAAATCTATTTACAGTTAAATAAATTAGTTAAAAATAATATTTTTGCACTAAATAGATAAAACGTTTTGGTTTATACTTGGACTCGTATAGTCGTATATGAAATCAACGAAGTAATGGCGGCGTGGATGATATTGATTAACGTAGTAGACACCTTTTGAGTAAAGCGCGCCAAATACGGTCTGCCATATTTGACATGCCAGATGAAATAATCAAAATTTACTTTAATACAAGGTTTTATTTTATAAAATAAGTACAAAAAAGAAAACAAAAATATATAATATACAATTTACTTCGTAGTACATATAAATTATTCTACATTTATGAATGTATTGTGTTCACCGCTGCATTTTATCAGTACTGTTTAAAAAAGGCTTGTAATTAACCGATATTTAAAAAAAAAAAAACGAAAATTAAATATATATTATATATTTTGATATTTTTAACAATAACTTTAAATTTTATAAAATTTGTAATATAATAAAAAATACATTAATAATATTTAAAAAATATAATAAATGATCTTTATAAAATAGTTTGATATTCTTAAAATTGCAAATGTTCAATTTTAATTCCAATTTTTATTATTGATATTAGAAGGGAGTTACTACGATCTCGGTAACGGGAAAGTACCTCGTTACCGGCATTATTGATGTCATCCCTGACATTTTCTTACTACAACAAATGTTTCAAAAAAACTTGTAATCATAGCTCATTTCGTTCGCGCTGATGTTTAAAGTATTTTCGTATTTCGAATAAACCATACTTATATTAAAAGATCATTTATTATTTTTAAATATTTTTATATTTTATACACCAAACACATTTTTTCAAACAAATACACATAAGCGAATTAATTTTTTTAAAGATCGGTTTATTATTTTTCATATATTACCATGACTAGTATAATTACGATAATATTAAATAAAAATGTAAATTTCATAATACATTTATAGGATAAGGACAATGACGTCTGCAGCAAAAATTAAATTCAAAGATTGAAATTAATTATTACTATCACATATGCAGTTTGACTGCATTTATCACATATTAGATCATTAATTATGATGAGTAATAAAAAATGAATATTTTTGAAATAATTTGTAGTTTCAAAATTGGACATATTTAAAACTGTTAGAAAGTTAATATTAATCATCCTTTACCAAATTTTTATATAATTTTAGGAGTTGTAAATTATAAAATTTACTGTTACTGAGACTAAAATAAATATTTGAAATTACGCAAGCTATCTACTTCTTTTTCTAAGGTCACTTGATATAATTTCTTTTGTCGGTTATTATTTTAATAAATTGTGTTCATCGTGAGTTAAAACATCAAAAGCATTATTAGCTTTCCCAACGGCAATCACTCGGTTTTTATAGTCGAGCTGAAAATAAAATAATGACATTTTGTTCAAACGTTCTATACCACTGCAAATACGCAGTATATACTCATAGTAGAATCCCATGTTCATATTATAATTTTTTCAATCTTTGAGCAAAAGAATATCAAAAAAATGAGTAAAGAATATTTCTTATTAAATTAGTAATACTATTTTTTTTGCCCGTAAACATAAATTTCTCAAAACAAATTGTTTTATAGGAGTGTTCAACAAGCTCAACATAACAAACAAACCGGAAACAACTTTCGTGAACAACTTTGCATATTAGTTGTTTGATTTGCTCGGTGCTTGCAACCGTCAAATTTTTCGCTGTCTTGCAACTTTCAAATGGCGGGAAATTCAAATTTTGCAAACTCTTATCAGTATATGATTATAGACACTAGAACAAATATGGTTACTACGAAGACATTTATCAAAGTAATTGATGCTTTTTTTTTGTTTACATACATCATTTGTTGCATTTCAACTGACATTTAGCTTTTATTTATTTATATTCCCGACTAGTATATATTTTTAATAAAAATTCACAAATATATGTTTTTTCTTTTACAAATTATAATAATTTTGATTAATAATAATAGAATGCAATATATTTTAAAGTGAGAAATATTAAAACATTTTTATATTACACAAATACTCAATGGTTTTTTGCATCAATTTTTTTTTTTAGTACTTATATTAATATTGTACATATTTTAATACAAGTAAGAGTGAAATACATTGCTTTGAATTTTATACAAAATTTCTGATATTTTAAAACAATAAATGCACACAGCAAAGCGTCAAGATCATTGCGTATTTTTTTCAATACTATTTGTATTGTATTATTCGATAATAAATTTGTCATTTTCTAAGGCGTTCATGCGTCACACAATTCAGTCAAATGATATGCGTAATTTATTAATGGCTGAATTATTTTTAATAAAACTCTTTGGACCAATTTCAACTCCTGATTTTTATTAAATATTCAAACAATAAATCGAGTATGTATGTATTCCCGATAAATTTGTATATAACATTAACATTGTGTTGTGGTCGTTTAAATAACGTTTAATAAAATAGTCGTAAGTTATTATCCCTTTCCCATTATGGCACTTTATTCAAGTTTAGATTAAAGAATCAGAAGAAACAATTCATTGTAAAATATTTATTTGTTTTTTATTACTATAAAACAAGTCTTACTTTGGGAAATATTTGAACTAAATTACTGTCTTTTTAGTTCTAAATTTACGATTTTTTAGGTTACGTGTGTTTTTACACAATATATGTTTTTAAATTGCATACAGTTGCAAAGTCCACATTATATTCGAATAATTACTGCTCAAAGAAATGAGACAGTTTATTAGTTAATATATTTCGAATATATTTCTTGTACGAGCATTTTTCACCAGTTAAAAAATAATAAGCACCGAACAATTATTTTATCATATCCCGATTTTCTCGGACCAGCCCTACTACGCGAGACTTATACTTGCAACCTTTTGATTGTGAAGAAAACTGAAAATAAAACTGAACAAGGGATTTCCTACGCATGTTATATAACAATGTACATATTTAATAGTAACATTAAGTTTGATATAATTTCATTACACCTTACCGAAATTGCCTCTCCATTTGTAGAATGTTCCATAATTAATTTTGGGGGATCAGTTAGAGTATAGACACGAATAAAACCATCAGTAGAGGAAATCACAATACTTCCTGAGCAGTGCTTAATACCAGTTATCTGGCGTTTTCGACCAGTTTTTATTAGCTTATATGTAGCTGTCTTTGTAAACGTTTGTGAATCAAATAAATGCAAATTACCCCAACTATCACCTACATACAATAGTTCAGAGCAAACGGACAGAGACAGAGGTAGACTCGTAGTCTGAAAAAAATAAATAAAAATTAGATATACAGGTGTGAAAGAAACGGTAACAAAATTTAAAAGTATATTTTACAGAACAAATAATCCAATAACAATTTTATTTACGTGTTCAATATAAGTACTGAGTCCTCTACATGCAAAATGTTTTGCCGAACTATTTTAAAATGTATTATCTAATAAAGCAATGATGCAACTATTAAATGTCGAAGTTAGAAACGAACGATGTCATTGCACATGCCAGCGCTACGATCATTTTGCAATAATGGACCGCAAACTTTACAACAGTGGATAGGTTCAATTCGAGCAGCAAAAGTCAGTGTTGCTCAGCAAACCGGAAATTGAACCCTTTGAACGTTTAGCTATTTTAGCTTTGTTTACTTTGCTGGAATCAAATCAAATCAAAGATTTTTCTGCTACTTTTTGCTACTGGTAAAATATTTACGTGACATTACTTAACTTTTCAAATGTAAGTAGAAGATTTACGACTAATAAATTTATTATCTGAAACTGCAGTCCTGACTGCTGAATATGTTTTCTTGTGATGGCTTTTCTTCAAACTGTAATGAAAGAAGAGGATGTCTATGTGGGTCAATATTTTGAGAAAATAGTGCCAAAATATTCACGGGATACATATAGGAAGCATTTTTAAATAATTATACTTTTTTCTTGTGTAAAAATTAAATTTGATGTAGCCAGCAATCACAACACAAATGTCAAATATAAACTAATGTATTGTGCTGACCTCTCGCGGTACACATATCAATTAAAACAGAACCGTTCAATGCATTGCATGTATTGCTGTCTTTATGGCTGATTGCTGTTATCTAGCAATTCTTTTGCTATTTTCATTAAACCTCCCATGGCAAAATAGCGGGAAACTTTAAAAAGAAATCAAGATGAGAAGATTGTCAAAATTTTAAAAATAGCGTTAAATTTTAATTTGGCGTCTATTTCAAGTTTCTTAGTGTTGTCAAGTTTGATGTTCCATTATTATACAAGACTTTCATACCGCTAGCATGTCCTGTAAGGTTATAGAGATTATTTTGATTTAAAAATATAACGTCATTGTGATCAAATTTGCAAAAATAAGTACTGCTATCTTAACACCAAAGAAAGTAACGAGAAGATTAAAATAGATTTAAATGAAAAACAATGTGCAAGGCATTGGCAAATTAAACGAGCATATCTAAAAATCTTTTAATAAACAACAGCAATTTCAATGATTGCCTGATTTTTCTTAGAACTTGCGGTAGGTAGATATGCATGCGGCCTAACAGTCAAAATGTTACTATATGTTCTTGTTTTTGTTACGAAAAATAAATTTTAATTATGCCTAATAATAATTTTTCTTTCATATACATACAAATTTGTATATAAACATAGTATATCTATACGAATATGAAAATAACCAATACTCTGTACAATTAACAGTTTGTTTATCACTGGCGAAGATAGATGACGACAGAGGCCAAAATTTTAACTTTAAAAGTTAATATCTTGCTTATCACGATATAATTTTCAGTCGCGTTTTCACTACTATGCTTATTTCACTCTGTTCTTTTAGAAAAGAAAATAAAAAAAAATGGTTCAGTACCCCAATGATATTTGATTAATTTTTTTTTTCATTATTTCTTCAACCAGTGTTAAGATTGCGATACTTATTCGTTTAAATACGATATTCGCACGAAAAAGTTCTTCTGAAAATACTGCACGTAGTATTGATTTTTGAATAACCTTAACCATACACATTTCACTCCAGATTCCTGACTCATAAATGTAAATTTTCGCATTAAAATATGTACTTACTTTCATTATATATTTTAAATAATAAATATGAAGTGATGAATTAGCTCGCATATTCCACATATACAAGCTTTCTTTTCTGATGTTATATCTTTTATTATTTCAACTTACCATTATTTTATGCGTGACCGCTTCCCATGATCGCAAATCAAAAATACCTATTCTGCGATCTTGACTTGCAGTAAAAATTAAGTTTTGACATGAAACCATTTCAAATATAGGTTTCTTGTGAAAACTATATGATCCCACTAAACGACAATTATGCGGATCAAAAAGGTTCATTGTACCATTGTACAATCCAACAGCTAATAAGTTACATTCGGTCAGCACAACAGACAGGGCAGTTCGGCTGCAACTGTAAATATTTGTCAGTTATTAGATATTATTTACGTACAGTTAAATATGGTTTTCTAAGATCACTATGGAAATTGATATTTTTCTCAAAGTGTATAAATATTCAGAG
Source organism: Stenolophus ochropezus (assembly GCA_035578165.1). Taxonomy (NCBI): domain Eukaryota; kingdom Metazoa; phylum Arthropoda; class Insecta; order Coleoptera; family Carabidae; genus Stenolophus; species Stenolophus ochropezus. Next base: position 19,382,194 of record JAQOWZ010000014.1, on the reverse strand, counting down.
TTGCGTATTTCCCAGAATCGTAGGTTAAAGTGTAAGACATCCTACCTCACAATATTTGCCAACACTGCGCATGTGCAATTTAAGAAATATCATTTCACATAATAATTGCCAACACTGCGCATGCATGAAGGTACTCTATCTGAATGTACCTAAGCCATATTGTTCTTTACATCAAATAACTTTCGAGCGTGTAGTTTTGTTCTTTAACGTTTAGCAGAATAGTCGTAGAAAAAATATATTGTGCCTTTCGTACAGAATCATCACCTTATGCGATTCCACCTTCACACTTTCTGCAACTTGTTACACAATATACTATTTTATATGACAATTTTATAACTGCTAACATTTATATCTTTTCATATGTGGAGATTTTTTCATTAAATACAGTAATATAAAATATTAAAATTTATCCCTTAATTCTATAATTAATTATAGACAAACCATTTTGTACATCAACATTTATTCGGTTAAACATTTATATGAACGGGAATTTATAGATCAAATATTTTATACGTCAAGCAGACGTCAGTTTATTTATAACTAACATTTTGAATACACAATCGTTGTGTGTTTAACAGGACTAAACTATGTGATATAATTAAATCTTGAGTCTAACAAAATATAAATATTAAAACGATTGTCCACTTAAAAAAATATTAATCATTATATAAAAAATGTATTGTCTTTATAAATACTTCGTAAATGACTAGATGTACAATTTTGTATTCATGTTTTGTAGTTTAATGACAATCAACATAAATAAAAAGTATTTAAAGATAAATATAAATATTAACATTCATATTATGGTTGGCAACTATTATTAGAAATAATTTTACACACTTTATTCCACGATTATGGGAAATAAAAAATTTTCAAGACTAGTGTAGGCAAAATGCGACTTTCTATCGTGATTGTAAAAGAAAAATTTTACTTTATTTACCTGAGTGTATGAAGAGGCTTGAGATTCTGTTCGATATCCCAAATTTTTACTGTTTTATCCCATGACGCAGAATATACCGTATTTTTTGTTTCATACAAATCCCAAATCCAGCCATTATGAGCATTTAATTGGAATGCTTTGGGTACAAACGACTTATGTTTCATTACCTGTTTTACATCCCAAAGAGCTAACGTGCGATCCCGAGAACCTGAGATACATAAACTACCATCCTAAAATAATTGTTATTAATCACAAATATTTATAAATACTTTATATCTAACCCTTGTCAATTGTACAGCATCAATTGATGAGTAATGAACATCATTTAAAGACACACATTTAATGCAATCCTTTGTTTTGGACCAAGTATTAATTTCGTGGTAATATTCGCACAAATTCCATTCCCATGAGAACCTAGCATTTTCTGAAAAAAAAAATATATTAAATAAGTATTTATTATATTATTCATTTAACTTACTTGGATTTATTGGGGGAAACGTTTCTTTTAAATATGTTTTTGCCCAATGTTTCCAATAAAATTTATCAGAAAATATATTATGAAGATAAGTACATGTACGTTTTAAATTTAATGTTTCTACAGGACCTAAGAAATCAGCTATTAGCAATAATATCTACGGGATAACAATAAGTAAATGTCAAAGTTTCTGACACACAAACATATGCAATACAATACCTCTTTGGGAAGATCAAGTAGGCTTAAATTTGCCATATTTATGAAATGATATTTTGTGTTAAATATTTCTAATAAATAAATTACAAGAACATAGTTTTGTAATGTAGTATTTACCAAATAAAATCTATTGTGATGTATTGTTCTGTAAATAAAAATTAACCACCAGATGGCAACATCATTCACTTGTCAAAATCATATGTTTGTTGTTTGTTTTCGTAACGATAATCCCTGATCGTAACAAAAAAAATAATAAATATAAATTAAACACACTACACAAATCCTCATTATGTTTTTATTGAAGAATATCTATCATATATGAACATTATGTATTTATTGAAGAATATCTATCATATGGGAACATTATATTTTTATCTTAATGAAGTTATATTATAAAAATATAGTTTATTAACAAATACGTTTTATTAGGAAAATAAGTATATTTATTTTAATTAAATAATCATAAATCATATTTATTTTCATTATATATATATACAGTTTTCTTCTTTACAACGTCCAATACTACTTCCATTCATTCTCACTAGATAGCACTGTATTGATCATTCTGGTACCTTTCAGTGAGAATGCAATTTTAAATGTTTTTTTTTATTTATTTAAAATAAATATAGGTATAAATTTTATATGTCTTTCTTATGTACATATGAATTTTCATTTCCATTGCATTATTCTCTTGCTTTAAAGAGAGGGTAGTAGCTTTATATGCGCAGAATTTATAATTACAAGGTACATGTTTAATTATTAAGCATATTCGATTATTTTTGGTATGGTTTGCTTTGTAAGAATGGCTTTTAAAATTTGAATAATTTATGAGATTTTAACAACTTGTGGCTAATAACTCATTAAGTCCTTAAATAACATTTAATGCTTCTATTAGGGAATTATAATTGCTGTTTGAATCCATGTATAAAATATTGGTATAAAGTGAAAGCGAAATGTATTTAAATAATCGATAAATATAGGGTAAAAAGTGTAAAGTTTAAAAAATAGGTTCTTTTGTATTCATTAGGTTTTCATGAAAGTATATATACTTGGTATTAGCAATCATTATAATAAATGCGGACACATATTACTAAAGTAGTAATTAATTTCAAATATTGCAAGTGGAAGGAGTTGGATGAATTTACTTGCATTTTAGTGACGCATGACAGCTAATTTGACTCTGAGTCCCGGATAAATGAAACTCTAGGGTTCTATTTTAAGAAATTAGTTTGAAAACGTCGCTTTGAAATTAATCTTAATCTGTTTTGATGTTAATATTGTAATGATAGCATAAATTTATGTCCATGAATTTTTGTCTGATGTTATATCTACTAAATTCCATAATAGTATTGAAATAAATGTTTTTATTCTTTTCAAAACATATTTGTGGTACCAAACAAAATGAAAAGTTTATGTCATGCTTTCATTTTCTTTTCTTTCTCATTTATCTCTGTTGTCCAACTCTGGTCATTTCTACTTGAATTTTGATATTGGAGTTATTAATTCTCAGCTTATAGAATTCAGACACATCAGACTTAATTCTAAATACAATCTTTTTAAACTAACTGAGAAGGTCATTGTATATAGATAAATTAATAAAAAATAATATTTCAATAAAAATATTTTGAGAAAAGTAATCGGAAATCGACCGAGTTTATATAAAAAATAGAGACCTCTGTACTAATAAAATCAATTTTATACCAAGAGTTTATTTTATCAGTAAACATAAAGTATATCATAACTATAGATACTGTGTAAATTGATTGACAGAAAAGTATGAAAACGTTTATTTTATGAGTAAACATAGGGATAATTAACATAGACAAAAAATATTAAATATTAATTAAAAATTATAAATTATTTATTTATGTTTAAAACTTTTACCCAGATTCATAAAAGGATTTAGCCACTAATCCCAATTAGTTAGTCTCAACATTATACCCCTTGTTAACATCCTGAAATGTCAAGCTGACTACAATCATTCAATTAATAAAAATTAAAAAGTATATTATTTAATTCCAAAGATAACTCCACTAGTTTGGTGGAATTAGCAATATTTGTTGATGATTATCAGCATTTGTAAAAGACACAGAGGAAGAGTTGTGGTGATATTTGACAACCTAGAAGTAAAATACTTTGATTATAATCAATTTTTTGTAATATTTTTTGTTTATTGATAAAATAAACTCCTCGTATTAATCATTTTCTTACTTTCCACGTCAGCTAGAATACATGGGAGGTAAAGTCTGGTAAACGCCCTTTACGGTATTACCGGTATCTTCTATGAAGTAGATCTAGCACCTCTAACGACGGGTCATAAACTGCAAATGGTATATTTCTTAATATTTGCTTACTTGTCAAGTTGTATTCCATTTTTAAGAGTAATTCATGATTTTTATCCCGATTCTTGCGTTATATATTAATATCTTTTACAATTTATATAAATATGTTCGTATGTAGGTATTTGTATTGTATGTGAGTGAGTTGAAAAGTTTCGTATTGAAGGTTTATTTTTTGGCACCTGAATTTTATTTTTATTTTTCAATATAATTCCTTTGAAGATTAATGGACTAGGCTGGTTAATTTTCAACCTGTGTATCCTCATTCCCTTGAGTGTGATTTCTCAAGGTCCTCAAAGTACCCAGTTCCATTAGTTTTCAACAAAGGACCGCAGTTGCTAACAGCATTTTTAATAATTCAGAGTAAATAATACATCGAGATTCATTTAAAATGTAGAAAAATAAATGTCATTTATTAAGTCTTACTGGGTGTGCCACTCTGCTTTATCGCATATATTACTAATGATTATTTACATCTCCCTGACACTCTAGCTGGTGTGGAGACCAAATTACAGAGCCAATTTTTATGTGACATGTAGCTTGGTAATTAAAACCACTAAAAAATTTTAAAATGTTCCACAAAATTTATAATTATTAATGTGTAAGGTTTTATAGAGATATTCTGAAATATTTCCAAATGACTATTAGATCTCTGGCTTAGGTTTGCAAGTTTAGTATACTAAACGCCTTCATTCGTATTTTTTAATACTATGATTCGAACTCCACCAAGGTCAAATATTTTAATTATTTTCCATATAATAATGTCCCCTGTGGCGTTCTCTCTACTTCAACTATCAGTGCCCGAGAAGGGGTCACTGGTAAAACATCTTCTATGGTAAAAAAAATGGTATACAGATACATGTGATAAACCAGATTGGCATACCTAGGAATAAAACGATTTATTTATAGAAAAATAAAAATTACTAACGAGTTACTATCCAATGTTAGGTGCGCCAGATTTGCTTTATAGCAGATACAGTACAGAACGTTTACCAGACGTTACCACCTCATCGACATTCTACCTGCGCTAGATTGTGTACCATATACGAGAGAGACTCGAACTCGACTTCTTTAAACCATAATCGCTCATTTGAATCACGATTCTAATTGTAGAAAAAAGAAAATTTTACCTCTCAACACAGATTTAGTAAATTAATCTTAAAGTTAGGTATAATTTTAGTTTTTGACATAACACATCATAATCTCACTTATTTAAATTTTGTTGAAATAGCAAATATTATATAAGAAACTATTATTCATTATACTATTATTAGCATGCTTTATTTTAGCTAAAATTATTACTAATAAACAAATTATGCATGTAACAATTTGTACTATTATTTCTCTTTGTATATACAATTTGTTTTCTTTTTATTATTAATGTTTTGTTAATTATATTTATACAATGTATTCTTTATTATTCAGCTTTTGTAATTACGATATTATTATTTTTCTAATGCTCATCTACTAACGTCATGTGCAAATGAACGTGATTTGACAAAATGAAAGACCCACATCTAAGTATAACAATGTCTTTGCGGGATTCGAACCCGCTACATCTGATTTGTGAAGCCTGAATGCTAACCACTAATCCAATGATAACGACTACATTATTTTGTAGTGTATTTAAGTATTTTAAAAACTGTAGAACTAGCAAGAAGTTGAACATTGTCAAATAAAATGAGTTAATATATTGTACATATAATTGTTATAAGCTGTAAACAATAAAATGTATGTGTAGATTTGAATATATTTTTACTCTTTTTTATCTGATAGGCTTGAGTAAGTATGGAGTGTTATTTTACTAAACTTGTCCCCTTCTGACATTAGGGACCAATGACGATTCACTGAAATGTCTTAGTGTCCTCGGGGATTTTTTAAAATACACAGTTTTCCAATTTATATAAATTGGCTGGAACGAAAAATATTTCTCCTACTGACATCTTGCAATTTGTTTCGAGTTTTTTCACGCAGCTTAACTCGAACTGTCACATTTAATTTCATTTGAGACTTGAGACGGCAGAACGAAACCCCTTGTTTTAAGAATTCTGATTTACCAGCTAAGTATATTAAGATGACAGGATTACAAGAAAAAAAAATTAACGACTAACGATCGGTCAAATAAAGTATCCTTATAGGGCTCGATTCTAAACATATTTCTTTATCTCATATCATCTTAGTGATCAGGGGCGGATCCAAGGGGGGGCAGGTGTTCACCGAGGTCATGACCCTCCCCACCTCAGAATATTCAGTGTTTTCACCATTTTTTATAAAAAAAATCCTATTAGCACAAATTAACGCCAGAACAGTACTTTATACGCAATAGGTAAAACACTACTTCTGTAGGTTTACCTCTATACAATGCAATTAAATCCTATTACCTTTTATTCAAAATTTAATAGAATTTTTTTTAGAGTATGACCCCGCCCCTCTAAAAGGGAAGTCTAGATCTGCCCTTATTAGTGATAAATATTATCATATCACTTGTTGTATTGCATTATTGTATTTTCGTCATTGTATGTATCAAATGGAAGAAGTGATATGTTGTGAAATTTTAACTTATTTTCACTGTAGTGATAGTTGAGAACCTGACCCATTGTCGAATGACGGTGATAGGTTAAAATAAAATATATAAAATACAAAATTCTCTACCTTGCATTCAGAATACAAACATCTATTAACTAAACTTAGCACTTCTTCCTAAGGAACTTATTTCGTGTCTTTTTCTTGCATTTTAGTGATTTTGCCTTTGCAAGGAACCTTCAGTGACTTCCGAATAATTCAAACACGGCGGTAATTATTATTAAAGATTGGTGATATTAAGATTTGAACTCCAGACATGCTAACCAAGTGAGCCACCACTGCCCGTACAGGTATAGCTCATGTAGCACTAGACCAGTGCTCAAGTAACCGGTGTGCCACAGCCACACCAATGTGCCTTGATATGGAGAAGGAGGGGTAAAGACTGTAAATTAAATTTTACTACGAATGTTTAATCAACACAGAACCACTAAACTCCACTTATATCCGTGGTTAGTGCTGAAACGAAGCGTTACAATATTTGCCTGGTGTTGAATCTTTCAAACATGTCCAATTGGTCTTACTCTTCCAGCAACAACATATAGTATCGAACGCTCATTTATCACATTACGTAGTGTCAAACTTTGGAATCGGTCTACGATGGGAAATGCAAGGCTTTAACGGACTTTGTATCCTCAACGTTCATACAAAGAAAGTGCAAGAGGATACCGAATTCGTCAGCAGCGTTATCAACGAATTTGGACAACAAACAACCAATCAAGACGAATCAGGCTTTTGTATCAAAAGTGAAGAAAATAACTTTACTGTACACATTGATTAAGTATGCCTTTTAGTTAAATAAAAACATACCTAATTTAATAAAATAAAATCATTAGATTAAAAATATTACAATATAATAATTACTTCATTAGGACATTTGTTTTATAAGCCGGGGTGGTGCAAGTATACCCCCAATCACCCAAGTCGCAGCGCCCATGATTATAGGAACCTTGAAAAATGCTTATTAGAATGATCCCTATACCTTCGTTACCAAGGTTGAGGGAGGTAAAATTATTGTAATCTTTTTTCATCGTTTTGGTATGCCACCAAATTTTAGTAGGAACTTAAATGTGTCGTGTGTGAAAAAAGGTTAAGGAACACTGTACTAGCACTAGTAGACCATCGATACCGCAAAATAAAATTATTTAATTTATGTTTTTTTAATAACTTTTCTATAAGTAAGATTATGTACGCAGTCGAATAAAGATGATACGATAAATGAAAGACACATATATACATCGAACTCACAACACCTGAGTTTGGAAACCTGGACCTTAACCACTAGTATCGAACGTAATATATAAAAAAGTGCTGGCAACTAGAGAAGAGCTTCCAAAAGAATGTAATATTTGTCACTATCAATAGGAAATGCTTTACAATTTTGATAAGCCAAGGTTGATAATTTACCTGTACGCTTTACCGTTTTTATGAAATAGAACTGAATTTCAGTTGGCCAAATAGGTTTTTGTTATTTTATCGCTTTGTTCATGAGAATCACATTACTGACTAAATATAATATTCAACAAATTAAATTGAGGCGATAATTAACGTTAGTCGTACCATAGGCGTATTATTGAAAATGTTGAATCGTAGAACAGAAGATTAGAAGCGGTGCATGAAAAATGATTATACATATTAGTGGAGCATGTGAAGAAGAAGCAAAATGAAACAGATTAAAGTTTCCTCTAATGTCAAAATATTCAATATTTTGTACTATGCTTTTATTTGATAAAAAATGATGCGCCGTCTCTGTTTGATGACGTATTCGAAATTCGATAAACCTCTTCCCTGTCACACAGCTCAACTTTGGTAGCCAGAACTATATGTACTAGTTTCATATATAAAAAATATGAACTAGAACTCGCTGATAGTATTATTTTAGATGACGATGATCGAATTTGAACTTTTGAACCTTAGAATTCAGAAACCACCTTACGCTCATTTCAAGTGAGGTGCTTTTCTTACTGTCCACACCAGCTTTTTGTCACTTAATGCCCTGTTTGATAAAATGTCACTATAGCTGAGAAAAAGCTATACATAAATTTACTTATTTATATTTTATAATAATAGTTTTTCAATTTATTTTTCTTTTTAATTGAATGAAGATGTATTGACTAAAGTGAAACCACAATGGTTGTATAATTAACATGAACATAGATACTTACAAAGACAATAATAGTCATGCAATTATTTTAGGTTTGTTAAACGCGTGTTCTCTGTTACGCATTACATGGCCGTAATTGGTAATTGCAGGTCATGATTGATGACACCTATTTATAATAGTCTTATACAGAGGTCAGGTAAAAATCGAGTAAAAGGCGTCTGGAATTATATTAACATCATTTTTCAATTTCTTTTTGAGTATCTAGTGTAACACATTAGCGGCGTTTTTGAAAGGCATCAATAATTAAGGAAACTCATTATAAGTGCCTTGTTAACTTAATGTTCTTGTTATTTATTGTACTGCTACAGTAATATTTAGATTTTCTTTTGAATCATTTTTATAAAAATTTTACATTATTCTATTGCACTCTTAACTATTACTATTTGCTAATGACACAATGCGCTATATCTTTAATCGATATTATAGGCATTGAAAGAAAACTTCTCTACAGGTATGCTGTAATTCATTTAAAAATGATTATTTTTCGCAAAAATTATGTCTAACAATACAACACTGTAGCAATTTTAATAATAATTATTTTTACTATAGAGGATAGCATTTATGTTGTACTTCTTCAAAATTGCCAGTATTAGTGATGTAAAATTCTTGAGAATTTTCTTGAAATATTTTTTTTAATTATTAATATTTGTTGTGACTTATTCAAAGCTTTTGTTTGCTTACAATATATCAACAATGGACGAAAAAAAAAAAATTAAATAAATCATTTTTCTTAGGAAAGCTACATTAAATACGACGATCATTTCTCACTAACACTACCTATCGATAAACAATTATTTGTAGTGAACTTAAAAAAATTAAAAAATAAGAGGGAAGGGCTAAAGATTAAAAAACAAGTCCCAATAATTAACAAAATTGAAATGCGCTTGAAAATAGGAGAATGGAGAATCCTTACGATTTTTGAGAATATTCTCTAAAGTTCTGGAGAATATGGAAAGAATTTTTGTAGCGAATATTCTTGAGAATGTACTCGTTTTTTAGAATATGCTTGGCTCAAATCACTAGTCAGTATATCCTTATGATCTGTTTAGTGAGTTTACCACATTTCATTTTTATCAAGATATTGGAGCAATATTTAAATATTATTTTTCTACCCTTGTTGTTAAGTTAAGATTTAATAAACTTAAAAAGTATTAATACCTGACTGTGATAGTATTAATATTTTTTTCGTTTAATATATTTCATAATGTGATGATGAAATAAATTTTGAAGCAATGAACATTAATCTACAAAGTACTCGAATTTTATCTAAATAGATCTTTTGCACAGATATGTACTAGATACATTACAAGTACTGTAGATCAATATATAAACGTATATATATATATATATATATATATATATATATATATATATATATATATATTTCTTTGGAACCACATTCCAAGGAGGAATAGTGCCCCAAATACCATAGTTACTTATTTCACGACAATTACACCGGATTCATTTTATTCATACAAATTACGAGGGATTATTTTAAGAAAAAATATTGTACTACTTTGCCTGCAGCAAAAAGGTTCAAGTACAGTTCGTGAAATAAGAGTTGAGCTGTGCTGGAGTATTTTATTGGATACTTTATAAATTAAATATAATATGTGATTTTCCTAAATAAAATGCTTACATTTGTTGGACAATTACAATTTCTATTCCTCAAATTAGTAAAGCGTAGAAGTAAAATATAAACTATAGTGTTAAAATTACAACCATTTATTGGGATGCTTAGTTATCAGGCGTCATAAATTATTCCAACATGAAGGCATCACTTGAAGGGAAAGAAGTAGGCCATATTAAACAAATTCATATTATTTTTTTTAATAACATTTGAATATTTGAAATGCATTTTAATTATATTACTTTAATCTAGATTTAAAAGTACATTATAAGAAAACATCTTGAACACAAATTTTGAATACAGTACAGGTCAGAAGAAAGTACCTGCCTAAAGGAACCTTTACCGCAAGACCCATAAAATTTGATAAGGGGTAATCAGCTTATTTTATAATGGGTTTGAAATATCTCTTATAAAAAAACAACAACTATATTTTTTTCGGTAGCTCATTTTTGATTTCTCGTACAGTAGGTATCAATATGTATGATATTTTATTAGGTAGTGAAATTTTGTAGATAATAACATTATATCAGCTAATTACATGTAATTGAATATTTTTTCCCAAATATGTCAATATAATTAGGTAAGCGTAATCGATATTTGTGTGTGGTTTAGTTAATGCTTAATAGTTTATGGAATTATAATTAATTAGAGAAAAATATTAAATAAAAACAAGAGATATAAAAACAAGAATTAATATAACAAAGTCGCATCACATAAATGCTTAATAATTGAAGCAAGAAGCATTATGTGATATTAAAATTCTGAAATTGAATTAAAACGCAATTTTCAAGCAGGCCTCGTTTCATGCCTCGTCAAACAGAAAAAATCTTAACGATAATGATTAAAAGCTGCTACTTCCCTGACTATAATTTGTGGTTTTTCTACTGTGCTGTGGTAGGCGACGGCGAGTGAACTTTGCAGGAGCTATGGAGCATCAGCCCCGTAGATTATGCCGTTCACCCTCATTGTTGCCTAGCTTGGCCAAATCTATTATCATAACTTGAAATATTCTTCACGGTTCACGAGCACTACCATGTACAAATGGCATTAGTTGGGAGCGGTAAAAACGATCCGTATCCCGATTCCCGATTCCCGGTCCCGGTTACTGCTTACCGATCGAGATCTCCGTTCCATTCCTATTCCTATTCCGCTTCTTTCAATCGGGTTTTCATTTTAAAATGTGACGTGCGTATTGAATATTCTGATCTGAGATTGTATTGAAATTGTAAACAAGGCAAAAAGTGAAAACTGTCAGACGTCACACACCCCGCTATTGTGAGCTGTGGGTCGCAGGTCGCATTGATAAAAAGTCCATTTCCTTTTTTAAACTTGTTTGTTCTGAAGCGTACACTGCGTTTTCAATTCGCTCTACTGTACTTTTATTTTTCATTTTTATACTGTTTTCATACCTTTATACTATATTTTCAACTCATTATATTCTATACAATTCATTCACCATTATAAATATACCCATACAGTTATAACAGTATATTTATTTAACGATTATCTTATGATAGCTATTATTCACGAAAATTTTCTGTAGACACTAGCTGTGTGTTTTTCTTTTAATTCATTTCCATGAATAACAGCCATAATACGGAGTAGAATATGAACTGTCTACTACTACATAATAAATTTATTTTTTATAAAATTTATTTTTATTCACAAGAATCAAATACATAATATATGTACATAACTATAGATACAGAATAATACTATCATATGTTCAGGTACTGTGAAGTAACAAGTGTTGGCTTATGAATATTTTACGAATAGTTTTTTTAGTTTTTTTTTATTTAGTTACGTAACGTATATAATCAATGTATTATTTAACAGTAGTTAATAAATGAGGCTGTAAGAAAAATAATCCATTATTGTGAAATATGTATGTATTTTTATGTTATTTTTTTTATACAAAAAAAAAAACGTAATTTCAAATTCAGGCACCTTTGTAATCATTTGTGATTTTTCTTCTATTCATTAGTATGTTCTTCAAAATTTAAAATTACACAAAAATAAAATTTCCTAACAAAGGATTTTATTTATTTACAGAGACTTGACATTTGATTTTTTTTTTACATTAATGAAACTTCAGCAGAGTTACCAATTTTTAATAATGTGTACTAGTGTATAACAGCGCTCGAATGAGTTATAAACGATCCTGTTTAGGTACTGATATAACTCTATAACAGACGCAAAATAAAAAACATATAGCTTAATATACATATACATAAAATCAGTGTAAATACGTCTGTATATGGTAATAAGATTGTAAATTTTATTTCTTAATTTAATATATTTATGCGTGATAACTTAGTGTTAATTAATAAAATTGCGAGTAAATAAAACTGTTGATTGCGAATCAAAGATAAAACTCTTAAAATAATAAACGTATTGTGTTAAATAGAGCAACACAATACGTTGGAACGAAGAACGAACGCCACTGATTTCATTAATTATGTATCTGATAATATGTTAAGTGATAGCCTTTATTACTTGTGTCAACTCAAGGTTAAACAGCTTGGAAATTTTAAACAGAAATATAAAGCTGTGTTGCATCATTGGATCACATACGACAAATAAAATACTTTATGAATCCAAACAATATTTCATCAAGTTTATTTTCCTGTTGTTGAATAATTACTGTTCTCATTTTCAGATATAACTTATTAAATGTCTGATGTATCCTTATCCTTTGTGGATGGATATGTATATATAATTTTATTATTAAGACGAAATACCTAGAAGGAACTTGGGTTCAATTACTTTAGACAATTATTTCGCAAAAATTATGCTTATATTGTACTATAGGAAAAGGTGTATATACAGTGTGTAACGAAACGCGGAACATAGGATTGTAATATGGGATTAAAAAAATTGCGGATACTTCTCTCTCCTGATTGATTTAGAGCAAAACTACAAGAGTACAAAATAATTCAATATTATATTCTACATTAGATAAGATCGTAATTAATTTAACAACACTTTCGTTAAAATCAGACAGCTATGTAAATGAAAGATATATATATATATATATATATATATATATATATATATATATATATATATATATATATATTCTTTTATTTTCATGGCTGTCTGATTTTGAAAGCAAGTGATACATTTTATATTTAATATATCTTGTGCTGCAGATCAATTATGATCTTATCTGATACAGAATTTAATTTTAAACAACTTTGTACTTTTATAGTTTTGCTCTAAATCTATCAAGAGAGAGAGAGAGAGAGAGTATCATCAATTTTTTGAAATCCCATGTTAAAGTCCTATGTTCCGCGTTCCGTTGCATATTTCACAAACTGTTTAAAAACAATAAATATCATTACTGGTATTTCCGATAAAGAAAATTGGCACACCCAGCTATGAGTAAGAAATAAGAAACACAAGTTTTATTTATTTATTAAACAATACTCCGTTTAATATTAAATATTCTTATATATTTTCTTATTTCTGTAGAATTTTTATTATCTATTACAGCGCTTTGTCATGATTTCAGTAATACAGCCATATTTTTTTAAGGAGAGCGTTAATACAAACCACTTTGTAGATACTCGTAACTGGTACAGAGAGTGCAAAACAGAGCTAACTTTTGTGTGAGAAATTGTTGGTAAATTTACGTTCATCGAATTCGAATTTGGGTTGCCAGAACAGCGACTGTTGGTCATTCTATCCAAAAGACTAAACCATGGATCTTTAAAATATAATATTACTTACAAAAATCTAGTTGTAAGAATATTTATATTTTTGAGTTCTTATTTTCTTTAATCAGCTAAGAAACTCATAGGATACATTTTCCATACCAGCTATGAATGTCCGGGAAGTGCCATAGCTACCTATAGTCAAAATATTGCATTATTACATTGACACAAAAATATACACAGGTATATTAATTATATTTACAATTGAGGTACATATTATTGAATATTTTATTAAGTGTGAATAAATTTATATGTGTGAATGTAAAGTTATTTAAAAAAGTATACCTAACTCGAATATTCTGTGCAATTTTCAATTAATTAAATGAATTATCTTTTACACTAGTCAAATTATAAAATAGTTTTGTTACTCGATTCTTTACCTAGTTATTGCACACATTATCTAGTAATAAAATAACTTTGTTGTACAAATGAATTACGAATAATATAAATAGATAAGAGAAGCCGAAAATTGTAACATGACGCTCTAGATGTGTTGAATGGTACCGTCAATATATAAAATCGGAGATAATATAGAATAACTAGGGAATGTATAGAATACTCTTTTGGGGGGCCCCAAAAAATAAATTCAACACAAAAAACAGCGACAATTTGTCATTGAGAAGACAGCTGGACGTATAAAGGGCCCTAATACTAATATATCTAATAATTTAGGGGCTTCATCCAACCTAAATACGGTTCTGCCCATATTGTGTTTTTTTTCTAAAAATAAATAATAATAATTAAACAAATCAAAAATTTACATCAGTATAGTTTTTTAATATTTTTTCATGAAAGTAGGTAGGTATTCTATAGATATAGAATATTTGATTAAACACATGTACAAATTATTTATATACCAGTTTTTTTTTTCGAGGTGCATATAGAAGATTAACGTGGAAATATATATAAAGATAATTAGTAAATGTGTGAAATATTTAGTATATGTAAATGTAAATACGGAATGTGAATATAATATAGTAATTGTGAAGATAATTGCGTGAATTGAGGTTGGCATTAACGATATGTTGTGTGAAAGAGAACAGGGAGTGAAATAGTCGAATCTCTGAATATTTTGTATTCCCGAAGAGGGCGTGGTTATCGACACTATTTCTCTCGACCAATCGCAGGTTACTTCGTTGTCATAGAAACGCCGATATCACCTGTTTTAAAGCTGCGAGTCGCGACACGGAACACGGCGACATCCTCATATGTCGTGTTTATGTCACGGGACCTGTCACTGCATCCCATATATTACTTCCTACAATGCTACAAACTTTATACATATTATTCCACATTTAAAATTATAAGCTCTATAATATATATGCACATATTTTCATTTTAATCGATAATACAATTAATATATTAAGTTTTAACTACAAAAATATATATTTTTCATCCGAAAGTACTTTCTAAAATTATATATATATATATATATATATATATATATATATATATAAATTACATATATTTTCATTTTAATCCATAAATAATATCATTAATACTTATTGGCTGATAGTTTTTTTAGTGATTAACAGAAGACTACAATTTGATTATCTTTTGACTAGCTCTTGATTTTATAAGACATACTCTTATAGTTGATACTCTCCCATTAGAAAAATGAAAAAAAAATAATCCTACTATCATCCATTACATTTTCCTTAAAAAAACTGTATTTCTCATGGAAAACTGTGAATATGATCAATCATATTTTTTAACAGTAAAAGTAATCGTGCCGACTATATCGGCACTTGGAGGTATATATTATTTAATAACAGCATATAAATTTTCACTTGGTACATCCACATTTATTTATAAAAATATAACGACGATAATTTTGCCCTTCATCAGAGTTTGCGTTTGAAATTATGAAATATTCCTCACTTTATTTTAATACAAAATGTGGATCAACTAAATGTCAATGTATATTGTTTTACTAAATTATGTGTGCCAATTACAAATTCTCTGACATACGAGTAAATAAAATATATTTAACATCTGTATTATGTATACTATATAGTATATGTGTATGTAATATATTTTGAATATGTAAAATGGAACTAAATAAAAATTTATTACTTAAAATTTGACCAAAAAAGTTTATATTCTGTGATCCTTTGAAGTCGCCTTGACGTTGAAACTAATTATAATAAGAATTTTCTACTTTATACATTTTTGAAAACAAAATTAATAGAAAAATAATTTTAGAAGGTCATATTTTATAAAAATAAGCATGTCGTATTATCTTGGTTAGTATTTTTTTAATGATTATCGTCTGCCTCAACTTTTACGGTTTTGTGTAGTCGATGATGAGATAAAATGAACACGCACACTATATATGCAAGACGAGACAAACTGGAAACGACTTTATAATAATTACATACTTTGATTTGCCCATCAAAGATGAGGTGCTCATATTATGAAACAACAGGCATACATACATACATACATACATATGTATGTATGTATGTCTTAACGAGACACTTGAAACCACAAATGTTTGATTATAAAACAATAACTCTTAGTCATGTTATATCACAACGGTACTCGGTATTGTTGTTGTTTTGTGTTTGTATTGTCACTTAGTAAGAAAAAAAAACATCAAATGTAGAAAAATATTTACTACATTCCTTTAGTATATCATGTAGTATGCAACTGATTCTTATTTACGCAAATGACTACGAAATGTTTTGTATTTATATAAATATATGTTATAAACATAAAGATAACAATACAGTTAGGATAAATTTAAAATTTTATCCTACGTAACTGTGTACCTAATGTTATTGTTAATATATAAAAGGTGTATTCTTTTCGACATCTTTTTCACTTCACTTATATTTAAAGTAAAGCGAATGAACCTAACAGATTTTAAAAGAGAAAGGAACGACAATTGTGGTCAAGTTCTCTCGAAAAACCAGGGTGGTATAAAAATCTGTTTTTTTTTTAAATAAAATAATAATTGATTTAAATCGGATTTCTTTGTTTTAAATCAGATGTTTTAATTTTTTTTAAAAAAGGTATAGTATATTTCGAAAACGTGTTTCACAAAGCAGCATTTATAATAAAAAGCATATTATAAAGAATAAGTAGAAATTTTAAGAAACAATAAAAAACTACAATGAATACCGTTTATAACGATATCGCTTATAGCTACACACTGGTTATTATGTCCAATTTGTGACCATAGTTGTTTGAAAGCCCACATACGCCAACTTTTGGCTATAGCGACGAAATTTTTGGAATCCCTTTGAAGTCGTTATAACCGGATTTTACTGTAACACATTTCAAAGAAAAGGTAACAAAAAACACATATTAGCTCAAAAAAATTTTGTGTTCTAATTCAAATTAGGTAATATACTAATAAAGTTGTTTTACCTGCGAAGTTAATCATATTTAGTAGTTCTTGAAAGTATTACCACATGGTAACAGGTAACATTACCCACAATGTTTTTCACCAAATTTTCGTAAATCTGGAATGTTAAATAACAATTGCCGAACAAGTAATTTAAATCAATGATTTGTTTTTAAAAAATCAATGTGATTTAATCAATGCAGCGCTGCTATAAAATCCATATTATTTTTTCGAACTATGAGAAAAATTTGAGGTGGACCATATGACTTCCTTATACGATAAATTATATATATTTTACTTGAAAGTGAGGTCATTCTACGGCTAATCCTTCTTCAACTTCCATTCGTTTCATATCTTCGAACTTATCTTGTAAAATTTTATTAAAATGTTGATCACTATGCCTTATTGCATCACACAAAATTATTTTTCGCGCCTCCGTTCCAATATGACTAGTATTACAGAACTCAAAATTGTCCAGAAACTCTCTATTTGACGGCCTAGGCCGGCAAAACGTAGGGATGCCAAATTAATTACATTCTGTCAAAATTTTTAATTTTCTTTTATTGGAAATGTAAATTGATAACAACAATTTTTGATTAATTATTTATATTATACTCATGTTCCATGATAATGATTAAGTTAATTGTAGGTTAGAACAAATATCACATTTTTTTTGCATAAAACAAGTGAATTGATTATATATCCATGTGAATCGAAATGGTACTAACATAAAAACCTACAGTGAAGTAGTAATAATATTTTTTAAATAAATTAAAAGTGTAATCGACTCAAAAAATCTTGTATATCACACCCAGAAACTCTTTTGCGAGATTACGCATTATTTGCCTGTCAACATAAACTCACTTTCGCAAAAGTTCAGTTTCTGGACTAGTGATACAAATAATTATTAATCGCTCAAAAAACTAACAAAAGAAAGTGATATTGTTTTCATTTATTTCGTACATATTTCTCACGAAAGTTTTTGCCAAAAGTAAAATGCCCTTTTGAAAAGTCCGATTGGAACCAAAAATGGAGATGTATAGATGTTATAGCAATTCTATAAACAAAATTTCAACATTCTATAAAAAAAATATACTACGAGCAAAGTGCCCTTTTGGCACTGTCGATTTTAATAGAAAAGAAAGGTGCCCATATACAAAATTTCAAAACTTTATGGATACTCGTTTTTGAGATACGTACGTACGTAGAGACGTCACGCGTAAACTATTCAAAATGGATTTAGGGACAGTTAAAACGTATATTTTCGTTGAAATCTGTAAACCGAAATTTTTCGCGATTATAATACTTCCTTTTAGGAATGACGAAACCTGAAAATTTTGGTACCCGGGTACCCGATATGAATACCCGGGTAGTACCGGATACTCGATAATTACCCGTTACCCGATAATTACCCGATACCTGATAATAACCTGATACCCAATAATTACGTAATACCCTTAAAATATACGTTATTCTTTCATATTCATTTTTTTAATACAAATTTTTGTTATTTGAGTATAAATTTAATTGAACAAAAAAATATTATTTTCTGGTATGGAAATAAAAAAAAACATTGTTATTTTATATAATATACGAGTATATCAGCAGTATAAAATTACAAAATTAAAACTTATTACGGAAGTACATTTGATTTAACTACTTAGGAATATTTCATATTTCTATTCGCACATATCAGCATGGATGATGTATCTGCATTCAGATTTGATCTTCGTCTTGTTACAATGTTTCCGGCAGTGGAAAACTGTCTTTAACTGGCAACAACAGATTTTAGGTAATGGGTAGATTTCGGGTAACGGGTAATAAACGGGTAACGGGTACATTTCGGGTAATCGGGTACTATTTTTGATACCTGGGTACATTATTATCGGGTAGGTTCCGGGTACCCGGGTACCCATTGTCATTCCTACTTCCTTTACTTCGTACAAGGAAGTAAAAAACATTTAATAAATGATCAATTTAAAACATTGGTTCAACACTCTTTTTATAAATAAAATTAAAAGTTACTAACATCATATCTTCAATATTATTGGCAATTTAACAATTTTGTTGGCCGTCAGCAAAACATAACCCAATTCTTCAAGTGACATTCAAACATCAGCAAGCATAACCACTCGAGGTCAGGCAGATTCCGTAAGGGGGCAAAAGATTTTATTACTTCATCAATGTTGATTTGTGACGAAAAGAACGTAGGGCCCGCTCTAGGTGACGGACAATCCGGACTTTTGTCCGGGGTCGCAAATCTAAAGGGCGGCATTTTGGCTGTTAATGTGACAAAATATTGATAAGCTAATTGCCCAATTATTCGAAATTTACTGTTTTTTCTTTATCTAAAATCACCATGCAATTTACATTTCCTATTTCCTGTTTTTGTCTGAAAGCTAAAAAAATTATTGTAATCCTTACTTTTGAAGAAACCAACCATAAAAGAGCAGCATGTTTAATTAAATAACAAAAAAAGGCTAGGTATCTATCGCGCACCTTATAGATCAGCAGACAGGTCGCCGCGTTTAAAATGTAATAAGAAGGAATCATGCATTGACATGGTTATTATTGTTTGAGTTCAAAGAAAAATATTTCATGTTTGGCGTTTTTGTAGTTCAGTGTGATTTGTTAATTTAGTCTACTGTTTTGTACTACTTGACTCTCTCCTCATAGATTTAGAGCAAAACAGAATAGTTATATACAGAAGCGACACTCCGTGTCGGTACCTTTGATGTTAAAATCAGCCAGAATCATCACATACATGGATGTCGCCAAAGCGTGGAAGCCTGGTACAGCTTCTTCGCCTTTGAACTTTTATCAAAGTGATAACATATTTGTTACATGTTTGAAATCGATTTCTGTATTTTTATATTTTTATTATTGTCCCCTTATTGAAATTTTTCTAGGTACGTTAATGATTGATAAACAGAGAAACTCGAGCCACGAAGATGTGACTACACTTTCCGATTTTAAACGATGAGCTCTTTAAATTTGTTGGCATTCCCCATCTCTCTCTAATTTTCGTTTCTCTGTCTTACTGTCGCTTCCGTATATAACTACTTTGTGGCAAAACTACAACAGTACAAAGTTGTTCAAAATTAAATTCTACATCAGATAAGATCATAATTGATGCAGCAGTACGAGATATATTAATTATATAATGTAACATGTATAGATATTTTCTTTTATTTTCAAGGCAGTCTGATGATTTTGAACGAAAGTGTTACATTTTATATTAAATAAATCTCTTACTATAGACGTGCTGTTGTATCAATTATGACCTTATTTAATGTAGAATTTAATCTTGAATAACATTTCATTAGTAGTTTTGCTCTAAATCTGTCAGGAGAGAGAATATCAGCATTTTTTTAAATCCCATGTTAAAGTCCTATGTTCCGCGTTTCGTTGCACACACTGTTTAAATATACGTTTTGATTATAATTTAAAACCATTTGAGTTTTACTTAAAATAAATATATTTTTAAAAAGTATACATATGTTTAATTTGTCGTTTTGACCGGGGTAATGTAAAAATTCGGAATTCTATAGATTAACTAAGGCACTAGCGTAGGAAAAAATAATTATAATTTTCTGTATTTCTTAATAGTTACTAGTTTACTTCATTTCTCAATCTGGCTAAAATATTTTCCTATGTCAGTTCCGCAGTTAAATTACGAGTGAATGTACTTAGTTTTGGTTCTGCAGAATGATATGCGTGTATTTTTTTATTGTTTTACTAGTATCATAATCATTATAATTATTGCTTTGATTGAAATATTTTCATAGGTCCGTATTGAATATTAATATAAATATTATTGAAAAATTCAAGTGAGCCAGTATAAATTTTCAGTTTAAGTACTAGAAGCATTTTTCTTGCGCAATCTATACTTGCCTGAAATATGTTGCACCAGTTATCTATTCGTGAATATTAAAATCACAGTTCCTATTTTCGATTTTGAAAATATAAAACAGAATAAATTTCAATAGTGTGGAAAAATATATTCTTTATCATGGCGCCCAAAGGATAAGAAGAAGATAAGAATTTACATATGGCGAGCAAAGATATAATTTATAAATAATTAACCTAATAAAAGACAGGGTCAAACACTGTTAGTGTTTGATTGTGTAAACTGATATAACTAGCAAACCGAAGTTAAATTTAAATTCTGTTTTTTAAATTAAAGTGTCTTCTAGCCTGCACTTTCCACAAATAGTTTTAAATAAATATGCATATAGAGCTCACTTTGAATATTCAAAATATAGTATTAGTACCAAACGATATATTCAGATGAAGATATTTGAAAACAGATGAGTTACATACAGAAAGGTATTCCCAAAACCGATGACCTATAGCCTTAATTAATCATTACACTTTAGTATTTAGTGTTTCCAGTACATAGAACTATTCCTTTCCCTAAGTAAAAATTGCAGATTCGAATCCCTCATTTAAGGTGTATTTATATGTTAATGTTAAAGAACTATTTCATGATATACTGTTTTATGAAAATTAAATTTTATAAAATTATTGTTATATGATATTTGAAGTAGTTATTGCATACATAAAACAACGTAGTTAAACATAAGTACGTAAGAGACAAAGGTTATAAGAAAAAGTACACTGAGAAATTTTTCGGATCTCTTCGATATCGTTATAACCGGATTTTACTGTAGCACATTCAAAGCAAATTTAATAAAAACCCACACATTAGTGCTAAAAATTTCTGCGTTATAAATTTAAAATAATATACCAGTAAGTTAAACAGATTTACTACTTTTTGAAAGTATTGCCACATGGTACAATTACCCACATGCTTTTTCCCCAAATTGTCATAAATCTTGAATGAACAACAATTGTAGAATAAGTGATTTAAATCAATCATTTAAAAAAAATATTGTGATATAAATCTGATTTAAATCAAGTGATTTAAATTAATGCAAACTTGCCTGATACAAATTGAGGATCTAATGACACTTTCTGAGTACTTTATAATTTGTAGTAGATACTATACAGATAAAAACTATAATAAACTATGGTATAAAAAGATAAAACATTACCATAGACTAAACAACATT
Organism: Stenolophus ochropezus; assembly: GCA_035578165.1. Taxonomy (NCBI): domain Eukaryota; kingdom Metazoa; phylum Arthropoda; class Insecta; order Coleoptera; family Carabidae; genus Stenolophus; species Stenolophus ochropezus. The sequence continues at coordinate 19,359,707 of JAQOWZ010000014.1, read as the reverse complement.
ACTTAGTCTATATCATTACATATATTTATCACCAGTAGATTGTCATAGACAACAATTCTTACTAAACCGAAATGATATTCATACTTGATTATTTTTTAAATAAATTAGCTGTAAAGCTGTAAGCTAATTAATAAATATTTTGTTAAGGTTTTTTTTCTAATCAACACGTGATCATAAACGACTTCTTTAAATTATTGTTATATCATTCCGCATTATTAAAGTCATTAATATTATTATTTCAACGATATTATAATTATGTATTATGAAGTTTTAAGGGTGTTTAATAATTATAATTATAAACAACAACAAATCACTAATTCTGAGTAAATAATTATATTCTGTTTGTTAGTATTACTTTTAATAATTAATTTTTCGACAATAATTTGAAAACCAAAAATAATATTTTCCTTAAAATACATAACAATTTTTCTGAAAAGAAATAGATCTTTTAGGTTTTTGTGAATATTCCCCACTTTCTATATTCCAAACATTCTCAATAGATTCTACGAATTTGAAAATCAAATTATAAAAAGTACAGTATCATTGAAAAAAAAAACATTTGAGTCATTTTGTGGCAAATATTAGTGTCAGAAATGTACTAATATAACGTTTGGAATTAAGTTTTACTGTGCAAAATTACATATTTAAACAGGATACATATAAGGTGACCACTTTTTTTTAGTTGATCTAGGAAGAAGTGAAAAAAAATTTAATTGTAATTATATAGAAGTACTTATGTTTTATATATTGGAAGTAAAGTCCTGTATGGATAAACTTTGTTCCTTAAATTTCCTAGATATTGTTTAAGGAAAGTATATTACTTTCAAGAAGAAAAATGTAGGACGTAATGAGAAAATATAAAATTGTTTTATAAAACTATAAAAATATTTTTTCTCATAGTTTTACAAGAAAAAAGTCAAATGTTCCATTCTTTTTTCATTGCAAGTACCAAGAAGAAGCAGTTTAGTAAGCCTTTTTTCCCAAAAGAAATAAAAAAATTACTTTTATGTTCAAAAAATTTTAACCAAAAAGAAACATTTATATTTGTTTAAAAAAATTATTATGATTATTGCGATATAGTCTTAAATGTACTGATATTAATAAAATATCGCAAGATTGGTATCGATACTAAAATACCGATATCAATAGTATCGGAACATTCCTATTCATTGCTCTACAAGATTCGAACCTGCAACACGAACAGGTTTGTAAAGGATTCGAACTCATGATTTTTGTAACGCAAATGTTATCTACTGCTATTATTTTTATAGTTTATCGGTCGTATAAATGGTATTGATATAGCAGATTCAGACTAAAAAGGTGAACTCATAGTATTTATTAAGGATAAATATACAAACTCAAAATTAAGATCGTTTGACAAAAAACAATTTTGTTTCTTACGTATTATCGAAAATATTGTTATTTTTCCTTCAATGTTTAACGACTGTTCAACTATTAAGGTCATCACGATGGAATTATTATAAAATGATAAAATTATAGAACAGATCCTTCTACTCCCCTGGTAAAAAGGACCTACTAAATTGTATCCCGTGCTTTTATTATCCTTTTAAGGTTAAAACTTTTCCCATTATCAGCGTTTCTGAAATTACTTGCATATAATTTATAATAAGAAACAAATATATCTTAATGAGCTCGAACTAAAATCAGAAACTTGAAAGACGATTTACATTTATATGGTTCGTTATCAGAGAATTTGATAATAGGTCACTTACGGGTTATCATTTCAGACAGATAATCTTTATTTATTTCAAAGAAACTGATAAAACCTTTTTATTTTTTTAAGAAGTTATGTTTGTTAGTTAAAATTATGAGCTATAAATAAAATTATATATTTTTTTTACCATATACTCAGATAGTAATTTTATATACAATATTTTCTATTGGAAATAATTTGCTGAACAAAGGAATAAAAATTTATTTTTACAAAATAACAAATATATTTTTAGAGAAAGTTCCAAATTATTACTGAATTACTTTCTCATACAAATACTCTTGTTAATTTAATTATATAACGTTATTTATAATTAGTTAATTATCATCAACGACTTGTCCAGTTCAAAGTCAAATTTCTTTTATACTCAACAGTCGTTTTGATCAATATTATTGTATATGTATAATATTTAACTTGATTTAAATAAACAAATATATTTGTAAATAAATTAAAATGGTTTAGTTTATACTAGTTACAGTTATTCAAATAACAACAACATTTTGGGTTTTTACTGTAATATATTTTACAATTATTTACTTGCTCTTGATGTAGTTATAAAACTCCTATCATTATAAATAAATATTCATACTGAAGACGTGTTTTATGAACTAAGTTCTCATTATCAGTAATACATAAAAACACTGGGAGACATGAGACATTATTTTGAATTAACTTAAATCATGTCGAAGGTCCAAAACAAATAAGAGACGTCAATCACGCCAGAAGTGAATTTTTTTTTTTTTTAATGATTACTGAATACTGATGATGTGATGATAAAAATTAATTCTTAAAATAAGTATTTATTTTGTTAGTTTAGAAGTAATATTAGCTTTAATTTAATTGTTCTAAATAACCTTGGATTCATATTTGGTTAATTCCTTAATTTATTGGTGCTTTAATCAATTACGTTCGATGATATATTGTTATGAGAATCTAAGTTCGATTAAATTCTTTAGAAAATTTTTGCCACATAAAATGAACTCTTCTTAATTTATTATTAAACCGAAAATATTTTCATGTGAGGCATATGCTTTTATGATTGGTCATACCTCATTTTTCGTTAATTTTTAATACTTTTTAAATTTAAAATTGTTCTGCAGACAGCAGAGGGACATATTTTAAAAATTTATTATTCATCCAAAATATGCAAATAAATAAATACCGGGTGTTTATTTCATCAGTAAACATGCAGTAGTCTCATTACCATAGTTACAGAATGACAGTAATGTATTGAAGCGTTTATTTTATCAGTAAACATAGAAAATAGTTGTCAGAAACGTCAAACTGTCACTGTCACTGTCAATTCAAAATGGTTTTATATACAATTGAAGAAAAAAGTGCTGATTTTAACATGGTATAAACATATATGAGCCTAAGATAAGTTTTAGATGTAGTTGCTGCTACATTTAATTAAAAAATAAAATTAATGCAGCTTCACAAAATATACTCCCCACCAAATAACGAATACTGTCAATTCTGTCAATCGTGTAAGATTAATGGTTCCAATTTTAAGCATTTGATAAGTTAAAATGAGAGTTCCTCATTAGTTTAATGTAATTATTAAATATATGAACTTAAATCAATAAATTCTCATTTCTTTAATACATATTTAATATTTATTTTATCTATGATACTTATTCCTATGTTTACGTATAAAATAAAAGCTTTAATATATTGCTGTCAATCATTTTACACTGTAACTATGGTAGTGATATATTCTTATGGTTTTGATAAAATAAACTCCCTGTATAATAAATAACACCACTTGTTTTTTCTTATTAAAAAAAAACGGAACCGATATCTGCGATAAAGCAGATCAGGCATAGGTAATAAAGGTGTAAGCCATGAATGATGTATTTTATTTGTGCTTAAGCAAATTTTGTAGATATTATAAAAGTTTCATTTATAAAAGAGTGAATATTGCAGGGAAGTTAAAAGCGACTAATATCATTTGAAGGACCCTCATAGTGTAGCCGCATTTGAAATCAAGTTTGTCCTTCGAACAACTGCTTAGCATTTAGAAACTTAGCACTTAAAAGTTTTGACATTAAAATGCACCTGCTTACTTTTGCAACTCACCAAAAGCTTATCATTAATATTGCCAACGAGAAGACACCTGGGCCTCTTCTGTTTGATGTCGTTCGACCGTCGGGCTGTCGCATTTGCTGGATTGTGGAGCACTCGCGATTGCGCAGTTATAATTACATTACACCAACTACTGTTTTATTTCCCTTCAAATATAACCCCCACATACATTAAAACATCACTATTCTTTACTTATATTCACTCAAATTAATTCAATCTGTTTTTACTGTAGTTACTTTGATTGTTATTCTTCTTCCTTTAGCACAATATTCCTAGGAAAATCCGAGCCTCAAGTATATTTTACTACTTTTAATTGACAATCTGCTGCTTTATTTCTCTTTAATATAACCCCACATACATTAAAACATCACTATTCTTTACTTATATTCACTGAAATTAATTTAATCTGTTTCTGTTGTAGGTACTTAGATTATTATTCTTCTTCCTTTAGCACAACATTCCTAGGAGAAACCGAGCCTCAAGTATATTTTACTACTTTTAATTGACAATCTGCTGCTTTATTTCCCTTCAAATATAACCCCCACATACATTAAAACATCACTATTCTTTACTTATATTCACTGAAATTAATTCAATCTGTTTCTGTTGTAGGTACTTAGATTATTATTCTTCTTCCTTTAGCACAACATTCCTAGGAAAATCCGAGCCTCAAGTATATTTTACTACTTTTAATTGACAATCTGCTGCTTTATTTCCCTTCAAATATAACCCCCACATACATTAAAACATCACTATTCTTTACTTATATTCACTGAAATTAATTCAATCTGTTTCTGTTGTAGGTACTTAGATTGTTATTCTTCTTCCTTTAGCACAACATTCCTAGGAAAATCCGAGCCTCGAGTATATTTTACTACTATTAATTGACAATCTGCAGCTTCTGCAAGGTTAGTATAATCACATCAAATCTTGTAACACATTTAAATGGATCTTGTTTATTCTATTTTCATCAATGACATGTTCTTCAGTTTCATCGCACAATTTCGTGAAATATTATTTAAAACTATATTTCTAGATAAAACTTACCACAAACAGTAAAACCTCGATTATCCATTTCAATACTTTTTGTCAATTTCTGTTAACCATCTTGGTAAAATATACGTATGCCAATGATTACGTATTACTATTACTTCTGTAGAGTATATTTCTACTTTATATGTTTTTAGATACAGTTATGTTTTTTTATTATAGGATCTGAATTAATTGTATTAATATAGATTTATTTTGTACAGTAAATTCGATAAATTGAAAAATTTGAATTTGAATTACAATTTTAAATAAGCACAGCATCAAAATCTGAATAAAAACTATATTGTAAGTGAAATAAGAGTTGAGCTGTGAGGCAGTAAAAAGTGTTTACTAAATACGTCTTAAACATTAACAGTCAATGATACGACTTACTATAATTGCTATTTATGTTTGATTAGTTGTATAATAAAATTACATAGATATTTGATTCGCATAAAAACTTATATGTGCAACAAAAATATGTTTATATTGCGCAAATTAGTGAAGAATTCAACATTGTAATGCGATTCTTGCTTAATAGTGATTAGTTATATTCTTCCGGTAACTCATCTTTAATTTCAGATACAGAATTATCACTTACTTTACTTTAGTAAACTAAAACATGAACGCAATAGTTAGATCCAACAAGTATACGGATGAAAGATTTTACAAATCCAGAACTTTAGTGGAACTGTTTACGGAAACTTATATCTCTAAAAACTGAAACCGGAACTAAAATTAGTTAATTTAAATCAGTGGCAGTGAATAATCGTTAAAGTAATCTACTTCATGTAATTTTAAATACTGTTCGACCGAAACATGATTTTCAGCCGAAACTGAAACTGTAACCGAATATTTGGCTCCTCTTCTAGTTTTGGCCCAAAAGGTAACTGAAACTTATGTAGTTCAGTTAAAATTTAATTAAATTTTTATTAAACCCGGAAATCCAGTGTTTTTCTTAAGTTTTAAGGTATTATTTGATTATTGAATTAAATAAAATAAAAATAAAAAATAATTTATTAAAAAATCACTTTGTAGAGATACGATCTTTACTAAAGAAGTAAAGACTTTAGTTATCTAAAGTCTACCTATCACCTCACAAATTGCTATTATTATTATAATTACATTAGTTTCGGCCAATTTTTGGTCGAAACCGAAATTGGGGCCGAAACCAGCATTTTTGGCCGAAACTGAAGCTTCGGTCGGATACTAATTTTAAATAAGGTTTTTGTATTATCCGTTGTAAACCAAACAGATAATTGAGGTTTTATTGTATTTGTTTTGTTTGAATTGATTGTTCTTTTGTACAAATCGTGGAAAAGAAAGGCAAAAAAGAAATGTGTCTATACTAATTTGTTTTTATATTTACAACATATTTACACATTGATTTATGACACTTATTCATCTGGTATGCTTGTACATACAACCGAGTTTTATATGTATAACAGTACTACATTACAAAATCAATTACGATATATAACTACAAGAATTCACAATGCAGCCTGAACGTACTAGTAAGACTTCAGTGCAACGAAGTCAAACTGGGATATTCAGTCCGGAAACCATCAACGAGATTTATATATTGTCTAACAAAAATCGTGAATAAAAAATGAGAATTTAGTAAAAATGAAATTCACGTTTGATTATTATAATATACACGATATATGAATATTTGTAAGTAGTAATAGTAAAGTCTGGCACAATGCACAAATACGAAACGTTACGTTGTACATGTTAGGTTGTGTAGTGTGACTAGATCTCCGACAGCGTACGTGCAACGAGAACCTAGTACAATTTCATATATCACATGTATGGCCACGAGAACGAGCTGCCCGACAGCAGCATGTCGCGGATGAGCGTCTCGATGGGCGTCTTGCCCACCAGCCGCACGAAGAACAGCTGCTCGATCACCGACGAGCTCACTGTGCGCAGGCTGGGCAGCCGCAGCAGCAGCTTGCCGAAGCGGGTCGGTTGGTTGGGGTACTGCGTCCTGCAGTACTCTTCCAAGGCGCACTGGGACTTCTCTTGCAGCGATTCGATATGCGACACGTCACTCAATCCGCATGCATCTGCAACACAATAAATACCGAAATGTTACTAATGTTTCACAACAAACAAACAACTTTAGAGTTCCAACGAAATACAGTCAGGGTAAGCAAGGTAAGCTCTGCTTACCCTAATTCTGGCAAATACTATTCAATTTGCAATTTTATCTATTATAATATAAGCCAATAAATATAAGTTATTTGTGTTGCTAGGTTAAAGTGACCATTTATTTCTTATATGAAATCAGTACAAGACCTTTGTTCTGTATAATATTATTGGGCAAATAATGGCAAAATTGTGTCAATACTATTGATATAATTTATTGCTATTGCTACAATTAACAGTTCTTTTCAAAAATGTTTTCAAGTCATTAGTAGCAGTGGCAGAAATTTAAGTTAATATTTAAATTGTTTAAAAATGTATAAATGCCAATCATTAAATATTTACAATATATGGAAAATCGGTATATTCAGTACGGTATGTAAAAAATCAGTACAAAATGTATTTCAAATTGTTTATCAGTACAAGGGTTTGAAAATCAGTACTGTACTGAAGAAATCAGTACGAATGGTCACTCTATGCTAGGTAGGAAAATTGTTCTTTTCTGATCCGAAGGATATGTATATGGCTAAGACGCAGTCGAGGCTGGATACTTCTTGAGAACCAGAAAACAACTTTTTTGCCATGTAGTACAAACTATTTTTTATTCTATACAACAAAACAATGTAATAAAAGAATATAAACATCATACGAACTCTGAAAAATTTGACATTTAACTTAAGCTCAAATAAAACTTGTGAAATTGATTACCAACATTAGAAATAGAATACGAACAAAAAACATTTTATTTTGACATATAAATAAGGTTAGCAATTTTGTCTTATTATTTACGGAATATGTAATAAAAATACCTAAAATCTAATGTTAAGTATCAAAATTATCTAAAGTTAAAATATTTTAAAAACACGTTGACATTTTATTGAGGTTGTTAATTCTAGCGCATTAAACGCCATATATTATTCCGCACACAAATTGTTTTTCTTCCCTACAGAATAGTGAGATTTTGTTGATCTGACCGTCAAATGTCTACTTTCTTGCGCACGCACATGCAGGAAAATCTCATTTTTAATATGTGTAGGATAAAAAAATATTTTCTGCAGAATCAAATTTCTTTAATATCTAATTTGTATTAAATGTAACAGAAAATGTAAATTTAATCATCGCATGAAAGCGAGCCAAGATAGGCAGAAAATTTCTGCCTGAAATAACTCTGCTTCAACCAGGGGTGAAGTGTGATTCGTTTGTTCTCAAAGATGGTATATTCAGCGCGTAAGCAAAAAAATCTCTGCTTGCATAAATGCAACGCAGTGCATTAGCTATACACCTTATATTATACGAATTGGAATAAAAAAAACATAAAACAATATAATGTGTGAATGTCCTACAGACTGTATATTTACATATTTGTTGAATTCAATTTTTTTAACAATTTTTTTGATAATAAAATAAAAAATTATGTCTAAAGAAAGGCTTATCTTCATTTTTACTTGAAATCAAGTATAACGAAAGTTACAAGTTACAAAAGTAAACAGTAAATTATTTTCAGGTAAATTTATTCCAAAAATTTATTAAAAAATAAATACAATGCAACCCTGTTATCAAATAATCAATATATATATATTATATATAACAATTAAAATTTTAATAAATGATCTAGTTTCTGTTACTTCGAAACCCCGACTAAAGAATGATTTGTCGCTGAAGGAAGACATCAATACTTACTTCTGTCTCTCTTTTAATTTATTACTCGTTTATTATTTTTTTTTTACAAAATAAAAAATACGTTTTTATCTGATAAATATACCTATTTGAAATATAAAAATAAAAAAATTGGAAAACTGAATTATAAGTTGTGTTACATATTTACCACAGTCCCGCTTTGCTAATAACACAGAATAGGAACAAAATCGGTGATAACAACAGTTAGCAAATCAGGAACAATAATGTCATACCTGTTTACTACAGAATTTTGCTAGGATGCCATAGTCCCAATGAACGCAAGGAATGAATTTTATTTAGTAATATTTATTGCTCAAATTATAAAAACAATAAATATTCAAATATTTGTTTAGCACAATTAGAATGATTTTTAATTAAACGATTGTGCTGTACGGATACAAGTGAAAATATGGAGAACGTAAAAGAAAGCGACGTGCATACATTGTGAAGGACAATTTGTAAGTCTAAATGTATGCTACGTGGCCGAACCTCTGGGAGAAATTGAATACAATGTTCAAATTTCAAATCCCATGTTGGTGAAATTTGTCACCAGTCGCCAGTATCGTCTAGCCATGAACGCATAGACCCTAATTCGGTACAACTTCTTTCACTTTCGGTCCCCACTCACTGTTCGGAGCTCAAACGGAATACGTAACTCGGTGTACGGCCCAACGCGCATCACGACTTTGCGGTTGGTGATACACAAGTAGTTTAATCATGTATTATGTTTTACCCTTCCGCCTATTATTGTGATGCTGCCCGCAACTTCCCCTTACCTCCCCCAACAATACACTCATTTTTTGTGTATTTTTCATGCTAATAACTTGCTCCTACTAATCAATACCCTTTAGATCACTTTTATACACTTTTTTAAAATTTGAAATTTTTGAACAGACGTTTGTTTATAAAGGATAGATTATGGGAAACAAATCTGATTATATGCGACTTTGAATATAATTAATTAATTGGATCGTTCTGTGAATTTTATTGCATTTAAATTTTTTTTAAAAACAATATTACCTGAGATCAGGGTTGGTCCGCTAGTGATTTTTTAAACCATTGATCTAAATCAAAATTAATAAAGTAATATATTTTGTTCAAAATTTTAATATAACGATATAAAAAAACCTATGCAATATTTTTATACAAACAAAAAAAAAAACAGGGAAAACTCCATGTCTTTACCAATACTGATAATTTTTAATTTTCTGTCAACTGGCACAACACGTCGTAAACGCGCCAAGACAGAAAATTTTAATTTCTATTATTTAAAATAAAATCGTATCTCTCTTGATGTATGTATATATTTTCTTACTCAAAATTAGATATTCATAGTTCGACTGAACTGAACTAATGAAGAAAGAAAAAAAAAAATGTCGGAATACCCAATGGGCACATGTGTTTAGATTGTATACTTTATTGTAACATAAGATTAGGGAAACTTATATTTTTAATCTTTGTTTTAATGATAATTAATTTAGAAATTTATTAGTTTTCGACAAGTTATAGGTTTTGTTAATTCCTTTTGGAGGGCAATCTAAATGGGATTACGTAACGAAAATTGTTGTCTTTTCTTAGTTTTTCAGATTTTAACAATGTGTTGTGTCACGTATGTATGTATATATCTTTGAACACAATGTTTCATCTTACTGTTTATGTATGTAAACAGAACTCTCGAATACCATTTAATGCGTTGTCTTGGTGATACCAGTAGTCGTAGTCGTAGTACACAAGATAACAATCTTTTAAGTTTACATTTTCACCTTATTAAGTTTCGAAGTATGTATCTAAGTTACAAGAAATTAAATACAGTATTATTTAGTCTATTATGATTATCTAACGTAATTGTAAAAAGTTGTTTCCTTTAAAAAATATATGTAATAATTTTAAAATAGAAACAACGCATACGTATTTTTTATTCTGTAAAAATGCCAATAGTAATCAAGTAATAAAAATAATAAAATTTCGTGATGTAAGTAATCCAACGTTACTACAATGTATGCCAAAATATACCGGCGCGTACACTTTTCACAACAGGCGGAGTTCGTACCTTAATGTTAAGAATGCGATTACCGAAATTATGCTAATTTTAAGGATCTTATCGAAGTTTCTCACTTCACGAAAATTATAGGGGATATTATAAAATATTAGCTGTACTCATTCTACAGGTACTATATAAAATGATATTTAAGTTCTAATTTTTGTTGTTTATTAATTTTCAAAACAATAAGAATTACAATGTGGAAACTGTAGTTGCATACGTATATTTTTTGTTGTTCTGTACATAAATGAAATTGAATTTATTTTTTTATTATTGATGATTTTTAGTAATATATTAAATAATTAAAAAACTACACTTTATTTTAGTACACAGTTATATTTACCCTTATAATCTTTTTAAGTAGAAACCTATACTGATATATCTTGGCATGCACTACACATTATTATTTTTTCTCATAACCTCACCGTCAAAACTCCAATTAACATTTATAATTTATTATAAATATATAACATATATTTGTCGCTGTTACATCTAATAAATAAATAAATAGATAGTATGATAGCTATAATATTTACTAAATTAAATATATACTCTGTTTAATTTACTTATATAAACTTTAAATAAGGAAAATTACAGATTTGTATTTTGCATTTAATTGTCTACAATCGTAATAAAAAGGCATAGCCGAGTTCTAGAACAATATTTCTTTGTGTGTGTTTATTTTTGCTCGATTGCTATCAGTCTTACCAGTTCTGCGACGTAATATATCGTCACTGGCTGCCCGAACAAGTGTTGTTTTTATATCCCACGTACGTGTGTCTCCCTCATTTTCATATTTTCACATAAAGTGGAAATTGCTAGCAAAAACAATGCAGGTTTTTTTAGATACTCAAACGTACCAACTTTGCTGTTGGAATATCAATACGTTGTCGTTGTTCAATAACAATGTCCTGTGGTACATTGTAAGGATTAAAATATTTTTCGGATGTAGGGCATGGATTTTTGTTATTATTATAAAACAATGAAAAACAAATACTTATCTAAAATTTTAGGATTGCAAGGGTGGATGCGTTGTAATTTGTATAAATTTTATGAAGTAAATAACTTGCATTAAAAATGGGTTTAAATTTTATATTAACGAAAAGACTGTGCGTCAATAGCATATTAAAGAACGAGTTTTATAAGACGCAGGCGTTAAAATTTTGGAAAAGAGCTCTTTGGCAATTGACGTTTAAAAATTTATATAAATGTCATGTTACAACCTTCTAAAACAAAAAATTTCGTACCGAAAATGAAATCTTCTGATACGCAATTGCGTTTCACAAAGACTTCATTATGAATTATTGAATGATGTGTTGTTTATTTGTATTTGAATATGATACATGACAGGTTCTACAATTAACATTGTCATAAAAGTAAGTAGCCCCTTGGTCATCTTTAGGCAAGTTTATAATTTAAAATTGACCTGCATTTTTCTTGAAATATTATGGGAATTTTTGTGAATATTCGTATTTGATCTTGTAATGCAACATGAAACATGATCGCTTTTCATTGGTACATAATATATGTATCATATGACTTTCTATTAATTAAATTTTCTTTCTTTTATTTGTTATGTTTTTCCATATGGTAATTGTTTATTATTTTTTTTAATAATTTTTTTCTTAATTAATAATTACCTTATACAGTTCAAATACCCATTACTCTTTCATATATTAGTAGTTTATATTTCAATTCAAATGTTTGTTATTTGCATATACATATATTTATTAAATAAACAAGTAATCTCTAAAATAAAATATCAAACTTTACGTTCTAAATATCTATTGAAAACATAAATAATAATATTATTTTCTGGTATGGGAATAAAACAGGTTGTTATTTTATATAATATAAGCGTGCATGTATATAATAATCTGGTACTATTTTTGATACCCAAGTACTTTATTATCGGTAGGTTCCGGGGAACCAGGTCCAAAGTTTCCTCTAAGCTGCGAGAGAAAAAATCCAAATTTCACAAAAAAGTAAAATTTAGAGGGTCAAAAAACTGTATTTTTTTTGTTCCCATATACTTTTGTACCGCGCAGTCAGCGAAAAAATTAGAGAGAACGAGAACCCGTCGTCATTCCTAATATGTATGTATTTGAAGTTTTTAAATATATGGCTTGATCCTTGCATATGGGAAACTGTAGAGCGAAAAAAGAAAATCCAATCCGGTAAGTATTTACCAGTCATGGTCCAACGATCCATCATATGAGTTTTTCAGTGCTCAGTATTTCCGACTCTGTTTTGCACAGTTTAGAAGATTTGTCGATGCAACTATTGAAATTCGGATGGAAATGGGTAATTATTGACACTGATTGCAATGGTTAATAAATTAATAGATATCAGTGTCATCTATTTTGTGTTCGAGTAATTATATCATGTTCACTACAAACTGCAACTGATTCATGCTAAACGGCAGTGAATGACAAGACAAATGACAGTTTGTTTTCAAAGATATGTGGCAATTCTATATTTCTACCATTAACATTCAATTAGTATTCATGTTTAATTTACATAAAAAAAAACAAGCAGCTCTTTTCTTTAAAAAATTCGATTCGAAAATATTAAACATACCAAACCAGGGGCACTATTTTTTGTATTTCAAATAAATCAACCTTAATTTTGTGAATTAAAAAAAAAATCTATTTGTTCTATGATCAATATATCAAATTATATAACCCATTAAAATTTCATGCGTAGGTCTGCAAACATTCTGTATATTTCTGAATTTTATATAACATATTTATGTAACTTCTGATTTACTTAACTAATTTTTATTTACAATTGTTACATATAAATAATAGAAAGACTAATAATTACTTACTATTTATTATCTATCAATGGAGTTTAAAATCTGCCTTTTTTTTAATAATGGCATATTTCTATCAAAAAAAAAATATATATATATATATATATATATATATATACCTACATTTGTCACATGAATTGTCAGTGTGATTTCTAACCTTAAAATATTGATTTCATGGCGTTTGGAAAGTGTGAAGTAAGTATAGCTGGGGTTGGGAAGTTGTCACTTTTCAAATCCAGCTATACTCTCACTATACTCCCCAACCTCTTGGAAAATGAGGTTAACAATAAGTAACTTCCCAACTTTTTAAAAATCTTAAATAGTAATATTACTAATCGATTGTGAATAAATATCTTTACTAACTATTTCCGATAATGACCTCTGTGGTGAAAATAATTAAAGTGTCCAAGAGGTGACACCTGGAACAGGTCATTTTCGACATAAATATATCAGTACATTTGCGATCAAATATATTGGCACATCCAGCAATATATTATAAAGTAAACTAAAATTAAATTATTAAAAAATTTAGACTCTAATACAATTTTTAATAGATAATATTCCGAGAGTGATACTCTTATTTATTTACACTAATTATGTAGAAGATAGTACTTAACAGGCACTAGTAATAAGTGTATGTACTTGTATATCAGTTGTATTCAGCTAATGGAAGTCCGTCGAACTCAAAGCGCGAGAAGAAGCTTGAACGCACTCGGTTACTCTAATTATACGTCATTTAGAGGGTACATAATTACTTTGATGTAATTAAAGAGAAACAAGTCTATTTTTAGAATAACTTCATATTCGATTGTGCAATATGCTCACGATATATTTGTCGTATTTGTGACACAGCTGCTGTTTTTCAACAATTAAAGTTTGCTACATTAGTAATTACAGTGCACACAAGTGTCTTTAATTGTGGCTCTTAGAATAAGCTGAGTATTTCAAGACATGACACAAATGTGCTGAATCTTGAACAGAGAAATCAACAGACGAAAGATCTGGTAAAGTTAACGGTAACGGTAACTTCCTAACGGTATTGCAGTACAATGTCAAGACGCTAATCCTTCTTAAACATAAACTACATTTTTCCTTTTACTATATAGTAGTACAGTATATGCAATCGTGTTAACGTGAACTACCTGGTACTTTGAACAAAATATTTTCTAACATTTGCTACCTTATAATATGAACAATCTAACTCTCGTTAATATGAATAAAAATTTTGTTTCAATACTACAATGGTGCTAGTATAACATTTTTGTCCAAGAAATATGGTATAGCGAAGTCCACTATACGCAGTTTAAAAAAAAATTCAGATGATAAAGCAGGATAAAAATGCATTTTAAATATACGTGGTTTCTTCAAGAAAGTAATAATTAATAAATATAAGTGTGCGTGTATTATTATTCATATTGTCTCAAATTTTATAAATTCCGGTGATGTGAACACTTTTAAATTTAAAAGCGTAGTTTCAAAATTTAGAAATTGCTTGTAGGTTTACTATTTACAAAAATTATACCAATTTTCCCATTATCTTTATATTTTTTTAACCATAAATATGTATAAGCATATTATTTTTCGGGCGTCGACGTACTTCTTAATAGTTTATATTTTACCTCATTTCTCATTCTGATCAATATGTTTTCCTATATTGTATTCGTGTACTTCAGTAGATCCATATTGAACAGTAGAATTACGATTATTGAAAATTCAAGTGAGACAGTGTAAATGTTAAGGATAAGTATGTTTCTCGCGAAATAGGTTACTTGCTTAAACTAAAAGTCATCTATATACATATAAGTGAATATCAAAATCACAGTTTCTATTTTACATTTTGTGAATTATGAAACAGACTCAATGTCAGTAATGTGGAAAAATATTAATTAAGTAAAATTATATTAATATATAAATTCCCAAGGGGGGCAGGCGTCCCCCCCTGGTCCCCATTTCACTACGCCTATGAATACTATTTTTCTCTTCTTACTGCTATTACTTTTAAATTCAAAATAATACAAAAATAAAATTTTTAACAATAGTTTGTGTTTATTTATTTTTACACTTTATATTATTTTGAATATAATATTTCGCTACAGAATCCTTAAAAAATAAATTGTACGATATAGCTATAAACGAAATCGTTTGGACGCTATAATAGTTTTATTATAGTCGTTTATTTTATCCATTGCTGAGTGTCTGGTCTGTTTTATAAGAGACATCGGCAATGATATTTTTATACTGTAGACGACCTTTACCAAAGATCACCCTTCCGGGCACTGTAATTTGCGTGGAGAATGCACCATATGGGCAATTTTTTATGAAAGTGGTAAAGAATTTAACTCTGTTTTTCAGCTCAACGATCGATCATTCTGATCACTAGACCATAGATCGCATTTCCTTTTACTCATAATAATAACATAAGCAGATTATATACAATTTTATAAATATATAATGAAGTAAATATATGAACAGATTATTAGAATTATTAATACCTACAGTTTCGTTTCAATTATATTAATTTCAGTAATATATCTGTTATATGTGATAATTTGAGACATTTGCAGAAAATATAAATATTTATATAGTTCCAAATGGTATTTCCTAAAAATGAAAATGATGAAAAGAATTTTTGTGAAATACGGGCAACTGGAATGAAATTTTCCAACTTTTCTTCATTGTTCTCTTCGTAGTAGAATTTTATACTTTTTAAAGAGATTAGTAAAAAGTACGAATGATGAAAACGTATAGAGCAACAAGGACAATGTTTTTTTTGGACACATTTGTTCATTTTTTGAATATAGTTTATTAATTTTTTTTGCATTTGATTTGTTGAAATGACCAACTCTAAAATTTGAAATACCAACCTTGAAATTTAGGACACTGTAAAGTTCTAAAACTATGTTAAAATCAGAATCACAATTTCTTTTTTTTTTTAATTGTCAAAATGACAAAGATGTTTTACTGACTTTAGGTAGCTTTTTTTGGATCGTTTTTTATCATACTTCTTATTTTCATTATTGTTTATTATATTATATATGCATTACTATGTGCGTAAAATAAAATCAACAATATTATACATTTTACACAATATAAGAACGGTTGAATGAGAAATTTGTTAATATTGTATTACAGCGAATTTTTTAAAATCAGTGATTTGTACCATACGATATCTCGCTATTTTTTTTATTTCCATAGTGCATTCTCTACAGCAGTTATGAGTGCCTGGAAGTAGTGTTTAATAAACATCCTCTCCGGTTCGGATATTACCGAAATCTGTCATATCAGATTGACACAATCAGCAATGGATAATGAATCCTAATGATATATTCATTATGATTACAATTACAATTCATTAGCAAATATAGTAGCTCATACATTGAGACACTGTGCATGTTGTACAATATAAAGATGAACTATTCTTATAACAATACATATTTCAAATTGCGGCCACAAAGAACACAACAGATATAACGACATCATTACATTTGCAAATGAACACAGGAGGGAAGGAAATTGAATGTAATTCTCAGTTTTATTATATCTATTTAATACTCATCGAGCAACATTAGCCCCCTGCATGTAGTAAAAATTCAATTTATATTACCATACACATCCAAGCAAAGGTACGAGCAGTGTGATAAATTCACTTGTGCTTACTGTTTGACAAATCGATTATTAGATTATTACAAATGCGAGTTAATTTCGTTTTGCATTATTAATTTAGCAGCTTTATCATTTATCTATTTTTGTCGGATTCATTTTTAAAAGTAAAATTGGTAGTAGGTAGCGTTGGGTATTTTTTCTTTCAAATATTTTTTTTTATTTTATATTTCTTAAAGTTAGTGCCCATCGTCTGTTTTTTCTGTTTTTATATAAAATGACAACTATGTATATATGTTTTTGATTATTTTTTATCCACGATAATTTCAATACTTATAGTAACAAAAAGTTTACTTGTAATTAAAATTTGTTTCTAATATAGAAGAGTTATTTCGTTTTTATTATACTGTAGCACTATATCTAATACCACGAGAGAAAATGAGACAATACGAGACGAGAGGTTAATTTCATGTCTCGATGAAACTGTCGACTCGTTTTTGTTTATTAATAAATATTTGCAAAATAGTATTAATTTCCTTTTTAATTAATTTCAGTTCAGAAATTGTAGCATTCATGACGACAAACATTCAAATAGCCCTATCTTCGGAGATGGTATACGATTAATATAAATTTGAAAATATTGGCTTTTACCAGAAAAAGTATGTAACTTTATAATTTTATGTGTTTATCATTTCATGACACTCAAGATATTTATAAATTGATTAACATAGTAAATTTATATTAATTTTTAAATTACGACTCTGTCGATTCTCGTTGGAAAATTTTAAAGGAAAAAGGAATAATTGAAATACTCTACTGACAATATCCTAGTAAGCCGAAATACGTATAGAATAAATTTTCTAATTTTTGGAACCTACCAAGTATTTCAATTATTCCTTTTTTAATTTTGTAATGATACTGACGCAGACGAAATTCGAGAGTCTCGTCTCAATTTTTTAAGAAGAGACGATCTGAGACTGATATTGGTCTCGACTCTCGTGGTAATAATACGTATACATTCCAAATGTATGTCACAAAGTTTGCTTAATATGAAATACAATTGTCGCTTTTTGAAATAAAACTGGAAAAGTTGTTGGAGCTCTTCATTGTTCGCCTCGAAAGAATTGATTTGAATATATTCGTCATCTTCTTTCACAATTATTATTTGTAATGCTATAATCTAGATTTGAGAATTCTCTGGACATTTTTACTTGTATTTTAATAATTGTTAGTCAACAGCTTTTACGAGGCAGCGTTTGGAACATTTGATTTATAGTTGCTAAGTTCGATTATTCGAGCATGCTAAATATAAATTTACCGTTGCCTGTTATTTAAATACTGTTGCTCAAAAATACTAAAGGAAATATAAATCTTTGTTTGTTACGTTTAAAATTATGTTTACAAATTTAACATAACAATATTCGTTTTCTTAAAATAGAAATATTTGTAACTAACAGTATTAACAAAAAATGTCTTCATTCCTGTCAATTTAACATTTTACTAATATTAGTTGTAAAACGCACAAGTAATAACTTTTATTTGTTATTTTAATTTATCAAGTCACTTCAGTAAACCTGTTATGCTGTTGATTGACAATTAAAAGCAAATTATTGAAACCGCATATAATCACGTGAAGACAACTGATTGAATCATGTACTTGTCGACTTTAGATAAATAATAAAAATAAAAATAACCTTTAACCTTAAAACATTTAGAAGTCTAGAACTAGACGTATTTCGAAAACTAAGTTTTCATCAATAGCACAAATGAATAGAGAAGTAAGGATTACTCAACATGTGAACAACAACATGTCTAATTATTGACTTCCCAAATACTACGAATTAGAGAATATTTTTTGATTATTATTTTCATAGCACAACTTTAGACTCTAAGTTTAATTTTTATTTATGATTTTAGGTAAATAAAATCACAACCAGTTATATAGTAAAAGTATTACAACTTTTATGTCATGGCTCGCAAAGAATGAATCAAATTAATAATATTTTTTTGGTTTTATGGCTTATTTATTGACGATATGGATGGAATGGAAGACAGACAAATATTCACACTTCAATACTATCGCGGATTTCATAATAGCTGGGATGTGATACCTGAACGTTAACCCTAACTTTGACAATTTAGTGTTTATTACTTAAGTAAATTTATTTTATGGTATAATACGTATATTAATAAGCAAATATTTCTGTTCAAGTAAATGGATACAATTCAAAATTTTATGCATTGAATTAAATGTATAGATATTTATAGATCAGATAAATATATATTCCATTCTATCTATTGAATTAAGTAGTTTAAATTGGTAAAGTTGTTTTCGTCTCGAATTCCAATCTGAAGACGCATGAGTGAAACATGGAGACGAATTGCATTCTTATAGTGGCAATGGTTAAAAATAGTGTTGCATATTGCATTCTTTAGAACCAATTGACTCTCATGTTATGTGGCTCTTTTCTTTCGCGTCTATTTACTCTTTCTATTATTTACATTGCTAATTGCACATCTTCAATTCTAGAAACGCAGATGCTGCAACAACTATGAAAAATATAGTATTCGAAAGAAGGATTTGTGTATTATGTTGAGTTACAAACTTTAAGTACACATATAGCAAAATACAAGGCAAATTGTCTATTAAACATAAGTACTGTTCAATTTACCTTCATTGTGTACAATAAATAGATAAACGTATATATTAGACATATAATTAAAAACTGTATTTGCTAGCTACTTTTATTCTAAATCACATTTTTTTATTGAAAATCTTATTTTAATACTGTTACGGTTTACATGGTTTTAGTACAAATTAATTTATAAGATTGGGTATGGTGCATTTTTTATTCGCCGAAAAACAAAATTTTGGACATAATTATTCATTTCAAATATTTTGAAAAAATAATCGTATATGACACAAACTAAATATTTTTTAAAATGGAAATTGAATGGGGATTATAACTCAACTTAAAAACTTGGTTTTATTTGTACTTACACCTTGTACCTGATTATAAAATAACTTCAGTTTTAAAAATTATCCTTTTGTTTAAAATAATATAATATATGTACAAGAGTTTAGATTTAGGTAGTAAGCAAATACAAAAATGCTTTGTTGCTAATGTTCCTGAGTACGTAGTACTTTTGTGGGTATTGAATTTACTTATACTTTAATAATTTGCTAAAAACGTAACTATTTTTTCGTTGAACTCCACAAATTTACGATTCTTCTTGCTAATTCCCAGTATTTTATTTGAAAATATTCTGGTTATATGGTTGTAATTAAACTCTTTAAATATATATTAATTAATCAAAATGAGTTTGTTACTTATGCCCTCGTGGTTATTGTATTATATACCCCATAATGTACAATGTACTCACGTCATTAACAAATAATAACGTATCCTTAACACAAAGATATAGAATTATTTTTCCACATCACTACAAATACTTATCAGCTTGAAAGAAATGGAGTATAGATAAGATATATAAAAAATATACGTATGTAGCAAAGGGTAACATATCACAGCGCACACCATTATTCGTTATGCTCAAATGCTTTCATTAATAGCCCCCTTAAACTACAATCAACTTATCATCAATCAAAGATGTAAACTAAAAGATAATTTAACAATAGACTGTAATAGGCTTAAGTGATGTACATCCATTGATTATTTATCATCAATTATAATGCTTGGATGTTATGTCCTCATTCTACATTAAATATAACATATTTAATATCAACACATATCATTGCCAAATATTATTTTGATTAATTTTGTACTTGGATGATATTGAAAACAAATTACAAATCCGTTTCTGATAGCGAAAAGTCGCGGTTTGAAATCTTGTCTAAGTGTCTGTTCTTCCAAGCATTCTAACATTACATCTCATTGCCGCAGTAGATTGTTGTATATGATCAAAGTAGTTAAAAGATTAGTAAAATATTTAAAAAATGAGTAAAGTAATGGAAGTAAGTACACCCCCTGAGATGTTTATTTATTTGAAAAAATTAAATTTTAACAGAATAAGTGTTAAAAATCAAATATATTTAAAATCGCAAACAGGAAAAAATAAACTAAGTGGCTTAGCACTTTTGTATAAGCATCGCTATATAGATATTGTTGTAGAATATATAATCATCAGATTTGCTAATAATAATGCTAGATAGAAAAAAAAATATTTTATAATTGTTAGAATTGATAATATGTATTTGTATTTCATTTCATATTTGCAAGAAACGGGAATATTGTAAAATTAATTAGGAAAATGAATAAATATATTTTATTAACTATTTATATAAATAACTAAACATTATATATTTATCGGCTAGTAATCGATTTAAAGGCGTGTATATTGTCTTATCTATGTCTTCTTTCGTAGTTTTCAGACCACATAATTCTACCTTAGAGGGCGTTTACCTGTTTACTGGACGTTAACTAACCTTGTGTGGGGATTACATCACAGGGGTTATTTTTTGTTCCACAAATAATTGGTTTCAATTTTTTATTTGTCCACGACCGGAGTTAAATTCGGAACGTGAAATTATTGCCGATCTCAATTTAAGAATTAATATTATCATTTTACGTCATGTCTACAGTAGATAGTGTTTCACAAAAAATTACTAATATTCATCTTGTTTTGATCTTAATAAAAACTTCGACAAAATCAAATCAAGAAGTAGCCATAAAAGAACATATATTGATTTATTTTTATATAATTTAAATAATCACAATTTCATTATAAAGTGTTATATTTTAAAAATATTTGCAATTAAAAATTTAGAAATTACATCAAAAATATTAAAATTAATATATGCTTATATGTATAATTTTAAATTATACGAAAAAAGGAGCTAAAAGTAATAACTATATGAACGTACATAATAATATCTTTTATTATATCTTCGGTAGATACTGTAGTTTGCTATTCCCATTGTTAAAATATATTAACGCACTAGTTTCCATGACGATAAATAACGCTTTATCTACAACTTGATAACATTAGTTGATCATTAAAAGTGAAAATAATCTATATTTTTTTATTTATTTCTATTAACTTAATATCCCGTCATAGATGTCTATAAGTTATTAAGTTTATCGTCTGTAAACTCTTAGTTATTAGTTTATTTATTCACTAAAGTGAAGTTTGTTAAACAAACCTATCTTATTATCGATAAAAATCTAAAAATTTATGTAGATTCGCTTTTTGCTAGAGTATTAAAAAAATCATAAATTCTTTCTTCAATATTAATTGTTGAATCTAAATGTTGTAAACATTACTGTGTAACAATACTGTAAGGTATATTTATTTATAAAATAATGAATAAATGTGTCGATAATATTAAGAAATGATGTATATTTTTTTATTCAAGTATCATTAGTATTAATAGAATAATCATGGACGAATGAAACTTTTTATTGATTTCTGTTGCTACGTCCATCCTACATATATATTTAATAATTCTCAATATTTTCGTAGATGAGAATTCAATTTTATAGGTTAGTACGAAGTAAATGTGCACAAAAATATGAAATCAACAAAGAAAAGTTTTTAATTTGCATATGTTTGTAGCCTTGGCCTATTTTTGCAAAGTAGGTAAAATATTACCTCCAATTTACAGTAAAAAGAAATTAATATTATAAACATTAAGTACGCCTGTTGCATATATTTAAAGACAAAAATTAATAATGTGCAATGCAGTGATAATTCCTTTAATATAATTTTGTGCGTATTGAGTGTGAGTATATAACTGGTGAGAGCGAATTTGCACGGCACACGAACGTTAACATTATACACTTACTAAAACGTTGAGAAATTGTATTTGAAACGAATGAATATGTGACCTTCGACCTATAACATGAGCCTCATGATTGATGCGTCACACATAAGTACAGCACCGTACTCAATAATATTGCTGCTAATCGTTGCTTTATTCCTTATAAATTTCTCCATTTCGTTTTCGTTAATTTAATTTGAAAATGAAAATGAAAAAGATATACTATTTTTTTTGTAAATTAGTAACAAATAAATGTATTATTATTCATTACTGGGTGTGCCAACTTTCCTCAAACCAGATTATAATAATGCTTATACATTTTTATCATACGCCTTTATCGTTTTACGTCACCTTTCGGTTCGGGATATTCATAGCTGATGTGGGAAATGCACAATAGCGGTTATTTTTGTCTGACAAATATTTGGAAAAAAATAAACTGGTATTAATTACTCTAATAATAAACAAATAAATAAAATAATGGGACGTAAAAAACAAACAGGACAAGTCAGAAATACGAAGTCTTCTGATTGTAGTCCTGTGTATTTTTTACTTCCCATCAACATCAGTTGTTTATTCCATCTTACGTAAATAAATTAATATGAATCTTTCAATATATTCATAATTGTAGATCAAACTATAATTTATTATTATTCTAGTTTCAAGTAGGAAATTTGCATATTAATAATGCTTACTAACTAATTTAAAAAATTAATATAAAAGTAAAAGAAATTCGATAAAAAAATGATTTTTTCATTAAATTTATATTTATAAAAAAAATGTTCGCTTTATGTTTTATAAGTAAAAAATCAAATGTGACCACTGCCAATATCGATTAACAAATCACTAAATTATTTTTTCGATGATAAAGGCTGTTATTGTACTTGCATGTTTCTCAGCAACTTTCCTCAAATATTTCTTTGAAATTTTTTCTATTACGAAATATGTTTTCTACAAAAGACGCATGCATTCACAAAAATCATTAAATATATCACTCATGTTTTATTAGCTATTGCTGGATATTCCAGATCTCCTTTAGAAGATATTGATAACGATATATTTATATCGAAGAGGACGTTAACCAAACATCATCTTTTGGGACACTCTAGCTGGTAAGGAGAGTACACAACAAAGGCCTTTTTTATATGGTAAACAGCTGGTAAAGAATTATACTTGATGGGACTTAAACTTAGGTTTTTAGAAGCCCAGCCAAAGTGGCTTGCAGTAAAAAGTAATTTAAGAAAAAAATTGTCAAAGAAAAAATCGTGAATATTTGTATACCAATTTATGATAATTCTTTTTATTATTTTTATTTTTAATAGTTGTTTTATGTTTGTGTTTTATTTATATTTTGCATTTTTTTTTATAATTTTCATATATTTCATACTTTCATTACCTATTTAATTAGATTTATAGGTGCGATAGTAATAATATCTAATATAGTATAAAATAATTACAATCAATATTCGTAATTAAAATATTATATACTTTTTTCTATTAACTCTACCAACTACGATGGTTATGTGAAGTTAAATTATCACACTTGTTTAGTTAAAAACAGGACAGAAATATCTTGTAGACACTAGTACACAAGAATATTAGTGTTACCATTATTATTATTGCTATTATACGATTACGATATTATTGCGTAAAGTGTCTGCAAGACGTATTAAACCTATCCAATTAAAAATGATCCACATTTGAGCACATTGTTACAATAAAGTAATTATTTGTCTAATAAAAGTGAAACGCAATTAATGGCTCGGTATTTTTATTACAACACTATATAAAATTTTTAGAAAAATAAAAACTTTATGAATATGTTAAACTTTAAATCCATTAGAAAGAGAGTTTTGGAAAACAACTTTCACCAAAATAGAATAATGACAATATGGAAAGTAGGAATATGAATTCTACGTGAATCTGAATGAGTCTTCAATCTTGTCTCAAACTTTAATAGCATTCACGCATATTTCTTAAATAAAATTTATTGCCTTTTATATATTCAATAACGTATACAGGATTAAGATTGGTTTATGCAAGTTTTCATAAAGATAAGAAAACATTATGTACAGGGATAACATCAAATCATGCACTTTTAATAAAAGATAAATTATAACCAATGAGAGAAGATTTTCTAATTTGGTAGAAAAAGTAAAGACTTGTTTTTTAGATTTATCATTATTTAGAACAGATATTGTTTAACAAGAAGATATGTATCCCAATAAGTCATATTACAGCACAACGTTGAAACTTTATTATTTAATTTTTATGTTGATATTCTTTTTTAGCAAAACTTCCCATTATTGTACGGAAACATGATATAACTGTCAAAATAATGCTTCACTAAAGTATCTACTAATAGGCATTGACATGTCTGGTGATATAAAAAGTAATACAATTTGATTTTTCTTTATGTTTATGTACTTTATGTTTTGTTTCTGACGGAAACTTGCAGAAACGAGTCGTCATTCTAAATGTATGTGAAAACTTTAATGAACTTATATTTCGTGTAATGTGAACGTAACGACTTTTTTTAAATTTTGTATATGAAAAATTATTTTACACAATAACAAATTTTTAGTAGAAGAAAATAATTAATCGAGAACACGTTTTGTATAATTTAATCATAAGTAATATAATAATAGCCATGAATTTATTGGAAAATTTTACGAATAGTTGTTGCGTAGTAACAGACAAACGAGTGTCAAAAATTACATTTACATCACGACATCGAAGCTAGAGTGATTTAAGAGGCATTTTTTGTCCCGGTTGTCGTTACTTCGGAGGAATTATGAGTAAATTTTACCAAATAAATTCATAGCTCGAATTATATTTGCTTGATTATTTCACGAATGACAACAGTGAACATAAAATTTTTAAAAATGATACTGTGGTTTTATAAAATTTCTTCATTGACAACTACCTACGGCCATCAAATGAAGCATTCT
The DNA here is from genome assembly GCA_035578165.1 of Stenolophus ochropezus. NCBI lineage: Eukaryota > Metazoa > Arthropoda > Insecta > Coleoptera > Carabidae > Stenolophus > Stenolophus ochropezus. The sequence goes on along the minus strand of JAQOWZ010000014.1, from coordinate 19,333,850 downwards.
CATTGGGTGAAAATGATGTGTGTGGAATAATAATAAAAAAGTGCAGAATCCTTTCAAACGTGGATATCTTCTAATCATCTGAGAACAATTATGACCAAACAAAGCCTAAATTATAAAATACTTTTGAGCATTACCAATGATAGTTCAATTTCATAATACCCCTGGTACAAAATAACTATAATCACTTTATAGAAACGTCACAAATAAATTGTTATTGTAAACAGTAAACAGTTGACGGTAAACACTTTAAACATAATATTACCATTTTATGTTATTGATCTGTTATTTGTTGATTTGTTAAGAAGTAGTCATTTTAATACTATACTGTTTTGAACAAATGAATTATAATTTTCGAAATCACTCGAAATATTGATTGTTGAATTTTTTACACGTATGTATTTAGATTCACATGTATTTGTATGATTTTCATTATTTTCATGTTTGATCAACTGACTATTTATAAAAGTTGGGTAGGTGGCCATAATAGAATTTTAATGAAAACTTACTGAATTACAGGTACATGTATTTATGAATGTTGACATAAAAAATTAAATATTTATCAGCTAATTATTTATTAATTCCATTAAATATAAATAGCGTCCGTTACTCTGACGTACATTAAGTGCAAACGCTGATTGGTTAAATTTGACGGCAAGGCGATAAGAGTAGTATTAGTGAAATTTGTGAAAAAAAATAATTTTTGAAAACGGTATTGAGTCTGAGATCGGCAATATTTTCTGATATCAATAAGTCATCCACATCCAAACGGATTGGTAAAAGAAAAAAATCCCAATAGAACAAAATATTGAATTTAACAGCACAATTATTTCATCAATATCAATGGCAAAAAATAATTAAGACTATTTTAAAACAGAAATAAAAACGTGGCAACAAATTGACATTAGTCTTATTTTTGAAGCTAGAAATGCAGTGTTAAATGCTCCAAAAAAGAATATAATTTCTTTTTTCATAACGAAAATCCAAAACAAAGAGTTATTACTGACACAGTGACGAAATAAATTACTTATTTATTTATATTATCAATTTACAATTAAGTTCTTGAAATTTTGCAATTAATTTTTGAATTTAAAATCATACAGCGTCGTTCGTCGTAAATCTGTCCAAAAAAAATCTGGAATGTTTTACTGTCAAAAAATTACAAAAATGAACAGCCGCAAAGCGAGTGTGTTCCAAAAATATCAAATAAATTAAAATAATTTATATGTAATCACGATTGAGACATTCAAGACGTCCCGTTATGTCATCTCGTCTCATCTTGTCTCGACCTTATTTCGGCAATATTAATCTCATCTCGTCTCGTCTCGAAAATCGGGACAAAATCTTGTCGAAACGAGATAAACTATACGAGACGAGACGAGATATTTGTCTTATCTCGTGGTAACACTAATTTACTTCAAAACTACACATAATTAATAAGTAAAAAAATATGGGTATATTATTGTTTGCCAAAATACTGCTATGTTTGAATGATTCTAATACTACTGCAAAATGTAGATTCCATGTAGAGAAATTTGACTACATGTACCAAAAATGTTAGTAAAAACTTACAAATACAAGAGATGCTGAAAATCCCAGGTTTTCCAGAGAATTTCGTACCATAAAATGAGTTAATAATTATTTAAATATAGCTAAAGTTTCAATACACCTGTAAGAATTTTATTAGTTTCATGATATTTACATACAACATTAACTTTTTTTAAGTGATGATTTCCCAATGTTATTTTCAAAGAATGAAATCAACGAGTTTTCCAAGAATCATCGCAGTGACACACTTACATAATTAATTAAAAATTATCTGCTAGACGTACTAAAGTAAAACAAAGTAATAAAAATAGATTCAAATAGATTAAACTTCTTAAGAAAGATTCATCATTGGCACAACATTCTTGGAAGATACAAAAACTCAAGGATTAATGAATAATGTATTTGCATTTTATGGTACAAGTTGTCAACTTATGGGCAATACCACAAACCTACAGTTTGTTATGAAATGGAAAACATTTGGATAAAATAGTAATTTTAAGTTAAAAAAATCCTAGAATGTACGTCTATATTCTACTTATTTTTTTTAATTTAAACTAATAATGTAGAAATTTATATATTAAAAAATCATGTATTTGGTCAATAAATATATTATATTACATATAATATACAAAAATTGCCGATACCAACAGCTCTGAAGCTTTGCAATCTAGGTGTTGTGTAGTCCGTCAAACATTAGAAAAAATGTAAATATTATATTTGCGTCATTGACTTTAAAGTTACCTATGTGTATGTAAATTAAAAATATTCAAGATATAAATTTAAATTAAATAAGTATATGTCATTTCCGGTTAGACAGGTAGTCATGTGGAATGATTTAAATTTTACTTTATTTTCCAAATACCGAAATACGTTTTATTTTAATTCACACAAAAACATAAAAATCAAGACTACTAATTCTTCAAAGAAGTAACAGGAAAAACAATCAGATTTGTATCTTAATCTGTGTCAACAAATAACAATATATCATATTTCATATTAGAATATGAAGTGTACATATGGGCATTGATTTTGTATAAACTTAATATCATTACTTAAATATACAAAACTGCTATGCGAATGTTATGTTAAGAAATATTTATATTTTTTTATTTCAGAAAAAAGTGATTATCTACGTACACATACATACATATGTATATAGGTGTCCCAAATAATTTGTTAAGCATGGGATCTTGTGAACAGTGACATAGCCAGAATTCGATATTTGCAGGCGCCTTAGCATTTTAGACAATAAATGAAGATATTAGTCGGAAATTGGACAAGGTTTGTACATCAAATAAAACTCAAAATGTTATTAACGTTTCGGTTTATATTAAACCATCCTCAGAACTGATTAAAAACAATGGCAAGAGTATTCTGAAATTACAATATTTTTTACAGGATGGTAATAATAAAATAGTAGTACACATACCGTCATACATCTCATTTTTGACAATAAAATCATTGAAATTTTATTTAATCATTAATATTTTATGCAGAATTACTTTGTTGCTGGTTATAAACTAGTATTGAAGTTTTAAATACAATGTTAAAAAACTAAAATTCCAGTTCTCATGGGAACCTGTGTGAAACTACAATTGTCAAAAATTCATATATTGGACAACTATCGTGAATAGTAATTCCTGCAGTGGTTTTTGAAAAAAATTAATGCATACAGTGATAGTGAGTTGTGAGACTTGTAATGCATCATTTATTCAACGCGCTGGATTATGTGTAGTAAGAAATGGGAATAATTTTGAATAATACTTGTAACCGATAATTAGATCGAGGATATCAAATATATGAAGTCGTACGTAAGTAGTTGTTTTTATCTTTACAAATATTCCTTTAAATATACAAGGATATGATATTTAATATTATTTTGTATTCAAAACAATTATCTCTAAATGAAATGGGTATTATGTAATGTAATTTTTTAATTAATTTTTATAATGTTTCTTTTAATAAAATACGCTATTCCAGGGGTACTAAAAACCCTCATTTAAAGTAAACTACCATTAAGTTTTAGAATTTCATAAAAATTCTTTTTGTTCTGTGATCAGTATGTCGTATAGTATATACCGTTAAATTTAAATTTATTTACTGGACTTATAACGTAAATTACTATTATATTCAATTAAAGTAAAGTGAAAGGCCCCGGGTGACACTAACTCTAGCAACGCCACTGAGGACAGCAATTTTTTTTCATCGCGTACCGTTTTCAATTTATCGGTGTTAACTTTAATTTTACATATGGAACTTATAGTAGTTTGTGATAATTTTAAATAGTGCTTTCGTTTTGCTATCAACTATGTAAAAAAGTCTTGTTTTATTTTAATAAATAATATGAAAAATTAAGAAAAACATTTTTTCAGAATAATCACTGTATCATAATTACTTATGAAAACAAAAATTAAAATTAGAACTTATTGTATTATAATAGTATACATACATATATTATACAGGTTTTCATTTGAAAAAAATTCGTAATTTAAAATTCGAAATATTTGAATTTCAAATTCACGTTAAAATTCGAAATTCAATATCCGAAATTATACAATTCGAAATATTATGATATTTATTATTTCTTTCTAATTATAAAACTAGAAGAATAGAGTAACAAGAAACTACCGAATATGTACTTAACTTATTTTATTATACTAGTATTTATTTAAGTAATTATTGATTTCGTGTTATTTTCCTCTAAATAGTTAATTTTTGTATTGCAGTTACTATATTTATAATTTATAAATAAAAAATCTAACTTCGAAATCCGGAATTCTAATAGTTGTAAATTGTAATGTAATCATCTGACAAAATAAGTAAAGGTTAGTATGTGTATTTATTTAGAATGCAAATGAAAAAAATTCTATGTTGGTGAATAAACAGTAAACAATTGAAATAAAGTAATTTATGTACAATTCAAATGATATATAAACACGTACTTATAAAAACAATGAATTGAAATGAATGAGAACGAAATGAATATTTTACATTAGTATTTGCAGTATACGTAGTTGTATGTGTCGTGGTTCTGGCAGACGCCTATCCAGCTGCACATACTTGGCATTTATACATGATTGAAGGCTGCCCAATACGCTAAGTAAGACACATGAACACATGTACACATGCACGTGCATGAGCAAATAAGCGCACGCGCTGCTATCACTATGACATCTACGGACATACTCAGCCGTAAACCATCATGTTTGCTCTCGTTTAATCTTACATTAATGTGACTGTCTCTTGTTCTCTATTAATAAAACTAATTATAGCATTCGTTTACTTTGTACTTTTCACATCTAAAACTTGTAAATACTGTTGAAACTTTTACGGATTTTGTACAATTAATTTGTAATATGCACAGTAATACATTATTTGTAATAAAAATGATTAGATACTACGACTTGAAACTGGTTAAAAACTGGTAGGTAACTAATATTTTAGATCAATATAGCGGGCATTAAAAGAAATTTTCAAAGCGACAAATAATAGTAATCTAATCTTATACCAAAAAAGAGAGCAGGATTTATTTTCTACATAACTTAGTATCCGGAATAAAATAATTATCTGATTTTAAAAAGTGTTTAATGACTTACATACAAATAAGATTTTTTGTAAGAAATGTTTAATTTTTTTGATTCAGGAACGAAATTTGATATTTTTTTGTTGAGTTAGATTTTTTAACTGATAAATTAACCGGTTTAATCCGTGTCTTATTTTGAAAAATCGAATTTGAAGAAAACCCGTTATTATTAACGTTAACCGTTGGCCAACATTTTTTCGGTTACATGCCTTGTCTGCTACTATTTCCAAGAAATATTAATCTAGTTTAATCTAATGCCGCGAACTTCATACGTATGTAAATAGCCAATTAAACGTAAGTATATTTGTACGTATATCTCACTTTCTTTCTCTAGTAAAATATTAGTATATAGCATAATATATTGACATAAAACAAAATTTTGGAACTATTTAGTAATTATTTTTCACGTCGTCAATAACGGCGAATATAAATATACTAGTAACTTACTTGTGCCGACATGCAAGGTACATATTTACATATGATTTTTTTTTATTGTTATATTATTATTAATTTTTATGATTTTTTAAAATTAAATTAAATATTTTTAATATATTTTTTACGTAATGAATTAAGTATACATAATATAACAAGTTACACTTAAGAAAAGCGAAAATAAATAACCGTGTTGATAAGAGTGAGTAAAATAAATGCATAGATGCAGTATACAAAATTTCCTTTTTTTTGTCGGGTATATTATATCTGCCGAAAGGTTAATGTAGTTTAAATATAAAATATAAATAAATAAATTTAGTCATTTTCCTATATTCATGAATAATATTAAAAGTATTGCATTGCTTATGATATAAACGATATTATATAGATGTTCATATGAATACACACACAACATTTATTTATTTGTTGTTCACAAAAATGATTACTTTATCAATGCAGGTGGTAAAATAACAATATTTACTTATAGTTATTTGCCATAAAAATATTAATTTTTCTAATCGCTAAACATATTTTCAGTGTACAAGTAATTCCCATAATAACAATAATTTTAATTAAATTTATGTATATTAATTGCAATACTAGTACAATTTTCATCATTAGTTACAGCAGTAAGCATAAATAATTGATTTTAAATGTAAATAGATGTGACAACCTTACGTTATTTCTCTGTTTAGGCAGAGAAATCAGATTTCTACGCCGATTTTGCGGTAATGAAATAATTGATTACTTATTATGTATATGATTGAAGAATGTAATAAATTATCATGTTTAGTTATGTAAATTGCTGTCGAATATGATATACAGCATTAACAAATAATATAAGCATATTAAATTCGGGGTCATAAATGATCAGAGTCCGACACAGAGGGTACATCTCTTTCAAGAAGATGAAAATATTTTTAAATTTAATATTATATTCTTTGCGCTCAATTGAATGAGATTAATATTTTGATGGAATTTTATGATAGAAACATAACTTATAGATGTGGCAAAGAAAGAAAAGCTACAGAACGTATGTAACGTTTATCACCATTAGTATGAAGTACTCTCATTATTTAGTCCTTACGTTTTAGTACAAATTTTCATGAACTGTCTTTTGTGCTACGCCTTATTATTGTTTTGTAATTATTCTTTATGAAAACATGCAAAAGGCAGCCTTTAAATTTGGCTAAGGTCACAGTTCATTTCAACAAGTTTGGTTGAATATACGTATGTATGATATAAATTTCCTAGATGCCAACGTTGTCGGAAAGTGAAACATATTGCCTGGGATAAAAGTGAGCATGTAGGTAGTCGAGAGTTGTGAGTTGTGTGACATCACGAATCGTCCGCCGTCTGTGCAGTCCATCTACCAACACAGCTTGGTATGACGTGAAACTAGTGGTTGACCTAACCCCGACATCTTTCGCAGCTACTTGTTTTGAAATAATGGCTGATTGATTCAGCGTCGTTTTTTCTGCGATTCTTTTAGCGAAGTGCAAATAAATCACAGTGAAATACGGTCCTGAAGCTTGAAGTTTTCCCATTGGGGTGCATAACAAAGTAGGCTCTGCTGTGTAAGACTAAGCAGCACAGATTCGAGGCATTTCATTTACACTATCTATGTTTATAACCACTATCCACAATCCTATAAATTACCTTTAAACATATTTTTACACCAATTATTCCGAGTGGCTACTTTTTAAAGCGATGATAAATCGATTTCATTTTACTTACTAAATTCAGCACAAAATTATTCAGAAATAAAAAATTTAGCCAACTTAACTAAAGAAAATTAAACAATTATTTTGGTACCTTAATAAAAAGTACAGAAAAAAATATTATAAATAATTATAAAACTAATTTCATATTTCCGATTTTATTGACACATTCTAATGTGATTTTAAAATATTATAAATAAATTTATAAACATTTAAAAAATTAGAAAGATCGTTGTTTAAATAATTTACTCAAAAAAATGCTACAAAGTACATGTCCAAACTTTCAACATCGTTTCTTTCTTTAATTTTTAGAAATATTGCACATATAGTATATTTTTAACTTGGTTAAGTCGTACACCAAATGTCATATTTGTTTTTGTTTTGTTATACGTAAGCAAATATGAATAAGATAAATAATATAAATAAATAATAATAAAAAAATAAAAATAAATCTGCAACAACATATTTCTCTGCATAAAAACAAATTATTTACAAAAGATGTGAAATGAACAAATATTTTAGAAACCAGTACGTTATAATATTTTAATAAGTAATTTTTTTTTAAATTGTCCTTCGTTGACAACTGCCGCAAAATTCAACTTCCCTGCCTCATCAGAAAATTTCATGTTATTACATATATTTAAATGAATTATAGTTCAAAGGACTTAACATTTTCATATGAAAGTAATTGAAATTGTTCTGTTACAACTAACATACAAGAAATTAATAAAGTTGTTGATATACAGGTTGTTTCCATACGTCGGGAAAAAAATTTAAGTGTATATACTACACGACATACTGATTAGGAATGACGATGGGTACCCGAGTACCCGGAACCTACCCGATAATAATGTACCCGGGTATCAAAAATAGTACCGGATTACCCGAAATGTACCCGTTACCCGTTTATTACCCGTTACCCGAAATCTACCTAAAATCTGTTGTTGCCAGTTAAAGAGTTTTCAGCTGCCGGAAACATTGTAACCACACGAAGATCAAGACTGAGTGCAGATACATCATCGATGCTGATATTTGCGAGAAATATGAGATATTCCTAAATAATTAAATCAAATATACTTCCTTAATAAGTTTTAATTTTATAATTTTATACTACTGATATACTCGTATATTATGTAAAATAACAATGTTTTTTTTTTATTTCCATACCAGAAAATAATATTTTTTTCTTCATTTAATAAATTTATATGCAAATAACAAAAATTTATATTAAAAAGATGAAAGTGGAAGAATTATTAGCATTGGTTTTTTTACATTCTTGAATGATTTTTTTGAAACATTATCTCGTCATTGAAATTCAATGTTGTGCAGAAAGTTAAAAAATAATATTTATTGGAATTTAACTTTGTATTGATCTAAAATGGGATTACAAATTTTGGAGGTCATGTGGATGTCTATATCAAAAGGATTTTTGTAAATTTGAAAAAATTGAGGGTAGTTGTCTTGAAGAGCAAACATTTAGTACCACTTCAAGAAAATTTTATTTTTGATACAAGTTTAGGATGTCGAAATTATGTATACATGCAAAATCTGCAGCTCATAACCAGATATCTGGCGCAATTCACGTTTACTTCTTATTTGTTAAAATTGATTATTATGTTCTCATACAACGGTTGCAATACGAGTAGGTACTTGTAAATTAAAATTTACATTAATTCAATATTTACTTTAAAGTTTAAATATATGTTTCAAAATGATTGTAGGTATTCAATTACATAAAAATCAGGAACAATTGGCAGTTAAACAGCATGGTCATCCAAAACTTGAACTAAACATAAGAATTTCGGGTAAGTTGCAGTAAATCGTATAAAACATAAAAGACAATTTGACAATGACATATATTTAAGAAACAACTGGATTTGTGGTTGTAATGACAAAAATGTTTCGTTTTGTTTTCTGTGTTTGTTGTTTGCGAACGATCATGGTGAAAAAATATGAAAACTGAAACTAAAGTGAAAGATTTGTTGCATTTGATTGAGAAAATAAAAACACGAAAATTTATTGCCACAAAACTACAATGAACGAGAAAAAGAAAGACGTATTCCTTTGAAATTTAAATGAAACCTATATAGAGAAAATTTACTTCTTTTGATTAATATTTTGTTTCCATTTTTTTTTATGCAGCACAACCACAAATATATAGCACGAGCCGCCAGTGCATTATAAGCATTTCTAGTTAGATGCCTCAATTTATATACTTAATTAAAAGTTGCGCAGAAAGTGAAATTTATACCAAAATGACTTGGTCGTATGTAGTACGTTTTATACGGTATTTGCTTTTTCCTCATAAAAACTATTACGCCACACTTTCAATTTGTTGTCATTTTATAGTTCTAATTATTATATTATTTTAATCAATAACTTTATCTCTTAAGCAACTTTACTTACAATATCGACTTTAGTAATTATACATACCTATTTATTTCACGAATTAAAATTATATTAAGATTACATGTCATTTGATGACACGACTTTTTATTATAGATATATATTTTAGAAATATATTGCATTATAGTCTGATTAATTTTCATACATTTTTCCTTATGGTAATTTTATATAAAAGTAATCTAATTAATATTGCCACAAAACTGGAGACCAGACGAGACATTCCAGTGGAAACCGAAATAGTACGAGATTTAGGCTCGCAAAAGTCGTCAACAAATTTCTTAAGTCGAGAAAATGCCACCGAATGTTCGAAATAAGATAAATCGATATAAAATTTTCTTCTTTATTGATCTATGATATTTGAAAATTAATATGGAATTGCGAAAATACAAATTGTATTTTTTCATTTTTTTATATATCTCGTTTTCTATTTATCTCGTCATATCTTGATAAATATTGAACATATCGACATAATTCTCTTTTTTTTTGTTTCGTTGCTGAATGTATAGAGGTATCGTTATTCATCCGTACTCCCAACCTTAACTTTACAACTTGTTTACTTCTGTACTATACAACTTATATATTTAATTCTTTTACTAAAAATAATTTTGAACCTTTTTACGCATTTCGTCCGCTGACAGTTTCCTGGAATCTAAATAAAACGTATTGTTGTCCACTGGTCATATTTTTCACTACACGTGTACGCGCAGTGTAATTATTTATTTAGTTATTTTATTGTTATAAACAAATTGTTTGATTTTGTACAATCATCATGTTTCCCATAAATTCAGCAACGAATTATATCGATATGTTCAATAGTTTCTAAGATATGACGAGATAAATATACAAAAACGAGAAAAAATAAAAAATAATATATAAAAAAAATGAAAAATTGCAATTTTAAAATCAGTGGTGTTTATAGTATGTAGTACTTTTTTAGATGTTGTAATAAAAATTCAGATTTTTATATTTTGAAAAAAAAAATTGATAAAAAAACAAAATAATTATAATACATTAAATAAAAATAGGTATAAATAACTACACGCACATTTTCTAAGAAACTGAATTTCCCGAGATAAATTTACTAAACATCTTTCAATAAAACACTGTTGTGAAATTTTAACGCCTTTTTAAATTTAGCGCTTTGATTTCAGTAACGCATTCCGTCCCTAAACAAATAAGTACTGGAACGACGTTCCCGACAATTGCTGCTCTATGACACCACTGATTAAAAGTAAAAATTCCAAAAAATTATTGTCTTCGTTATTTGTTCATTGTCCCATGCTCCACGTAGGAATAAGAGCAAGCAGGAAGTATACAATATAAACAATAAATAAATCGTGATATGAAATGAAGTGTATTGTTAGAAGTATATAATGGAGTTATATAGAGACGGGAGATTTTAGGAAATAGAACCAGAACGGAGAGAATGGACAATGAGTGGAACGTAGAACAAATGAAACGTAAGCGTCCTATGTAAAACACCTATGTGCAGATTCCGTTCGTGGCCGCGAGCACGACAACCGCGACAGAAGCGACATCGAAAAGGCGTTGCACTCAATCCAACATACACTGGGATCGCATTGTACTAGATGCCATTAGTAAGAATTTATTGGCGACGGTAAGACAGTGTGCAGGTTATGCCTGCACCCTGCGCCACCCTTTACCCTGACACATGTTGATTAGCTATGTATTGGCCACTGCGCCCAGACTCCTGTCTTCGATTTCATAATTGAATAAGAGTTCGGAGTGAGGATATACGTACTATACGGACTAAGCATGTGCTTAGGGATCCCGTTGAATATGGATCCCCTAATTTTATATTTGTTCTTCAATTATATCGGCATTTTTAGTAGTAGCACAGAATAAGTTTATAGAGAAGCAACAGTAAGACAGAGAAACGAACATTAGAGAGAGACGGAGACTGTGCACAAATTTAAAGAGCTCATTGTTTAAAATCGGAAAGTTCCCTCACATCTTAGAGAGAGATAGGGAAAGAGCACAAATTTAAAGTTCTGTATGTAACTATTCTGTGGTAGTAGTATATATAGTAGGTAAAGATTGTGCAACAAGAAGAAGGTGGAAGAGAAGAAGGCGATTAGTGTAAATATATTTTATATTTTTATATTTGGACTGTTGTTTTCTGCACCAATCCAAGTACAACAAGCTAAGTGTTTCAGTCTCAAGATCACTGGTAAGTATAGCCACTTAGTTACTTAGCTCCCAATTTAGTAAGAACTCATCTACTAAATAATTATTCTAAGGGCACTAAGGTCCCCTTTACAGGTTTTCACAAAACTGTAAGAATGCATACCGTTCTAGAACTATTAAAATTAAAAGTTTAGTTACTAATACTATAATTATTATTGAAAAATAATGGTATCTTGCAAAGTATTGTCGCAGTTATTTCTTACAAAAAAATCCATCCACAAATGACAGGAATTTGACATATTACAAAATGCAATGAATTTATGAAAAATACCATGGAAACGGACTTTAGTTTTCCATGAATATACATATTTTAATACACCTCATTTTGGATATTTTTTTACTGATATTGAGGGAAATTTAATTTTGACTGTGCAAAAAAATAGTATAAGCTATAAGCACCATAAACAGTAAGGAACCAGACAATAATTGAAATAGCCGCTTCGCTCCTCTTCCAAATAATTGTCTTCGATCGGTAAAATGTCATTATCGTTCTTAATACTTCATATACTATTATTTAATTTCCATTTATTTTTTAATATTTCAATATTATGAAAGGGCCTCATGGTTTATAAAAGCTTAGGGATTTAAAGTATGGAAAATTCCCCATGGGCCTTATACAAATTGGACCGGTTTTCTAAATATGTACATAATATACCATTTTTTGTAATTTTATTTTATATTATTTATTTCTCTTCCGTGAACGAAGGTAAAAGTCGAAGTTGAACATACCGAACATTATATTAGAATGCGCAAAAGAAAGCAAATGGACTATAAAGAAACTATAGATAAACCGGTAAGCGATTCATTCAAGAGGTATAAATTAAATATTTACAATTAATTCAAAGCATGGTAAATCATTTTTCAATATTAAAAATCCTGAAAACGCATTTTAAAAATTATTTAATATTATTTCAGAGTTAAAATATTTTAAATTTTCATGGAATATTTTAAAGGAAAATGTCAGAGAAAATACAAAGAAAATTAACATTCTATTAATGAGTAGAAAAAGATAAAGAGCATTTCATCTTCTTACTGTATAGCTTGCAAAATTATCCTAATGTCCCAATTATATATATATTTAATAGCATTGTTGAGCAAGAGCAAGAATAAGACAATTTTTACAAATCACAATTCTGTACGCCAAAATAATAACTTAGTAATCCCTTTCTTCATAAATTGAAAGAATCTGTATACAAATTTAAGTTTCATTTAACATCTTTGATAATTTCTTCTTACATTTTTGCTTTAAAACGAATGTTTATTCCTTGAAGCAGAACGTGGAATTTCACAATAAAACTTGCTTAGAATGTAGGAATTTCAATTAATAAATTATTATTGCTAATATCAAAACAGGGATTAAGATTGTGTATCTTATAGTATAACAGTACTTAACAAAACTTTTTTGAATCGATTTAATAATAATGATATCTTTGTAATAAATTGAATTCCATATTTGACAGCAATATTCTGGATTTGATTAAAACCAATGAAAAATGTACCTAATTATTTCAATAGACAATTTTTGAAAAGATTTGAAAGTACGAACAAAAAAACCTAATAATCGAAATGATAATCTAACTTGATTGTCTATGTACAAAATGAATGATAATTGTTTATTAAAAATTACAACAAGGTCTTGGAAATGAGTTACTCGTTCAAGATACTTTTTTTTATTCATCAATAGAATTATTTTTTTTAGTTTTAAATCGTAGCACTTCGGAATTATTAATTACATCAAAAATATAGTTTTTCAATAAAATGAATAATATTAGTCATAATTTCGAAGGTTGCAGAACGCTAGAAATGGCAACAAACAAATCAGATTTGACGTCATTAATTTGGACTACGAGCTTTCAGATAAGAATACAAGAATTTTAATAAAATTTCTGAGAAATAGAAGTTGTTATTTAATTTACGAAGCTGAACATAAGGATCAACAGTATCAAAAACTTTTTTTTTAAATTAATGTCGGTGACGTCTATCGCAACGTTATAATCGGAGGAGTTCAATAGGCATTCAAAAACTTAAATTTGATTAGTTATTCTGCCACTTACAAATCCATGTTGGCGACAAAAAATGAGATGTTGCACATTTTTGTATACTTTGTTATACCTCCTATATTATTCCGATATTATTTCCCAAGGATTTAAAAAAAAAGTTAGAATAACTTACTTTTTTTAATAAAATTGTGCAGAATAACAACAATCCCGTATAAAATGTATTGACACAATCGAAATACCACAAGTACTGAGTTTCACTAGAAGATACCTACGCCTAGCATGTATTTCAAAACGTAATAAATGCAATTGTACGAATTACGAACAAGTACGATTTATCTATTTTAAAAATCAAAGTTGAATGATGACGAGAGTGTTCCAAAATATGCATTATATGTAATTAAGGAAAAATAATAAATTTTAGATTTAAGATACTAATATATTTTTATAAACTGATATTTCCTATATACCCCTTTTTGCGACATATAATCCGTACCTATTACTGCAGCCAAGTCAATTTGCTACATTTGTGTTAGAACTACACACATTATTCCATAGACAGTCTGTTCATACATAGTTTACCATTCGCAATAACTTCACCATTACTTTCCTTTCCCCTTCCTTTTGTCTGAACATGCTGATTTTCCTTGCACGAGCAGCAACATTTTTGAAACCGACCTTCTCTTTTTCTTGTACAGTGTATGTTTTTTAATCCTTTATAAATTACAATATTTCTTTATATGTGCTGGGAAATCAAATTTCTATACCGAATTTGCGGGAGTCAAATAATTGATTGTGTATATGACGCATTAAAAACAATATATTATGTTATTAGATGTAGAAAGCGGTCTTTTTGTTTTGAGCTTAGATATTAGACAAACAGGATATAACACAAAATAGCATTTTACTTTCTTCCAGCCTTTGAAAGTAAACTTCATTATTATTGTGACCTGCATTTTTTTTTAATCGCCTAATTGAATTTGGGGTTATATAGAAAAAAATGTATGTAATGAAACAAACTATTATTTTTTTTTTAATAAAGTTTGGCATTATTTTTGTATCTTCACTTATTTAAAAATACATAACACAACCAATTCAAGTTTCAGTAGTTAGAATAGTATTTAAAATTTGGCTTTTGTTTTAGTACTATAATTCATACTTCTTTAAATTATAATTTATAATGGTGTAATCAATAATTTGTGTAAAAACCTTATTAAAAAAGTTACATTAAAACATTTGTAACAATATTATCTTTGTTAGGTATTACTTTTATATGTAATCCCCTTTAAGGGCTATAAATTGAAAAAATTAAACAATATATAAAAACTTTATTGTATTTAACAAGCTAACAAATTCAAAAGGAAACACATCTATATCATTGAATGAAGTGTAATCCATTAATTAAAATAAAACTTGTTTTCCATAGAGAATTAATTATCAACTTTTTTTTATAGTTTTAGGGGACCAGTATATGTATGTGGTGTCTTGATAAATTGCCAAAAGTTCATGGAATTTTTAGTATTTTGTTCGAATTAAAAAAATATGGAAATGTCGCTAAGTTCTGGAGTTATTGGAAATACAAAGATACATCTTCATTAATAAATAAAAGTTGTTCCATTATTTGAAAAAAACAAGATTGTATATTATGTAAAGTTTCATAAATATCATTTTACTCACAAGTATTTAAAACGAATAATTGGTATACTTTTTCTTCGACTGCAAATTGTGACAACAGAAAATATATTTTTAAAAAATTCGCGCTAAACGATATTAAAATAAAGGATAATGTTCGCTAAAACTAGTTTAGTTTTTGCTTTGGTTAACGGTTAGTGGTTTTTTCGACCTTCAAAAAATCGGTTACCGGTTTTTATTAACCGGTTTTTTTAACCGGGTACATGCCCTGGTCAAAATAATCAATAATTTGTATTTCTCCAAGACTATATTTAACGACAAATTCATAACCTCCAAATGCTATCGTAGACCTCAACGATGTGTGCTGATTGTTATTGAAACCAATTAGAAAATACCTTATTTTGTGTAACGGTGAGAGCAAAGTGAAACCCCACAAAATCACAAAAATAAAATTGCATTTTTTGACATGTTTCATACAAGATTTTTTATAATTTTAATCAGATCCTTTTACTTTTTACAATTTTTGGCTAATTTTGACATGTAAACTGTTACTTTCCAAAAATAACTGACGTTTTGAAACAGCACATTTTTCATAAGCAATTATTAAAAACAAATACACCCAGTATTATTTTTTTTCCTACAACCGGGCATAAAGTAAGAGTTACTTTTCACGCACTACTGCTTGAAAATTAGCCGCTGCTAGGCAACGTACACAGATTTATCAATGGTTTTTTACTTTTGAAATTAATTTTTATTAATATTTCGGTTATAGGAAAAATGTTTTATGCAACACGTGTGTAATATAGTGTTTTTTATCTCGTACTATAATTTCCGCATTCGGCTACGCTTCATGCGTTAAACAGCACTCGACTAAAAATTGTACACACTAGTTGTATAAATAACTATTTCCTAACTGGTTATGAAAAGTACGGTGTTTAGAAACATCAGACAATTCTGAAAAGTGACACTTTATATGTCAAAATTAGAAAAAAGTTACCACCATGGAATCCAAAGCACTAAGTTATATTTTCAAAGCAGAGCTAAAAAAATCATATTGTAACGAGCGAGGCTCACCGCAGATGAGTCATCACGGTTGACCATCTGGACAGGTAGTCGCGTTAAAGGTCAAGTGGAATAGGAGAGATGCTGCTATTGTTCGAGAATTTTATATTTTATAGAGTCCGGAAGGCTCTAGAATGTTCTAGAAATTAATTGGCGTCATGTATATAAAGGTCACATCAGGCAGATCATGGGGATCAATACGTTAGTATCGGTCAGAGTGTGCAGAAAGTCACTGAAGAAAGTCAGTGTCGGTCAGTACATGTCAGCGACATGTAAAATAGAAATAAATAGTTGGTGATATATATGAATAGTTGGTGATATAAATAAATAGCTGGTGATAAAAATATATTGTGGAAATAAATATTGCGTAGTTTTAAGTGTTTAAATAAATGTAGTGTTTAAGTTTTTATGAATAATAATTACTTCTAAATTAGCGTTAATATTTGTTTATTTATATTGTTACTTAATTTTATTATTTTTTTATAATTTATTATTCGTTTATTAAACCTGGTTATATAAATATTCGTGTTTCAATTGTTTTTTACACTTCACCTAAATAAATAAATGTTACAATATTATTGACAATTGAAAAAAAGATTATGGCTACGCCACCCTTTGACACATGTTGATTAGGTATGTATTGGCCACTGAGCCGAGAGCCAAAGCCCTGTCTTTAAATTCGATTTAGTAATTGGAATAAGAGTCGGGATTGAGGATAATACGTGCATGTTTTTCTTTTCTTCCTTTATGCATTTTATCAGCGTGGTGCACAGCGTGCAGTGCATGGGATGCAGCACACCCCACACAATACACAATGCGGCATGTTGCCTCCCTCGCTAAAAAGCAACATGGGGTGCTGTACTAGGGGATGGGGTGCAAGTGTAAGTGTCGCACGCTGACACACTGGAATGCCACAGACGGACCGCAATCACAGACGTCATAACGCAGTGTATGACGTGGCTTCTGTGCCCCACTACTCATTTGCATATTTTTTTTCGAATGTCAGAAATTTATTATTACGTACTACTCTGTACTTAACGCTAATGAAATTTAGAAAAAGAGCTAATCAACATTCACAACTTAAACACAATTTAAAAATCTACAGAATAGTAATTAATAAAAATTCAACCATCCAGCAGGATTTGAACACTGTCCGTGAAAGATACTGATAAAGGATACAATTTTTCAAAATTTCTTTTCGTTTTAACTTTTTACATTCTTAATGAAGTATAATGTAGTATCAGAATCTATTGATACCATTATTAATAGTTTTTCTTCATCCGAAACTGTTAAATAAAAAAATATTATTTTTATGAAATCATTGGTGCATTCTTGTCTATGTCTGTTTCTTTTAGTATTCTTCATAAAACGATTTCGACATTTATTTCTATATTTTCTTTTTTTAATATATATATATATATATATATATATATATATATATATATATATATATATATATATATATATATATATATATATATATTGAATGTAACAGCCAATAACTATTACTATTATTAAGGCCGAATTTCACTAAAGTCAAAATTGTTTACCAACTATTTTCCACATAATAGTTCCTATGGTGCACTCTCTACGGCAGCTAAAGTATTGTTTAGTAAACGTAAAGTTAAATATTGGTACAGTATACAATATATTTATAGCGTAGAAGACACTTTAGCTGGCTTGCAGAGCAAAGTATAAGGGCACTCGAGAGAAATAGTTAGTAATGAATTTTAACTTTAGTGTAGGATGCTCTTCATTTTGTACTTTTTTATGTATTTAAATAATGGTATCAATAGGTACAGAATTTTTTTAATTATAGAAACTATTAACTGTGTTCTAAATACTAATTAGAATAAACAACATTTTAAAATAAACTAATGGAACAATTATGGTGCGTGTCGGAATGAACCACCCTGTATGTACTGACTTTTCCGTTCCCCTGCCACCTGTATGGGATGCAGGGTGTAAGGTGCACAATCAGATCGCACCCCATGCTCCCCTTTCTCCCATACAACCTTACACTTACTGCAAACTTATGTTGACTTTTTACTTTCGCGCCCAAAACACCATTTAGGGGTTAATTGAAGTAATTTATTACCCAAAAGGGATGACTTATCCCTTCACTTATAAAGTGTGTATGACCTTTTCATAGGTCAATTTTGTTTCTGAATATTACTTTGGATTAAATGGATTTTAAATGTCAATTAGTACATACAAACGTTTTCATCAATTTTCTTATATAAAAAAGATACGTTTCATTTTTT